>OY970824.1:73754371-74954371 GCA_963853835.1 Calendula officinalis
AATGTAACATCAAGGCATCAGGAAATAACATAGAAGATGCACTCGAGGTGCTTGTGATAAGTGCTCAAAGAAAAGGCAAAGGAATGTTATTCCCTAAGGTATAAACCATTCACTTTTAATTTCATTTTTTTCACAATTTAATTGTGATTATGTGATCTTAATTTAACATATGGTCAATTATTTAACAGGGAGGTTGGGAATTAGATGAAGAAATTCAAGCAGCCGCCTTAAGAGAAACAATTGAAGAAGCCGGTGTATCCGGAACTGTTGAGGTTCGTTACCTACTTCTACACAAATTATGTCAATAAATTAATAATGTATCAATTATCAGAATTGCTTGATTAAATGGTTTTTTATTTGAATTTGTTACAGAGTGAATTGGGAAAATGGTGCTTTAAGAGCAAAGGAAATGATGCATTCTATGAAGGACACATGTTTCCTTTACTTGTGAAGCAGGAACTTGACCAATGGCCTGAGAAAGCCATACGCCAAAGACATTGGGTAAGTTTCAAAATGCAAAAAGATCTAATTTTTAATTTAATCATAAGTTTTTTTTTCTTCCTAAATTTATGCTCATAAATATTTATATAAAATTTCAGATGAGTGCATCAAAAGCTAAAGAAAGTTGCCAATATGTTTGGATGAAAGAAGCACTTGATTTACTAGTAACCCGACTCGAGTCAACTCCAACAAAGTTGGATGATTTAACCGTTTAGTTAAAGTACCCTGACTTGTATATAGAATTGGAGAAGATTAAGTGCTTTCAAGATTGCACTTTTTGATCAGAAGATGGACCGAACTGAACCAATTTTTCGGTTCAAGAAACCGAAGAAGAGGAAAGAAATCGAAAACCAAAACTTGGAAATCCAATGAGTAATTCCCGATCTCGTGTTTCGATTTGTTCCTTTTTTTCCGTAGCCCGTAAGGTTATGGTTTTGTGTCAACACGAGCCTCGGGAAACATTGTATGGAAAGACCAAATTGACCGTTTAGCCCTAATTTGGTGTATTTAATTATGCATAAAAATGCATAATTTCAGCATTATGGGAAGCGATTACTATGATTTCATACGCAGGAATACACCCGTTAGTCGGCTTTTGTACATCAGGTTGACTTTTTTTTCCGGGACAAAACTTGTGACTCAAAAATGAAATTTTATGTTGGATATTTTTTTTTCAAGGTGTTTATATACCTTGATTCATCATCAACAGAAGTTTCATTCAGATCAAAGTAAATTTGTCATGTTTTTGGTCATTTTCAGTGTGTGTATGTTGTTTCTTGTTCAATCAAAGATTTCAAGAGATTAAGCCCTGGTAGGTTTAGCTGTATTTGTATTTGAATTAACGACATCAATGAAGAGTCTTTTAGGAAATTCTGCAAAAATATATCTAACATTACTTGACGTTATATATGTTGCATTATAGATTTACATTTTGAGGCAACAAAATTTTAAAACTTAATCATTGATATAATTGAAAACAATGAGAAAATTGCTAACATAAAAATGATAAAAATATAAACAATAAACAATTGAATATATATTTTTATATGCTTTAGTTTAGTGACTAGATTCATTGGTTCCAACCTGGAACAGTATAATATAATTATGGGTTTAGCTAATTATTGTTAAAAGATTATTACATGCATGCATTATTAACTTGTGTTTTCATCAATGAAGGAAAAAATTTTAGAATGCGTTGATAGCTACGAAGTATTAGTTAATGTACAATTATTAATACATATCTAACATTTTATTAACAGCTCTAAAAAGTATTATTTGCATTTCTAATTAGTTATATGCATGGAAATAATGTGACTTTGTGTAATTGTGTTTAATATCTTAATTTGACAGAATGATTAAACAAATGAAGTAAATTTATTTCCTGCTTTCTTTTAAAAAGTGCGCACAACGTCTTACGTTTACGTAAAAAAGTTGCCATATCCTGTTATTTTAGTGTTTTCGAAAGACAAAAGAATAAAAAACATTATCTTTTGCCCTAAAACAAATAGTAGTATATGTTTATGATAACAAAGTTATAACCTCTCCTTAGTTTTCTGTATTAGACACCCAAAAGTTACTTCCATTGTCTTATATGTTTACCATTTAATAGCAGACGGGATATATATAATATGAGAAATTGTATTTTTTCTTGTATTTTCTTACTACTCGTATATCTACTGATCACTTTTGAACTTAACTTGAATAATCCACTAATGTTTGGATTAGCTTTTTGATCTCAAAAGTACTTTTAGCTAAAGCTTCTTATTAACTTTTTGATTTTGAAAAGTAATTTTACAAGACAGTGTTTGTGTTAGCTTATTAACTTATTAGTTTGTTTATAAGGAAAAGTTAATAATAAGTTAATAAATAAGGATTCTCTTACTTTTCAAAAACTACTTTTCACCCTTGTCTAAAAGTCATCTAAAAAAAACTTATTATATTATCCAAACAACTTTTTAATTTATTAGTTTTTTCAAGAAATAGTTAAGAAAGACTTTTTATAGACTTTCTCAAACACCCTCTAATTCTCTTTCCTTATATTATCATTTGATTTTGATATTTATCATCGTCAAATGGGTAAACAAAATAGGAACCAATACCGTTCTCATTTCTCATATAATATAATAGACGAAAAAAAGTAACTTAGAAATGATTTCTATGGGACGGTTAAGTCAACAAAGCAACTTAGATATATTTTTTAGGGTTTTGTTAATGACAGCCCTTAGGGCTGTCTTTAACGTGCATAAAACGCTTGTACATTCATCGATAGAGTAGTGTTCCTAAAATTCAGGGGGCGATTTTTACCTTATTTTTGTCTTCTTATTGACAGCCCTAAGGGCTGTCATTATCATTTTCCTATTTTTTTTTATCATATATCTATTATCATTATTGACAGCCCTTAGGGCTGTCAATAAGAAGCCAAAATCAATATAAAAACTGCCCCCTGCATTTTAGGATCACCCATCTATCAATGAATGTACAACCATATTATGCATGTTAGAGACAACCCTTAGGGATGTCATTAACAAAACCCTATTAAATAATTTAAATAGTAAATACCCAAAAGTCATGACCATTGTCTTTTCTGTTTACCATTTACCAGCACACGGGATATATAATTTAATCGACAAAAAAGTAGTAAATTGGTAAAAATTCTAAGGGACGGTTAAGTCGACAAAGCAACTATATTCTATAATCTATAGTAATATAAGATAGGAATCTCAAGTTATGATTCAGTTATATATATATATACTGGTAGCAGTTTTCGATACGTAATAAACCATTTCATAAGTAGGTTTGAGTTGGCAGTGTTCAATCGTATAGTAAACCGGTTGACATGTTGACCTTCCATACAAATTTCCATATTGGAGAGTAGTTTAAAAAACAATTAAAAATTGGGGGTAAACATCCATTTAGCTAACATTACATAAAACCTAACATATAAACACTATCAACACGCTTTATATCTAGTCCAGATTAGGGATGGCAACTAGCATCCGATCCGATGAACATCCACCCGATCCGCTCCACTCGTAGTGGATATGGATGAAGTTAAATGGGTGAATATCGGATGTGGAGCGGATGTGGATGTTTATTGGAGCGGATATGGATGATGATTTTCAATCCATGGATGAATCCACTTAACCCGAAATTAAATATATATTATAATTTTATATAACTATAAATATATGTTTTCAATAGTGGGTTGACTGATGAGGCAATTATTTACTATCATTTCCCATACTTGAATTTCTTAGGAACTAATCATTTTATCGTTTCTTATTCTGTTCTTAGTATGAAGGCGACGATCATTATATGACTCGTTACTTTTGAGATTTTTGTGTGATTTTCAATGCAACAACCCATAAATCACAAGCATGTAATTATGGAACTAAGGAATGAGTCAACTAAATGATCAATATTTTGGGGTTATCTACAAAGCATGCTCTAAACTTTTAATTATATCAGATTATATTTTTGTGTGTATCTCTTTTAGATCAATATTTTGGTATTAGCTATACAAACTATAATTTATGCATCAGATGTATCATAGTTATGTTTTCGTTTAACTCTTCTTTTGGAAGAAACTATGTAAATATGCAATAAAAATCGTAAATCATATATAAAATTATCGTACTTTCTTTAGGAGTTTTTTTTTCTTCCGAAATCCAACGGATGTCCATTTACCCGCTCTAATCCAATGGATATGGATATGGATGGATGAAATGATTTTAAATGGATATGGATATGGATATGGATGAGGTAAATTTAAATGTATATGGATGTGGATATGGCATCATCCGATCCACATCCGATCCATTGCCATCCCTAGTACAGATCGTAAATAGGTTAACATATCTAACACAATTAATAAATGTCTAGATGTTAGGTTTGACTTTTTAATACGGTTAATTAAACATGTTAGGTTTGGTTCGAAATATATGAACCCATCCATTCAAACCTGTTACCAACACCACACAAATTCACACAATACTTATACGTGAGAGTAGACGTCAATTCTACCTTCAAATTCCCTATTTAATATTAAAAAAAAATTGAATAAGAAAAAATATGTAATATAATTCGGGGTGGTGGGTGGGTTGAGGGGCCTATCAAAGTAAATGTGAGGTCATATTACCAACCGCCAAAGTCGTCTTAAATTGATTCGAACTGGTCGTCCATTATAGCTACTATTCATCACGATTTACTTCCACACAAATAATTGCATTTATGGCCACTCACTCATCTTCTTCCACATGATCGTTGTCATATACGTTAAAACAGTTGTCTTATGTTCTAAAAATCCTCTAGAAGATCTACAAATTTTGCTTTAGGACACTTAAACAATAGCAAATAAGTGACTGGGTACATACCCGAATACTTGTAGCCGAAGTGATTAATCATTGTTTAGATCACCGGTCGGGAAAACAAAACAATAACAAACGGAAAACTTTCATGTTTCACAACTTAAGATTGGTGCCAATGGCTATGGTTTCACTTCGGTTGGGGAAGCCATTGTGTAACACTCCAAAATTTTCAGTAATTAAATATTATTTCTTTTATTAATTTAAATTATATAATAATTACTTCTATTATTAAATGACGAATGCGTATCGTAATTATAATATTAAATGAGATATATGTGGGTTGTTGACCGTTTTCATTTTTTAAAATCCCGTAGCGTGAGTGTCGGGTCGTAGACACTTCGAGGCCGGCCAAGGGCCCGGGCCGAACCAATCATTTTTCCCTTCTCTTATTTCGGTTCCAAGCCTGCAATCTTCAAGTCCATCTAGAAGTGTTTGTTTTGGGCTGGTGTGACTAGTGTGAAGTCCAACCCGAGAAGAAGTAGATGACGGGCTCCAGCCTTTAAGAGTTAGCACGCCATCTGGTGGGTAAATAGCTGGCAATCGTTAATTTGCTTTCACCCTAAGCAGCCGTGAAGTTGAACACCTCCAAATCTCCAATCGCAATCCCTATTGTCCTCTTGTGCAGCCGACGCCAATCAGAGGAGCAACCGAGTTGAGGATCGAGCAACCATTTGAGCAATCTTGAACCAATGTCGGTAAAATCCTTGCCTTGCTTCTTCATTTTTCCCCCTTTTTGTTCTTCTGGAATTAATTGGTTGCGCATAGGGTTTGGGAAATCGGGATGCTTCCCTGTTCATGTTAGCATCAAAACTCGATTTTTAATCCAGGTTTTAATTGTAATGTTGTTTTGTCCTTGTAATACATCTCGAGTAATAATTTCGGCAAATTAGCATATAAGGCCAAGCCGGAGAGCTGAATTGAACCAGAGATCGAGTGGCATCTGAATCTGTGGTTGATTTCGAGATTTAATCCGAGTTGGGTTTAGAGTTTCGTGATTTATTGATTCGGTAACGATGGTACTTCGATTTTCTCTCATTCGTTTTTTTTTGCTTTCGCCAATTTATTAATCCACGTTTTTATTTTATGTCGGCTTTGAGCAGCAAGAAACCACAAGTTGTGGTCAATCAGTGACTCTAGAATCGAGCAGGAGAGTTCCACTGGGTTTGAAATTGTGGTTGATCGAGTGGTGATTATCGAGTCGTAACTCGGTTCATTTCGGTAGTTTCCTATTCTTTTTATTCCTTTAACTCGTGTGTTATGCATATTGTGTAGGGGAGACGAGGGTATAGGGACCAAATCTCTCGGGTTTTAATATGTCATCATTGTCTTATCAAAATTATTTGATTCGGGTTTTAGTTGGTGGTTTTCATTCGTGCTTGTTATTGGTTATTGGTTCGGTTTTGTTGTCATAACTCGTTTGTTGTAAAAGGGTGAATTGTCCAAAACAGTCTTGAGGATTATGTTCAGGGTTCGGGCTTGTTTTATCATTTTGTTAAACCTGTCTAATAAACCGAGGTGGGGAAACCGAACCTGTAGGGTTCTCGGTTTCCCAATCGGGAAACTTTTTACCATCAAGTTTTAGAAACCATTCATAATTTGACGAAAATAATATTTTTAAACTGTCGGGTATCAAATTCTAAGTGTTCGGTTTTTTCCGGTACGGGTCGGGTGTAACATCCTCAAATCGGGTCTAGTCGCGAGTGATTGGTACGTAGTCATTCTACTATTTTAATAAAGAATATATATAATTTTAAATAATAATGATAACTAGAAATATATGAAAGTTATGGAAATTAATATCAAAATTGATAATATTAAATGATTTAACATTATGATTCCGAATATATCCCCGTTAAATAAATAGGATATGTAATTAGTAAGTTGTAAGTTAAAAGAGGGTACAAATACCTGTGTTTTAAAGAAATTAATCTCAAAGTCGGTTAACTCCCTTTACCCCACGTTATCTCACTGTATTACTTACCCTCAATCTTTCTTCATCTCCTTTCTATTTCTTACTATCACAGTCAAAGAATCTCAAGAAGAAATCTGAATTTAGGGTTCCTAAATCATCAACCAAGGATTCTTATACACTAGTTCATCTTATCATCATCTCTACCATTCAATTTTATGTAAGTTCATGTTCTTCTTTTTAGGGTTCTTAAAGTTCTAATGGGTTAAGTTTAATTTACATCAATAATTCGAATTTGATGCTAGAAATCTGTTCATACAACTCCTAGATACATTAGAACATAAGAATTGATGTTAGAATTGAGTAATTAGTGATTTTGGTAAAAAAAAACCCATTTAGGTTATATGGTCAAAAACGTGGATGAGCATAAGGATATGATTTTGATGTCTTAAATTGATCCTTACAATGTTAGTAAACTGAGAATATTCCAACTTAAATGTCAATTTGGATAAATTAATACAATTTGGTTAAAAATCATAAAAATAGGTTAAAATTGGAAAAATCTTGAATTGAATGTTTGTTTAAGTTATGAACATGTTTTTAACAATGTTTTGATATTAAATGACCATTAAAAACATGTAGAAACTGAAATTGTCTTGTTTGGGTCGAATTGGTGAAAAATACCGAAATTTCAGAAAGTTTGACTTTTGTTGACTTTCATCGTCTTTTTGAGTTAGGACCTGAAAATTTGCAGATCATCTTTTCATATTAGGGGCAATATTCTGTCTTTATAACTTTTGTTAAAAAAAAACGTCGTTTTGGTGTTGATCCCGTAAGAGTCTAAAAGTGGGCCATTTTGACCCGTTTGGTCAAAATGAGCCAAATACTTGGTTTTAAAGTTGGAGCAGAATTCTTGGGAAAATATTACACGTTTAGAGTAATTTTAATGAGTCTAATAGTGCTAAAGTATTGGTATGGATTAATATTCAATAAACACCCGTAAGTAAGATTTTAGTTTATTATACATGAAGTGTCTTTGGCTAGTAAATTATTATTATATAATAATGGTATTTATATATATTTTAATTAGATACTTCCAAGACTTCATAAAATCAAAGGAGTGTGCATTTGCTAAGCAAAGGACCCGAGGTGAGTACCGGTTAACTTAATTATCAAAGTAGGAATGTTATATATGTATGTATATATATGTATAACAGCATTTCTTGTGTATAACTTGTTATGAGCTTGGGAATGTACACGACAATAATGAATCTTGATAAAATTGACGGGTTAGCTATGTCATTTGTGATAAACAATGTTACGGGCTTTTGTAGGCCAACTGTGTTATGTGATAATATGGCTAAGCCAAATGTGTTGTGTCCGGAACAACACTTTGTTATTGTTGGTTGGGGTCAGCCGTGGCTGGATCGGGTTGGGGCCTTGTGCCGTCAACCATGATTAACGGTGAATACCGGTTGGGGCCTTGTGCCGTCAACCATGGTTAATGTCTTCCCTCAACATTGTTTGGGCTCTCAGTTTCCCGCTGATCCCGAGGAGTTAGTGCTCCCGTAACGTAATGGTGGACCGCTACCCGCTCACCCACTGGCGCGGTTGATGTGACTGGTTTCCCCAGTATGGATCATTGAGCCGGGCTAACTACCCTGCAAGATGTGACTCCTACTGACTATACCAGTGCATCGTTATGTGTTAGGATAGCATTGCTTGTTACTACATGATATGATGTTTCTATTTTGATAGTTATGTTTAATCGTTACTCACTAGCTTTTATAGCTAACCCCTATACCCTTCCCATGTGCAGGTAATTAGTAGATGACGGTGAGGATGGGTGCTATATACCAGATAGTATACATAGCTTTTGGGAACACCATTATGCATGCTTTTGTTTATAATAGGTTGTAATGGTTGGTTGATAATCCGGTAACACCATATGGCTTTTGAAAACTTGTTTGAAGTTTTTGTAAACATATTATATAATTTCCGCTGTTTTTGTAAATACGATATATTTTGGAACAAACAGGTTATGGAAAGATTCTATTTTCAAACGAAACCACGCAATTTCAAAACTCTGAAATTTAATTAAAAAAAAATTTGGCTTGAAAATCGCGGTGTTACATCGGGTTTGCTAAAACGGGTTTTATAAGTTCAACACTTTTCCGGCAGAATCTGCCCTCCTGTTCTCGGTTGTTTCTGACCTGTTTAAGATACCTTTTTGGATTTTTAGCCCGCGTAGGGACCTTGTTTTCTGAGTTAGCTTTCCAATGCCGCAACCTTCTCGTCAATCTGATTTACGGTTTAAAAGTTATACCCATTTTAATATGTTGCTGTTAGGAACTTCACCTTTGCAGCATGTCTGTCTTGTGACACCATTTTGAGACCCTTAGAGTCTGATTTTGCCACTGACCGTCTCACACTGATTTTTAGTTCTGGTTCTCTAGCTTATGTGGTAAAAAGTTGGGGAAAATCTATGGAGTCGTTTATGAGTTATGGCAATTATCGTGAGACTGACGGGTGCTGCCAGCTTTTCTAAAATAAGATCTTGGGTTGGATTTTAATTCGGGGTTTTTCCTTTCATGTTTTAGGACCGTCTAAGAGATAACCTGGTATGCTTTTGACTGTTAGAGATCTTTGGAGCTTACGTATTCCAGGTGGGTATTCTCACCGTGTATTCAGTTATAATGTTATACATGCATGACTTACGTGTTACTTTACTTGCACCATATATGCTATTTGAGTTCTATATGTTATCTGAGTATCTGAGTCTGAGCATCTGTGTTTATAATACTGATCTGAGTATCTGTGTTACTACCTGCTAGGGTATCTGAGATAATTATGTTAAAGAGATAAAAACATAATAACACACATCTGAGTTTTGGCTATATGCCTATTTGGGATCACCTCCCGTCTGAGTTTTGGGATCACCTCCCGTCTGAGTTTTGGCTTACGCCTATCTGAGGTGTGAGGAGGGGCGATCTACCCGAATCACACAAGCGCGCTATATAAATTAAAATCCGAGTAATAAAATCTGAGTAATAAAATCTGAGAAATAAATCTGAGTAATTAATTGAGTAGATTCTGAGTAAGAGTACACCGATGTGCCCTCATGTGTTGTATGTTATGATTGTTTACATTTTGAGATTATTCACTCAGCTTCCCAGCTGACCCAAATCTCCCCTATTGTATCAGGTACCAGCGAAGGAAAAGAGAAGGTGGACGGTTGACTGCTGTATCTTCCCAGTGCTGATGTGGATAACATTTAATATTTTAAAACACTTTATGTTATTTAAACTATTTCCGCATTAAATACATTTTTAAATGAAGATATTAATTGGATTTAATTATTCAAGTTATTGGGACCTTTTTATTAAAATCTTGTATTTAAAATTTTTAAATTTTTACGAAATTTTGGGTGTTAGAAGTTGGTATCAGAGCTCTGACTTGAGGGATTTGGATTCATAAGGGGTGAATTCAAACTCAAGTTTGAGTATTGAGTTTTAAAATGAGTAAAAATATTTTTCTGAGTAAAGATTCCACATCAAGTATATAGCATGTCACGTCGACCTCTCGTTTCCTACTGCCGGTAATATTTAAGAATTTTTATTTCTTTGAGAATTTTGTTATATTCTGAGTTTTGATGAGTGACAAACTATGAGAATTGCTGTTTTTATTTTGAGCATAATTCTGATTTAACTCTGAGTGTATTTCACGACGTCGATCGCTTTTCCAAGTATAACCTGTGAGAAAATGAAGAAGTTATTAATATTAAAGAGGAGTAATAAATCTTTCGTTTAGAGAAGACACTTAATATAACGAGCTATTAAAACGAGTACATAAGAGATTATTAAATCAAGTTGACTAAGAATAATTTACTTGAACGAGGGTTTATCAAGTTGGATAAGGAGGAATTATTAACTCGAGAAAATGAGAAATAATTATATTTGAGCTAAACGAGAAAATATCAAACCTAAAATTTTGAGAAATGCTTTTATAAAATAAGTATGCAAATAAGGAGTTACAAATTTTGAAGGGAAAATAATACAAGTTCCCAATTTAGTGAAACACCTAATAAAGTTAATGTAAAATTTCAATTATTAAAACGCGGTTGTAAGAGGAATACAATTGACAATTTATAAAGCAGGGATGAGAATCGAGGTTAAATAATCAAAAGATGTATTAATGTGAAATTTCAATAGAATGTCTTAAAAAGATAATTTATATGAGGAAATCTTAATGAAATGAAGAGCTACCAAAATGAAGCATTTGGGGAAATTAGTAATTTAAATTAAACAAGACAATACTAAAACAAGAGTATAAGAAATAATAAAGCACTAGTAAAAGAGAAATTTTAAAAGGGTTGTGAGATTTAATAAATTTCATTTAACGGGAAAATGTTAAGCATCGTTTTTTTAAAATGATATAACAGAGTATGTTAATTAATAACACGTGATGAACAACAACATAGGAATAGTAATTAAAAATGTAATTAAGGGATATTTTTTCTCACAAGAAAAATAAAATTAAAGAATTTTTTTTTAAAAGGATAACATCGAGTTGATTTAGAGATATAAAAATAATAATAATAATAATTAAAATAAAGGTTTATTAAATTGAGCAATGAGGGAGGTACTAAATGTATAATGAAGATCAGTGAATCAAACTCAAATGAGGATATCGAGTGATTATAAGATAATTATCTAGAGCATCATGTTAATGAGACACGAAGTATTGAGAAAATCTTTATGCTAAGAAAATAATAAACTGAAATTTATAAAATTGAGTTCAAATGAGAAACCCTTTAAAGTATGTAATTTAAATAGATGAGTGTAAAAATCCATGATTTCTAAATGTGAATAATGAGCTCAGTGAGAGATTATTAAGTTAATGCAGAGATATTAAATAAACTATATAAGTTTATTATACTTACTGACCGAGAATTGCTGAGTCGAATTAAGTAGAAATTATTAATGTTTATATTAAAGTGAAGTAAAGGGAGACTATTATCATGAATTCAGAGATGACCTATTAAAAAAAGATGAATTAAAAGAGCTTATGAGTTATATTATGTTCTGAGTTAAAAAGTTAAAACCATAATGAAATATTTTTGGCTGACTGCCTTTTGCTGTGTGCATTTCTGAGAAATTTTTATAACATTTTGAGTACACACAGCTGAGTGCATATCTGTGTTTATTAGATATGAAAATAATAATAATAATAATAATAATAAATTTTCTTTCTTCTGAGTGTGATTGTTGGCGGATTTTTATGTGGGAAGTTGTGTCGAAAGTAATAGAGGGCCCCTATTACCGTGTACACACAAGACTTTTGGTTGGTTATGGGGAGATTTTGAGGGGAACGATGGACCAATGCTTGTTATTGTGAACTTAGCATGCGTATCCTAGTTGCTTGAGTGATTATATGTTCGTCTGTTTTATTTTGGTAGAGAATGTCAGCTTCAAACTCGAGGATGAGTTTTTCTCCAAGTGGGATTGAGTAGGGGTAAAAAGAGAAATTGCCAAGAAATACTTATCATTAACTATTACTTATAAATATTATGGGCATGATGCTTATGCATGGAGATTTTATTTTCTGAGAAACACATACATGGATATAGAAATTATAAGAGTAATTGTCAAACTGAGTAACTGAGAGTGATTAAGTTCACTGTAATTATTGAGTCGATAACTCGCGGTAATTGAGGAATTAATAAATTTAGTTAATTGGGCTAAGTATAATTGTGCAAATGAGAAATAACAAATATTATAACTATATAATTAATGAAATAATGAGAAGTTATAAAGTAATGAGAATTTATTAACGGGATATGAGGAAATGAGTTAAAATGAGGCTGTTAATTGGAGTTGGTAATGAATTATTAAAACCAGTTCAAATGAGAAAATTTCATGTAGATTGATTATTGAGTAATTTTAAGTTATAAGAAATTGATAAATCAAGTTACATGAACAAGTTACTAATATTAGTTAAAAGAGAAAAGTTTTAAATTAACGGGAAGTTTTATTCAAATTTTTTTGAAGTGTTATAAAGTTTTTATGAGAAAGTTTTATTTGTGAGTAATATATCTTAGTTAGAAATATCGAATAATATATTTTATTATTAATTCATGAGTATTTAAAGGTTTTTATGAGAAAATTTTATTCATGAGTAATATATTTAATTTAGAGTTATCAAATAATATATTTTATTATTAATGATTGAATATTTAAAAATTTTGAGGTGTCATAAAAATTTTATGAGTAAATTTTAATTGTGAGCATTATATTTTAATCAAACAATATATGTTATTACTAAATTATCGAATGGAGAGTAGTTAGTGAATTGAGTAAATGGGGAATATAATAAGTGAAGTTAACAATAAAATTATGTTGAATTAATGAGAATTTTTAAAAGATGAGAAAGTATTAAATTAGTGATCAATGAGAAAATCTTTAAATCGGCAATAAGGGGTAATTGTGTATTGAGTAAATGAGAACTAATGGATTGATTCGTAAATCGGGTAATGAGAAATCAGTGGAATAAGTGTATAAAAATTTAATTGAAACTTTTCTTAGTAAAAAAATAAAAAATAAAATGAGCAATATGAGTTTAAAGAGTAAATGTGTGGTTGAAATAATCAAGAGAAAGTTATAAGTTGACTTGTGGGAAGCCATTAAACTAAGTTTGAAATAAGTTGTTAGTATAGACTCCGGTGAATTAAAAGCCGAGTTATAGTTATGAGTTTGCTTCTACGTTAGATTTCTGAGCTTGCTTCTGGGTTAGATTTCTGAGTTTGCTTCTGAGTTAGATTTCTGGGTTATACTTCTGAGTAAAATACATGAGTTGCTTACTTTGTGAATACACATCCTGTGCATTATGAGTATATGAGAATTATGTGTGATATGTACATATCTTGTGAATAATTTCCTGTCTTTGTATTAAAACTGATAATGGTGTAAACCACTATATTGCTTCTTATGCCTTATGCAAACTGGTGTCCCTAGAGAGTAGAGGACATTTCTGATATAGAATTGACAATAATAAGATTTTGCATGTTGCAAACATGTATAAGTGATTATTTGATGGAGCTGTGCGGGAAGTAATGTCCCATAAATTTATTGCTATCGCCATAAGAGGGCCGTGTGTGATTTTGGAGAGGGATTGGATGACCTAGTACTACGCCGAGATCATTTGACATCATCAACAAATTGGTAGCAAACTTCCAAGTGGAGTTGAATCGGAGATTCAACACGACGTTAATCGCTGGGTGATGGGACCGTGTCCGGCTACGAGAGTAAGAAGACATCTTCAGCAGAGTATCGTGGGTTATTTCGCGCATGTTATCGACCATTTTCAACGATAAACCAAGTTTCTTAGAGAGCGTTCCGATTTTAGCCTTATCGACTTGCGACGCCAGAGATGGAAAAGTTTTCTGAACAGTGCAGGATTTTCAAGAGCATGAGTTCAGTCGACCGAGTAGATCACCCTGAGGAACTCCATCTTATTCATAACACTTTTCATGTTCCCGATTGAGGGAGGTTTTCGTTGTCGAGTCTGTGGTAGTGCCCTAAGAGCATGAGTCTGAAAAGCGAGATCGCTATCCCGAGTTTTTCCGAGAAATGACTTCGGGGACGAAGTCTGATTCAAGTGGAGTTGAGTTGTAACACTCCAAAATTTTCAGTAATTAAATATTATTTCTTTTATTAATTTAAATTATATAATAATTACTTCTATTATTAAATGACGAATGCGTATCGTAATTATAATATTAAATGAGATATATGTGGGTTGTTGACCGTTTTCATTTTTTAAAATCCCGTAGCGTGAGTGTCGGGTCGTAGACACTTCGAGGCCGGCCAAGGGCCCGGGCCGAACCAATCATTTTTCCCTTCTTTTATTTCGGTTCCAAACCTGCGATCTTCAAGTCCATCTAGAAGTGTTTGTTTTGGGCTGGTGTGACTAGTGTGAAGTCCAACCCGAGAAGAAGTAGATGATGGGCTCCAGCCTTTAAGAGTTAGCACGCCATCTGGTGGGTAAATAGCTGGCAATCGTTAATTTTCTTTCACCCTAAGCAGCCTTGAAGTTGAACACCTCCAAATCTCCAATCGCAATCCCTATTGTCCTCTTGTGCATCCGACGCCAATCAGAGGAGCAACCGAGTTGAGGATCGAGCAACCATTTGAGCAATCTTGAACCAATGTCGGTAAAATCCTTGCCTTGCTTCTTCATTTCCCCCCCCCCCTTTTGTTCTTCTGGAATTAATTGGTTGCGCATAGGGTTTGGGAAATCGGGATGCTTCCCTGTTCATGTTAGCATCAAAACTCGATTTTTAATCCAGGTTTTAATTGTAATGTCGTTTTGTCCTTGTAATACATCTCGAGTAATAATTTCGGCAGATTAGCATATAAGGCCAAGCCGGAGAGCTGAATTGAACCAGAGATCGAGTGGCATCTGAATCTGTGGTTGATTTCGAGATTTAATCCGAGTTGGGTTTAGAGTTTCGTGATTTATTGATTCGGTAACGATGGTACTTCGATTTTCTCTCATTCGTTTTTTTTTTTGCTTTCGCCAATTTATTAATCCACGTTTTTATTTTATGTCGGCTTTGAGCAGCAAGAAACCACAAGTTGTGGTCAATCAGTGACTCTAGAATCGAGCAGGAGAGTTCCACTGGGTTTGAAATTGTGGTTGATCGAGTGGTGAATATCGAGTCGTAACTCGGTTCATTTCGGTAGTTTCCTATTCTTTTTATTCCTTTAACTCGTGTGTTATGCATATTGTGTAGGGGAGACGAGGGTATAGGGACCAAATCTCTCGGGTTTTAATATGTCATCGTTGTCTTATCAAAATTATTTGATTCGGGTTTTAGTTGGTGGTTTTCATTCGTGCTTGTTATTGGTTATTGGTTCGGTTTTGTTGTCCTAACTTGTTTTTTGTAAAAGGGTGAATTGTCCAAAACAGTCTTGAGGATTATGTTCAGGGTTCGGGCTTGTTTTATCATTTTGTTAAACCTGTCTAATAAACCGAGGTGGGGAAACCGAACCTGTAGGGTTCTCGGTTTCCCAATCGGGAAACTTTTTACCATCAAGTTTTAGAAACCATTCATAATTTGACGAAAATAATATTTTTAAACTGTCGGGTATCAAATTCTAAATGTTCGGTTTTGTAACACCTCAATTTTTATAACAAACATTTTTCCAAAATATACCATTTTATAAATAGAAGACTGGTTCCAAAATATGGATTTACAAAAAACTTTGGTATGAAAATCAGAGTATGAGGTTTGGTGTTACAAAGTATATCAAAACCAAAGCTAAGCATAACTCCACTCTAATGTTCTTCTATTCTAGGCCCCGCATCTCTATCCATGCGAACCTAATTCTTCGATCCCGAACCTGAGTACATAGCAAAACAAACAAGGAGTACGTGAGACAAGAAAGTCTCGTGAGCTACATGGGTTTAGACCCCGATAAAACAACAAGTATCACATTATATATAAACATCTATATATCTCATCATCATACATTTAGCCACCCTATTGTGACTCTATCTTTCTTGCCTCCCTAGCAAGTCTATCTAGTTATCCGGAACATCTCCAAATAACCCGCCATCTCACATACTTATTAATCGGGGATCCCCCGCCTTAATAAGCCTTATGGTAACGGTAAGAGGGAATCGCCCAATCTACCGTTATCCGACTTCTATCCGGATCTCGTCCGGTAGGAAGCCTCCTAACACATGATGGTCCATGGGTCGATGCCCAATCCGCCCCATCCAAAGTGACCGGGGATCCCCCGAATCACCGCCAATCTATCACTCATCATAACTTCTCGAGTTATTCCATCTAAGCCCTTGGCTATCTCATAAATCATCAAACAAGTTAGTTTTAATATTCATGATAATATATAACTAACTCTACACACTAATAGTCTACACAATTAATCAAATAGACCAAATCACAAGTAAGAAAACATATTTCTATGGCTATGTACTCAGTAAAGTCCACACGTACTCACCTTAGCAATTAATGCTCCAAATGTGTTCTTCACACCTAATTCCTTGCTCCAACAATCAACCAATCTTCCAAGACTTCACCAAAAGCCTAATACATCAATCACAAGATATTTAACATCACATACTACTACCAATGTGTCCATTTATCAATAAACACCCTTTAATAACATTTTCCCCCAATTTTGATGGTTCATAAAACCCTAGGTTTAACCAACCCTTAAGATTCTTACCAATCTTGACCATACACTTGATTCTCTTGTTAAAATACCTTCTAATAAGTGTATACATCATTTATTTCACCACTAACCATAACCCCAATAACTAGGGTTTCAAACCCAAGCCTAGAAATCCATAGATCTAAAGCTACAACTACAAAGGAGTGAAGATATACCTTTAATCTTCAACTAGGAGTGAAGTATCACAAGATTTGACCAAGAAATCAGCTCCAAATGACCCTTTGCACTCAAAATCGTATACAAACTCGCTGGGAGAGAAACTAGGGTTTGCAAATGACATAAATGAGCCAAAACCCGATTTTAATGCTCTGTCTGACGAGTTTGCGCCGCGAAAAACGAGTTCGCGCCGCGAACTTCCCTTGTCGCGAACTTTTCCCGATCGTGAGCTAGCCGTGAACTTCGATCGCCAAAAACCCCAAACTTTCTGTTCGAAGTTCGCGCCGCGAACTACCCAATGCAGCCAGGCTGCATTTTCCAACCTTTGTCTCGACCCGATTTCGTCCATAACTTTCTCATACGGTATCCAAATGACATGAAACCAGTTCCTACGTCTTTTAAATGATTTATCCTTATTTATCATATTTTCTTAGAATTTATTTAACACAAAATTTCGGTCGTTACAACTATCCATCCCTTAAAAGGATTTCGTCCCCGGAATCACTCAGAAATTCCCAATCCCCAGTCGACCCGAGCATCGCGTTCCAATTCCCTTGTGGTTATTACCATCGAACTATTCCCATTACAAACGAACCGACAATATGCATTTGACATTCACTTAATCCCGTTAGACCCGGACGGGTCAAAATCAATCTTAGGCCCTTAATAACCAAACGGGTCAGAATTGTTCAATTCGGCCATAACACTTTGAATCTTTTAATCAAACCCGATATACACACAAGAACTATATGACCCCATGTCGTCAAATCTTTGACTTAAGCACAAAGTCAACTATACCTTTACGATTTCTTTATTTACTAGAGATTCCATTAATCCTTTCACATACATACGACCGGCACATTATGCCCTCTTCATTCACTAATCACTCGAAACGAAAGTCAAAGTTCATCCTTGACCAAGTCAACCAATTCACAAATTGACTAACCTTGACTTTTGCATAAAGTCAACCACACTTTCCCAAACCAACAAATTCCCTACTCGCGGGGTATCATTCTCGACTTATCACTTCCGGTTACACCCATTATTGTTTCCTTAACAATCGTCCATATTTCTAAAATTCCCATCTTTTCAAATTTCTCCGAGTTCTCACATTTCCTTAAGGTCACATCAATCCTTACCGTTTCTTGACCTTCATTTGGTCACTTATACCATTACTTAGGACCATTCCAATCATCCTTGCATCACATATCATAATTTCACACCAGTTGACCATATCTTGGTCCCCGATAGCAATTGCTTTCTAAAAGTACTCTCTTACTCATATTCTAGAAATCGTAGGCATCCTATACCCATACATGGCCTAAATGCAACCCGCATTTCACCTCAAATCCTCACTTACCACGAAATCATAACAACACACATTAACCACATGGTTCTACATTCATCACGTAAATACATAAACATTATCATACGGACATAGCAGTCCAAAAATTTAACTATCACATCAAGATGACTGGAAAGCCTCCAATCCATCAAGATCCAAGTTGTCACAGTGATTGGAACATCTCCAATCTCGGAATGGAACCATTGGGATTCGCCCAACCGATTCCACCCCCAAACATCATAGTAGCCGGGGATACCCCGAGCTAATCACCTCATTTCTTTCTTATCCTATCACGCATACTTCAATAGTATACACCTTTTCATATCACATAATTTACCACTATCTTACCCATTTAATCGTTTATTTATTCACCATGCAATTTAGCACATTTCTCATAACATCACGTTATCATTTTCTTTCATATTCACACATTTCTCGCTGGACATACTACTTAACACGTTTCATATAACATTACCTTTTTCATTATCACATGCCTTCAAGGCCATCACATAATGCACAAGCATTGTACCTCGCGGGTAACCAATAAAATTTCCGATTCCCATTTACCGTCTCATTCACACACTAATCACCCTTAAACGGTTCATTTCCCTATTAATCAACTTTCCAAATCTTTTGTCACCACCGGGGTAACCATCAATCTATTCCTTCAACCATAGTTCACCGGTCAACCCGGTCATCTTAAGTCGACCAATCGACTCCGGTCCACATTTGTAACCCATGACTCGGCACACATTGGCCCAACATTCCATACTCTCGTCTTTATACATCGCGATACTTGAAATACTTATTTCCCAACCGTAGTTTCACACTACCCCATGTCATATACTGTCATGCCATTACCATAACATGTAACCCATAATTGTTTTCTCATCTTTGATATCGAATTTATTATAATTGTCAAAAACTTGACATGGCTTTATGCCAACTTTTTACCCACTCACATTCAACAATCAAAATCCGTCGCTCCCGGCACTTATTCCTTTCCACATACATCCCATTGATGAGTCCTAAGACATCACTCTACCTTAGTCATTCTTTTCTTTACCATTCACGTGTAACAATCATTACATTACCTATCCGGCTTCTCGCCGAACATCCAAGTTCCATTTCCCCAAGGTTTCTATTCCTAGAATTTCAATCCACATTAACATTCCTTACAAAAACTCTGTACTTCCTTGTACTACTATCCTTTGTTGAAATACATTTACCATTCTCACGGCTCATCCTTCGATACTACATAATAATATCAATCCTTATATCCTTACTACCCGCGACACACTTGTCTATAATCCTTCAAATACATGTTTCCTTATACATAATTAACCGGGAAGACTTTTCCCAAAATAAGTCTCCACATCCTGCGACTCATTTCCAATTTCTATAGGCATCAACTCGTGCAATCAATCAAACAATTAAACCGTAATCACATAATATTTTGACTTGGTGCATACCCAACCAATCCATAGCGATAACCATATCAAAATCCTTTATCCCCACGGGCAATGAATCAACTTTAAACTTTTTCCCACTTATTTTTAACTCACAATTTCTATAAACACATTCGACCATTGAGATTTCCCATTGGCTAACTCTATTTAACCGACTTAATCTAACAATCCCGATATCACATTCAACTTTCCACCAAATTTGTGAGACACAAACGAATAAGTAGAACCCAAATCACATAATACATGAGTTGACAACAAATTAATGAATAAAGTACCTGATACCACATCGTGCACCTCTTTTGCTTCCTCCCGAATCAATTGGAAGGAACGCCCCATCACTGTAGCCGGTTCCGCCTTCTTTTGAGCCGTGGGCACCATTGGCTCGCTTCCCTTTTTCGGGCACACATTGCTATAGTGTCCCATCTCGTGGCACGAATAACACTCTATCTCGGAAAACGCCTTGGTTCTACAATCCCGAGCCAAATGCCCCACCTTGCCACAATTGTAGCACGCCTTCGAATCCGCTCGGCATTCGCCGGTGTGGTTCTTCCCGCACCTCTTGCATGAGGGAACACTTCCTTGCTTAGAGGAATTCGATGTGAACTTCCCCTTTTTGTAAGTTCCCGAGCCGCCCTCGGCTTTCCTTTTCTCGTCCACATGGACCCTCTCGGCATTCCTTGCCGCATTTACCTCTTCCACACCTCGGGCGGTACCAATGGCCCCATCGAGTGTGACCGCTCTCTTTACCTCCAATTGGTACTCCCAAGGTAGCCCACAAGCATACCGGACTACCCTCAATCTTTCCTCAAAATAAGTTTTTGCAACAAACGGGAGCAATCCCGTGAACTCCCTTGAGTACTCCTCAACCGACCTGTAACACCTCAATTTTTAATTACAAAATATTTGCCCAAAATAAAACATTTTTCATAAATAGAAGAACTATCCCAAAAATATGGATTTACAAAAACCTTTGGTATGAATCAGAGTATAAAGTTTCGGTGTTACAAAATATATCAAAACCAAAGCTAAGCATAAATCCAATCTAAAGTTCTTCTACTCTAGGTCCCGCATCTCTATCCATGCGTACCTAAGCCTTCGATCCTGAACCTGAGTACATAGCAAAACGACACAAGGAGTACGTGAGACAAAAACGTCTCGTGAGCTACATGGGTTTAGACCCCAAGGTTAATAATAATAACCAAATCACAATTAAACAAACAAACAAACTCATAAGCTATCATCCATCTATCTAGTCACCCTATTGTGACTCTAATACCTTGCTTTCCTAGCAATCACACCTAGTTGTCGGGACATCCCCAACCAACTAGAACCACATTAACTTATTAACCGGGGATCCCCCGCATTAACAAGCTTCAAGGTAAAGGCAAGAGGGAATCGCCCAATCTACCAATACCTGCCTTACTCACCGGACTACTTCCAGTTAGCAAGACTACTATCATGGAATGGGCCGATGGGGATCCGCCCAAATGCTCCCCATTCCATACCTCATGACCGGGGATCCCCCGAATCATCACATCATCTCACCATATCATAACTCGACGGTTATGTCAATCTAGCTCTCGGCTATCACGTCTATCATCAAACAAGTTAGTTCAATACAACTATCGGTATAACTAACTACTAATTACTAGTCTACACCATTAAGCAAATAGACCATAACACAAGTAATGAAAATATTTAACAGGGCTATGTACTCAGTAAATTCCACACGTACTCACCTTAGCAATGTGATGCTCAAATCGTGTTCTTGACACCCAATCTCTTGCTTCACAAACCAATCAACTTTCCAAGACTTCACCAAAAGCCTAATACAATTATCACAATATGATCAACATTACAATCTACTAACAATGTGTTCATCTATCTCTAGATAACACCCAACAATCCATTTCCCCCAAATATGGTGATTATCAAACCCTAGGTTTGACCAACCCTTAAGATTCTTACAAATCATAATCATACACTTGTTTTCCTTGTTAATATACCATCTATTAAGTGTATAGACCATTTATATCACCATAATCCATAACCCCAAGACTAGGGTTTCAAACCCAACCATTAAAATACATAGATCTAAAGCTACAAAGATCGAGGAGTGAAGATATACCTTTAATCTTCACTTAGGAGTGAAATCTATCAAGCTTTGATGAAGAAATCAACCCAAAACAGCTCTTGCACTCAAAAATCGCCAAGGGGAGAACTAGGGTTTTGAAAATGCATTAATGGTGGAAAAACCCGAATTTAATGTACTGGTCGGACTGTCTCGCGTCGAGCTCGCGCCGAGCTCGCGCCGCGAAAGGACGCGGGTTTGCCCGCTAGTCGCCGCTGTTTACCAGACTTCGCGCCCAGCTCGCGCCGAGGTCGCGTCGCGAAGTCAACGCGAAGTCAACGCGACCTTCTCGCGTTTCAGCTCTGGTCCCTCTGCTCAACCTCGCGTTTTGCTCGCGCCAGGCTCGCGCCGCGAGCCTACCTGTGCAGCAGGGCTGCACTTTTCGGTCTAGGTTTCAACACGGTTTCGCCCATAACTTTCTCGTACGGTGTCCAAATGACACGAAACCAATTCCCACAGTTTTAATATGATTTATCCATAATTATCATATTTTTATTTATTTTATTTATTTACAATTTTCGGGTCGTTACAACTATCTACCCCTTAAGAAGATTCCGTCCTCGGAATCTCATCATAGTTCACGAAATCCGGGTACCTCCTCCGAATCTCGTCCTTGACTTCCCAAGTCAAATTCGGCCCAAGTGAATGCTTCCACTTGACCAAAACCAACTCGATCTCCTTATTCCGAAGCTTCTTTGTTTTCGTCTCTAGAATAGCCTCGGGCTCCTCGATCAACCGATTCGGGCCGTCAACCCGCAACTCTTGTAATGGAATAATATTCTCAACTTCCCCGATAAACTTCTTCAAATAGCTCACGTGAAAGGTGTCATGCACACCTTGAAGCTCGGGTGGAAGTTCCAACTTAAAAGCTTGAAGCCCGACCTGTTTCAATATTTTAAACGGTCCAACATACCTTGGACTTAACTTTCCCTTTTTACCAAACCGCATCACACCTTTCCAAGGTGACACTTTCAACATCACCATATCACCGACATCCAAGTCGTATGGTCTCTTCTTCAAACCCGAATAACTTCGTTGTCTATCTTGGGCCACTTTCATGTTGTTTTGAATAATACCGATCTTTTCATTCGTCACCCTCACGATCTCGGGACCCGTGAGTTTCGTCTCTCCCGCTTCCAACCAACAAGATGGAGTTCTACATTTCCTCCCATACAACGCCTCATAAGGCGGCATCTTAATAGTCGAGTGATAACTATTATTATACGAAAACTCGACCAACGGTAAATGTTCATCCCATTTACCACCGAAGTCTAACACACACGATCTCAACATGTCTTCAACCGTTTGAATTGTTCTTTCACTTTGACCATCGGTTTGCGGGTGATAAGCCGTGCTCAACCGCAACTTTGTACCCAACTCTTCTTGTAATGATCGCCAAAATCTCGAGGTAAACCTCGCGTCCCGATCGGATACAATCGATAACGGAACCCCGTGGAGTCGAACCACCTCATCAACATATAACTTAGCCAACTTCTCAAGTGGCAATGTTTCCCGAATTGCTAGAAATAACGCACTCTTGGTCAACCGGTCAACTATGACCCAAATGGCATCGTGACCTTTGCTCGTCTTCGGTAAACCTACTATGAAATCCATAGTTATATCTTCCCACTTCCCGGCCGGTACAACCAATGATTGAGCTACCCCATACGGTACTTGATGCTCGGCTTTCACTTGTGCACACGTGGCACACTTAGAGATATACTTGGCCACTCTCGTCTTCATTCCGGGCCACCAATAAACCCGTTTCATATCTTGATACGTCTTTGTACTCCCCGGGTGAATCGAATACTTCGACTTGTGCACATCATACAACAACTCTTTTCGGATACCACCGAACTTAGGAACCCAAATACGACCGCCTACGGTCTTCAACCCTTGTGCATTTTCGAGAAAATGTTGGTTCTTACCTAACCGTTCTTGTCTTAACTCGTCTTTTCCCATAACCTCTCGTTGGGCACTCTTGATTCTTTCGATAATACTCGAGACGACTTCTATACGAGTCAAAATTCCCCGGTTCGGGTTCTCATAAACCTTTCGGCTCAAGGCATCGGCCACCACATTCGCCTTACCCGCGTGATACACAATCTCACAATCATAATCGGCTATCAACTCGATCCACCTTCTTTGTCGCATATTAAGGTCTTTTTGTGTGAACACATATTGCAAACTCTTATGATCCGTGTACAACGTACACCGAGTACCATATAAATAATGCCTCCACAATTTCAAGGCAAAAATAATCGCCGCCAACTCCAAGTCGTGTGTCGTGTACCTCAATTCAGCATTCTTCAATTGTCGTGAGGCATACGCGATCACCTTTCCTCTTTGCATCAACACACAACCGAGCCCTTGATTCGAAGCATCACTATAAACCACAAAATCTTCCATACCATCCGGTAACGTAAGGATCGGCGCGTTACACAACTTTTCCTTCAACAAATTAAACGCCTCTTCTTGCTTCTTCTCCCACACAAACTTCTCACTTTTTCTCGTTAACTTCGTGAGTGGAATTGCGATTCTCGAGAAGTCTTGTATAAACCTTCGGTAATAACCGGCCAATCCAAGGAAACTCCTAACCTCGGTAGGAGTCCTCGGAGGCTCCCAATTCGACACCGCTTCAATCTTGGACGGGTCAACCTTAATACCATCACACGTCACCACGTGACCTAAGAATTGTACTTCCCGCAACCAAAACTCACACTTTGAAAATTTGGCATACAACTTCTCCCGTTTTAACACATCCAACACAAGCCTCAAATGACTTTCGTGTTCTTCTTCGGTTTTTGAATAAATCAAAATGTCGTCAATAAACACAATCAAAAACTTATCAAGGAACGGTTTACAAACCCGATTCATTAAATCCATAAAAATAGCCGGCGCGTTTGTAAGACCAAACGGCATCACTAGAAACTCATAATGACCATAACGTGTACGAAAAGCCGTCTTCTCAGTGTCGCCTTCTTTCACCCGAACTTGGTGATAACCCGACCTCAAATCAATCTTCGAGAAATAACTAGCACCTTGCAATTGATCGAATAAGTCGTCAATTCTCGGCAACGGGTAACGGTTCTTAATAGTTACCTTATTCAACTCTCGGTAGTCAATACACATTCTCATCGAACCGTCTTTCTTTTTAACAAATAATACCGGTGCACCCCACGGTGACGAACTCGGATGAATAAAACCTTTATCTAACAATTCTTGCAATTGGGTCATCAATTCCCGCATTTCGGTGGGAGCTAAACGATATGGAGCACGAGCAATCGGCGTCGCCCCCGGAACTAGATCAATCTTAAACTCGACTTGTCTCTCCGGTGGCAAACCGGGCAAGTCATCGGGAAATACTTCGGGAAAATCCCGAATAATCTTGACATCATCCATTGACTTCTTTTCCTTTCGGCCATCTAATACATATGCAATAAACGATGTACAACCTTTCGATATACTTTTTCTCGCCTTAATGGCGGTAATCACATTAGGCATGTGATGTCGTTTCTCCCCATACACATACACTTTCTCGTTCTCGGGTGTCCTAATCGACACAATTTTCTTTCCACACAAAATCTTGGCTTGGTGCATACCCAACCAATCCATACCGATAACCACATCAAACGCCCTAATTCCCATGGGCAACAAATCCACTTTAAACTTTCTACCGTCTATTTCTATTTCACAATTTCTATAAATACAATCAACCATAGACGTTTTCCCGTCGGCTACTTCTATCTCATACATTTCATCTAACTTTTCGGACGGCACATTCAATTTACAACCGAAATCATAAGACACAAACGAATAATTGGAACCCGAATCAAATAAAATATGAGTTGGCAAGGAGTTAATGAATAGAATACCTGACACCACATCGTGTGCCTCCTTCGCCTCCTCCCGAGTAAGTTGGAAGGACCGCCCCTTCACCTTCGCCGGCTCCACTTTCTTTTGAGCCGTGGACACCATCGACTCGATTCCCTTCTTTGGGCACACATTGCTATAGTGCCCCTTCTCGTGGCACGAGAAACACTCGATCTCGGCCAAAGATTTAGACTTGCATTCTCGGGCCATATGCCCCGGCTTCCCACAATTATAACAAGTTTTCGACTCCCCTCGGCACACGCCGGCATGAGTCTTCCCGCACTTCTTGCACGAGCCAACACTCCCTTGTTTAGAGAAGCTCGAAGTGAACTTCCCTTTCTTATAAGTACCCGAGCCACTCTCGGCTTTTCTCTTCTCGCCCACATGGGCCCTTTCGGCAACACGTGCCTCATTTACCTCCTCTACACTCCGGGCGGCACTAATAGCTTCATCAAGTGAAACCGCCCTCTTTACTTCCAATTGGTAGTCCCACGGTAACCCACTAGCATACCGGACCACCCTCAACCTCTCATCCGAGTAGGTTTTAGCAACAAACGGGAGCAATCCCGTGAACTCCCTCGAATATTCTTCAATCGACAAATCACCCTTTTTGAGGGTCACGAACTTCTCGTGCATTTTCTCCAAATCCCTTTCGGGACAAAATTTCTTTTTCAATCTCGTGGTGAACTCATCCCACGACATCCTTTCAACCACCTCCTTCCCGAGGGTCTCATACACAATATCCCACCACACCATGGCATCTTCTTTTAACAATTGTGACGCATACGTCACCATATCAACATCCTTACACTTGCTACTTCCGATAACCCTCTCGGTTTCTCGGATCCACCTCATTGTTACTTTCGGGTCCGAGCTACCCGTATACACATTTGGCTTACAAGCCATGAAGGATTTAAATGAGCAACCTTCTTTCACAACGGGCCTTGCCCTAGCATCACTTTGGCCACCCGTGGAGGATTTCATCTCCCCGGTGCCACTACCTCCCGTTTTCTCATCCGATTTAGCCTCGGATTCCCGGTCTCCACCCGACCTCTCACGGTCTCCAATAATGCGGTGCACTTCCTCGGCCACCGTTCCCTTTATTTGATCGATAATAGTTTGGAGATCCGCCATGGTTACCGGAGTTCTATTAGCTCCGACCTCCGACTCACCCACCCGATGCAACGACGGTGGACTTTCTTGTTCAACCTCAACCTCTACATGAGGTATCTCCTCCTCCCGGTTTTCCGGGGCTTTACCACTTCTTCGCGTGGTCACCATTTCTTTCGATCAAGACTATACGAAAGACATTAAACATTTAGTACCTTGTGTACAACCCATTAGTCGCATAAGACCCAATATCCAAAATCATATCAAATTCATCGGTCCCCTAGGTTCAACCCTAAACTTAATATAAAGTCTCAAGGTCAACCTATGATCTTAAGGAATCTTATATTCCTAATGCTACAGTCTAAGACTAGGATGGTCATCCAACCTAATTCACTTAAACTATAGCTCTGATACCAAGTTGTAACACCTCAATTTTTAATTACAAAATATTTGCCCAAAATAAAACATTTTTCATAAATAGAAGAACTATCCCAAAAATATGGATTTACAAAAACCTTTGGTATGAATCAGAGTATAAAGTTTCGGTGTTACAAAATATATCAAAACCAAAGCTAAGTATAAATCCAATCTAAAGTTCTTCTACTCTAGGTCCCGCATCTCTATCCATGCGTACCTAAGCCTTCGATCCTGAACCTGAGTACATAGCAAAACGACACAAGGAGTACGTGAGACAAAAACGTCTCGTGAGCTACATGGGTTTAGACCCCAAGGTTAATAATAATAACCAAATCACAATTAAACAAACAAACAAACTCATAAGCTATCATCCATCTATCTAGTCACCCTATTGTGACTCTAATACCTTGCTTTCCTAGCAATCACACCTAGTTGTCGGGACATCCCCAACCAACTAGAACCACATTAACTTATTAACCGGGGATCCCCCGCATTAACAAGCTTCAAGGTAAAGGCAAGAGGGAATCGCCCAATCTACCAATACCTGCCTTACTCACCGGACTACTTCCAGTTAGCAAGACTACTATCATGGAATGGGCCGATGGGGATCCGCCCAAATGCTCCCCATTCCATACCTCATGACCGGGGATCCCCCGAATCATCACATCATCTCACCATATCATAACTCGACGGTTATGTCAATCTAGCTCTCGGCTATCACGTCTATCATCAAACAAGTTAGTTCAATACAACTATCGGTATAACTAACTACTAATTACTAGTCTACACCATTAAGCAAATAGACCATAACACAAGTAATGAAAATATTTAACAGGGCTATGTACTCAGTAAATTCCACACGTACTCACCTTAGCAATGTGATGCTCAAATCGTGTTCTTGACACCCAATCTCTTGCTTCACAAACCAATCAACTTTCCAAGACTTCACCAAAAGCCTAATACAATTATCACAATATGATCAACATTACAATCTACTAACAATGTGTTCATCTATCTCTAGATAACACCCAACAATCCATTTCCCCCAAATATGGTGATTATCAAACCCTAGGTTTGACCAACCCTTAAGATTCTTACAAATCATAATCATACACTTGTTTTCCTTGTTAATATACCATCTATTAAGTGTATACACCATTTATATCACCATAATCCATAACCCCAAGACTAGGGTTTCAAACCCAACCATTAAAATACATAGATCTAAAGCTACAAAGATCGAGGAGTGAAGATATACCTTTAATCTTCACTTAGGAGTGAAATCTATCAAGCTTTGATGAAGAAATCAACCCAAAACAGCTCTTGCACTCAAAAATCGCCAAGGGGAGAACTAGGGTTTTGAAAATGCATTAATGGTGGAAAAACCCGAATTTAATGTACTGGTCGGACTGTCTCGCGTCGAGCTCGCGCCGAGCTCGCGCCGCGAAAGGACGCGGGTTTGCCCGCTAGTCGCCGCTGTTTACCAGACTTCGCGCCCAGCTCGCGCCGAGGTCGCGTCGCGAAGTCAACGCGAAGTCAACGCGACCTTCTCGCGTTTCAGCTCTGGTCCCTCTGCTCAACCTCGCGTTTTGCTCGCGCCAGGCTCGCGCCGCGAGCCTACCTGTGCAGCAGGGCTGCACTTTTCGGTCTAGGTTTCAACACGGTTTCGCCCATAACTTTCTCGTACGGTGTCCAAATGACACGAAACCAATTCCCACAGTTTTAATATGATTTATCCATAATTATCATATTTTTATTTATTTTATTTATTTACAATTTTCGGGTCGTTACACGACCTATCACCCTTCTTTAGGGTCACAAACCTCTCATGCATCTTTTCCAAATCCCTTTCGGGGCAAAACTTTCTCCTCAACCTCGTGGTAAAGTCATCCCATGACATCTTCTTCACCACCTCCCTTCCGAGGGTTTCATAGACAATATCCCACCATACCATAGCATCTTCTTTCAACAATTGTGACGCATACGTCACCATATCGGCTTTCTTACATTTGCTACTTCCGATGACTCGTTCGGTCTCTCGGATCCACCTCATAGTTACATTCGGGTCCGAACTACCCGTGTACACGCTTGGCTTACAAGCCATGAAAGACTTAAAAGTACAACCATCTTTTTCATCGGGACTTGCCCCAACATCACCGCCACCACCGGTTGAGAACTTATCCTCTCGGGTACCACTACCACCGGCCCTCTCATCCGTCCTAGCTTCGGATTCACGATCACCTCCCGACTTTTCACGGTTTCTCATAATACGGTGCACCTCTTCGGCCACCGTCCCTTTGATTTGATCAATAATAGTTTGGAGATCCGCCATGGTTACCGGAGTCTTATTAGCTCCGACCTCTGATTCATCGTGCATCAACGGTTGATTTCCTTGTTCAACCACAACCTCAACGCGGGGCATTTCATCCCCTTGATCTTGTGGAGCCTTTCCACTTCTACGAGTGTTCACCATTTTCTTTCGTTCAAGTCTATACGGTAGACATCAAATAATTTAGTACCTCATGTACAACCCATTAGTCGCATATGACTCAATATACATAATCATAACAACTTTCATAGGTCCCCCTAGGTTCAACCCTAAACTTAACATAAAGTCTCAAGGTCAACCTATCGATCTCAAGGAATCTTACATTCCTATAGCTACAGTCTAAGACTAGGATGGACATCCAACCTAATTCACTTAAACTATAGCTCTGATACCAAGTTGTAACACCTCAATTTTTATAACAAACATTTTTCCAAAATATACCATTTTATAAATAGAAGACTGGTTCCAAAATATGGATTTACAAAAAACTTTGGTATGAAAATCACAGTATGAGGTTTGGTGTTACAAAGTATATCAAAACCAAAGCTAAGCATAACTCCACTCTAATGTTCTTCTATTCTAGGCCCCGCATCGCTATCCATGCGAACCTAATTCTTCGATCCCGAACCTGAGTACATAGCAAAACAAACAAGGAGTACGTGAGACAAGAAAGTCTCGTGAGCTACATGGGTTTAGACCCCGATAAAACAACAAGTATCACATTATATATAAACATCTATATATCTCATCATCATACATTTAGCCACCCTATTGTGACTCTATCATTCTTGCCTCCCTAGCAAGTCTATCTAGTTATCCGGAACATCTTCAAATAACCCGCCATCTCACATACTTATTAATCGGGGATCCCCCGCCTTAATAAGCCTTATGGTAACGGTAAGAGGGAATCGCCCAATCTACCGTTATCCGACTTCTATCCGGATCTCGTCCGGTAGCAAGCCTCCTAACACATGATGGTCCATGGGTCGATGCCCAATCCGCCCCATCCAAAGTGACCGGGGATCCCCCGAATCACCGCCAATCTATCACTCATCATAACTTCTCGAGTTATTCCATCTAAGCCCGTGGCTATCTCATAAATCATCAAACAAGTTAGTTTTAATATTCATGATAATATATAACTAACTCTACACACTAATAGTCTACACAATTAATCAAATAGACCAAATCACAAGTAAGAAAACATATTTCTATGGCTATGTACTCAGTAAAGTCTACACGTACTCACCTTAGCAATTAATGCTCCAAATGTGTTCTTCACACCTAATTCCTTGCTCCAACAATCAACCAATCTTCCAAGACTTCACCAAAAGCCTAATACATCAATCACAAGATATTTAACATCACATACTACTACCAATGTGTCCATTTATCAATAAACACCCTTTAATAACATTTCCCCCCAATTTTGATGGTTCATAAAACCCTAGGTTTAACCAACCCTTAAGATTCTTACCAATCTTGACCATACACTTGATTCTCTTGTTAAAATACCATCTAATAAGTGTATACATCATTTATTTCACCACTAATCATAACCCCAATAACTAGGGTTTCAAACCCAAGCCTAGAAATCCATAGATCTAAAGCTACAACTACAAAGGAGTGAAGATATACCTTTAATCTTCAACTAGGAGTGAAGTATCACAAGATTTGACCAATAAATCAGCTCCAAATGACCCTTTGCACTCAAAATCGTATACAAACTCGCTGGGAGAGAAACTAGGGTTTGCAAATGACATAAATGAGCCAAAACCCGATTTTAATGCTCTGTCTGACGAGTTCGCGCCGCGAACTTCCCTTGTCGCGAACTTTTCCCGATCGTGAGCTGGCCGTGAACTTCGATCGCCAAAAACCCCAAACTTTCTGTTCGAAGTTCGCGATCGCGAACTACAGTTCGCGCCGCGAACTACCCAATGCAGCCAGGCTGCATTTTCCAACCTTTGTCTCGACCCGATTTCGTCCATAACTTTCTCATACAGTATCCAAATGACACGAAACCAGTTCCAACGTCTTTTAAATGATTTATCCTTATTTATCATATTTTCTTAGAATTTATTTAACACAAAATTTCGGTCGTTACAGGTTTTTTCCGGTACGGGTCGGGTTTGCTAAAACGGGTTTTATAAGTTCAACACTTTTCCGGCAGAATCTGCCCTCCTGTTCTCGGTTGTTTCTGACCTGTTTAAAATACCTTTTTAGATTTTTAGCCCGCGTAGGGACCTTGTTTTCTGAGTTAGCTTTCCAATGCCGCAACCTTCTCGTCAATCTGATTTACGGTTTAAAAGTTATACCAATTTTAATATGTTGCTGTTAGGAACTTCACGTTTGCAGCATGTCTGTCTTGTGACACCATTTTGAGACCCTTAGATTCTGATTTTGCCACTGACCGTCTCACACTGATTTTTAGTTCTGATTCTCTAGTTTATGTGGTAAAAAGTTGGGGAAAATCTATTGAGCCGTTTATGAGTTATGGCAATTATCGTGAGACTGACGGGTGCTGCCAGCTTTTCTAAAATAAGATCTTGGGTTGGATTTTAATTCGGGGTTTTTCCTTTCATGTTTTAGGACCGTCTAAGAGATAACCTGGTATGCTTTTGACTGTTAGAGATCTTTGGAGCTTACGTATTCCAGGTGAGTATTCTCACCGTGTATTCAGTTATAACGTTATACATGCATGACTTACGTGTTACTTTACTTGCACCATATTTGCTATTTGAGTTCTATATGTTATCTGAGTATCTGAGTCTGAGCATCTGTGTTTATAATACTGATCTGAGTATCTGTGTTACTACCTGCTAGGGTATCTGAGATAATTATGTTAAAGAGATAAAAACATAATAACACACATCTGAGTTTTGGCTATATGCCTATTTGGGATCACCTCCCGTCTGAGTTTTGGCTTACGCGTATCTGAGGTGTGAGGAGGGGCGATCGACCCGAATCACACAAGCGCGCTATATAAATTAAAATCTGAGTAATAAAATCTGAGTAATAAAATCTGAGAAATAAATCTGAGTAATTAATTGAGTAGATTCTGAGTAAGAGTACACCGATGTGCCCTCATGTGTTGTATGTTATGATTGTTTACATTTTGAGATTATTCACTCAGCTTCCCAGCTGACCCAAATCTCCCCATTGTTTCAGGTACCAGCGAAGGAAAAGAGAAGGTGGACGGTTGACTGCTGTATCTTCCCAGTGCTGATGTGGATAACATTTAATATTTTAAAACACTTTATGTTATTTAAACTATTTCCGCATTAAATACATTTTTAAATGAAAATATTAATTGGATTTAATTATTCAAGTTATTGGGACCTTTTTATTAAAATCTTGTATTTAAAATTTTTAAATTTTTACGAAATTTTGGGTGTTACACATTGGCGCACCCTCTTCAATTTGGGCTTTGGTTGTTTTGATTCGGTTTACCGAAGTGCAAAGAGAAGCGAGTGTGTGGTATTTTGTGGATATTAGTATTATTTGTGTATGTGTAATTTATATATAAAATATTTAGTGTATGAGTATTGTTGATATGAGTGTGTCAATTGAGGTGTCAGCTGACATAATGCCGATCTAACAAAAAATAAAATATCAATTTGTGTCACGTTTGAAAAATATATAAGTTTTGCCTCAAATGTATACACAGAACCTACAAAAGCTTTCTTTTGTGTCTCTCAATATAACTATATAGAGTTGCGTTGAAGGAGGTCCATGATTTTTACAAAGTCCCGAGGAACAAATCTCAACCATTGATCAATATGATCTAATGGTTAAGATTAATATAATACTTTATACATGGAGGGGTATTTTGGTCATTTGGCACTAACTTTTTTTTTATTTTAAATTTTTAAATTTTTTTTATTTTTTTTATTTTTAATTGAGGGGTATTTTGGTCATTTTGAAAAAAAAAATTTATTTTTATTTTTTCTTTTTTAATTTTTATTTTTATTTTAAAAAAAATTATTTAAAAAAATATTTATTTATTATTATATTTTTAAAAAATTATTAATTTTTCATTAATAACACATAATGTGATAGCATAGTGAATCACATGTGATTGCATAGTGAATCACATGTGATTGCATTCTGAATCACATGTGATTTAACTAATACATCAAATGATTTGATTTTACACTAAAATCACATGTGATTTTACACTAAAATCACATGTGATTAAGTTATATACGTAATTATCAAATAAATACTTCCTCCGTATCAAAATAAGTGACACAAATTGACTTACACGTTTTTGAGGTAAAAGATTAAAGTAGGGGTTAAAATAGATTAAAGTACATAGTTAGTGGAGAATGGGTCCCACTTTTCTTGAATAAAGTGATATTAATGAGTGTTAAAAGTATAAGTAAGGGTATAAGAGTAATTTCACTTTATTAAAGTGGATAATTAGTGGGTATGTGTCCCACTATTTTTACCAAAAAAAAGAAAGTTTTCAAAGTGTGTCACTTAGTTTGATACACCCCAAAATGGAAAGTGTGTCACTTATTTTGATACGGAGGAAGTATTATTTTTAATAAAAAATATTTATAAAAAAATAAAAAAACCTAAAAAAAATCGAAATTTTTTTTTAAGTGCCAAATGACCAAAATACCCCTTCATAATAAAAAGTAAAAATAAAAAATAAAAAATTTTAAAATAATAAATAAAAAAAAGTTTTTTTTTATGTTTTAAAAAATGACCAAAATACCCCTCAATATATAAAATATGTGATTAATCTTGACCATTAGATCATATTGATCAATGATTGAGATTTGTTCCTTGGGACTTCACAAAGATGATGGACCTACTTGAACATTTCTCTAACTATATAACATATAAAATTAATAATAAAAATGTGACTTTGTTCACCAAACATAATATTAAGGCTCATTTCACATTTGTAATAGAGAATGAAAAAATGTTCCATTCAATAATAAAAACCGGAAAAAACATTTTCATGACCGGTTCGATCGGATGGTCTGGTTTTTAAAACAATGAGCAGACGGTTAGAGGAGATTTAGTGCACATTTTCAAAATAAAAGTTACAAAATTGATTGGTAGCATGTGACATTCGATTTCTTTCAGTTCCAAACCACCGCGTCACACAACCACCTATGCAACCATTGTAACCCCACCCTTTCGCTCCAGATTCCCCTTATTCTATGATTCTGTCACGTACGTACATTTAATTTAATTATTGTTACCAAATAATAGAAAGATGCTGGCATCAGCTTATGTAATTGTCACTAGCTATATTTAATTTTTTTAATACTTATCGTCAATTTTTAAGAGTTTATAACGAATGTAACATGCTTTTTTAGTTTTAGGACCAATTTTATTTACAACCAAGTATAGATATATAGTTTTCTTTTGTACATCTGTAGTATTTCACTACCAATTTGAATTAGTATAAAAAAAGCTTAATTTATGCAACAACAGCATTTGCACGTTTTTTCACGAAAATATACATACAATGTGACGTATCCGTGATCCCTGTGCATGTGATATATTATATGCAAGATCATCATATCCAATATGACTTGGAATTGTTTTGTTATTTATCAAAATAGTCTCCATAATCGTTGAAGATTATATCATAAAAAACGAAGGTCCTAGATTTGAATTCAGGCCCTGTGCCCCTAATCTATGATTTGCATCGTCTATGGAGCATGAGGGTTGTGATACTTTACTGGCTGATGGTGTACCATAGGATGTTCGTTATTTATTTATTATTTACAAAAGTCTATTATTTAAATAATAAAGTCAAGAGAAAATCAGAAATTGTCATTTTTATTATTTGGTAAATGTATATCTTATAATGCAAATAAAGTATGTTATCGTAATTGTGTTATGTTATGCGTGCTACTCCCTCCGTCCCTAAATAAAGTTCCCATTTTGCATTTAAATTTTGTCCCTAAATAAAGTTCCCATTTCTCAAACATAAGGGCCCACTTAATATAATAATATTATTACCAATACTTTCACCACTAACTATTACTTAAAACATTTTCTCTCTCCAATCAAACCTTATATTTTAATCAAAAGTAATACTAAATACCCCACCACTAACTATCTCCTAAAATGTTGTGCCAAACACAAATGTGAACTTTATTAAGGGACGGAGGGAGTATTTTGCATACTGTAAATAAAACTAGAATATTTTACAACAAATTTTAATTTTGAAACTAATAATTTTTAATAAATTGACATGAAGTTTGAATGTGTCCATAATTTACTCTACATTTATAGATTTTTTTAATGAAATCAAATCATAGCACGACAAATTCATTGTCAAATTGATTTAATGATTTTTGATTGTTAAATCGGTACCTGTTGAACTAATTTGTCATTATTTATGTCTTGTTTGAGTCATTAAGTTGGTTTGTGTCCGATTTAAATAATCTGTTTACTATCAAATCAGTGATTTATCATGTTATCAGATTGTTAATGACGTAATTAAATAAAATTCTACATCAACTAAATCGTACAAAGGCTAAAGGATATTATTGAGGGGTAAAAATGATCCCAAAAAGACATACACATTGTAGATGCATACACTTTCTAGATATGTCTAGAACGTTTTATTTGACCAACCCTATAAATTTACGAAAATGTACAGTTGATATTCATTGAGTATATATGCAACGTCTAAATTGGATGGATTTCGACATTTTAACCATATTTGTGCCCAAGTAATCATAAGTGTATGGTATGTAGCACACTCACGGGGAGGAAGCCAAGTCACACATAACACCCCTAAAGTTTGACTACTTTTTTTGGAAACTTGAGATATATTTATATAAAATGACAAAATGTATTCATTTACAATCAACTAACTTTCGAAACTTAGTTTTGGAAGGCTGGAAATTTCACTGAAAATTAAAGGGTAACAAGTGTCTAAGAGGGCCGTGACTGTCATGGCCCGCACAAAAAACAAAAAAGGAAAAGTTAGCCCAACTAAAACCCAAGGCCCAAAAACAAGCGGCCCATGAACAGCACAAACACGAGAAGCAGTAGCAATCGAAATTAAAGAAATGCAGAACCTTTGCATCACTCTTCCCGCAAGAAGAAAGATTTTGAATCCATTTGTGATATTAGATACCAAGAGTCTGTTTGAATCTCCAAGAAAATATCAATTTCGTTAGCATGAGCAGTGAAGGAAATCTTCCAATAACTAACCGTATAGAATAGTGTGTACCAATTCAGTACAATGTTTTCTAACTACAGGTCATTGAATTACGTTACAGCATATATTGTTGATTCCCATTTGAAAAGGACTTGCCTGCTTAATTTTGTTTTGAAGCATGGGTTTTCTTTTAACACACACCAGGTGTTCGATAAAAGTCCTGAAAGACAAGTAGCCACTATTCATGACAATGAGTTCGAAAAGTTAATATCTTTTGTACATGGAAATAGGTTAGGCAACAAACCCACAAAGTTTGAACTTTGTACTGCCCTTAATTGTTGTGCCAAAACGCAAAACTCGAACCTTGGTTCTCAAATTCATGCCAAAATATTTCATATTGGTTTGGATCAAAATTTGTATATTAACAGCTCGTTAGTCAACGTGTATGCCAAATGTGGTGCGATTGTTGATGCAATGAGAGTATTCAAAGGTATGGAGTTTCATGATCAAGTTTCTTGGACTTCAATCATATGTGGGTTTTCACAAAATGGGCAAGGAAAAGAAGCCCTTTGTTTATTTAAACAAATGTTGAAAACACTAATTAGACCAAATTGTTTCACTTATGTTAGTGTTATTAGCAGTTGTACAGAGCAAGAATCGGTATTTAAATGTGGCAAGTTACTTCACGGTCATGTTATAATACTCGGACACGAAAACAACAACTTTGTTATAAGTTCTCTCATTAATTATTATTCAAAATGTGGAAAATTTGATAAATCTGTCATGCTATTTGAAGCATGCAAAATGAAGGATTCTGTTCTAGTGAACACTATGATCTCAGCATATTCTCATAACCTACAAGGCGAAAATGCACTCAATCTTTTTATAAAAATTCGTAAAATAAACGTGAATCTGAGTGAACATGTTTTCACAAGCATATTGGATGCTTGTGGGGCCCTAACAATTCTGCAACAAGGAACACAAATTCATGCCTTAATAACAAAAATGGGTTCAGATCACAACACGTTTGTAATCGGTGCTTTGATTGATATGTACTCAAAATGTAGTGACATTAATGAAGCTTTTTGTGTTTTTAATCAAACAGATTACAAAAACAGTGTAATATGGACTTCAATGATAACAGCATATGCTCAAAATGGTAGAGGACTGGATGCTCTACAACTTTTTGATAATTTAATTAATGAAAAAAGATTTAATCCCGATCATGTGTGTTTCACGGTTATTTTAACAGCTTGCAACCATGCTGGACTTGTAGAAAAAGGCATAACTTATTTTGAAAAAATGACATCAGATTATAATTTGGTTCCAGAAATCGATCAATACGCTTGTTTGGTTGATCTTTATTCAAGAAAAGGTGATCTTGAAAAGGCGAAAAAGGTGATGGATGAAATGCCATTTGAACCAAATGCAGTCATGTGGAGTTCTTTTTTGAGTAGTTGTAAAGAATATGGGAATTTGGAGTTTGGTAAAGAGGCAGCTTATAAATTATTTGAAATTGAACCGAATAGTCCGGTACCGTATTTGATTTTAGCGGATATATACGGTGGTTGTGGTTTATTAGATGAAGTGGAAAATGTAAGGAAATTGATGAATGAAAATGGTGTGAAGAAATCGGTTGCAGGGTGGAGTTGGGTTGAGGTTGATAATGAAGTTCATGTGTTTTCTGTTGGTGATTTGTCTCACATTCGGTCGAATGATATCTATTTGGAATTGAAAAAAATTAGTTTAGAGATGTTGAGTGAGTATACTAGTATACAATATATCATCTAGTTGTAATTTGTTGATTAATACACAAGTTTTTTATACATGTCTTAGCATATTAATAAGTACATGGTTGAACCGGTCAGACCGGATTAGCCGACTGGTTAACCAAATTTTTCATATTACAATTAACTATGTAGATGGCACATATATAAAAAAAACTTAAAAAAATACAAAATAAATACCATATAAAATTCAAAATCTATTTTTCAACTAAGGTTATTATTTTTTTTAATCAAAACAAATATAGAAAATTCATATATTTATATTATTTATTAAATTATTTTATAAAAATAATTTTTGTGATTTAATCAGATTTTTTATGTTTAGTTATAACCATTGATCTAACCAATTTTACGCACACAATTTAATTTTTGTTAGTTTTCTATTATTGGATTAAAAAAAGAAAAAGAAAGGTGACAAAAAGTAATTGAATAAATATATTATAGTAGGAAATAAAGCAAGAAATGAAAATTGTAAATCACTCATTTTTAATGTACCAAAAAAGAAAATTTGTCATTATCTTTCTTACTACTTTAAAAAGCATTCTAGACATTTCTAAAAGAGGAAGTCTAAATTTTCAACACTTCTTTTTTTAGCAATGTTCAAACACCCTTCAAAATCAAAATAAATGTGCCTTACCCGCGATTCGAACCCAAGACAATTCGGAAAACAACCAAGGTGATAACCACTGGGCCATGTGGTTTTTTGTTATGCTTTTGTTAACCTCGACTAATATATATAACGTCCACGGTAATAAAGGTATCAATAAACAGTCAACTTCCTAAACAGATAATTCGCATTTAATAGCCTTCCTAAATTATAATTACGTTGACAAACTTATTATTTCCAGTGACTTACGTTTTTTAAAAAATTAAATACATATTACATTTACTAAATACATTATGGCAAAAAGTCAATGCGAATTACATATTTCCAGTGACTTAGGAACAAATATGGCAAAATTTGAATTACTACCGACTAGATTTGAATTACGTATAGACGTATTTATTAGAAAACGTAATTACCATATGTATTTTCGAAAATCAAAACGTAACTACCATAAAAACGTAATTAATGGTCTTTAACCTTGAAACGTAATTAAATATAAATCGTTCATCAAAACGTAACTCATAATATCTCAATTTAATGTATTTATAATTACCATATGTGGAATCGCAAAAACCGTATTTTGGTTGACGAAAATTGAATTACTTATATACGTTTTTATTGTCCAACTAAAACGGTCAATTACGTCTTTAATAAAAATATTTTAAGTTGTTAAACCAAATAAAATTCGGTATATATATACTATTTTGACCATATTTTACTTACCATGTTTGAAAACATGCAGACGTATTTATTAGAAAACGTAATTACCATATGTATTTTCCTAAATCAAAACATAATTACCATAATAACGTATTTAATGTATTATAACTTTGAAACGTAATTACCATATAAATCGTTCATCAAAACCAAAAATTGCGTTTATAATTACCATATGTGGAATCGTCATAATATGCAGACCATTTTAACTGTCAATTGCTGTTGACCCCGCTAAAAAAATACGTATTTTACCATTTTAAAAATATGCAGACGTATTTTTAAGAAAACGTAGATTATAATTATCGTTCTATATAACGTATTTACTAACTTAAATACAGACGTTTTAGTTGACCATGCAATTTAATATACGTTTTTACATTTAAAAACGTCCATGCAATTAAATGGCCGTGATATTACATTTAATATAACGTATATACGTTTTTTTAATTGTGTATAAATAGACAAATTAACCATTCTACTTCAATTAACGTTTTTTTAATTCTAATACCACCAAACATCACCATTCATCGACTATCATCATAATTCGGCAAACCATGTCAACAACCGGATTGCACTTTGTAAGAAAAATTCATGATTTCAAAGACAAAATTCACATCAAGGTCAAGGTTTGCCGGATTTGGCCCCAAACAAACTTCAACAACAAAAACGAGATAATATCACTTGAGATGATTTTAATTGACGAAGAGGTATTACTCATAATCATATTCGATAAATCATCATTACTTATATATATTATCTCAACAATGTTAACTTACGATTAACTACATTTTGTATTAATTTTTTTGTAGGGAGGCAGGATTCAAGGTTCTATTTACGTGAAGTTAATGAGTAAATTTCAAACAAAACTGAAGGAAGACGGTGTTTACATTATCAAAGGAGGTAAGTTGTGGGCGACCAAATCAAGTTTCACGTTTACTGACCTGAATGAAAAGCTTTCATTTCAATCAAGCACAACGGTTAAAGAATGCGCTGAGTGGTCTGGCCCTTTACATGGTTTTGAATTTGCCGCATACGATAAGATTTTGAATAACTCATTACTAGCTTCAAAGTCAATTGGTAAAAGAAAAGTCCATTTTACTATGTAGGATTTATATGTCATGTTACCCTATACCCATACTAATTAACGAAATTTTTTTAGATGTAATCGGAGAATTAACATAGCATCTTCTTTATTTAAATAATTGGATTTATATTTTCATAGCATCTTCTTTATTTAAAGTTAATAAGAACTAAATACATATTTTAATTTGTTTAATTTATTTATAATGAAATATTTATATTGAAATATTAATTGAAAATATAATAAAATCAATGAATTAAGACGTTAAATAAGGGGTGATAAATATAATGAAATTAATGAATTAAGACGTTAAATACATAAACCATTAAATACCTGCTCATTAAGGAAATAATTATATGGCTTTAAATGCTCAAATTATCTACCTCTGACTTATGACTTTATCAGTTTAAAAGCTCAAATTATTTACCTTTGACTTTATCAGTTTAAAAACGGAATAGATATTTTCGATTTCTTAAAATGGGCGAACCATTAAAGAGGCGCTTATTTTGACATTTAATTCATGTATTTATGTTTTTTTTAAGTCAAAAGAAATACATAAATTCTGAATATAACGGAATTTACAGTTAATTCATTCATTTAATGGGTGAATTACTTAATGGGTGAATTAACGAGGCATTTAATGAAAACGTCATTTCTACTCATTCCCTTTTTAAAAAAAATCATTATAAATCTGAATTGGTAGACAGTTGTAATCGTAACACTTAATTTGCACCCCTCCATATGGTTGAGACGTACCTAAAATTTGAACTCGAATTTTAGGTGTCTGAAAGTGCTTTAATCTTATAGTTCAGGGCCCTTTAATTTTACAACTAATTTATTATAAAGTCAAATAAACTAATAAATACAACATTTTATAAAAAAATTATTATTCTAATAGCTTTCAAAATTGAATAGGTATTTTAAATAATGTTAAAAGTATTAACTATAAAGTGAAAATTATAAGTTATAAATTTAGGGGGGTAAAAGTATATTTTTTTCAAACATAAGTGCTTTTTTATTTCATTAAAAACTAAAATATCAAATCATAATATGTAGTTTGTTTAATTATTATAAGTTTTATATAATATTTATAACAAACAATTATTATAAACGATAAATGGCAAATAAGTGGGCAATAGGAAAGCTAAAAAACTATATATTAAATAATTAATATATTATAATGATTAAAAAGATTTGAAAATATGGAGGGTCTTATATTGACCTTGAAAACCATATTAAGAGCATCAGGTATGGTGGCTCAAGCCATTTCGCCAAATCAGCGCCACTTTAGCGCCACTTCATTATTTCAAATTTCACATTCAAAATCTCAAATACCCCTCTACCATAACTTAACTTATAATACCCTATGTGGCCCACTAAAATACCATTTATACACATAATACCAAATAAAAAACATTTAATACAAAAGTATTGGTAACTCCAGCAAAAAAATTTAATCTCGACGGAATTTACACAGCAAACGTGGTGTATCGAGAGGTTTTACATGATGAATGACACGCATAAACAAACACTTCTTCGTTGTATTTTATACTTAATTAGGCTTATCGTGTTACCTCTATTTTATACATAGTTTTCATGTTTATGTATTGTATTCGTTATAAAAATATGTAACCAATGAACTTTTAATCGCCAGAAATATATAATTCGCAGCCCGCCGCCATCGCGCGGGTTTTAACCTAGTGACAGTAAAAGCGTGTAGTTAATATGACCCTGATGCACATATGCTTTTCCGTCATTGCTCATTTCTTACTACTTACTAATGCATTTAGGCCTACCTCTTTTAGTAAGTTTAAGGAGCTCCTTAATTTTAAGTTTAAGGATATTTCCACTTTTAGTAAGTTCTTTAACTAAAAAAATAAAGTGTTGCTTACAGGATTCGAACACAAGACATCTCATAAGTAGTCACTGTGTGTTAACCACTCCAACTACGTGATTTTGATTTATTCCAGATACTAATATATATAAGCTTTAACGTCACCAGAACTCAACCATCATTTCTCTATTTAAAAGGCTCATATTTACTTTCACAGAAAAGGTCAATTTCAGATCTAATCCTACCATCACTAATGTCAGCACCTACCATCACTACGCACCACCACTCATCACCATCGCTATTGTCACCACCACCGGTACTGCAGTCACTTCGAAATATAGTTACGGGTACCCGCTACCGCATTGCGCGGATACCCTGCTAGTTCATTCTTTACTTGTTTGCTAATCTACCTAACTTCATCAAAACCCCCTTTTTCTCCTTCAATTCCTCAACAATTCGTCAACAATGGCGTTGGAGTGGGTGGTTCTAGGTTACGCCGCCGCAGCAGAAGCCGTCATGATCATCCTCCTTACTCTCCCCGGCCTAGGTTCACTCCGAAAAGGTCTGATCTCAGTCACAACTAGTCTCCTCAAACCCTTCCTTTCCGTTGTTCCGTTTTGCCTCTTCCTGTTAGCGGACATCTACTGGAAGTACGAAACCATGCCTAGTTGCGAATCGCAGAATTGCTCTCCATCGGAACACCTCCGTCACCAGAAATCGATTATGAAGAGTCAGCGCAACGCTTTGCTTATTGCAGCTGCACTTGTGTTTTACTGGATTTTGTACTCTGTTACGAAGCTTGTTGTTCGTGTTGACCAGCTCAATCAGCGAATTGAAAAGTTGAAGAACAAGGAGTAAGTAAGGAAGTTCTACCTGGAATCTGGATCTGGATCTGATTAGGTATTATTAGTCGATACATTCAGTGTTTTATATGACTACCTATTATTGTTGAATATTATTCGAATTTGAGGCTTGGTGAATTCTATGAGTACTTTTTAATTGTTTTTCCTATGATCATGTTGCTAGGGCCAATGAAATTGATTTGACTTGTTAATTAAGGAGGTATAATTGTTTTTGGTTAATATCTGATTCATGTTTGTTGCTAAAACAATTGAAAATTTGCAAATAAGATCTCTGTCTTATGAACGAATTTACATACATTTTTAATTAAAACAATAAATTCGTAGCTAGCTATTACACATTTGCTCAGAATCACAATCAATTAAAAGTTGAACTACTGAATCCATTGTTGGCCTTTTATTTCTATCTTCTTTAACACAACTAACACCAATTTCAACAAGTTTCAATGCCTGATCTCTACTAAACAATCCTCCCAACCTAGGATCAATAACATCTTCAATCCATGAATCATTATCTTCTCGAATGTTACTGTTTGCTACCCTTAAAAACCTTACCAGCTCCGATTCTTCTTCCTCTTTTCCTTCATTCACAATCATATTAGAAAGCCGAATTCCTTTCACCAATTCTAACACCATAACCCCATAACTATACACATCAACTTTTGCAGTTATAGGCAAGTTAGAAGCCCATTCGGGAGCCATATACCCTTTTGTCCCTCTAATTCTAGTGAACTCTGAATATTGTCCACGTCGTTGTAACAACTTTGCTAAACCAAAATCTGCAATCTTTGGTTCAAACGAACTGTCTAAAAGAATATTCTCCGGTTTCACATCACAATGAATCACCCACTCTAAACACTCATGGTGTAAATAAGCCAAACCTTTTGCTATACCTATAGCAACTTTAAACCTTTCTTTCCATTGAAGAACACTGGCCGATGATGCAGAGAACAATTTCTGATCAAGAGAATGATTTTCCACATACTCGTAAACCAGAAGTTTGTTTTGTTTTTGTGAGCAAAATCCCCACATTCTCACTAGATTCATGTGATTGATTTTACCAATCGTACTAACTTCCGCCAGAAACCCACCTCCTTCACTAACATCCCCAAGTCTTTTAACAGCAACTACCCGTTCATCTTCAAGAATCCCTTTATAAACCGCCCCGGACCCACCCCGCCCGATTTCCGTTTTAAAATTTTGTGTCGCCTTTTTTAGTTCTTTATAAGTGAAACTCCTAAACAACTGACTCGATATCGCACGGTAACCATCTTCTAAGCTAGTTAAAAACGAGCTTTTCCCGTAAAAAAGCCACCAACCTAATAAGATCACCAAAAATTCAACCACACCGGTAGCTAAAGCAAATGAGTAAAGATAAACCCATTTAACTTTTTTACCGGATGATTGATACATAGATGGAGAACCCAACATAACTGTCACATTATCTCGGCATGTGGCCAAAGAACCGGTAACAAATGGTGTAACCGATTCTGGTTTTTTCACTCCGATTGGTACTTTTATGTAGGTGGTTCCCGGAAAATGAGGGTAATGTAAGCCATTGAAAAGGGCACTTTTAATGTAGCAAAAACCTTCACCTGTTATCCTATAATTAAACCCTTCACATCTACAATCTCCCAAGCACATTTCCCTACATGCTTCAAACGAGATCGGCGATGAAGAGTTCAGATCAAAACCGTAGTAATCTGTATTCCGAATCATAATAAATTCAAAATTTCTTGAATTAACACATGTTTGTTTGTTGTAATTAGCCTTACAACCCTGACTTAAATCAGTAGGGTCATTCGGTTCATATCCGGGTGGGCATGAGCATTGCGGTTTTGCTCCATGAACACAAGCCCCGTGTCTCCCACAAATTCCATGAATATTGCATGGTTGTGCAATAGCTTGCCATGAAATCGACCATAATCCAGTCAACTTATTCAAGCTATAGATTCTTAGATTACCATCATAATCCATGGTTAGCCTTCTTTTGATCCCTAAACCCATATCGGAAGCACTAAAGTGCCACCCGTCACTTGAATTAAACTCACCAAAATCATTTAATGACGCGACTGTTAACAGAAGTTCTTCCAAAAGAAAAAACGTTAAAATTATTATTAGGACTAGGCCAATACAAACTCGATATTTCCGGGCCATCATAAACAAGCGTTAAAACATTAATACTGTTAAAACGTAAACCAAAATACCCGGATTCAAAACTCAATTTTTTGGTAGTAGAAATCAAGCTCTTGGTCTGTGTTAGGGTTTGAGAAGGTAAAAGAGTATCAGTTGGATAATCAAAACTTTGCCAAAGAATCACACCTTTTCTATTCTGTAACACAAGATTACCTGTATTAAGCAACTCGGCTCTAGTTGCATCTGTTGAAGTTTTGTTGGTCTCCCACACGATCATGCCATCCAAATCGGTTAGAACCATGGCTCCATTTCCTTGAAACGTGACCTTTGAGCCATGGCCATTGACAGATGTGTCACGGTCAGCTGTCCAGACCACAGTATGGTCTTTGGAGTTTGTGAACCATATTGCAAACCAGTAAGCGTTCGTTTGATTGAAGGCGTAGAAGCCACATGTGAAGTATTTGTCGGGAGATGTTATGACATCATTAACAGATAGAGAAGAACCTCTTTGAAGATGATTTCGTTCATTAATTGAAGCTGATAATGAAGTTTTGATGAATGGACATAAAAGGAGGAATAGGAGGAGTGTTTTTGTCATGATTAATAATTAATACTACTATCTTGACTGATTGAAAAAAAGAAGAATTTATATATTGTTTTGATTGGATTATTGATTAGTATATTCCAAGTTGTGCATGCATTAAAATACATAGATTTAGGAATTCGTTGACTACAAAGACTTTTGATCGTGTGAATACAAGAATTAATTTGATCGGCTTTCATCTAACGGCTGTATTTAGACATTAAGGTCAACTTTGGTCAATGTAACTTATAAACCAACAAACCTATTCTACAAAGGCGAGGCGCCTTTGACTTAAAGTCTACGCAGGAAAGCTGTAACAAATTTCTGAAAGATGCCAATATATCATCTCAGTTTTTTGCAACTTATCGATAGCTGGTTCAGATTAATTCTTGCCTCCATCGTGTTCACTTGTAACCTCATTGACGTTTAATCCTCACATATCCTCCATATTATGATCAATCTTTTTTTTTCCTTTTATGTCTTTGTTTGACTCGTAGTGAAATATGGAAGAAGAAAAAAAGTTGTTAGAATTAGATACGGTAGGAATTTAAGAAAAAATGTTAATATCGAGTTTAAAATCATGTATGTTTATCTAGTTAACATTTGTCAGTTAGTGTGTAACGACTTAAATAATTGTAGAAACACCCAAGGCTTGTAGCCTAGTGGTATCCAAGGAGTATTTAAGGTGTTGCCCATAACCTATTGGTCATGGGTTCAAGTCCCGTCGTGGACAAAAAAGGTGGAAGGTTCGAGGGAAGGCATATTGCCCCTTGTGGATGTCACTGTCTAGGCTCGAACCACTAACTTACTAACTAGCCGTTCAAAAAAAAAAAACAAATTGTAGAAACAACTGCTATATTGATTGCAATTGAGTAGACGACTAACACGATCCATTAAACAGGAACATTTTTTTTTTAAAATCAAAGCATAATGATTCGTACATCTACAATTTTGTTTTCTACAAATTGAAATGATTGCAATTTTGCATATTTATACTAAACAAAAAGGTGCGATGAAAATGGCACACCCTTTGGTAGTGTCTCTTGGCAGACTAACAGTTATGGTTTTTGGCGGTTATAGTGCCCTTTGGTGGTGCCTGTTTGGTAATGACATGCTTTCATCTATTAAACTTATATCATAAGTTTTGATATTAAGTGAAATTGATACCAAAAGGCTTTGGCCTAGCGCTGTGGTGTCTGTCTCTCAACTTTGAGGTCAGGAGTTCGAGTCCCGTCATGGATATAGTTGGTAATTAGGAGTAGATTAGATTTGTCGTTTAAAAAAAAAAGTGAAATTGATATTTAATTCCCACGACGACTACAGTATTGAAACTAAACAAATACAAATCAATGAGTTTTGAACTTTAATTAGAACATTAATTGACACACGGCAACAAATGAGAATATCAATTAAGCTCAATTTGCTGACATGTCTTTCGATTGAGCTCCATATATACATACATTTGATTGATACGGATTATGTGTGAGCGAATATGGATGGGCACGTTTGATAATGTTTTGTTGAATGCACATGAGCAAAGATTGTATGCTTGAGAGAATATCGAAGGGCCATCTGTTACTATATATTGAATGCAAGATATAAATGAATACAGTATTTGGACTTTCCTAGCAAACGATACCGATGGCAGCATTCCAAATGTTTGGTTGATATCCTGAAAATGCTCACAGTAAATTATTCCACAATTAACACTAAGAGAAGTGACTGAATGGTTCTCTTATTTGTGATGTGTAATTTTATATTTTCGGATATGAAAGAGTGCATCAACCCAATATCTACATCTTCAACTTTTGTGCATTTTTCTTTTCAATTGATGTATTCAGATCATCATTTGCCACACGTTTGGAATTTTCTTATTGTAAAATTATTTTACAAGACATCATGAATTCAGGGCCGGTCATAAACATAAGCTGTCAGGATTGCCGTTCAGGACCTACAAAATTTAAGAGTCCATTTCCAAAAATTAGTATGTGCATACATATGTTTAAGGTCACATAAATCAATGTAAGCACAATAAAATATTATCTAGATGCGGACTAAATGGCCCCAAAAAATGGGACATGACGACACTTTTAATTTACTAGAAAATAAACCAAAACTAAACGTTTTCCCCAAAATAGACTTGAGTGACTTGGACGGTATACCACTGCGTAGTATCAAGCACTCAATGAGAACCTCGAACGTACAACCGAATGCTACACGACAACACGTTCACATTTCGTAATATAATGTGACTACACTACTAAAACTTATATTTTTATATGTTTATACAGTTAACTGTCCACAAGTTATGTGCGGAAAAGACATAAAAAAGTAATTTTGTTTTTCAAGTTAAAGCTTTACAACTATTTTAAGAGAAATGATATTTAGTTCTACCATTTGGTCATAATCATAATCTTACATACTTGATAGTTGATAGGATGATATGTGTATTTTATTAATTATCTCTCTTAATATTATCCCTTTGATTTTAACACATGTCTTTGAGTATTTCTATTTTAAATACATAACCTTTTATCTACTCTTTGCTGCACGTAGCTTGCGTGCAACTAACTAAATGGATGACTTCAAAAAAGTATATATTTATAAAATAACTATAATGCAATAGAAAATTCTTTCCTAAATCCAAATCAAGAGTTAAATATATTCCTTTCTTGAAACAAATCCCAAATGGGCAATGAAAAAGTATGTGATGCTACCTCATTTTTTAAGTCGTACTAATACACGAAGTTTTATTTTAATCCATGACTTATTTATATCTGATGATTTATTTAATATTAGAAAGAGTTCTTAACTTATTTGAATCAAAATGCAAACGGAATTGGTTTAATATATTTTGGTAAAATGATTGTACCATTAGTTACCGTATTATGCGTAACAAAGAGTAAATGAGGAATAAATGATGGTTTTTTATAAAAAAATTTAAAGACTTGAGTATGTAAGTATTTATAATTTACCTTATTTTATATAACTTGTGGTTTTATATAAATAGATTGAAGTGGGAGAAGGGAAAGTATAGTATCTCAAGAATAAAAAGAAAAAAAAAAATATTGCAGAAGAAAAGGTACATAAATATGACCGTTGGGAATAGCCTATTTGCTTATTTCGACAACTGAAGCCAGGAATCCTGTACCTTTTACCTCCATTCGTTCTACAATCTGTCCATCTAGCACGAGTCACAAATTTTACAGTTTACACCCCCAAGTTAAAAAAAAAGCTGATACATCATAAAAACCTTAACATGCTAACGGCTACCAACACATTGTTTTCTTCTTCACTAATATTTTCACTTAAAATATGAGCCGTTAGATCATCTGACACCCATCCGGGTCCCTGTGATCGATGCACAAAACCCATTCTTTCTCTCTCTTTTTCTAGAATATATAACCCCTGATTCTACTTAGATTTTTCTACTTTCTTCCACTTAATATCTTGATTTCTGCTTGTGGGTCTTCAAATCATGCTGAAGTTTGTGGGTTTTAGAGGGTTTAAGTCAATGAAACTGCTGCTGCTTTTGGTGTTATCAGTAGTCTCTCTTCTTGTTTCAGCTGATGAAGGTAAGATGAAGCTTTCAAGATTCCTTTTTTTCAAGTTAATTTTTATGGGCTTTTGTTTTGGTTGCAAATTTACTTAATATTTATGTTGTTTGATGCCCATAATAATGTCATATTTAAACTGTAATTCTGCGGTTAATTTTTTGGGTGTTAGTTGTTGCAAAAGGCTAAGAGGACTAGATTGAGTGTGCATGTTGGTTTGCTCTTCAAAATTTTTAATTATAAAATTTTTGTGAATATTTGAGTGTTAAACAAGATGATTTTCTTTAGTTATCTGAGCATAATGAGTGCAGGTACTAGCAAACAAAAATGGGTTTTCAACCCAAGGAATAAAGTTTCAATCTTTGTCTTCTATCTTCATGTATTTTTTTGCCAAGTAAAATAAATTTTGTTTTAGAGCTATTTATTTGGTTGTTTCATAGTATTTGAAATCATAGTTCTATTTTCAAGTTATTCATTTGATTAAAGACTTAAAGCTGTTATAATTTAGAGTTATTTGTTTGATTATTGGATCTTATAATATTTTTAATATACATTACTTATAACATTTAACATGGTATGAATAGTTTTTTTGTTTCATTTTTTAACAACATAATATAATATGTACCTCTATAAACCTGTTATTAGCTGTAACATTCTCCTTGTTTATTTACAAAAAAAATCAATTATAGTACAATAATTAAATTTTATGTTACAAATATTATAAGGAGTATAATATTTCTTTGTTGGTTGGGTATAAGAATGAATTGGAATTTAATGTAGGTGTATGTCCTTTTCACAAAAACATGTAAATCTGCCTTTCATTGTCTTATTAGCAAATAACGACTGTTTTCGGAAATGAAGAAAATAGGGGGCCATGTGAAGTCCATGTGGGATGTGAAAGACTCACTTTTTATAGTATGAATGTTTACCGTTTTAATTTTATAATACATTAATAGTGCCTTATTATTCCACTATGAAACTGATTAAATCTCCAAATCTTCAATACACTTTTCACAAATTGTTTTCTATATTATTATTCTAGAAAATATTTCAAAAAATCATATACTTAAAATATATTTTGGTGACTGCCTAGTGTTAAAACTTAAAACGCTTACGAGTGACTTTTTATGCAATATTGAAATACTCGAGGTCAAAAAATTTGGGGAATAATAAAAGAAGCAGTCCATGTTGTCATGGCTTTAGGAAGCAAACCACGTAGCCTTTGTGTCACTTAATTTTATTAAACATTTTTTAATGAAACATTTTGATTTCAGATGCATTCATCGGAGTAAATATAGGAACTGATCTTTCCGATATGCCACACCCAACACAAGTAGTAGCCCTCCTTAAATCCCAACAAATCCGTCACATTCGGTTATACGATGCTGATCGGGGAATGCTCGTCGCCCTAGCAAACACCGGAATTAAAGTCGCCGTCACAATTCCAAACGAACAGCTCCTCGGAATCGGCCAATCAAATGCAACCGCCGCCCACTGGGTGGCCCAAAACATCGTAGCCCACTACCCCGCCACCAACATCACCACCGTGTGCGTCGGCTCCGAGGTTTTCAACACCATCCCAAACGCCGCCCCAATCCTAATCACCGCCCTAAAATTCATCCACGGTGCTCTCGTGGCATCAAATCTCGACCGTCAGATCAAAGTATCAACCCCAATTGCATCAACGGTTATTCTCGACTCATTCCCACCGTCACAAGCGTTTTTTAATCATTCGTTGAACCCGGTTCTGGTTCCATTACTGAAATTTCTACAGTCGACCGGGTCGGCTTTTATGCTTAATATATACCCGTATTACGATTACATGCAATCAAACGGTGTAATACCGTTGGATTATGCGCTGTTTAACCCGTTGCCAGCTAATAAAGAAGCTGTTGATTCCAACACACTTTTGCATTACACTAATGTCTTTGACGCAATGGTTGATGCTGCTTATTCTGCTATGGCTTTCTTAAATGTAACAAACGTGCCCGTTCTTGTAACCGAATCGGGCTGGCCATCAAAAGGCGATGCAAACGAGCCCGATGCCACTTTAGAGAACGCAAACACGTACAATAGCAACTTGATTAAACACATTTTGAACCAAACCGGGACCCCGAAACGCCCCGGGATCCCAATCAGTACTTACATATACGAGCTGTATAATGAGGACACGAAAGCGGGCCCGGTTTCAGAGAAGAATTGGGGTTTGTTTGATGCGAACGGGAAGCCGATTTACACGTTGCAGTTGACGAATTCGGGCCGGACTTTTGCTAATGACACCACGAACCAGACTCATTGTACTGCAAAAGAAGGGGCTGATTTGAAAATGTTGCAGGCTGCTTTGGATTGGGCTTGTGGGCCCGGTAAGGTGAATTGTTCGGCTTTGTTGCAGGGTCAGCCGTGTTATGAACCGGATAATGTGGCTTCACATGCCACTTTTGCTTTTGATAGTTATTATCATATGATGGGGAAAGGTGAAGGGACTTGTGATTTTAATGGTGTTGCTATGTTGACCACCACGGATCCAAGTATGACCCGAGACTAATCTGAATTTTATGTTAATTACGATTATACCCTTTATTTCGAGTTACTAATTTATTTATTTTTGGTCTGTCGCAGGTCATGGGTCTTGTCAGTTTTTCGGAAGGTAAAGTTAACTAACCAGTGGCATTTTAGTCATTTTGGCATGAGTTAATGGTGAATAGTAAGTAACTAACATTTTGGTTTTGTGTATATGTGTAGTGATGGGAACGGGACGTTTTTAAACAGCACGATTGCAGATTTTAATTCTACAAGTTCGTCTAGCTGGAGGGTGCACGTTGGCTATGGTGGTTTTGGTGTTTTGGTTAAGGTTTTGTTGGCGGTTTTTTTGCTGTGAATGGTGATCCGTATTTTGTGGGGTCTGGTTCCTGTGGAGGCGGTTTTGCGTGCTCCCGATTTTGGCAGTTTGGACATGGAGACCTACCTGCTTTTTGTACAAAACGACTTAGAATGTGATTCATGTAGTTTTGTTGTCGAGTCTCTCATTAAATGAGATCATTGATGAAATGTATGCGGATTAATTGATTAATTTTTTCTTTTATCTTATGCATGTTTGGGAAAACTTATATAATGTGCTTATAAGCTTATTAACTTTTAATAGTTTCATAGCTTGTTTGAATGAGAGCGGGCTAGTTTCGAGAAATAAAATGCATAACAATGAAAATGACGTAAAAAATTGTATAGTAAAATATTATTGAAATTATAAAAAAAAAAAAAAAAAAAAAAAAAAAAAAACTTTTGGTTACACAAATAAATGCTAAAAAATTCAATGACGAAATAAAACTTATTTATAAATGATGTTTGACTTTGAGTTTGTGTAGTTGTTATCTTTATCGCAATAAATAACCGTCAACCATATATCGCGACAAATAACCTTCAATCATTTGTTAGGAATAAACCGACTTGGAACAATATCTCTTCAATGTTTTTTTTTTTGAACGGCTAGTTAGTAAGTTAGTGGTTCGAGCCTAGACAGTGACATCCACAAGGGGCAGTATGCCTTCCCTCGAACCTTCCACCTTTTTTTGTCCACGACGGGACTTGAACCCATGACCAATAGGTCATGGGCAACACCTTAAATCTTCTTTGGATACCACTAGGCTACAAGCCTTGGGTATTCTTAAATGTTGAGAGCTTGATCTTCTTCTTCATGGTCATTCTTAAACTTCTTCTCATGAACGGATAAAGAACCCTGCAATTCATCGATCGCCATGTGCCATGTGTCTTTGGACTCTTCAATGGACACAATCACATATGTGAATTTGTCATTTAGTGTTCGAAGTATCTTCTCAAAATCTTCAAATCTGGCATGTCTTCCCCATTACTCCTCATCTTGTTAAGAACCACCATTACTCTTCTGAAGTAATTATCAATGTTCTCATTATTCGTCTATTACCCCCAAAAGTTGCCTTAATTGATTCCCAAACAATCTTGGATGTTTTGTGATCCAAAATATGTTCAAACACAACCCAAGTGCTTGAAACAACTAATGTTTGACTTGGTGATCCTTCATCTTGAGCTCTTCAAAACTTTTAGTTTAGACATTTAATATTAGAATGTTTTACAAATAACAACTGTGTAATAAATATTAATTGAATACTACCAACGGTAATATGACAAAATAAATTCTTAATTGCTCATAGACCAAATGATTTTTAATTTCAAATCATTTGAAACTTAAGTTGCTATTGATTGAAAAAAAAAAGCATCATATTAGGGATTGCATGGACGACTATATATTAAATTAAATCATGTTTAAAAACAATTAATTAAAATTCGGTTCCGTGTCTAGACCCGATTTGTTATATACCCGATGTACCTGGACCCGAAATACTCGAGACCCGATTTCATGTAAAAGTTGGATCCGATACGCGAACCGATTTTTAGTAATCAAGTTCCAACCGATTCCAGTTCCGATTCGATACGTGTTCGGGTTCGATTTTTCGGTTCTATATCCCATCCCTACACTAAAGTGCTAGGCTCCACAAACCCTAGGCTAGCATGAGATTCTCCATTGATTCACTCTAATGATCGTAGTGACCATAAAAGTGAGGTATTTTGGTAAGGGTCTAGTCTTCACTTATCTTCTCAGTCTCTATTTTGTTTTAGATCACTTTAATTCGAGTTTTAGAAGAAAACGCAATATTGCACTGAAATGATATACTCTATTCATACCTATACATACCTTTTATAGAATGCAATAATAGAAGCAAAAACTGAAACACAAAAAATCATTTTCCGGTTATTATCTTTTGATATGAACATTTTAGTGAAGGTAACGAGATTCTGGAATTCCTTGTGTTTGTTAGTCGATTCTCATTTCTTCAGTGAATTCTGAATCGGATCATATCATTTTTCAGCATATTTGTTGTTATCAAAGATAATAATCTTTTTTTTACGGGAATGTATTATTTTTCGGCTTATTATTTGAACTCAAAAATAAATGTGAACTTGTAAAAGAAAACCACCCCAACTTCTGATTGGGCTTTGATGGGCTGGTGTTTGAACCCTACAAAAACCCTAACGCCTCCTACTTATACCCGTTCGTCGTCTGCTTCCAATCTCAACCAATCTCACCGCTAATCTAATCACAAAGCCAATCATCTCGATCGATCCTCATCTGAGGTTTACATATGTTTTCTATTTGCATTTTAATAGTTAATTTGCATTACAATAATTAATTTTAATGTATAACTGAATGCAACAACGTTGATTCCATCTGTTTTCTCAATATCAGATGGATCTCGTAGTTTTGCAACATCAATTCATTAGATCAGAGCCTCATGGACATGCAGGTTCCTTTTGATTCAGTGGATTTTTGCGTTTTCTCGTAGGTTCAACAAATTAATTTTGCTCAATGATGATTCGTTTTGCTTTAACCACACTGAAGAGTGACGTATACGTTTGAAAACGGCTGGATTTAGGTTAAAAGTTCTGAATTCACTTTTATTGCGTTTAACGATGCAATAGAAGTGGAAGTCGTTTTAACTTTTTTCTTAAATCCGGTTAGTGTTCATTAACGTATTAAGTTTCTCATGTGGAAAACCCTGGCCCTTTTCTGAGAGCAAATAAATTTAATTTCGTTTATGTAAAAATTGAATTTGTAATTCGAATTGTGGTGCTGATGATGATAATCTTTAAGGCTTGTTTCTCAGAGACATTCGCAGTGGCCGCCTAAGATCTTTCGCCTTTCGCCGGGCTTGAGAGATTATGCTGTTTTATCCTTCCTTGGATGTCTGAAGCACTTTAAAAAAAAAAAATTAACTAATTAATTTTGATGTTTGGTTAATAATATGGGATTTATTAGAGTTAATGATGCTAAAATGAAGGCTTGTTTCTCAGAGACATTCGCAGTGGCCGCCTAAGAACTTTCGCCTTCGCCAGGCTTGAGAGTTAATGCTGCTTTATTCCTTCCTTGGATGTCTGAAACTCTAATTATATTTTATTTGCATTTTTTCTTGTTGTTTTGCTATTTGTTGGGTTTGTCTTGGTGTTTGGTTAACTAAGTTTGTTGTTTTATGATATGAGAAAACACTGTGACTTATCTTTTTACAAACATCTTAAGAGTAGATTAATTCATGTTTTGATATCCAGACTGATGATTTATACCTTGTTTTAGAATAACTGGTTTATTATTAGTTTTATCAATTTGTTTTCAAGCTCAAAGTTTAGACGGAGTCAACTATCGAACGGACTGTGGTCAGGATCGAGCTAAAGTTCAAATATAGCATAAATAGTGGTGGGATCTTCAATGGTGGAACTATTTCTATTCTTAAGCTTGTATCGATAAACTTGTTTTATGCTTATGTACGCTGAACAATTATAAATTTTGTTGCTTTCGTCTTCAATTATGAAGTCTTTGTTTTACTCTTGAATTTCAGGTTGTGTCTGGTTCTTTTCTCTTTAATGTAACTTGAAATTTTTAATGTAATTATTTCAATTGGGGCCTCCGTTACAATTATTTCAATTGGTACCCTTCATTACATTCGTTTGTTTGTGTTCGTTCATGTTTTTTTTGTTTTCGAATTAAATAAAAAATATATTTTTTTATAATATTGATTCATTATAATTAAAATAAAAAATATTTATATATAAAGCCCTTAAGTTTATTTTTTCTTGCTCAATTCATTTAGAAACCCATAACTTTATATATGCATAACGTGCTTAAAATTAACAGTAATGGTTGGTTTATCTACATGTTTAACCATAATGATTTTCTCTATATTAACCATAAATTTATATCTCAATTACAAATTAACGATTGCAATTTACTCTATATTTAAACACCATAACTTGTAAAAAATGGTTAATAGCATAAACATAAATTCTGAATATACATTACAATGCATCTTTTCGTGAAAACAAAAATAAATGATGGTAGGATGGATAATGACATGTCTAACCACTGCCTCATTTTTCAATGTGGTTAATAGTGAGAGGGTAAAGGCAGGGGATCCCATGTCCTCATACATGTTTACTTTGGTGATGAATGTTTTTATCCTTGTTAAGAAAAGAAGGATTCTTAAAAATCCAGATTTTATATAACACAAAGGCTATAAAGAGTTAAAACTGGCTCATTTGTCTTTTGCATGTGATTTATTATTTCTTTGTAATGGAGATATTAAGTCTATAAGAATTGGGAATTCATTTCTGTACCACAACTTTTACTTTTTATACCACAACGTACAAGTTTTACAGTTAACTGTACAAGCATGTTAAGCAACAGTGTAGATGAATTAAAACTTATGGTAGGAAAATCACCCCTATAAGAATTATATAGAGCGCCCTTATGGAATTTAGTGGTATTTTCGCTTTATTGCCAAATATTGGCAAAAGTACTATTTTTTGCAACAAAGTTAATAATGTGGAAAAGCAAAAAAAATTGGATGAGTTGACATTTTTGATTAGGAAATCACCTGCGAGATATTTTGGAGTGCCTTTGATTGATAAGAAATTGGGTATCAATGATTGTAAGCAACTTGTGCAAAGAGTGAAAAATAAAGTTAATGATTGGAGACACAAGTATCTTTGGTAAGATTCAACTAATTGCTTCTACTCTTTCCTCTATGAATCTCTATTGGGCATCAGTGTTTTTATTACCTAAATCCACTATAAAAGAGATTGAAATGGTTTTTTTTTAATGGAATCAAGGGGATTATAAGAAAGGGAGTAATAAGGTTGTCTAGAAAGTGGTTTGTAGTCCTGAATTCTGGTGGTTTGTGTACTAAAAAGTTAGATACATGGAATGAAGCTTTATTGTGTGAGCCTATATGGAACATTGTTGCTAAAAGGAAGAGTTTGTGGGTTGAGTGGGTGAATTTGGTAAAATTAAAAGGAAATTTTTTTTGGGATATTTATCCAGAGAAGAAGGATAGCTCGATGTCGAAATCCCTTTTGGGGCTTAAGTATAAAATCAGGGATTCAATTGTCCACAATATTGTAAATGGTGATCAATGATGTTTGGAAATGGCCGACTGTTTTATATCCTAATATTAATACTGTTTTTTGCCCTACTCTTATAAATGATAAGGAAGATATTATAAAATGGAAGCTTGATAATGACAGATTGGTTGATTTTTCAATTAAGAATGTCTGGTATGCCTAACATGCCTATTGTGGAGTGGAGTAAATTTATTTGATTTTCACAAGGGAACACTAGACATGATTTTATACTATGGCTTGAAGTTGTTGACCCAAGACAGAATGATGAAATGGGGAACTTTTAATAATCTGATATGTCCGTAATGATTCTCACAACAATTTGTTTTTCTGTTGTAAGTATGGTATGGGAGGGGTTGAAAAATTTGATATCCGAATGACTGGGATTCTATTATTATTTATTAGTGTCATGGTTTGCAATGATAGTATCAGTAGTATTTTAAGAAGAATTGAAGTTGCTTCTGTTGTGTACTACATATGGAGGGAAAGGAACAATAGGCTTTTAAGCAAAAAAATGTTTTCATAAACAATATTAAAGATAATATTAGATTGCAGGTGATGAATTTGAAGGTCAAGGCTTCTAATCAAGTGCTCAAAGTGGCTGCATCTTGGAATGTTAATATGAAGTTTACTGATGTATAATTGTTCCTGTTTTTGTTGTGTAGGTTTTGGATGTAGGTCTGTTTTTTTACCATAAGATATGTCTTATCGTTGATTTTATGTGTATGTTGGATATTGGCTTGATTATATATATAATTCTAGTTGGCTAGTTGTGGGTGATGGCAATATCGAAGTTCACTTTAGAATCTATCAATTTTGTTCAAAAAAAAAAATAAAAAAATAATGCATCTTTCCATTTTTGCTTTTAATGAAAATTTGATTGTGATTATGTTAACCAATATTGATTAAGAAAAGATTTATTACAGCATGAGAAATGATTAGCATCCTGTATTCATATATACCTAATTCTATGAGTTTTAGGCAATTTCTCTTTACTTATGAGTCTCCTTTGTTAAGTATATAATTATAATATCAATAATTTCTATTGCATATATGATAAATGAACCAACCCTAACAAAGTGGATTGTTTCAAGATGCCATTTCCTTACTTTCCCAATCAACTTATGCTTTTTGCGGTATCAAACAAAAATATTCCACCATTTTTTAATACGGAAACTATAAAAAAGCATCTCTTTTATCCATGTCTTCGAGAACATGCCCGTGATTTTTTTATATGGCAAATTTATCTTTACTTCTAAGAGCAGTGAGTGTGGGTCATTAAAGCCCCCGTTATCTACTTATAACGTCGCCAAGCAAAAATCCACACCGCTTCGTCCGTTATTTAGTCTCAAATTATTTTCGTCGTGGGCATGGTGGTCGCCAAAAGGGAGGGAGCTGTGGGTGGGGTGTCAACCAATCAAAATACATAAAATAACAAATGTGAGACCCCTGTAACACCACTTTAATTATAACATCAGAGAACCACTTTTTCCTCCTCAAGTTATAGCCAAGTTATAAACTCAAAAATGCTACTCCATTCGTCCCTAAATAAAGTTCTCATTTCTTCTTCAAGTTTTGTCCCTGAATAAAGTTCTCATTTCTCAAACTTAAGGGGCTCACTTAATATAATAATATTATTATTAATACTTTCACCACTAACTATCTCCTAAAACACATTTTCTCTCCAATCAAACCTTATATTTTAATCAAAAGTAATACCAAATACCTCACCACTAATTATCTCCTAAAAAGTTGTGCCAAGAGAAATGAGAACTTTATTTAGTGACGAAGGGTATATAACATAACTATAACTAACATTCCACATCTTGTGCTCTAAATACCATCTATATCAATAAACGAAATTGAACCAGCGAAAACAAAGATGGGTCAAAACAACATACAGCCTGAAAAAACCCTTTGATGAACATACCCATAATTGCTTTTCAACTTTTCGTATTTGAAATCTCACTTGTACATTATGCTCTAGATATTATACCTTAGACTATGGAGTATGGGTCCATACGACATCAACAACATCACACTACACGATTTATCCAGGAAATACCAACCACTCCAACTCAAGGCTTCTAACCTAGTGATATTGGTGAAACATATAAGGTGTTGCCCATGACCTATTGATCATGGATTTAAGTCACGTCGTGGACAAAAGGAATATATTAGATGTCATTGAAAAAAAATACCCACTACACCAAGGACACGATTTCTTTTCCATTTATTTTTAAATAAATTAAAAAAAAACTTAAACAATTCAATCAATCAGCTCCCTCGACACCACGTCTGTAGCATCACGTTCTCATGGCCAAACCACAAGGGCTAAAGAGGGGTGGGTTCCCCTCTCCACCACACCGTTAAAACTTAAAACCCTCCATGTCATCACCACGCCACGCAAAATAGCCCGTTTAGCCTTAAAAAAAAATGTTTTTCTTTTTTATAGCTTATACACTATTCAGTAAATGTAGTACTTTGGAATCTCTTTACTTGAACCAATCAAAAGAGAGAAGCACAAATCATTAATTAAATGACACCTCTTTATAGCACAGTTGTTTTCAAATTTCAAGATACTTTTGGATCAAACAAGGGTTTAATTTAATGAAGCTCATAATTATTTGAATCATCTAGATGAATAAAACAAACTAAAATACACTCAATAATATCAGTTTATAAAATTATCAGTTTCTATTAAATTTTCTTAATTTATCTTTTACTTATATTTGTCCTGACACTTACGCAAGGACTCATCGCTTAGACCTGTGCCAACGCTGGCTTCCTCACCCCGTCAGTAGCACTTTTTGGCCCGTCAAGTAGTGACGCCGTTGGCACCGGCGCGTCACAAACCGGCGTCGGGAAAACACGTCTGGGTGGCGACGGCTAGAAGAAGGCGTCGATGGGGTTTGCCAGGGGAAGGGGGGAAGCTTTGGGGGGAAGAAAAGGGGTTTTTGGTTTATATGGCTTGTACCATGTGCATGTAAACTTGTACCAAATCCTTTTTTTTTTCTTTTTTTCTTTATTTTTTTTGTAATAATATTACAAAAAAATATTTCTTATTATTTGTTATAAATTTAATTTTAACTTTTTAATAATATATTAAATTTATATTTAATTAAAAATGATGATGTGGTATAAAGATGGGTTAGTGATGGGTTAGGGTTGGCACGACCGTGTCAGTAGCGTGTCAGTAAGGATGTGATGACGTGGCGCTACTGATGGGTTTAGTGATGGGTAAGGGTTGGGAGAGGCCTTAGAGGCTCTAAAGTCGTCAGTCCATCAACATCGTCGATACAGACTCGTTGGTGGTCAACATCGTCAACACACACTCCTTGGTGGAACACGTCAGTTGAAATCGTCGAGAAGACTTCTCCAGGTTTCAAATGAGTTTAGAGAAGGGAAAGATAGAAAGGGAAGACAAGAAATACGAAAAGAGATTTTGGGCATGAACTTACTGTGAAGAAGAGGATGATCTAGTAGTAGAGGCCTTATAAAATAATTAACACTTTGAATCTACTAATTTTTTTTTATAATTCTAAATTTAAATTTGAATAAAATGAACATAAAGACAAGTAAATAATAAATAAATTAATATGGAACGAATACCTATCACTCATCAATTACCATTACGAGAAGACGTTAATAAGACGAAGAAGCTCACAATTTACATGAAAAGTAAGATCCAATAAAACACACAAATTAACATTAAAAGGTAAATTACAATAAACCCCTAATGACATTAAACATAAACTAATAAGAAAACCATAGAAAAGGTTTCTTTGTTAGGTAATTCTACTTTCTAGACGTAAAATTCCCAAATCCAGAACAAACGTTATCACAGAAACTTGTACATCACACATTGAAAGTTGTACATCACTCTACATTTCGGAATTCCTGGTCTGGAAAGGGGACCTACACCGTTTGTTTCGTTTCGTGTTACATCGAGTTAAAAGTCAATTAGCTTCAACGCCGGTCAGCTCCGGCTGCACCTTACGTGGCCTTCCCCTAGGACGCCCGGTACTGGACGGCGGCGCAGGAACGGCAGCAACCTTAGCCTTCTTCGCCGTGGAAGGGGCGTTCGGATCCTTCTTTGGCCGCCCTCTTCCCCTCTTCACTTCAGACCCTGGCTGAACCGTGGCAGGGGTTTGGCTTTCGGTCGGAGTCTGGTCCTGGGCCGGGGCCCGGGTCTCTGGCACGGGAGTGTCCTTAACCTTCGGTGGGCGACCACGGCCGCGTTTAGCCGGAGCCACGGTGTCCGATGGTCGCATGTAGTTGCTATTGATCACTATTAGCTCACCGTTATCCACCAATTTGTTCAGGTTATCGGTCAGGATGTTAGCGTGTTCATCTGGTAAGTAATCGCAAGTTGATTCGATGTAGTTTGAAATTGAGGACTCGTTTGAACCTTCTTTCTCTTTCAGAGCATCAATTGCTGCAAAAATCATCTGCACAGAACATAAAACAAAGTTTAATTTCTAACCCTAATTAAAAATTCACAACGTTAAAAACAAATTCGTCTTAAAATAAACAACAAAACGAACTGAATTCCAAGATTCATGTGGTTAAAGCTACAAAAAGTAACATCTAACAATTGAAATCGACTCAAACAGTTAAATTCTTAAAGTTGAGCTACAAAGGAGCTGAAACATGAAATTGTTGCATTGAATTACCTCTGTGTATGGGGGTAGTGATGGAGGTCGGTTGAGCTCTTCGCCGGCCATTGCAGGAGAGAAGATAGAGAGTGTGATGTCAGCTTCGAAGAAAAAAGCACGGTAACAAAGTGTTGTGCATGGGTTAAGACCTTTTGGGTGCGATTTATGAGAAGAATTTCTAGGTTCATGAAACAGATCGACGGTTGTAGTTTACGGTAGTGATTAGATCAACGGCTATTGGTTTGTCTATGTAAGAATTCACGCGGATCAGTGACGTGGCTAGTGTGTAATGTTCATTCAAAGTGTTTTTCTTCTATGAGTGAGTTTTACCTTTTTTTTCCTTTTGTTTTTTCTCCAATGCTTTAAATTTTAAAATGATAAAGTAATTCTACTTTAGTTTTTTTATTTTAAATTATGATAGTGATTATTTTAATTATTTCTAACATGAGAATTTTTTAAAGCAGACTATATAAGTATATTAAAATATAAATTATAATATTATATGAAATAATTATTATGATGTGAAAGATAATTTTCACTAAATTATACTACTTCATCCGTATCAAAATAAGTGACACACTTTCTATTTTAGGGTGTATCAAAATAAGTGACACACTTTGAAAACTTTTCTTATTTGGTAAAAATAGTGGGACCCATACCCACTAACTATCCACTTTAATAAAGTAAAATTACCCTTATACCCTTACTTTTTACTTTTAAAACTCATTTATCTTACTTTATTCAAGAAAAGTGGGACACATTCTCCACTAACTATGTACTTTAATCTATTTTAACCCCTACTTTAATCTTTTACCTCAAAAAACGTGTAAGCCAATTTGTGTCACTTATTTTGATACGGAGGAAGTATATATTTCATCAAAAGTTAAATAACATTTTCAGTTAATAACATATGTTTCTGGATCTATTGTTATGGTAATTGTGTAAAGTAGACAATAATATCTATTGATTTTAGGCCATTAGCCTAAATTACTTAAATAATCATTGGTTTTTATAAATTTCATTTTTAAAACAAAACAAAAGGGGTAGGATTTAGGGATAGCGTTATTTTTTTGTTATTTTTATTGTTTTTTTTCTTCTTATTAGTTAATAGTATTTGTTACTTAACATACGTTTTAGTGTACATAACTACATATACACTTTTACATCCGTAACAATGTGCGGGAAACAAACCGCCCGTTAACAATATACTAAAGTATTTACATATTAGATCCTTCAACCTTTAAACAAATTAAATAAAGGTAAAACACTACATTTTCCAATTAATATAACACAAGATCGATCTAAACAACATCATCATATGATTGTGAGATGCTAGAATCAATGTTGTTGCTATCAAAATTCACACTTCAACTCTTACTTTGTTTAATTCTGAATCTTTTAGGAGTGCTCCAAGCCGAATGAGATGCTTCTGCTTCTCGGTCAATACTCATATCAAAGACACGAACCCTTTTTCTCTCACAATCCATATTTCCCCCTTCTAAACTTGGTTTCCCGACAAGATCCTCGTTTAGATCATTTGTCAATGTCATTAGTGTGTCATCAAGATCCTTAAACTCGACAATAGATTCCTCAAGCCATCTCAATTTCTTCAAATCTAAAGACTCATTGGTACACGGTGGCATAATTTTATCCTTCTTTTTCCCTTCATAATCCAATAATTTCTCTTTGTACATTTCAAGCTCGTTCTCGAGCTCATTCTTGTCATTCTCAAGCTTCATAACGAGCTCGTTTAAGAGCTCCAAAACCTCTAGATCATACGCTGCTTGTTCTTCCATCATTCTTTGATTTTGAACCGATTCAATCTGGAGTGCAAGCTTTTCTTCTTGAAGTTTAGTTATCATAGTCATTGCGTGATTTGCAGCTATTGCAGACGCATTGCGTTCTCTATCTAGTTCTATGTACAATCCACATGCAAGAAGTCGTTCGGATCTTAATTGTCCCATTAATCTATCAATTGTGATAGCTTTTTCTTCTTTGTTTTCTGCATTGTGCATACTATTAGTAAACTAGAGATAAATAAATTGACTTTTTAGTATTGACTTGAAATTGATGCATACTCCGTGACTTTTATAAGAATTTTGATGAGCACATTAAACTTTGTAACAAGTATAACAAAACTAAAACATGTTGATGATAAGCTAGAAGCAAATTTTATATAGATTAAATAAGCAATCTTTAATTATTACCTTGTTTTTTGACATGATCTTCATATCTAACCACCGTGTTTTCGTCTCCATCACAGCTTGAAGTTGTGCTACAAGTTGTTGATGAATCGGTCCACTCAAGAGGGATTAATTGGTCAAAAACTTGAATGTGTCGAGTATTCGTATTCTCATCATGAAGATCAAAAACTTCAACCATTTCATTTTTTTCATAATCTTCTTTAATCTTTGACGCATCATTAAACTCGTTATCAACAGAATTGGAATAAGTCTCAGTTGTCGTCTTTTGAAGATTCAAAAACTCAGTTTCATGTGCTTCACAAATGAGATTTCGATACGGGTTTATGTTATTGTTTGGTTCTAACAAATGATCAATGGTGGAACACCAAAAACAAGGAGGTTTAAGGGAGTTGTAAGTAGCAAATTTTCTGATTAGATATGAGAAGAAAGAGTTTAGAAGAATCATTAGAATTAGGATCCATTCGAGTGATGTGTAGGCTAGAATGTTGAAGAGTGTTTTTTGGGTGGCAGCCATTGATGTGTTTTTTGTGGGTGTTCTTTTAAAAGTTATAATGAATGTGGAAATGGAAAAGAGGAGACAAAGGTGATGAAATTGGGGGAATAATGATGATTATTGGAGCCTTTAAAATTTGAATGATGCAAAAAATGTAATGGGCCAGGCTATAACTCCATATCAATTTGAATTATAATGTTACTTTTTGGTAAGATTTTAATTGAAGTTCATTATCTATTAAAAAACTAATGCTCGCGTCTTTTTTTGGTTGAGGATTGTTTTGATTCTTGAAAAAATTGGGACTTCGATGATTCAATTTTCACTTTGTCCATTAACAGTATCAAAACAAATGTGTTCATGAGTTTTGGGGTGTTTGGTATGGTTTATTCTAAAAGTATTTTAAGGATAAAATGCTTTTAAATTAAGCATCAGTTAATTGACTTACAAAATTACTTATTACTTATTTTGATATAAAACAATCTAATAGTCACTTATATATCAAAACACTAAAGGTGTTGGAAATTTGGAGGCTCGTAGTCAACCAGCAGCGTGACAACGGGTGGTGGGGATCGTGACCCGCACCACGTTTGCGGAAGGGTTAAATGTGAGGTAACTTTTTTAAATTAAAAAAATTGGATAGTAATGGTTGTGGTCTATAATAAAAATATTTGTGATTATTAGTGGCTTTAAGTGAAAATCTGATATGACGGTGATGTGATGTGGTTATTATGACTGTTTTACCGCACTTGATGCTCTTAAAAAGTATGTATTGCAGTTATAAGAACACAATAACCTTTAAGCACTTAAATACCGTTATCCGAAACATACCTTATGATGGAAAAGATAACCTCCATTTGTTATGAGCTATTTGATAGTTTTTAAATGAATAACATGTAAGTGATGTAGAAATCTGGATGATTTAGAGCCTCTGCATCTTAATGATAAATTGTTGTTTGGTTAGGCATCATAATGATTGTCTCTAAATTATGAAAATAACTATTTTAACCCTCTAAGTTATTTTTGTTGTTTGATTAGACATTGCTAACAAATTAATTCCTATATTATAATTTAAAAGTAGTCCATACCAATAAGCAAATCAATTAACTAAAAAAAATAGAAAACAGAGAATTATCAAACAAGGAAACTTATAATTCACTTTCATCATAAATTTTCGAAATATAGAATGACAAACAAACAGCTTGATAGATATCTTAGTTTAGCCCATTAGCACAAAATATCTAATCGGCAACACCACCTCACGGATAACACTTTGACTAAAATGCCCCTCGGTTATCCGCACACTTCAATTTATTCGAATTAAGAAATCAAGAAAAACAAACAACACCTCCAACTTATAGAATTGTTAGTATCAACCCCTCTGATCTTTGATATATTAAAAATCAAGGACACTTGGGTTTGCCTTCCTGAGTCTTCCAGTTGTTGTAGCAAGCACACTTATGCTTATTGCCATAAACACCCCCTGGTACACACAAGCATTTTGCACAACATTTTAAGCAGAAGAACATGCACGGCTTCTTGTGCGATGTTGCCGAGCATCTATACGTACATCTCGGTTTGCAGTCTGTACAACATTGTTATAATTAAGCAACATTAGTGCTTTACTACATTGTAACGTACAACCTCATTATGCACAATTAAATTAATTAATTAACATACCTTGTGGACGAAGCCTGTTGTATCCCTAAAATGCAGATGAATAAGATAAATTAGCTAAATTCAACTTCAGATGTTTAAATTTGATATAAATTTGGCGCAATTTAAATTAGTTAAAGCAAAATTAACTTACCTGAGCTACATCTGTGAATGCGATCAAGAGAATCAACGACATAACCAAAAGCAGAGATGTGTACGGACGTCCTCCTGCTGCCATTATCTCTCTCTCTCTCTCTCTAACAAAATGTGGATGTGATGAGTGAGAGAGAATGTAATGGAAATATGGAACGAATTGTGAAGAAAGTTATGGGGGTTATTTATAGAAAACAGGGGATGTGTTTTTTGGGAGAATGGTGGATTGTACTTTGTAGTTGGATGAGATTTACACACAGTAGATGGTGTTTTTGTGTGTGAGAGAGAGAGGGGAACAGTGGAGGTGGTGGTCACGGTGGGGGTGATGGTGGATGCGGAGGCTGAGGCGTGAAAACGGGTTGCAAGTGAAAATTAATTCATCGGATAAAACGCCGCGTTTCATGTACTTTTATGATTTATCCTCCCACTCGTAATTATTTTGTCTCCCTTGATGCCCTTGCCATAAGTAAATTCAGTTTTAGAAAAAAAGTTATTCCAATGCTATTATGCTAACATCTTATTTTAGGGTCACCTTAGTCAATAAATTAAACTGAATCGAACTGAAACGGATAGATTTGAAATAAAAAATTATGAATTTTCAAAATCGAAATATTACATATTTTCAATTCGATTTTGCATTTAGTTCGGTTTTGGTTCAGTGTTTTTAGCCCAAATGCTCATCTTTACATGAAGACCGAACCGAAACAAAAAAAATGATGAATTTCTAAAACCGAAACCGAACCGATTACATGTTTTCATTTTGGTTTGGTTTGGTTTCGTTTGCTTTACTTCATTATTTTCGGCCCAAATGCCCACCCTTAATTCTTATTTGTGCTTCATTGAGCTATTAGAGGTGAGGAATGATACCAAAGGCTTATAGCCAGTGGCGGACACATAACGAATGTTAAGGAGTAGCACAAGTTTTTTTTTTTGCGTAATATATAATAAGATTAAAATTAAAAAAGTACAGGTTTATTAAACATTACAAAACAAACTAAAATAAAAACTAGATTTTGCATTTTAAAGTTGTCATCTTCGTTGTACTGTTTTCCGAATGCGATTCGTTAAATCTTCATCCGTAACTTTCATAAGTGTTTTATTTTCTACACTACAAATCAATTGGTTTATATTGTTTGATATTTGTCTTTGATGATTCCAATTGAGTGACAAAAAAATATTAGTTTTCGGTTCAAATTGGCATAAAGTGAAAAGCGAGCTTCATTTGTTAGATTAAATTGACATCTGAGCTCACTAATAATCTAAACAACATTTGGGCTTTCAAGTTCAGACTATTTTTTTTGTTGAAATTATAAGTGAAGGGTAGCCAAACACTTTTTTAGGGTAGCACCGACATATTCTTTATTTCTTTGCAAAAATATTTACACGTCTGGTCGAAAATTAAGGGGTAGCACGGGCCATCCCGAGCTCCTAAGAGGTCCGCCTGTGCTTATAGCCAACAGTATCCGGTGTTAATGTGTCCTACGTGGTTATGCTATATAGTTATGGGTTCAAGTCCTAACGTAGATAAAATAGTGTAAAATTAGGGATATATGTGTTATCCATTAAAAAAAGTGAGGAATAATAATGATAATCATTAAATATGCCATTTAGTCCCAACTATGCAACAAAAGAAATAATTTTATTTTATTGATTAAATGCGGGTGTTTAGCTGCATGTGACTTGGCTAAGCAAGTAGCGGCACATGTGAGACCGTACTTGTAGTTTCTGTTGGTCTACTTCACAATCTAGATACAAATCAAAGCTTTCATACCCAACAAATGACGGGTAAATTTGTTAACGCCTAACGGCACACATTTAACTATTATTGCGTGCCCTTAAAGACATCAAAACCTAAAAGGTAGATCAAATTTTTGAACAGTTGATAGATTTTTACACTACAATGAACTTCATAAACTATAAACTATAGTATATAACTGTTACAATAAGCTATACAACAAATAACTTCCATACACCATCATTTAATACTTTTATACTTTTTTAATTTACTAAATGACTTGAATTAAGATAAAATTGGCCAATAGAAAACTCTACAGTTATTTCATGTACAACTAAAATAATTTGGAGCGTTTACATCAAGAATAAACTTTAAAGCATAATTTTCAATTTATCATTTAAATACGATCTCTCTTATTATACCAAATTAAAAAGTTTTGTTAATAAAATCCACTTATCATCCGGGTAATAATCTAGTAGATATAGATCGATTACCAAGGGCAGACATGTCTAAGGCTCACAATAGCATATGTCAATAGTCAATTTGTAATTACGCAGCTTTTTTAGAACTTTTTTTTGGGTGATATTAGACGGGTGCCAACGGCACCATTTCTTTTCCGCCGGTCTTTCGCCAGTTGGGTGATACCATTGGCACGCCCCCGCCAGTGGTTCCGCAGGTTTAAGAAAACATAATCAATAGTCCAAAATAACCTTCTAGAAAACCAAAGTATTAATCAATTGTTCAAAGTCTAACCCAAAATCTAAACCATCCGGAAAAAATTAGATCGCTATCACTAGTGGAAATTTCTAGCTAGTTCCACCCTATCGATTACTTTTTTCAAAACTTAATGTGAATATACACATATATATCTCACCAAAGAGCTTGTAGCCTAGTGTTGGAATGTGTTTCTTATTGGCCTATGATCGTAGATTCAAGTCTCGTTGTGGAAAATATATATATTAGGAGTAGTTTAGAGCGTGTGTTCGATTTTTCAAATGATAAAAATATACATATATATCTCACACTAAATCTCAAATCTTTAACTAATGATTTAAAATCACGGTTAATATCAACTGTGATAAAATGTCTTTATACAATTATTTTATTGAACACGTCCTTTAGAAAATATCAAGGATTAATTGGTTTTGCGTAAAATTAGATCCATCCAGTGGTCATTTATTTCGGAGCATTAAAAGTGAGAGATGCTTTTAGTAATGTTATAAGTTGGTTGATACAAATGATCCTTGGCCTAACGGTATGATGTTTACCCCATAACCTTGAGTTTGGGGGTTTAAGTCATGTAGTGGACTTAGGTGGTGAGGTTTATTCCCCATAGGTGGAGGGTTCGAGGGAAGACATACTGCCCCTTGTGGATGTCATTGTTTAGACTCGAAGCAACTTACTAACTGCCGTTCAAAAAATAAAATAAATATGAGATGTCCGGTTAGAAAGTTGTTTTTATACCATGCAAATTTAATTTAACATACACAATGTATATTTTAGTATATCTGTAAAATCTAGTGAAAGAAGGTAGTTTTTGTAATGTATATCAACTTTCTTTTTCAAATGAAAATTAATCAAAACGCTAATGTAATAAAATTAGTTGACATTACCCCGCGTGTTGCGGCGAGGATTTTTTCACACGACGTCTAAAAATATAGTTAAAAAAATATAAAGTTGAAGTGACTAATTTTTTTTAGAAAACATTAAACTTCATGATATAATTAGAGTAAAATTTAAAAAGAAAAAGTAAAGATTTGTGGGGCGGACAAAATAAGGAAAAATATAAAAAAGTATAGTGCAAGTAGGATTTGAACTTGGGGACTTCAAAAGGGAAACATTTTGCAAACGTAGTTTTGTATCTTTTAGTAATACTTATTGTGGTGTAATATTGTGTGAATTACTGAATTATATTGTAAATTTGAGATCATCTATTTATTTTATTGGAAAACATAGATTAAACAGAATTTGTATAAAAAAACTTAGTTTTCAAAGTAAGTTTTGGCAGAAAACGAAAAAAATAACTTAGTTGTTATCATAAATTCGACATTACGTTAAATTGTTCTAATAAGAAAAAGGAAAAAAATATAATAAAAGAAGAAGCAGGTGGTGGCGGCTTCCTGGCAAACCAAGCAGGTGGTGGCGGCTTCCGTTCGAAAGTGTGACGTATGCTTTAATATAATGTGCTGACAAACTATAATTGGCTGTGTACTGTTCATACCGATGTTAAATGTAGTCTCGAACCACTAACTTACTAACTTGCCGTTCAAAAAAAAAAAAAAGTTAAATGTAGTATTACTAATATGTCTAATAGTATACGTATAACAATATATTTAGATATACGATATCATTGTAATTTTGACCGTAATAACATTATGAGTAAATTACATGAATGATCCTTTAAGTTTATAGTAAATTTCACTAATGGTCCTTTAGTTTTAAAAATTACACCGATTGTCCTTATTTTTGAAAGGTTTTTCACCGATGGTCCTTTACGAAAAAGTCCGCCTATTTTTTAAGTTAACTAATATCACATGTGATGCACATGGGGGTATTTTGGTCAATTTGTCTTTCCCCTTCTCAATTAAATTACACGAATGGTCCTTTAACTTTATAGCAAATTTCACCAATGGTCCTTAAGGAAAGACAAATTGACCAAAATACCCCCATGTGCATCACATGTGATGTTAGTTAACTTGAAAAATAGATGGACTTTTTCGTAAAGGGCCATCGGTGAAAAACCTTTCAAAAGTAAGGACCACCGGTGTAATTTTTAAAACTAAAGGACCATTGGTGAAATTTGCTATAAACCTAAAGGACCATTAATGTAATTTACTCTAATATTATCTATTTTAGGTGTTGTTTGGTAAGCCTCTTAATAATTCAGTTAAGAGGTCAGCCTCTTAATCAGACAGATTCAGAGCGTTTGGTAAGACCTCTTAATCAGCATCTGAATCAGTTATTCAACATGTTTTGCCTCTTAATCGGACAGATGTCAGGGGAAGTATGAATCATTCAGACATCTGCATCATTCGAATATTAATCATTCAGATGCTACCAAACAGCACCTTAATGTCTAAAGTTTAAATATTATATATTTATGAAATTTATAATTGTAGAAAAAATTACAATTTATTAAATTGGTAAAGATAAATAATATAAAATATAAAAAAGGTTTAGATGAAAAGTTTATAGTATAAAATTAGTTATCAAAGAGGGAGTGATTAAATTGAAAAATTGAAAAAATTAAAGAAATGAATATTAACATGTGGATGTAATTAAATGTAATATGATCATATGATGAAGATTTCAATTGTTTCTAGTTTCTAGTACAGTTAGACCACTATCAACACTGAATGAAATTGATACATTTAGTTTTTTGTCAAATCACCATTACGTCAGCTTATACTACAACTGATATTAAATTAGCATACTCATGTTAACAATACATTTTTCCTTTAGTTTTTTGAGCCTCACAATTATAAAATATACACATACAAAACACCATATTATATGCAAAGGGCTCCATAATTTCAAGGTATTAACTCTTCCTTGTACTGACTTGGCCAACTGAAGACATCAAAGTGAAGAGTAGTGCCATTCGGAGGATACCTTCGGTTGGAGGAAAAAGAGTAACCGAAGCCATTGTTAGCATGAGTCTTAGGATATATAAACTTCAAATAGGTAAATAAAGTCTTATCTTTTGCAAAAAGAAGTAAAAAAGTGAACAATATGTATTAAAAAGAAATGAAACATAAGTAAAAGCATAGAGTTGGTTAGATATCCTACTTTATTTTTTTTGAACGACTTGTAAATATCTCTTAATTTTCTTTATAATAAAACTCAAACTCATAACTGTAAGACATTATATATTAGTAACACTAAATATTAAGACTGGGGGTAAGGGGTGACCATTGTTCATTTGGTCACCCTGACGCATAAACGACACATTAATTTTTTCTTTTGTGACTAAACACATAAAAGACTCCGGACCAAACACACGTAGCAGACGACCAAACCTCTTTCCCTTTGAAATTAGCACTGACAATGGTCGCATGGTTATCTATTAAACCTTTTGTGAAGCATTCAGGGAGAGATGTGTAAGGGGAGGAACACGTCCTTAGCAAATAGACGCAAAAGGAGACGCACCATATGACCTATCTTTGGATGTAGTCTAATACAACAAATAGCATGAGTGGATGGATATCTTAGAACATCCCCAATGGTTAAGTCATTGCAATGACTTATTAGAATTGCCATGTAAGCTTTCCACTTAATTTTCATAAAAAGCTATCAAAAAAGCTTTTGCTCCAATGCATGTAAATGTAAAAAAAGCTTTTTGTGTGTCTAAGGAATGACTTATGGAAGAAAAAGCTTTTGAAGCAAAAGCTTTTTCCTAGAAGGTCATTTACTTTCATATGACCTTGACAAAAGGTAAAAAGCTTTAGAAAAAGCTCCCATTGGAGATGCTTTTAGTACAAAGGATTTTTTTTTTTAACGGCTAGTTAGTAAGTTAGTGGTTCGAGTCTAGGCAGTGATATCCACAAGGAGTAGTATGCCTTCCCTCGAACCTTCCACTTATTTGTCCACGACGGGACTTGAACTCATGACTTATAGGTCTTGGTCAACACCTTAAACATTCTTCCAATACCACTAAGCTACAAGCATTGAGTTAGTACAAAGGATCTATTATCTAGATATCAACCCATGGATAACACTTTTGACTAAAATGCCCCTTGGTTATCTAAACACAAATAAACAACTAAGAAAAGACGCTTTTAATTAATTCGACGAGAAAAACAATTAGGCCCTTCTATTTTAAATAATTGTTCCGGTTCTAATTCCGGTTACCCGCTTTTTCTGCTCACCCCTAATTGAAAGCAGCTGATGGTGGCGAGGGGTTGCTGGTGGTGGAGACGGTGGCCGACAGAGGTTGGTGGTGGTAGTGGAAATATCATTTGAGATTGTACATATTAAACTTAATATTATTTATATTATATACTTTAGTAATTTGGTTCGGAAAAAAACCAATCCAACCAAATTTGGTTCGGATCGGTTCGGTTTTTAAATTAGTTTAGATGGTCCGGTTTAAGCTTTTAAAAACCAAAAATCATTTGGTTTCACCTATTTAATTTGGATAAAACCAAATCATCCAGACGAACACCCCTAACCATTACTACCACAACACCATTGCCGGCCAAACCAACTCTGTATTCAAACTTAAAATTCCAAATCCAAAACAAAAATAGAGTTTTACTGAAACCAGAAAGGTCTATCATATCTGGACTTCAGTTTTGAAGTCAACTCAAATGTGACAAGCATTCCAAAACTCATGTTATGTTAAGTACTTCCTCCGTATCAAAATAATTGACACACTTTTTATTTTGGGGTGTATTAAAATAAGTGACACACTTTGAAAACTTTCCTTATTTGGTAAATATAGTGGGACCCATACCCACTAACTATCCACTTTAATAAAGTAAAATTACCCTTATACCCTTACTTTTACTTTTAAAACTCATTTATCTCACTTTATTCAAGAAAAGTGGGACCCATTCTCCACTAACTATGTACTTTAATCTATTTTAACCCCTACTTTAATCTTTTACCTCAAAAAACATGTAAGCCAATTTGTGTCACTTATTTTGATACGGAGGAAGTATATGATATAATTTTTGTGATGTAAACATTCATACATTTTAACTAGATCAAAACTTGTAATTCGAAGTATAATGCTATAATAGATGTACGGAAGTGTCCTCACTCGCATCGCACATGGAACATCAACATTTTTTGTTTTAGAAAATAATATTTGATTAAAAGATTTGGAAGTAAATCACCCTTAGGTGACGTTTGTTTTTTGACAGAAAGTCTTTTTGAGGTCTTATGTCTGCAGGCGGGAAGACATTTTGGAAAAAGACTGTTTGTTTTTTGGAAGTCAGAAGATGAGAAAAAGTCTTTTTGAGGTCTGCTTCGAGAAGACTTGGACCATAGTCTTCCAAGCTTGAAAGACATTTTACCTACACCTAAAAAAAGTTTATCAACCACCACCACCACATACCAACACCGCCACCCACCACCACCAACCACCACCTACCGCCACCACCAATTACCGCATCCACCTAATGCTACTAGCACCCACCACATACCGCCACAACCACGTACCGCCACCCACCACCATCTACCGCCACCACATACTACCACCACCACCACCATCTACCGCCACCACCACCCACCACTATCTACCGCCACCACCCACCACCACCACCACATAACGCCACAGCCACCCACCACCCACCGCCACCCACCACCATCTACCGCCACCGCCACCCACCACCATCTACCGGCATCACCCACCACCATCCACCACCACCACATAACGCCACAACCACCCACCACCACAGACCGCCACAACCACCCACCGCCACCCACCACCATCTACCGCCACCACCCACCACCACCATGTACTGCCACCACAACCCGACACCACCCACACAAATACTGTCACTTAATTTTTTTTATTAACCTGCAGACATTAAAAAACAAACAGTCTTCTTCTTATAAACTGCAAACGTTTGTTCCAAATATTCTCTGCAGATGTGATCCGCAGACTGTAGACCTTATACCTCTTCAAAAACAAACAGCACCTTAATATGAGCAAGCACATGAAGGTAGATGGTGCTTCGTAAGGTTACGTTATCGCATAGATGCATGTTACTTCTTTATCATAATTCTTATTCTTAACTACTAATTAATTAGATAATTAAATAGCCATTGCAACTCATTAACTTTATTCAGGTCATTCCAGTCAATTTCTTGAGCTCTATGAAGAATCGTAAAAGTGGGTCCCTAAGTAAATTGTTTCTCAAATAAATAAATGTTACCGACAAAATAAAAGTATTGCCTGAATCCACAATTTATATGTTTGGTTTTTTCTTTTGTGCCCTTTAATGCTCCCTTTCAATATGCCATTGTGTTTACCTTGATTAATGTGGGTTTACACACACAAAAAGCTACGTTGGGCATAAAATTTGATGGTAACTGAGCGGCTGTCCTGGACCCTGGTGGCACATGGCCAGTACACTGACGTTATTTTAGAGGTCTTGGTGGTTAATAGGTAACAAAGGAATAACCCGTTTTTTATAGGTAAAAGGTCAAATTGTGAATGTATCCTTAGCCGTAGAGAATTAGAAGTCGAAGCGTTAGACCAGTGCCATTGACTCCGTCAATTGGACACTGAAGGCCTTCAAAATAACATGGATGGCACACCCCTTCGGTTTGAGCATCGGTTGAAAACATATAAAGAGACAAGGGAGAAGGTATTTTGCGTTAATGTATATAATATAAAGTGAAATGGTATTGTCGACGTAAGTGTGTCAGTTGAAGTGACAACTGACGTTCTATTGATTCAACGAAAACTGGAGTGTGAGTAAGTAATCATTTTGAGTTGTATAAGGGAAAAACATAGCAATATGGTGCATCATGAATCGAAGAACTGAAGGACCCATCGGATCGTATAAAGATGGAGAATATCTATATAACTTTTAGTTAGATAATCATTGAGTTGTATAAGGGAAAAACATAGCAATATGGAACATGATGAATCGGAAGAACTGAAGGACCCATCGGTTCGTATAAAGATGGAGAATATCTATGTAACTTTTAATTATATCTAACTTGCAGATGATTTGTAATACATGTCATACGGATTATCATCGAATTGGAAAAGTTGATGTAATTCTCAGTTATTAAGATTGCGACATTGCGTTATCGAGTCTTCATCCAAATGGTTATCCATTTATGGGATTGATTTCGACTGACATTCGGACTTCAAGGTTGATGATCCTTGATGCAATGATGAGTGAAATACTTTGATCATAGATTTTGTATAAATAATCATTTATGATTTTTCACTTTACGTGTTTCATACCGATGGTATTATGATCACCTTTTTGCTATTCATAGCGTTAGGGGTGAGATCAGTCCAAAAACCGAAACGAACCGAACCGAAACCGATAACGATGAATTTTCAAAATCGAAACTAAACCGATAAAATGTTATTGGTTTTGGTTTGGTTCGGTTTCGGTCCGGTTCGGTTTTTTAGCCAAATGTTCTTCCTTTTGCGAAACCGATAGAACCGAAACTGTTGAGACAAAATCACAGATCAACTTATTACTGATGCTGCAGTTAGTAGTGATCATACTTAGTACTGATGGGGCAGAACATGTTTACTACTGATACAGTTGATACTGGTGAAGACTATAACTTAGTTACTACTGATCAAGGCTTATTGAAGATACTACTGATCAATAGTAGTTACTACTGACGTTGATATTGGACTTACTACTGATCACCAAACTTACTACTGATGATATGGAATTACTACTGGTGATTGCAGTTTACTACTGATACGCGTTTTAGAAGCATATCAAGTCCGAGATCTTCGTAGAAATAGTTATAGAATGTAAATCAATGTATATCTTTATAATTCGAATGTAAATCAAGTCCTAGAATAACTAGGGTAAATAGTTTAGCTTTAAGGACTATTATAAATAGTTCCTTACGAATTGTAAACGTACGTGTGTATTGTTAACTCGATAATATACATTGAAGCTTTTTGTGAAACTGTGTTCTTAATACTTTCGCATATTATTTACAGTTCATTGTTCTTAATTTATTGATATAGTGTTGATTCGCTGCAACTTCTATAGTCAATTAGATCTAAGGTGTTTATTAACTTCTATATAGTTAATCGATCCTGACAAGTGGTATCAGAGCGTATTGGTTCTAGATCTACTATTTGTTAAGAACAACAAAAAGTTTTAATCTTTAAAACACACACATTATTAATCATGACTGATAATAATGAAAGCACTCAGGCCAACAAAATTCCTATACTCACTCCCAACAACTTTGGGATGTGGAAGAATCGTATTAAGCAATACATGCTTATTACAGATTATTCCATGTGGGAAGTTGTCCTTGAAGGAAACAAAACTGGTCCTGGTCAAGCAAGCAGCTCTGCAACTGAGGCAGACAAACTTAAATGTGAGAAGGAGAAGAAAGACAAGGGAATCGAACTTAAAACTCTAAGCACTCTCCTATTGGCCATTCCTAATGACTATCAACATCTCTTCGTTGAGTATGATGATGCAAAGGTGCTTTGGGAAGCACTGGAGAAGAGATTCGTTGGGACAAAGAGTACCAAGAGGAACATGAAGTCTGTTCTTAAACAAGACTTTGAAAATTTCAAAGGAAAGCCCAATGAAACACTCACTCAAGTGTTTGACAGATTCACAAGCTAATTGGTGAACTTAACCAGGTTGGGGTTAAAATGGATCAAGAAGATGTCAACATGAAGTTCCTAAGGTCTCTAAGTGAAGAATGGGCCATGTATACAGTGGTATATAGACAAAGAGATGCACTAGAAGAAAAGGAGTTGGATGAGCTCTACAATGATCTCAGAGTATTTGAAACTGAGGTAAATCAAAAGAACCCTTCTATTTCTTCTAATAATGCTGCATTCGTATCTAGTACAGGTCAAGGTCAGGAAACCTCCACAGGAAAGGCTGCAGATTCTGAGGATACTGCAAGAGAATCCTTCTTCACTAGTCATGTGCATACTGCACTGATTAGTGATGACTTGGAACAATTGAATCCAGATGATCTTGAGGAGATGGATCTTAAATGGCAGATGGCTATGCTGAGCCTAAGGACCAAAAGATTCTTAAAGAGAACTGGTAGGACAAGCCTCAACTACAATAAAGGTGACAAAGCTGGATTTGACAAAACTAAAGTCAAATGTTACAACTGTAACAACCTTGGTCACTTTGCAAAAGAATGTCCTCATCCAGACAAAAGATCAAAATCAACTGCTCTTGTTTCACAACAAGGACAAGGCTATGACTGGAGCTTCCAAGCAGAAGAGCATGCTCAAAATCAAGCTCTCATGGCCTTTACTGACAACAAAACTGAGGTAAAACCTAAACCTTGTACTTCTGAATGTCCTAAAATTATTAAAAATCTAGAAAAAGAAAACACTAAATTAAATGAAGATTTAGCAAAAGCAGTCAGAAGAAATCATGAGTTTGATGGTGTGATTGCTGATCAAGAACATCAGATAAAGGTGTACCAAATGATTGATCAACGGATAAAGGAAGAATTACTTCAAGCTGTAGATGAGAAAGAGTTTTATGAAATAAAAAATAAAGAACTAACAAGTAAATTAGAAGAATGTCAGCTTGAAATTGAACAAAATAAATTAACAATAAAAAAGTTTGAAAGAAGCACTAAAATTCTTGATGAACTAACTAACAATCAAACTACATAAAAAGTTGTTCATGGGGTGGGATATCATGCAGTACCACCTCCATATAAAATCATTCCACCACTTAAAAACAGTTCAGAAAGAATCATTAATGAATTAAAAACTGAAAATCAAACTAATCACATAATGAAACATCTGAATCAAATGATTCTTCTGATGATGATCAATCAATTGAATTTACAATTTCTCAAACTGAATCACCAAAATCAATTGATACAAGTTTTCACACAGCACAAAGTCCAATTGAATCACCTAAATATGATGCAGAAAACATACCCAAAATTCTAAAAAGGGGAAATCAAAGATATAAAAATCAACTCTTAGATCAAAGAATACCTGAAGGTGCAAAAAGTAAGAAATTAAGATGTGTTATCTGCAACAAAATGAATCATTTAGCAAAGGATTGTCATTTCAATCCAATTAATTGCAAAGAATTCAAAGAATTTAAAACTTTCAAAGAAAAATCAAAAATACAGAAATTAAAAGATACTACTGGTCCTTCAGTAGTAAATAAACCAAAAACTCCAATTGCTGAAACACCAAGATTTGGAAGAACTGCACCAAGGTTTGTGCATAACAGAAGAGTTGGAAGCCCAAAGTACAGCAACTACTTCAAGAACAATGGAAAATCCAATCAAAATAAACAATATTTTAAATTTTCCAACACCAGTAAAAACTTTAACAATTTTACTACTGGTGTTAACACTAATTATAATGCTGTGTGGTACCAGTACAAAAACACTACTGGTAAAAACCCTAATTACAAAATTACTACTGCTCCTAAACCAACTTTCAAATATACTACTGGTGTCAACCCTAAAAACACTACTGGTCATTCTAAACATGGTAAGTACCCAAATACTACTGGTCCATCAGTAGTGAAGTATTCAAAAGCAAAAAATCATGGGTATAAACCACGATCAGTAGAAAATTCAAACACCAGTAACATTTTTAAAAGGACAGTAGTAAAACTAAACACCAGTAATAAACAAGTTTGGGCACCAAAAATGTTTAAAGTTAAATCTCCAAAAGCTTATTTGTCAAAGGATGAACCCAAGACATATAAAGCTTGGGTTCCCAAAATTAACTAATTCTTTACTCTCTTGTGCAGAGCATTCAGATCCCAGAAGAAGGAAGAACATGGCATATTGATAGTGGATGCTCAAGGCACATGACTGGAAATCTACAAATTCTTAAAGATTTCAAGTTATTTGATGGAGGATATGTGGCATTTGGTGAGAACCCACAGGGAGGTAAGATCAAAGGTAAAGGTACTGTTACAAATGGCAAAATTACCTTTGATGATGTATTTTATGTAGCTGAACTAAAATACAATATTGTCAGTGTGTCTCAAGTGTGTGATAAAAAGAATAAAATTCTTTTCACAGACATTGAGTGCATCATTCTTTCTCATGACTTTATTTTAGATGAAAAATATGTTGTTTTAAGAACTCCAAGGAGAAACAATGTGTATTGCCTGGATATAGGGGGAGAACTCATTTCTTCAAATGAGGTCAACTGTTTTATATCCAAGACAAACACCACTGAATCAGAACAATGGCATAGAAGGATGTGTCACACAAATTTCAAAAACATGAACAATTTAGTAAAAAGAAATCTGGTCATTGGACTACCTCAAAAACAATTTATGTGTGATCATCATTGTGTTGCATGCCTAAAAGGTAAACAACACAAGTATTCTCATAAGTCCAAAACTGTGAACTCTATTTCTGTTCCTTTACAACTCTTACATATGGACCTTTTTGGACCTACAAATGTAATGAGTATTGGAAAGAAACAATATTGTCTTGTTATTACTGATGACTTTTCCAGATATACATGGGTTTTCTTTCTCAGGACAAAGGATGAAACAAGTGAACTCATAAAGAACTTAATTGTCAAACTGGAGAACACATCTGATCAAAAAGTTAAAGCCATAAGATGTGATAATGGCACAGAATTTAAAAATGCTAACTTAATTAACTTTTGTGATCTTAAAGGTATTGACAGGCAATACAACTCACCTAGAACTCCACAACAAAATGGTGTAGCTGAAAGAAGAAATAGAACCATCATTGAAGCAGCAAGATCAATGTTAGCAGATTCAAAATTACCAATCACTTTTTGGGCAGAAGCTGTTAATACTGCTTGTTATGTTCAGAACAGAGTATTAATAGTGAAGCCACATTTTAAAACACCATATGAACTTTTTAATAAAAGAAAACCTTCTATAAGTTTTCTAAAATCATTTGGTTGTCCTTGTACTATTCTGATTACAAGAGAACAAATTGGTAAGTTTGACTGCAAAGCTGATGATGGAATCTTTGTGGGATACTCTACTCAAAGCAAATCATACAGAGTATTTAACAAAAGACTAAGGATAATTGAAGAAAGCATCAATGTATCCTTTAATGAAAATGTGTCTAATGAACAAGGAAATGGTCCAGATTGGCTACTTAACATAGACAATCTAACCAAATCTTTTAATTCCAACATGGATTTCAATGCAGGTAATTCAAATTGTCACACTCAAAAGGAAGGAACATCATCTGTCATTACTGGTCAAGAGGAGATGAGATACATAATAGTTAATACTGCTCCAATAGTTAATACTGAGGACAGTAATAACTCAATTTCTGAAACCAATAGTAACTCTGAGAATAAGGACAGTAGTAATTCAAATACTACTGATACCAGTAATAGTACTCAAAATACTACTGGTCCTATTAATAACCTAGATTCTTAAGATACTACTGATACCAGTAACAACAACACTACTGATCTCAATGAAGACAATAGCAGTAGTAACTCTGACCAAGATGATGATGAACCAAACTTCAATGACAATGAAGGATCACTATAGGAACAACTGCCTGAGACAAATGAGTCCAATCTTGAAAACCAACTTGTAGTTGATAAAGCTACAACTACAAGGACTCAGAAGAACCATCCATTAGACCTTGTTCTAAGTGATGTTAACTCACCACTGCAAACAAGAAGCAAATTAAATAAAAGCTTGACTGTAAATATGTGTAATATAAGTTTAATTGCTAATGAATGTATGTTTGAATGCTTTCTGTCTCAGGATGAACCAAAGAAGATCCAACAAGCAATGAAGGACTCAAACTGGATTGAGGCAATGCAAGAAGAACTCCTTCAATTCAAGTTACAAGCTGTTTGGACACTTGTACCTCTACCCAAAGGAAAAAGAGCCATTGGAACAAGATGGATCTTCAGAAACAAGAAAGATGAAAGAGGTATAGTGATCAAGAACAAAGCCAGACTTGTAGCCCAAGGATACACTCAAGAAGAAGGAATAGACTATGATGAAGTATATGTTCCTGTTGCTAGAATTGAAGCCATAAGAATATTTCTAGCATATGCTTCATTCAAGAAGTTCAAAGTCTATCAAATGGATGTGAAGAGTGCATTTCTATATGGGAAGATTGAAGAAGAGGTCTATGTATGCCAACCTCCAGGTTTTGAAGATCCAAAACATGGTGATTATGTGTTCAAACTAGATAAAGCTTTGTACGGCCTACATCAGGCACCAAGAGCATGGTATGACACATTATCATCATACCTATTGAAGAACAACTTTAAAAGAGGAGCCATTGACAAAACTTTATTTACAAAAAGTCAAAGATGATATACTACTGGTACAAATCTATGTAGATGATATCATCTTTGGTTCAACAAATGATGTATTATGCAAAGAATTTGAAGAACTGATGCAGATTAAATTCAAGATGAGCTCTATGGGTCCAATTAACTTCTTCCTTGGACTCCAAGTCAGTAAAAGAACAGATGGTATTTTGATAAATCAATCAAAATATGTCAAAGACATCTTGGAGAAATTTGATTTGAAAGACAGTAAGAGTGCAAGTACACCAATGGAAACACACAAACACCTACATCCTGATGTTGAGGGGGAGGATGTAGATGAACACCTATATAGATCAATGATAGGCTCTTTGATGTACTTAACTGCATCAAGACCTGACATTATGTATAGTGTTTGTGTGTGTGCAAGATATCAATCAAGACCTAAAGAACTACACTTGCAATCTGTCAAAAGAATATTCAGATACTTGAAAGGCAAACCATCACTAGGTCTATGGTATCCACATGATTCACCATTTGAACTCATAGCCTACACAGATAGTGACTATGGAGGTGAATGTCAAGACAGAAAGTCCACTACTGGTGGATGTCAATTCTTTGGATCAAGACTGGTGTCATGGCAATGTAAGAAGCAAACAAATGTATCAACATCAACTGCTGAAGCAGAGTATGTAGCTGCATCTGCTTGTTGTGCTCAAGTACTCTGGATTCAAAACCAGCTTCTAGACTTTGGTATCTCTATCCTTAAAACTCCTATTGTTATTGATAATCAAAGTGCTATTAGTATTGTGAACAATCCAGTAAAACACTCTAAAACCAAACACATTGAAATAAGATTTCATTTTATAAGAGATTGCAATGAAAAGAAATTAATCAAAGTAGTTAAAATCCATATTGATGATCAATTAGCAGATCTTTTTACAAAGGCATTTGATTTAGGAAGATTCAACTTCTTGGTTAGCAGTATTGGAATGATTTTGATAAATTAAAATCTCACTTAAAGTCATGTGTAAAGTTTTTGTTGTAAAAAGTTATGTATTTGTTTAAGTGTTTTACTACTGGTAGAACTGTATTACTGGTTGTAGGCATGTGCACAAAATACTACTGGTAGTTCATTACTACTGGTGTGTATTAGGTTTACATAAATACTACTGGTAAGTCAGTACTACTGATATTCACATATACTACTGATCGTGTATGTTGGTGGTTACTACTGATGTCTAGAGTTACTATTGATGTCAAAATCCTTAGTCACTACTGATGTTAGTAAATACTACTGACGTTTTATTACTGATATCTCATTTACTACTGATCTTTCAGAATCACAATTACCAAACTAACCCCCATGAAAATAACCGTTATGTTATGATTCGAAGGACATTTTAGTCATTTTGCAGGTTAAATCGAAAGATATAAAAGGCGGCAGTCGATTAATTTAGCATTATCTTCACTTCGATTTGCAAAATACTTTCGATAAACCCTAGCTTTCGATCAAAAACCCTTTATCAGTAACAAAATTCTTACATTTTTCTCTCAAAATCAATAACAATGGTAACTCTACAATCTCTCAACGTTCAAACCGATCTTAAATACTCAGAGTTCCATAATATGTGTGCGTTTTTACGAAATCCAGACGGCACTAAAGACTTTCGACCAATAGTGCAATTCTTAAAGAACTCATACATTAAGTTCGCGTTAACGGTGAAACCGAAAGCCTATCAACAGCACTTGGTGGATTTTTGGACCAATGCTGAAAGAACAGAAGGAACGACCACATCGATGATCAAATCAAAAGTAGATGGAAAGCATATAACAGTCACAGAACAATCAATTCGACACCATCTACAATTACATGATGATTCAGGTATGTTTACTCTTCCTAAGGAATTCATTGCTGAAATTTTAAATAAAATGGGATATGAGGGAAGACTGAATATAGTAACTTTTCAAAAGGGTCTTCTCTCCCCACAATGGAAATTTTTAGTACATACAATTCAGCATTGTATTTCCCCAAAACGAAGTACTTGGAATGAGTTTAATAAGGCAATAGCCTCTGCTGTTGTCTGTTTATGCACAGACCAAGTATTTAATTTTTCTTACATGATTTTTGAAGGTATGTTGAGAAATCTTAGTTCTTCAAAATTTTTAATGTATCCCAGATTTCTACAACATATCATAAACTGTGAATTACAAAACTTGTCAACTCCTAAAAACATTTTCATAATACCTGAGTTGAACAAGAAAGTTTTCTCAAATATGAGAAAACAATTTAAATTTTCGGGCAAGGAAACCCCTCTGTTTCCTAATATGATCAAAGATCAAACTCTTATTGGAGAGGGTTCAATCATAGATACAACCCAAGTTGAACCTCAACCCACTCCATCACCCCCAAATACAGCCCAAACACCACCCCAAATAGCCACTCAATCACCCACTAACATAGAAGTCCTGAATGTGTCCCAGGAACTTGACATAAATCTGCAGAGTGCTACTCTTCACTCTGTGGAAGACCTACCAGATAAAACCAAAAATATTTCCACAATTTATCAAAGAAAGAATATTTCTTCTAAGGACACCAGGGGACAAATTGAGTCAAACCCCAGGCTCCAAGAGTTGTCCTCCAAGAAGGAGAGAGGACATGAGGCGAGGGCTCTCACTACTGATGCCCCAAATGTGGGTGCACAGGATAGTGAGAACATCACTAAGACCCAGACCTCGGCAACTTTGAGTGATGACTCATTTGAGGAGTTACTCAAAGGACCCCGGTGCCAAGAAACCACAAGGGGGGCATCTCTGCTTCTTCTAGGAAGAAGAGGATGTCTAAAAGACCCAATGAATCACCAAGAAGTGATGAGGGCAGATCTATTGATTTGACGGATATGATGGAAAACCTTCAAACCAATGTACCTGTTAGTGAGCCCGATGATCTTGCTAGATGGAGTGAGGGCAGTATTAAAATCAAACAATTGACGGATAAAGTGGATTCTCTTGAATCCACTGTACAAGATTGTCTTACTAATCTCACAAATCAAGGGAAAATAATGGCTGCAATGAAAAGGCATATGAACACCATCAACAAGAGAATGAGATTCTATGAGTACAGGCTTCATCAACAAACTAAAATCATCAGAAAATTAAAGAAGAAGATTGATGATAGTGAGGCTCCACCAGTAGAGCTCACTAAGGGGGAGAAGGATAATATTCAAACAATGATTGATGAATCAATTGCAGCAGCAGCATTCTCTCTCTTAAATTTAAAAGAAACAACTGTTGATGAAGGCCCAGAAATGATGGTTACTGAAGATGAGCCTATTACTACTGCTACCATGGAAGAACAAGCTGAAATACCTGTTCAAACAGATGACATTCAGATAAAAGCTCAAAAGGCAGAATTCAAAAGGCTCAGAAAGGTTGAAGAAGAACATATTCAATGCCTTGAATATTTGGTCTCTGAATGCAAGAAAACTAAAAGTGAGCTAACAGATGATGTATATGAACAGAAGGCCAATATGATTGAGTATTTGAAGACAAAAGGGCATAGTGCAAAGTCATTCGGCAGAATGAAGATGATGACTATCATTGAAAAATATTGTGCTGCAAAGAAGAAAGACTTGGCTGAACAAGAAGCTGAAGAAACAAAGAAAGCCAAAGCATTAATTCCAATCAGTCCAATCTTAATCAAGAAGGATAGTATCTCAACTACTGGTGAGACATCAACAAAGAAAAGAAAGACGATCTCTCAAGAACAAAGTGCTCAAAAGAAGTCAAAAACAGAGCAAGTCATTCCTGTTCTTGAACTACCAGTTGCTCCCTTACAGAACAATCCTATCATAAATTGGAGAATTTTGAATAATAATGTGATAGAGATCATAAGGGAAGACAAAGTTGTGCAGAGATTCACTGGATGGTTACCATTGATCATGTCCTGCTCAAGAAGTGATGTTATTAAAGTATTGATCATTGGTAAACCAAGGATGAGAAAGAAATCATGGAAAGAATCTGGAGCTGGATACCTAACTAGAATGATAGATGCTGCATTTTATCCAGACAACTATCCAGAACAATTTACCAGTGAAGGAAATGTCTATCATTGGAATGTGATTCCAACTGCACAAATGTACTTCTTTGAGAAATCAGGCAAAGTTTGTGAACTATATCTGTATGAAAAGTAATATCCTCATTCAGCGAGTACTATGTATCAGATATTTACAAACACAATGATGAAACCTTATGATGCTGTTATGTTCCAAAACAAATTAAATTACTTTACAAAGAAGAACATCAAATATATTATTGAACAAAGGCTTCAACAGAATCAAAGAACCCTTGAGAAAAGAAGAAAGGAACAAGAAGAACAAGATAAACTTAGTTGATTAAAAGATAATCAATAAGTTTAGGGGGAGATTGTTGAGACAAAATCACAGATCAACTTATTACTGATGCTGCAGTTAGTACTGATCATACTTAGTACTGATGGGGCAGAACATGTTTACTACTGATGAAGTTGATACTGGTGAAGACTATAACTTAGTTACTACTGATCAAGGCTTATTGAAGATACTAATGATCAATAGTAGTTACTACTGATGTTGATATTGGACTTACTACTGATCACCAAACTTACTACTGATGATATGGAATTACTACTGGTGATTGCAGTTTACTACTGATACGCGTTTTAGAAGCATATCAAGTCCGAGATCTTCGTAGAAATAGTTATAGAATGTAAATCAATGTATATCTTTATAATTCGAATGTAAATCAAGTCCTAGAATAACTAGGGTAAATAGTTTAGCTTCAAGGACTATTATAAATAGTTCCTTACGAATTGTAAACGTACGTGTGTATTGTTAACTCGATAATATACATTGAAGCTTTTTGTGAAACTGTGTTCTTAATACTTTCGCATATTATTTACAGTTCATTGTTCTTAATTTATTGATATAGTGTTGATCCGCTGCAACTTCTATAGTCAATTAGATCTAAGGTGTTTATTAACTTCTATATAGTTAATCGATCCTGACAGAAACCGAAACCGAAAACGATGAATTTTCAAAACTGAAACCGAACGGATAACATGTTATCAGTTTCGGTTCGGCTCGGCTTCGGTCAGCTTTCGGTTCGGTTTTTTCGGTCCAAATGCTCAACCCTACATAGTGTTAATTTAGCACATAAAACAAACAAGATGTGACAATTACATTTCACCTCAAAACAATAGCGTGACAATTACATTTCGCCTCAAAGCAATAGCAAATTGCATAATCAGTTAGGGGTGACAATTAGATTGGGTTTGGGTTGGTGGTTTGGAGTTGGCGGGTGATACGCAATCAACCCAAACCTGGCATGTTTACAATTCTAGGTTAGAAAAACCAACCAAATAAGTGAGTCAAATGGATTAGTTAGTCAGAACCAACGGTAATAGATTAATAATGAGAAGCTGAAAGATCAAATGGATATTCAAAGATGTATTAGGCCTGGTTTAGGGATTTAATAGTATTTACATTCTTTTAAAAAAATCTTTGTAAAACTAAACGGGTTGGCGGGCCGACACATTTATACTGTAATGCTAATACAACCAACCCGAAATATAAATAGGTTGGATAGGTTGACCTGTTTTAGCCCGTACTCATTTAGTCAAGGCTCAACCCAAACTTGAATATTCCCAAATCAGGTTTTGGGTCGTGTCGGGAATTACCGCCCGTATAATCAGTCATCATTAGCATCCATTTGTGATCATGAGTCAAAATTCCATTTTTGTTGCACATGGAACAGATGAATTAGAGTATTTGATCAGCTAATCTACAAACCGAACTAGTACTTGAAAAGCAATAAAATTGGACATACTCATCATTATGCAAACTATGCAAGTACAAAAATAGTCTAACAAATAAAATGCAACAAAGTAAACATAAACTAAAAGGGGTGACTTTTACACCGTAAAAAAATGCTGACACACTACAAACTATGGTTGCTTGTACAGTTTGCTCTAAGACTTGTTCAGTATGATGAATGAAGTAGTTTTTGTAGTGTATATATCACCTCCCAAACTAAAATTAGAACACCAAGACCAACACAAAAATATCTACATGTAAAGAGTAGATTGTATGCAAATTGCCATATACAAAAATATTTATTTACTAACCAGTGATGAATGCTCCATAATTAACTTCAATCGTTTTGCCAATACATCAAACTCAGCAATATGTTGATCCCTCCATCGTTTCTCAAAACTAATTTCTTTCTCCAAATTCGAATAACCTTGAAGATCTAATATCTTTTTAATCTCCTTCATCGATTGATCAACTACATCTGCAAGTGTCTTTGTTGCAATTTGCACAACCTCACTACTCAAATCACCAATATTACTCGCTACCCTAACTTTATTTCGCACTATTTCATCGTTTTGTTCATTCATATCATTACGATTTACATCAACAGCAGCAGTATGATTGAATTCGCGATTTAAACCACTACCGGTGGCATTAAAGTTGTGATTTTTGTTACTAGTTTCGCGATTGTTCGTTTGTTTAATCACAGATGGTAAAGCTAATACAGCCATCGAAGGCGAGAAAGTAAGATTAATTTCATCCGAATTCGACTTACAGTTATGATTATTATAATTCGAATCTGGCTCCCAAAGCTGTTTGGATAGATCATATAACGCGCGATCCTGAGGTGAAAGCAGCGCCTTATCAAGCCCCTTAGAAAGCCGTGCGAAATTGACGGCGGAGAGCTGAGATTTCGAGTACGGCTGCGACATCTCGTCGGAGAATTGAGCGTAGAATATCCCGAGATCTCGCGGGAGAGAACTGGAAGAGGAGGAAAAGAAATAGCTTATGATGACCATCTATTTGAGTCGATCATTTCGAAGAATAATCCAGGAGTCCCTGGAGTAAACCCGGTGGAATTTGAAAGGGGGAATGGCGGGGTCGTCGGTGGGGGATTCGAGTTTGGGGATTAGATTAGAGGTAGATGTGAGGGTTTTGCGTTTGATTGGAAGCTTACGAGAAGGAGGGATTGATGAAATTGGGGTGGGTTGTTGAATAGGAGGGTCTGAGTTTGATAAGTCCATGGCTCTCACCGTTTCTGTGTGTGTTTGGATCACCGGTTTTGAGTGTGGGTGGGTTTGACTCGGATGCCTGGTCAAGGTTTGGGGGTGTAAACTGACTCGTCATCCTATTATTGGGATGAATATTGTGAAATCCACCATCAAATTTCAAGTTAACCATCATGGGTTGGAATCACCCAATCGATCGGTTTAGAATTCCGGTAAGAAAATTCAATTATAGCTATTCAAATCACGACTCAGAGTCAAACGGGTTAGCGAGTCAGAGAAATAAAAATGGACGCAAATATAATTGTAATTATGATGAACTAAAGGTTAAGTAGAGATCTAAAGGTTAAATAGAGATCCAAAGATGTTTTAGGCGGAGTTTGAGAGATTTTATAGTATTTATATTCTTTAAAAAAAATTATAAAACTAAACGGGTTGGCGAATCAACCCGTTATATATAAGTCAACCCGAACACGACTCGATTTATGAACGAATTGGATGGGTCAATTTGTTTTTTAACCGAACCTATATAGGCTTAACCCAAATTTGATTATTTATGTGTCGGGTTCGTGTTAGATTCCGGATCCGTTTTCATTAATTAATAAAAAAATATAGACTTCTTTTCTATAAATTTGGTTGGTTTTCATTTATTAAGTTCATAATTAGCATAATGAAACTGTAAGTTTTGGTTAGACCAAAAATGAAATCATCGGTCTTTGATTTGATTTAGTCCGGTTTCTACTCACCTCTAACTTTAGAAGAATAGAAGAAAATCAAATGTTCAAAACTCAAAACAACATCGTCTTAAACTCTTGATGGTAATTACTAATTATAGTGTATTCAAGATGTTCCCAATGCTACAGAAGTGTTCATATTTACAACTTGTGAAATCTCAATAATTTTTTTTAATGATGCTAAACTTGTTTCTATCTGTTACAAAATAAGAGAAATTGAATTCTAATAAGATAATTCAATACGAGATTGTTGCAATATTTGTATGAAAAGGGCTTTGGTGAAAGACACAGGGGCTTAAAATGAAACATCAGAACGTAAAGGGACTAAAATGTGAATTCTAGTTAACCTCAGAGCAACGTTGTTGTTAAGTCAGACGTGAATCGTAATCGTTCTCTTGACGAAGATATGCTTTTACGGCGAATCATCATTCCGTACACCAAATCAACTCTTTCAATCAATAATAGCCTTCCTTACTTTCTGAATTGCATCAATACGACGGCAGAATCGCCATACACGGCGGCGACCACGGATGAGGAAGAGAAAATAGCATCAACAATCACCACCATCTGCAAATCATTTCCAAACAAACTTAACTGGCAAACCCTAAATCAAAAGCTCAAATGTATCGATGTCAGAAGCTCAACTCTCATCAACAGAGTAATAATTCAACTTAAAGATCCACTAAATGCTAAAAAAGCTCTCTCATTCTTCCACTGGTCATCCCATTTCACCAAAATCACACACCAAGCACACACATACGCTCTTTTAATACACATTTTGGTTGATGCAAAGCTAATTAAAGACGCCATCGCCCTAATCGAATCAGTTCTCACTCGATCTGATGCACTTTTGTTTGTTCATTCATTAATTAGTACTTATGAGGTTACTGGTTCAACTCCATTTGTGTTTGATCTGTTGATACAAATTTGTTCGAAGTTACGGATGATTGATGATGCCATAGATGTTTGTTTTTGTTTGGGAGAACATGCCTTTAGACTGAGTGTGATCAGTTACAATACGTTATTACACGTAATACAAAAGTCGGATAAAACAAAGCTGGTTTGGAAGGTTTATGAGCATATGATTGATCACAAAACATACCCAAATGAAAAGACTGTAGGGATTATGGTTAAAGCGTTGTGTAAAGAAGGAAAACTGCAATCTTTTGTTTATATGATAGATAGAATCGATGGCAAAAGATGCTTGCCGAAAGTGATCGTTAATACCTGTTTGATTTTCCAGATGATAGAAGAGCTGAGAATCGACAATGGGTTAGTTTTATTAAAGCGGATGTTGATTAAAAATATGATTAATGATACGATTTCGTGTTCTTTGATTGTGTATGCCAAGATAAAAATAGGGGAATTGGAGTCTGCATGGAAGGTGTTCGATGAAATGCTCAAGAGAGGTTTTAAACCAAATTCCTTTGTGTATACATCGTTCATCGGGGCATATTGTGAAGCTGGAAAGATGGAAGATGGTGAGGCATTCTTCAAAGAAATGGAAAGTGTTGGTTTGCAACCATATGATGAAACATATACTCATATGATTGTTGGTTATTCGAAAGTTGGGAAATCGGAAGAAAGCTTGAAATTTTGTGATGAAATGGTGAAGAATGGATTTATCCCAAGTTGTTCGGCTTTTAATGAAGTGGTTGAAAGGGTAGATGGACATGAGAATGTTTGTCGAGCAAATGAGATGTTGACTATTTTGTTAGATAAAGGATTTGTGCCGGATGTAAATACGTATTCTTATCTTATTTCGGGTTATGGAAGAGAAGGTGATGTTGAAGGTGTTTTGAAATTGTTTTATGAAATGGAATATAGGAAATTATCTGGTGGTGAGTTGGTGTTTATTTGGTTGATTGTTAGTCTTTACCGAGTAGGGAGATTGGAGGAATCAAAGAAATATATGAGTATGATGAAAGCTCGATGTTTAGTACCGTTGGATTGTACATATGATGCATTTATATCTAACCATGAAATGGATAAGGCTGTAATAACGTCTTAAATGATCTTTTGTCATATAATCGTTTCATTTTTCTTATAGATTAACATATAATATAGTGTGATTAAATGCAAATTTCCACACTGTCTAGTCAATATACACCATATCTATGAGCTTAAGCAACCAAAAAAAACATTACAAAACAAACACAACCAACATTATTAAGTAGCTTTAACCCTCGACTTTTGGCCGCCATCCCTCAATTACATCTTCTGTCAGTGGCTTAGTTTTGACAAACGAGTCCAGCGAAAACACGGTCTGAAAACAAACAAAAACTATAATTAGTGCAACAATATTTCAAATCAAAGTTGCATAAAAAGATAATTTTACAAACCTTCATGTAAGTTTTGAGATGAGAGAGTGAATCTGGAATTGACCATTTTTTAAAATGACCCAAAGCAATCTCCAAATGGTACAACTTTGGGCCAAGTGACAAGTCAGCACCCGAGATATCTTTCCCATTGATAAACGGGCCCTAACCAAAAATTAAAGTCAACAAACAAAATCAAGAAATATATTGTCCTGTGCATATAACTCACTCACATTTTCTTTTATGTGATTGTTAAAAGCAGACAACTCGTTGAGTAAAGCTTGTTCTGTTCCATCATTAGGGTCTTTGCTTTTAAGGAACCCAATATAAGTCGAAAAGATTTTTGACCCACTGCAATTACAAATCAATTAACAGGTTTTGAACATGAATTTGGTTCTAAAAAGATGTAAATTTAATTGAAGTAAATAAAATCATACACAGAAGCTTTCTCGGGTGGGGTCACTAGTGACGGGTCAGGAAATTTTTCTTCTACTGATTTTGTAATAACATCTGAATCAGCAACCCATTTTTCATCAAGTTTTACTACTGGAACTTTGCCTTCTGGGCTAATACTTAGAAACCTGTGAGTGTTAACCGTATTATGAAAATAACATAATACTTGTCTAATTATATATGTTAACACAAATACATGTGTGAATTAATTTAATAAAAATATAAGATATGCATGAGTGTATGAGAGTACCAGTCTGGTTTGTTACCCAAATCAACTAACTTGAGGTCATAAGGAAGATGCTTCTCCTCTAGTGTCAGCAAAACTCTCTGTGTAAAAGGGCCTGAAAAATTACAATAACTATAAATTCAAGTTTTTCTAATAACTGTAGCTTGTTAGAGCTATGAACTGATTTATCAAGAATTAGGAGGTCACAATTGCAATATTTGTATTTGTATGCCTTGTCATTATTGCATCATATAGAATTATTACCAATTCTTAAAGTAAACACATACGTTTTCCCCATCAAGTATAAAACGCTCATGTTTCAGCTTTAAATTGATTCCCAAAACGACTATGATCATCAACAAGATTTAGGTGTTTGGGATTGCCAGATGAACTGTTTATCTGTTTTTTTTCAAATAGATAAGCAAATTGGAGTGTTCGGAAGGAAACTGTTGTCTTCTTATTTTAGAGGAAATTGGTAAATGCTTATTGAGATAACCACTTGTGAATAAGCAAAATCCCAAACACACCACAGAAACAACATACGCATGCATCTTCAAATTTCTAGGTCATTTTAAGGCGTTCAATTACACATTAAGCGATCGAAACTCTCAGACAAAATTATCAAATCCGTAATCCTGAAATTGTCTCACTCACAAGTCATAACAGAGCACTCAAACACCGAATCCTGATAAGAAAGATTAGGTAGGTACTTACAATCGCCGAGCCTATTGGGCACAGTGATAGAAGATTTGGCGCAGACCTCAATAGGGTTAGCAGACATAGCGACGGTGGTTAGGGTTCTTCTGAATCTACGGCCAGAATTGCAGGTAAGGTGTTTGATGGAAATTGTGAATGCCGTAGTTGTAGGGGGGTGTATTCTAATGGCAGAAGACATTTTGAAAAATTTAATTAACATCACCCACCGACTGTTACTCTTATTTTAGCGCAACTTCTGTACGCATCAGATGAGGTTTGTGTCTAACCAGAGCGATAGGCTAGGATTATGTTACTTTCAACATATTTTTTAGATTTCTAATAATGAATTTTCTTATCATTTCTTAAGTTTTACTTTGATTACGTTTTATTTGCCAATGGAAAAATTATGTAAAGGACATTGGATTATTGTAATTATCTAGAAACTCATTTTATAGAACTTCTTGAAGCTTATGGTTCGATCTAATCCTTAATAAAACATTGCCAAATAGTCATAACAGGCCGCATATATAACAAACATAAGCTCGGTCACCCTCGGTGAACCCATTATAAATGAGAATACCTTTTTCAATAATAATAAAAAAAATTAATCACTATAACACTACCTATTATAATGTGAAAAACAAAATATATTGTTATAATTGTTCAATATTACTTGTATTCATTTCATATATTAGTTAAAAATGTAAAAAAAAAATTGAATATCTGAAAATTATGAAATCACTACCCGTTGAATCCAAAAATCCAGATTTCCGTGTATCTAAAATCTCGGATATCCGAATTTTTGGATCATTATGATATTTCGAATATTCAGATGTCGAATTCAAATACGGATATTTTGAACACTCCTGGAACTAGTGGTGGTGATTTCGAGCGGAGTGGGCATTTGTTGGCAAACGTGATTAAAGATAAGTTCGTTCATCGAACAATGAATCTTTCCATATAATCAAATGACAAACAACCTAACAACAATCACAAATCAAAGACCGTTTCACGTTCTTAATAATCATATAGTTTCTCTCGTGGCAGTAAAATGATAGTATTATTGTTGGAACGACATAGAATACTTGTCATTAATTTGTACAAATTAAGTTTGTAAATCACATCTTTTGCCGGTTATGGATAAAGGTGTCAACATGTTCAATGTATGATGACATAAAACATGATTTGATCATCATGTTGCATTCCCATTCAGAAATGTTTGTGTCCCCTCCATTCCCCTCCATTACTTGTTGTTCCATGCCATATTTTGCAAAAAAACTAACACATTCATGCCTGCAAACATCTGTTCCTTCATCTTTAGTTTTGTTATATCAAAATTTTTAATTAAAAATAAATATTAATATATTAAAAAAATAAAATTAAAAATATTAATAAAAAAACTATTAAAAATCTCCCTCTCTACCTTTCCCTCTCTCTACAAACTCGAGAGAAAACTGGTACGGAAAATTGGTGCCAACAATGGAAATGAAATGAAACAGAGTGGAATATAAGAGCAGTGCCAACGGTGTGACATGGAAGTCATCCTTATGACATGAAACTCGTCACAAACTCGTCATCATTTGCATGCCCTAGTCTTTAACTCACTCTTTTGATGTTCCCTAAACTCGTCAGGAATATGAAGACTTATTAAACTCATCTCTTGTCAGGATATGGGACCGTGGAGGTACTCTACACATAGAGCAAGGGGGGAAGGGGGTGGTTTGGTAATTTTAATTTTCTTTTATAATTATTCTATTTAATTAAAAATAGTGAAGTGACAAAATTAATGAGTTACAAATAATTTATTGATGACATGAACTTGTTACTTTCTTATCAGTAAGGAAGAATGTGATATACTAATGTGACAAAATCATAAAATTGATGAGTTTGAGAACTCATAACCCCTCTATATTTGGATTAAGTCGTGGTTGAAATTCTAGATGTACTGTCTTTATAACCTTAGCGGGGAAAAAGATAACCAACCAAACAAACTTAAGATAAATCAATATTTTGATGTGTTAAAAGACATGGCGTGCGAAAGTGCGACTCCGTAGTCTTAAATATTTTGAGGCTTTAAAATCTCTAACAATACTGGCCCAATAAAAAGAATAAATGATAGCTCATGACTTTTAAAGAAAATTGACTACAATGATTTGATTTAATAGTGTACTGAAAAAAATAAAAATGTGACAATGCTATATTTTATTTTGTTTTTTTTTTTTTTTTAAATGTTGGGATTCATCGTAGTTCATACAAAACTTTTGAAAATACACCTGAATACAAGTTGAGTTCTATAACCAGGCCAAACCCCTCTTGAACGGGGTTAAAGGAGAAATGTCACACCGTGCCACCGCTAAAACACTTCTCAGCAAGAGTGTAACGGTACACCAAAGGATTTTATTTTATTATTATTTTTATTTTTTTGTAAACTGTGATTTGTTTAGGGGTGTTCGTTTGGACGGTTTGGTTTTATCCGAACCAAATAGGTGAAACCAAATAAAGTCCGGTTTTCAAAAGTTCAAACCGAACCGTCCAAACTAATTCGAAAACCAAACCGATCCGAACCAAATAACAATTTGGTTGGTTTGGTTTTATCCGTTTGGTTTTTCCTTAAAATTTTCAAAATAGTACAAAAGTATATAACATAAATAATATTAGGTTCGATATGTAAAATTTCAAAATGATAAACTACTTTGTACATAAAAACAAGTCTAATTCATAGCTTGTGACATTTACAATCATATATGCAAAAATCCTTACATCAACTTTATCAAAAACACCAAAAAGATTGGTACATCACTAACTGATACAATATAAAATGGAACAAGGGTTAATATATAAATCAATTTACTATAAGAAATGTAAAGAAAAGGAGTATCATAATTGCTTATAATGAAAACCAACAAATGTTAGTATATAAATCAATTTAGTATATATTACTATTCGGTTTTTTTGGACAATCCGGTTTTCACAATAGAAACCAAATCCAATCCGAGATCCAAACTATTAATTTGGTTTAAGTCCAAACCGATCCAAAAAACCAAATAACCGATCCAAATAGTCCGATCCAAAATGTCCAATTGGATAATCCGGTTATTTCCGAATAGTGAACACCCCTAGATTTGTTAGGGGTATTTTTGTGGGTCCAAGGTGGTATTATACGATGTTAAACTAGAGAGGGTAATAATGGGGTGAGTGTTAAAATCATGTTAAAGACGTAAATTTTTTTTTTTAACATGGCTATAACTTGCTTCCACACCTTGTGCTCTAAAGTCATTTAATTATAATATGGTACGATAGATTGATCCAAATAATTAAATTCCTTTAATTTATTTTAACCTAAACCTTTAATTGATTCTAGTCTGTTTATTCTCATGTTCAATGGCGCTTTGAAGACAACCCAAATAGGGTTTTAATTTACATAATAAGTTTCTCAAACTTATTTGATAATATTGAACACCTAATTACAACAAGTTTGGGTATGATTTATCTTTAGTTCAAAAGACTCTTTAATGTGGTGTGATTTGACTGATTTCTATTTAATTCAAAAGACTCTTTAATGTGGTGTATGATCTTGTAAATAGTTGGTTGATATTATGTTTGTTCCAACTTCTCTTGTAGGACTTGTTTTCAAGCTTCATACGTGATTATTTGAAAAGAATAAAAAACTCTCCGTTTTAGATGTATACGATGATTATGTTGTAATTGGTAATTCTTATTACTATAAAAAAGATGATTTATACTTAACAATACTTGTGGCACACTGCACACATAGTAATTAGTAAATCTTTATAAAATATGATTTTATCTTACAAAAATGATCGTGTACATAGAAATCATAGAAAGGCGTCATAAATGTTAGAACATGTTGGGTACATAGAAATCATAGAAAATCTACGCAAGTGATTTTTTGGAAGAAACAAAATACATGAGTTTTGTATTGATGATTTTAAGATGGCATATCCCACCGAAAAATGTCCGACAGAATATATAGTTAGGAAGTTATAAGAATTGGTTTATGTGATGTTTCCATTTTATTTTAGCATTGTAATGCTATTGTATGTGTATTTTTTGCTAACCTCTTGCTAGTTGTATATATAAGAATTGGTTATACGTTGGTTTATACATAAAATATCTTTCTTTCAGGCGGGTCGAGGGTGATGATATTACCGAAACTTCCCCTTCTTTCCATTTTGTCGTTAAAAGAAATGTTAGGTTTCGTCTAACAGTGCATATTTCTATAACTCGTTAGTTATGTCACATCAAAATCATATTACTCTCTTTACTACTGAATAAGAAAACTAACAAATCATTGTTAAAAACATCTCTTCATTCCCTTGGTTGCTGATGATAACATAAATATGCAGCTTATGAGTTTGCAAGTTAAAAACTCTAAACAGGTTGCTAAAATTAGAAGTACATGATTTTTTGCTTCTTTGTTTGTTTTCTAGGATGATTTTTTAGCTGTATGCCTTTTATGTTTGATGGGTTGATTAAATATTCTGATGTAATTTGATGATAGTTATATATATTTTGGGTTTTTTTTGGTTTGGATAATAGTACGTAATACAGAAGCTCTTTTCTCGGGTTCTCCTCTTTTTTTAAAAAAAAACCTCTTTATTTTCTCTTAAGTTTTACCACATGAGTGACACATTACCATTTTTTGATTAGATAGAAATTTCAATATATTATTAAAAAGTATAAAATATATATAAAGAAAATACAAAAATGAAAATGAAAATGAAAAAAAAAAGAAAATAACTTTTAGAAAATTTTAAAAAAAGAAGAAAAAGGCCTCTCCCATGCTCTCTTCCATTTACCTTTCTCTTTAATTCTCCTCCTCTACCTCATAAGTTATCCGGAAGAGAAGATGGAAAAGATTCAATTGATGAGACACTGATAAAGCTATGCTAATGAGAGAAGAGAACTAATAAAAAGTTAATAAAACTGATTAAAGCTATTTGCCGTTTGGAACGGGCCTTAGAATGTAACACCCATGCCGCCAACTTAAAAGTGGCAACTCATGCTCAAATTTTTAAGTAAATATTATGATTAAAATACCCTTTTAAGTTCATCCCTTTTCTTCATATTTAGTCTATATATATTTGAAAATAATAAAAACAAGAACAATATTCTTGATCTTGTTAAATTTAATTAGATAATAGATTCAGAAGCCGACCATTTGGGACTATGGCTTTCAATGTTGGACGCCGGACACATGATATGTGCCTATGTGGTGGAACCCATACATCTCAATGAAGGTTCAAAGAACTGGGAACACACATCATTTAAGACCACTAACAAGGTTTAAAATTTAAATCTTGGATTTATGGTTGATTTGTTATTATTGGACTGGACCAACTTGTTGGACTTCATTTGGAGTTTTCGATCTTTTATTCCCTCTCATAATTAGCTTACATATATACGGATACCCCTTCTGACAAGGAATTAATTTTTATATTATAAGAAGAATTTTATACATTACAAATTATATTTTAGTATCTGCTTTAAAATTTGTTTAATGTAGAAAATAAATTAGTTTCTGTTATGTATACATCACACATCTTATGATGATCATGATTTATATGGTTTTTCCGGCAATCGTTATTTTACAAACTATAAGACGTATATAACGTTCATTGTGAAATTTGAAGCGAACAGTTTCCAAAGAGCATCAATGCAATCAAACTTCGTTTTAAGATGATTGTTTTCTTATTCTCGAGACAACTTGATTATTGATAAATTTATTGTCGATTTTCTTATTTATCATCATTTAATTAATCCAATAAGTACGTCACTAAACGGTCTCAAACCAAAAAAATCAATCACCACAAATTTTTAGATTGCAAATGAGTTCGATAACAAAAACTAATCTGTTTATGAATTTCATCGACAGAAACTCACATAAATTATTCATTAAAAATAAAAAAATATTAACATTATTTCAGGCCATAGCCTTACAAAACTAGAACAAAGTACAAACGACTCTCATTTAAAAGAAAAAAGTAAGAAAAGACCAACCACTAGAAAAGTAGTGGAAAAAAGGTGACTTGGGTGTTTGAAATGTAAATTATGAAAAGACTTGATTTGACTCGTATAGGACCTCTCACCCTCTATCGTTGTCCCGGATAAACTCGCCATAAAACTAACAGCAATCACTGAGTTCACCAGACCGTTCCCGGGTCAACTCATTGAACCGCCAGGTTGCCAAGCTGAGGTGGCAATCAGTGGTCTAGTGTGCCAGCCTAACATCAAGCAGCCGTCGTTTTCTTCCACTCTGTACCCATCTCCGCCGGCGAAAAGAGCTAACAACATACTCGCTTGCTTAAAAGCATTGGACCCGAGATGAACCGGGTCAAACCCGGCTGAGTTCATCCGGTCCCGCCACTGACTCAGCGTCTCATGCCGTTCAACTCGGTCAGTCCCTTCACACGCCACCACGTTACATATCTGCCGCCCTAAATAAACCTCCGACATCACCAAATCTTGGCTGATCGGTTGAGTCAACGCCAAAGAGTCAAACATAGTGGAATAGTAATGTAAAGCCTCATTAAACCTATCTAAGAAAACGGCGCCGTTGTGATTCGATTCTTGCTCAACAAGTGTGACTATTTTCGGTTTCATTGCTTTGATCGAATCCAACACCTTCTCAACCGCCCCTGGTCGAGCCAGGAGTTTGTGGAACTCAAAAACCGAGTTCACCGCCACTGTCTCGACATCGCTCGGCCGGATATCCAGCATCGTTGCATCGATATCTGCTAACGAATTAGCCACAAATCCACGAAATTCGAATTCGACGCCGATTGTGTCGGCTAATTGGGCTAATTTCCATCCTACTTGTTGTAAAGCATCCGTGTTGTCTGGTTGAGGCGGTCCGATTCCTGTCAGCCGGAAAGCAGGAGGACCACCCGTTCGCAAGGCCAGTGCTTGCATAAGCGCCGGCCATTGCATCCCTTGGTTTAAACTGAAATCGATGACGTGGACTCGGGTAGCTCCGGCGAATGCTTCCAGTATTGCTTGATTTGCTGTGAAGTGTGCGAATTTGAGGTACGGACAACTTTCGTAGAAATGCATCTGTAGAAGCTCAAAACAACAAGTTTCGAGGCTGTCTTTTGGGTAGATCTTGTAAATTCTCTGAGCAAGAGCTCCGGCGAAATAGGTCGCCACTTTCCCCATTGCTCCGGCCTGCGCCGCCGCGAGAATACCGACGTGTTTCACCAGAGCGTCGGCTAGTTTCATGTTATTCTGTTGCACCGCCTCTGCACATGCCATCAACGTGTGAACCAATCGAATCCCGGCCTCTTGAGAATCGACCAGCACCACCGGCCGTGGGGATTCCGGCAATAAATCAACCGCCGCCTCAGATCCAGCCACGTCGGATTTCATTCGTTTGATTCCATTTCTAGATTCCTCGGTATTGCCGTAAATAGCCTCACCGGCGATCGCACTCAAATCGTACGGATCGTCGTTATACATCGTACCACTATGTTGTTGTCCGTCGATTTCTTTATTGTTGGTGAAATCAATCATGGTGGTGGAGGATGACTCGCCGGAAAGAACGATGTCGGAAGTGTTGGTGTTAAGCTCCGACAGCATGCTCTGAACCCAGCTGGAAAGATCAGAAGGGTTGTAATGAACAGTATCAGAGAGTTGCACAATCCCATCTTCACCCATAACCATTTCCAACTGTTCAAGCTTCTGCGCTACATCCGCCATGTCCGTCGACCGGACCTTGTAACCCAAGACTTCCAGAAGCTCGTCCATTCCGCCGGAATCCGGCAAGGATTGATGCAAATCTTTACTCATTGAGGATGAGGGTATGGAGGTGGTGGTTTTTGGTTGTTTCTTACGCTCACGATCCCTTTTCATGATTTTGGAAATTGAATCTGGAGTGGAGTTAATTGGTTGAAGAAATTAAAAGGGGATGGATTGGGTGTTTAAAAGTGTAGTTGGATCTTGAAAAAGAAGAAGCAAGTGCTCGTGACGGGTGGGGGCTCGAGCTCCAAGAGAGGAATACAGGATGATGAATTGGGGAAGGAGGAGATAAGGAAGAAAAAATGATGCATCCTCCAATAATATTTTCTATTTTCTAAAATTAGACAAATTATTTGATAGAGAAATTTTAAATATTAATATTTGGACACGAATCTAATGAGTATTTTAATTATGAAAAAATGTATATTTACAATGAAATTTTGTGTATATAATATATTTATTATCTTCATATTTAAATAAGTGATGCATTTTTTATTTAGGTATCAAAATAAGTGGTACACTTCTAAAATTTATCTTATTTCATAAAAAAGTGAGATTTTTTATGCCACTAACTATCTATTTTAATAAAGTAAAATTACATTTTTACCCTTACTTTTACTTTTAAACATTATTAATATTACTTTATTCAAAAGAAACGAAACTAATTATTCGTTAACTATCTACTTTAATCTATTTTAAACTACTTTTAAATATTTTGCCTAAAAACCGTGATATTTCAAATGTATCATTTATTTTGATATGGAGGTAGTATTTTATTTGGAACATATAAGAAAACTAAAAGTAGAGACTTCCTCCAATTTGAAATAAATAATACATTGTTAATTTAATAATTTTTTAGACAAAACATTATAAGAGTATCTCTAACCCAACTTTATCTCTATGTTTTAGAGTTTTTTGTTTATCCAAATCAATTCTATCACCAACTCTAAATATAGAGTGAGTTGAAAATCCATCTATATTTAGAGTGTGAGAAACTCTCTATCCATGGACCCCATAATTTTGTGTGAATATAATTGTTAGTGAGATGTGGGTCTCACTAATTTTAAAGGGTTTTGAAGGGATGAATAGAATTTATGGTTGAAGTTGAAATGTTGTTTAGAGTGAATGAGTTCACCATTTATAGAGATAGAGTGATTTTTATAAAGTTTATGGTTGGAGATGTTCTAATGTGATTTAAATTTGATTAATTAGATGGTTAATAACTTAATATGGAATTGGTCCCATAATTTTTTTAATAAAGTAAGTTTAATAATGTTTAAAAGTAAAAATAAGGGTAAAAATGTCATTTCACTCTATTAAAGTAGCTAGTTAGTGGGTGTGAACACTCCAATGATTAACCTTTTGGAAAGATTTTTTCTTATAAATTACTAATTTACCTTTAACTATATCAAATATTTTATAAATACCCCTCACTTATTTAATTTAACAATTCTTATAGCATTATAAAACTTAACATTTTTTTAAAATGTCTCTTAGAAAACTATTATAATTTATAGTTATAGAAATTACTGAAATATGATAAAGTTATAAATTATAGTAATATAAATAATAAATGATTCACATATAAATATATACATGGGTTTAAAATGTAAAATTGTTAATTATAGAATCAAACATTGAAAGATGTTCAAATGGCTGGGGAAGATCAAGTGGTTGGAGTGACCTATTAAAAAAATAATTCATTCCAATGGTAAAAAACTATTTTAGAAGTTATTCAAATAGTATCAACCTCTTTTTCAACCTCCCATTGGAGATGCTCTAAATGATCAATTAGGTTTTAGGTTTTATAATATAATTTTTTTATAAGCAACGTACTTTGTGGTTGAACGGATAAACGTAGAACATATATAGCTAAGAATGATTGGTATGGGTTATAGAGTTAACATCAAAATTATTGTTACATTAGATGTCAAATAGGTAATTATATCAGAAAATTTTAATTGAAATATTAACCACATCACTATACACATTCAAATGTGAGGGCCTCCCACCAAGTGCAGAGAAAATGGATTACCACAACTCGCGATCGACTATTCAGAGGCGGAATTAGAAATTCTCACCAACAGTAGCACTCTCGTGGTTATAGAAAAGGTGAAGGTCGACGGGGATGCACCCTTACGAGCATGCCACTGCCCACTGACCGAACGATGTCAACTGGGGACACCCTCGCAAGGCTCGGTGTAGTGTCTAGAATAATAAGATTTTTAATATTAGTGAATAGTACAGAAACACTATGTTTTATTATATAAACCAACAAATCTTCAAGAGTTAATTTCATCATACAAGACAACTAGAAATTTCATAACACTAAAAAATGAAAAAAACAAACAAGACACATACTTTGGATTTTTTTTATTTGGTTTACATTTTGGGTTGAGTTTTGAGTTTGAACTATTACTAAAACTTAGTTTTTTTAATATTATTATGAGCTATTGGGTATATCCGACAGTAACACTATAATACCTAAAAAACATAATACCAAAAAAATTCTAAAAGACTTACATAAACGGTAAAAAATTTAAACAGTAGCACGTGCCACGAAACAAACTAAATCCGCCCTGTTGATTATGACCATGGCCACCTCCCACCTATGAATCCTCCCCCGTTGGTTCTTTAGTAGTATTTCTAAAAAAAGAAAATGATAAATAGAAAAGTTGTTGCGATTGGTACAAGAAGTGATAAGACCAAGTGGTCGAATCAAGTCTCACTATATAATAGAAGCATCGGATTAAATTATGTAAATGACTAGACATCAACGGTTAATAAATGTGTTGGTTAGGATATAAGTAACTATTTTTCGTAAAAAAAGGAATATGTAATGAAAATGACTGCTTTTAGGTTTATATGATACCAAAAGAAGATACAAAAGGTTGCTTTATTGATATGTTTATCATTTGGTTCAATTAATTAAAAGGATTAATCGTTTATTTATCGTCAATAAGTACACATACTATGAAGGTATAAATGATACCGGAAGCTTTAAGATACCATATGATCAACTTAAAATATTTCATAATTTAATCAGAAAATACGTTATTTAATAATATAATAATACTTGGCAAATTTAGTGGAGTAAAATAGAGGAGATAAAAATAAAAATAAAAATCATACATCATAATATCAGTGTGTAGAATTATTAAATTTCTTTCGCTCCTTGCTACACCTGCAGCCCTAACCTCAAGTAACATTTCTCCATAGTTGATAACTTGATATACGATTAAATTGTACTTTTCAAAGAAAATACGTATTTCAAAAACGAGAATTTTTTTTTGAACAGCAAAGAAGGTAACTACACAAGAGCTTCGGCATTGCCATCACCCTCGCATAGCAACCCACCAACGATATATTGAAACTATAATCGGATATTTACAAAGAAGTTTCAAAAACCGAAAAACCTACCACCAAATCATCAAAGACGATTAAACCATAACTAGACACCAACTAACAATTTACATAAATACTAAGAAAGGGAATTTAGAAACTCCATATTATAAACTAAGCGGCTCTAAACACCAATGCCCCCAATCCGCATTACTCCACTTGCACTTTGATCTTGTCTTGGTCCAATAAAACGCAAGAGCTTGTGCTTCTCCGAAAATTTTATAAAAGCCATCGTTCTTATTATTAAAAATCATATCATTTCTATACCGCCATATATGCCAAGCAACCGAAACTAGAGCAGTAGTAAACTGCTTGGATTTTATCTTTGAAAGATTTTCACGAACCGGCCATTGAATTAGATGATCTATGCCCGTAATGTAGCTAATATCAATATTCCACCACCTGCAAAATGACACCCATATTTCTCTAACCTTTCGGCATTCCCAAAATAAGTGGTTTTCCACCTCAATTTCCCTTTCGCAAGCACAACAAACCGCAGATTGGAGAATTACTCCCCGTTTTAAAAGATTGACACATGTTGGCAACCTGTTTTGAATTAACCTCCAAAAGAAGATATTGACTCTTAAGGGAATTGCTTTTATCCATGGAACAGTACCCGATGGTCGTGGTCCCGCAAATACTCCTTCCAACGCTTTCCTAGCAGACGAAACCGAGTAGATCCCATCTGATTCGAACACCCAAGACCATCTCAACCTTGCGGAGTCCGGAATTAAAGATGCTTGGAACCACGAGTCTATTGGAATGTTATATTTTTCCAAATATGATCTAACCTTAACTATATTGTTCCACACACCAGGGAATTTGCTTGTTGGAATTAAATCTTGAGATATATTGTGTAACGAAACAATCACTTTTTTCCATAACGAACTTTCCTCCTTCTTCAATCTCCACCACCATTTAATTAACATGGCTAGATTTTGGGATTTTATACTTGGAACATTTAAACCACCCGAATCAATAGGGTTATGGATATTTTTCCATTTAACCCAATTAATTTTTCTTTCGCCATTTTTTGAGCCCCAAAAGAACTTTGCCCGGATTGATTCAAGCTTTTTTATAATTCCTTCCGGTACCTTGAATATCGACATATAATAAACCCCAAGGGCTCCTAATACCGACTTTACAAGGGTCAATCTACCCCCGTATGAAAGCGTAGAGGCTTTCCAAGATGATAATTTCTTTTGAAATTTATTTACAATTAAATCCCAATACTCCACACGATGCATAGGGGCCCCGATAATTAACCCTAAATATTTGAATGGAGTGGACCCCACCAAACAATTAAGACGGTTAGCAACCCGACTTATTTCCGAACTAGGGACACCGATACCAAGGATATTACTCTTAGTCATGTTTACTTTAAGGCCCGAAGATAAATAGAAGCATGTGAGTATCCTTTTCAGATTCCTAGCATTTGATTCGGACCAATTACCAACAAAGATCGTATCATCCGCATATTGAAGGTGAGAGATGATTGGCCCATTATTTGGAAGGGAAACTCCGTGAAAGACACCTTTTTCTGTTGCTTCAACCATGGCCACGTGGATACTTTCAACAGCAATAATGAACAAAAACGGGGCCATCGGGTCACCTTGTCTAAGACCTCTTTTAATATCAAACTCCGAGGTAGGGGATCCGTTAAATAAGACAGACGCCCTACCTGAAGATAGACACATTTTAATCCACTTTCTCCACTTTTCTCCAAATCCCATTTGTGTCGAAACCGAATCTAAGAAGTCCCAGTTAAGAGTATCGTAAGCTTTTTCAAAGTCCACTTGAAAAACCAATAATTGTTTTTTCGCCTTTTTGTACCACGAAATTATCTCACTTAATATGAGTGGGCCGTCGAGTATATTACGTCCTTCAATGAAAGCCGATTGTTCAACACTAATAACATCATTTATGACCAATTTGAGGCGGTTAGCTAATAACTTTGCGATAATTTTATAAAAACTACCGATCAGACTGATTGGGCGATAGTCAGACAAAGCGATTGGAATTTCACACTTTGGGATAAGTGTGAAGAATGACGAATTACACCCATGCTTTAGATCACCACCTTCTTCAAATGACCTAACCGCCTTTAAGAGATCATCTTCAATTATGTTCCAATACTTTTTATAAAAGGCAAATGTAAATCCATCAGGTCCTGGCGCCTTATCAACACCGCAATCCCAAACAGCTTTTTTAATAGAATTTAATATCTTTTAGAAATGAAGATTGTAGTTTTTAAAAAGTTAAGGGGTGGTAAATGAAAAATGTGAAGAGAGAAGGATTGGGTGGCGGGCAAAGAGGGCAATGAAAAGAGGCGTGGCTGCACCGTAATGCAAATGTAGACTGAGCGATGCTGATGCAGTGCACCTTCCTCTCTACACGATAGACCATGCACTTTCGACCCCATAATAAACCGTACACCTATTTTTAACAAGGAATTGACGTGTAGGTCCCATTTCCTTAAATAGATATGTTTTCTACATTTCCTTTTTCTCCTCACGCGCCCCTTCCATTTACTTCTTCCACGCTCTAATATTTCCCCCCATATTATTAGACCATTCCAACCCTTTTTAACACTATATTTTATATTCAAATTTGCATTAGGCTGTGCGTAATGGGTGACCGTTCGCAGTTTGGTCACCCCTGCCACATCTGCGCCACATCAGCTTTCTCTCTCCTGATCAAACACACGACCAGACAGCGACCAAATGCCCGTAATGGGTGACCGTTCGGATTTTATTTTTTTTTAAATTTAAATTTCATTAATAATTAAAACATTACATTAAAAATAATTTAAAACATTACATTAAACATAATTAAAAAAACATTAAAAAAACTACTGGTGTGGTCGTCGATTCCAAACGTGTTCCACCAAATCAGATCTAAGATTAAGATGAGTTTGTTTATCATTGATCTCCCTGATAACTTGCAATACTTCTTCATGTGATCGTACGGGGTCGCCGTCACTATGTCGCTCTTCCGGATGAAAATCGGGACATATGGCCCTGCCTTTGTCTTTGATAATCATATTATGTAATATGATACAAGTGTACATTATATCCCTTATTTTGTTAACATTTGGGGACCTTGCAGCCGTTTTTATTATACCCCATTTTTTCTTTAGAATGCCAAATGCTCGTTCTACGTCTTTCCTTGCAGCTTCGTGTGCTTTCTTGTAGTTCACCCGCTTAACATCATTCGCATTTGGGTGTGAAATGGACTTAACAAGAACAGACCATTCCGGATATATCCCGTCAGTAAGATAATATCCCCATTTGTAAGACACCCCGTTTGCCAAAAAGGGTACCTCAGGTGATTTCCGGTCTTTGAGATCATTGAAAATATGGGACGCTCGTAACACGTTGATGTCGTTGTTCGACCCGGCGACACCAAAGAACGCGTGCCAAATCCACAAATCTTGCGAGGCAACCACTTCAAGTAAGATGAATGATTCGTTCCCGTGATCCCCTCTAACATATTGCCCACGGTAAGCATTTGGACATTGAGCCCAAGGCCAATCAGTACAATCAATGCTTCCTAGCATACCGGGAAACCCATGTTTTTCCTCATGAAAAGCGTATAGCTTCGCCACATCAGTATGAGTAGGCTTTCGCAGAAACTCATCTCCATACAAGTGCATAACCCCTTTACAGAACTCTGCGAGACTATCACGGCTAGTTTTCTCACCAATTTGTAAGTATTCGTCTAGAGCATCGGGTACGGTCCCGTATACTAACTGACGAATTGCAGAAGTGCACCTCATTAGCGGAGAAGTACCTGCGTTCCCAAGTGCATCATATCGTTGCGCAAATAATGGGACGGTATTAGTGAGATCGCGAACAATGCGTGTGAAAAGATCACGACTCATCCTGAAACGTTTGCGAAAATCATGCTCGTTATACGTCGGATTTTCAGCGAAGTAGGCTGCCACGAGACGGTCATTCGCACCGCCACGGTCCCTATTCACGTATCTTCTAGGAGTTCTAGGGATATTAGAACTAGAACCTTCAAGAAACGCGGCCGCCGTTTGTAAAAAACCAAGATGTATAACCCTGTCCTCTTCCTCGTCGCCAAAAATGAAATTAGCGACATTCATTTCATCGTCAGAACTCATTTTTAGTATAGTGTGTGTGATGTGTGTGATGTGAGTAAGTATGAAGAAAAGAAATGAGAAGTGTGAATTTTTTTAGAAAAAGATTGGGTATTTATAAGGTAAAAAAAGGGGTAAAAATTAAGTTAGAAGTGGGTGTGTTGGAGCCGTTGGAGCGGGCTGCCAACGGTCGAGTAGTCGACCGTTGGCCCTTGGCGACGCGTCGTGGGTCGAAGGCTGTAACGGGCTGGACGCGTCGGCGATCGATGATGTGGCGGTCGCGACCGGACTTCCGGTCGTCCATTACGCACGGTCTTAAAGATTTCTAACTTATTATTTCATAATTAATATTTAAAAATATTGTTGACATACTTTTAAATGATATCTTAAGACCGGCTGCAATTAAGAGTCGTTTTGTGTCCACAACTACTCGGGCAATCACGTCCCTACATTTCATGATCTTTTGTTGGACTCATCCCCATAGTAATTTCATGAAGGTTTGGTCGCTCTGCATGAAGCTTGCATATTATTATGGTAAATGATACATATATTGATAAAATCAATTTTAAGATTTCGGCTGTAGATTTCTTCACCACTGGAGTTGTTTGGTCGAAGTTTGTCATGTATTAGGTCTGAATAAAGAAAATTAATGTAATATTAATGTGACATATGTGATCAAACTAGATTGTGTCACTACAACAGGTAGTTTAACACTGTTGTTAATAATAATGTAACATTTATATAATATTGCACTATTCACCAAGGCCGGCTCAATGGGTAGGGCAAGCTGGGCGACCGCCCCGTGCCCCCAAACGCAAAGGGCCCCATATTTTAGTAGTTATCTATATATTTAGCCCCCAAAAAAATCATACCTTGCTGGAAAGGACCAAACTTAGCCCAAAATAAAAGTTGATTGATATTAGGGAAGGGCCTCATTTTATATTTTGAAAATGCAAATTTATTTAGAGTTTGATTTAGTTGTTATTTTTATGTATTATGATTCGGAGAATGTTAAAGGCCCCATTTTATATTTCGTCCGGGTTCCAAATCGGCTTGAGACGGCCCTGCTATTCACCAACATTATATATCATGTTAGATCTAATGTGATCTTGGAATCATTTAGTGTAAGTTATAATATAAAAGTAAAAATTCATATTGACAGGAAATGCCCATAAATATATTATTATTAAAGATAGTATTAATGCTTATCTTTCGTGCTATTTATTACTAAAAAAGAAAATCAATAAATCAAACATGTCATTCTATAAATAGGTAGACAAATTACATAAAATATAAGAATCAATATCTTGATCAAAGTAATATCAAACACCGTGATCCTGAAGGAAAAAAAAGAGTTGACAAGCAAAGTGAAGTCTACGCGTCACAGACAGAGTGGTTCTGAATTTAGTTTACGATATTGAGAAAAAAAAAAGGATATGAAAAACTAGTAGAGATAGAGTGATCCACATGAACAGGACGAGGGCGGTCAACTTGTGTTTGACGCTCTATGGCCGCGAGTGGGTTGTTGCACTAGAAACGGTGGCGATTAGATGTTGGTGCTGGTACCACACGCGCTTGAGAGGCGAGGTCGATCGTGAATGGACATTTTAGCCAATGGGACCTATATGATGGGATCAACGGATTCAGACGTCAACATCGTTTTCGGGACCATCATATTGGGACCTACCACTTAATAATGATTTCTGGTGAGATTTGTACTTGGCCGTCAATAACTAACGGAGCTCCTAACGCCTTCTATTTCTCTCCCATCACTCAAACGCCGGGTTGACTTATTTTAGTTACATTTAAACTCGGTTTGATAATTTGACTAGCTTCTAAGTTCTAAGTGAGAGTTCGGGTTGAGCTCGATATAGATGCCTAAATATATACATATACGAGATTCGATCAAAAGCTTAAACATATATGCATATATATATATAAGGGTTGGAGAGTCAGATAAGAATCAGATTCAAGTTATCAAAGATGTGTGTGTGGGGGGGGGGGGGGGGGGGGGGGGGGGGAGGGGGGGGGGGGGGCTTGAGGAAAACCTGGGGTTGGTGTCATGGTCCACTCTCCATGTGAGTCTGCCGTGTTTTCCCGATTCCCTTTTTATGCTGTTCCGTTGGTCCCTACTCTCTCACTTTTTCTCTATATTTCATAATCATCCATTTTAAATACTTCATATTTTTCAATATAAATTATTAATGCAACTAAATATCATATAATATATTCAACAAGATTTAAACTAGCAATCTGATGATTAAATGAACAATTCACGTACCACTAAAACACAAACTCTTTAGTTACCTTATAGCTATCTTAAAAATTAGATGTTCTTAAATATACAATATTATCATTTGTTTTACTCTGTTACCGGCTATATAAAAAAGTGTTCATCCAATCTCGTACCTCCTCTAATTTCAGTTTTCTAACTACAAAATCTTCCAACCCTTTGAGTTCATTTTCTAATTTAAAAATGGATATGTTTTTACCATAGGGTTAACTGCATGTGATTTCATTGTGAACTAAAAGATTATGCGTTTAAGTTTTATTGTAATTTGTAAACACTATTTGTGCGAAATTTTTTGTCTTTTCTAAACGTACATATATCCTTTTCTAAATTACAAAATGGATATCACTTTTAAAATCTTTAAATGGAACCAACTTCGTTTTGTTTACTTGCTAGTTTGATCATATTGATCTTTAAGAAGAATCATCAATTTATGGATTTGTCCCAACCCATTCTTGAGAAAAAAATGTCACAAGATAATAAAGGCAAAGCAAAAAACGACTTTGAGATATATCTAAGTACATTCATCTAACAAGTTTAACACAATTACCCACATTAATGTCATTTTCTTAACAACCGGGTTTTAGTTTATTTGAAGTTATATTCTTGCCCTGACTCTTCTTTTGAAGTTAATCTGAAGTATCAGATCGGTTAAAATGTGATAAACTAATTTCGTCTCAGTGTAACCACATAATGTCTAATTATGTATGTTAAATTTCATATAAATTTCCAAGTATCATAATGACTATTTTCGCCGTAAACGGGTAAATTTTTGTTGACCTTTGTAGGGATTATAGGTAATTGGGAGATTGTTTATTTTATGTCTCTATAAGTGTATTAAGAAGGATAAACAACCGTGTGGCATCGTGGTTTGCTTTTTTTCATTGTAAAACAATGAAGAAAGACATAAAAATAACCTTTTAACAGAAGTCTTTGTGTGAAAATTGTTCAAGGTTTTATCTTATACCAACCGGATCGAAGACATGCTCTTAGTTTTATTTTAATCAGAATCAGGCGGTAATGTTATCCGTCGGAATTTGTCGGTATATGTCTGTTGGAAAGGCATCGGTCAATTGTTATTCTTCGTTAAGTTTTATGTCGGAAAATTCGTCACCTTTTTATTTTTTCCGACTGATGTTTCAACTTTCAAGGTTTTTTAACTATTCTATCAATGGATTTCTGACAGAGTCTTCCGTCGGGAATTTTATTTGTCTGTTGGTAAAATTGTTAGAAAATTTATCACAACCTGGGTTTTTCCAACGTATATTTTTGTCCAAGATCCATCGAAAAAGGTTTTTTTTACGGATTTAGGCGTCGGAAAGACCATTTTTCTGGTAGTGATACCACCTTACTACATTAAACCCACAAATGCTGATAGCAGGATAGTACGAACCATGACCCATCTTTGTTTTTAGGACCACTTGTTATAAGTTACACGAATTTGTAAAGGTCAAATATGGTATTTAGTTTACAATCATTCAATTCGAAATTCTAAACTATCCGACAACGATACAGGTGTGAGGATTTGTGTTCTGTTCTAGGCTTCTAGCTTGTTATAAGAAAGATGATTTTTACCATATTTTTAGTTATGTACGTCTTTTTTTGACATGGGACTACCGCAAAAATAAATAAATAAATAAAATAAAATAATTAAGGTAGACCTCGAGAATACGACCTATATAAATAAAGAGAGATGATATTGATTTATTTTTATTTATCTCATCAATTTATTATTTAAATTAAAAAATTACATTAAAAAAGAAAATTAACTAATTATACATTTATACCTATAATTTACTATTCAAATTGAAAGAATAAAGTATAAAAATTTAGTAAAAAATAATACAAATTCTCATAAATAAACTGCGTTGCACCAAATCAGATGTAGATCGGACAAAAGAACTACGAACACAACTCAGGCAAACCACTTTTCTTCAGTCTGACGATCTCCCAACTGAGCTATAATTTTCGCAAAAAATGCTCTCTCTTGCTTCCCCTCCACTATTCGTACCAAACATCTACCGCTCTTGATCTCCATTCTTGCAAGCTTCCCTGTGATTGCGTGGATTCTATCTTGGATTCGTGCTTTACGAGCGTTGTTACAAGGGTGGTCCTTGAACCTTTAGGGTTTGGTTGAATTTCTGGGAATATGAAGAGAGATTACGATTCTGGAGATGGATGGAGAACAATAGGTAATCGGCGGCAGGAAACAATCACATTATTCGTTTCAAACATACCGGATGAAGCAAATTATGGTGGATTAAAGAGTAGATTTGATAAGTTTGGCAAAGTTGTAGATATCTACATTGCCAAAAGGAGAGATAAGGGGGGCTCATTATTTGCTTTCATAAGATTTAGCGGTGTTCGTAACGCCTCCGGTTTTGAAAAATCGATCGGGGCTGTGAGATATGGTCATTGTATTCTGCGATGTAACTTGGCCAGATATCAACGGAAAATGGGTTACGGTAATCACTCCGAGGAAATTCCTCGCCACAACCATGTTCATCCTCGTCCACAACATCATCACCCGCATAATCCTGATGCTTGTAAGTTCACTAATGGCCGATCTTTCGCAGATGCAGTAAAAGGTCAATCTGGTTCAGGGCCTGTCTCCTCCCGTGAACTTCACATTCACTTAACATTGTCCCGTACGTTGGATAACCACCTCAAAAGTTTTGTTCTTATTGGTGAATCTGTTGATATGAACATACTTCGAAACCTTCCAATGCTTGTGGAAGATGAAGGTTTATCCGAAGCAAAGATTTATTATTATGGTGGAATGCATGTGGTTATGTACTTTGAACGATCTTCATGTGCAAAGGGATTCCTAGAAAATGAACAATGCTGGAAAAGATGGTTCAAATGGTTGAAACCCGGTATTAATGCCATGGATATTAAATTCCATCGACTTGCATGGATTCGTATTGTTGGTTTGCCTTTGCGCTTTCGGGATTGTGACAATATCAGGAAAATCGCAAATCGTTTCGGTGATGTGATTGAACAGGTCGATGAGATGTGGGAAAGATCCAATTTATCCAGTGTTAAAGTGGCCATACTATCTTCTTCCAAGACCAGAATAAACGAAGAAATAACAATTTCCTCCAATAGTGGGAATTTTCAGATTGGGGTCTTGGAAGTTTTTTATGATTGGCATCCGTATGCAACCTATCCGTTCTCCATGAAACCAACTAAACCTGGCGAATTAGTTGATGACAATGTTGATGACGAGAGGGAATACTTAGATTCCGGATCTGTGCATGATACGGAGGATGATGATGGTGTATCAGATACCTGGGATAATAATATCATCGATATGGAGGAGGTGAAATTCCGACGGTAAACAACGATGATCACGGCGAGGCTCCGGCTAACATCGTAACTGATGGTTTACCTGGACCTAATTCCAACTATGATTTTAATGACAATAACTTGATGACAGAGAATTACACAGTTGTTGAGGAGACGATTGAAATCTCCAACAAGAAGGCGGCTGAAATTCCCCACGCGCCTGTGTTTTCCACGCTTCCATTTGGTGCTGGACTAAACTTTGGCCCTTTTCCCAATTCTGTTCCAATTGGGCCACTCCCACACGACTTTGGAAATAGCCCTTTTCAATTTGGTTTGGCCCAGACAGATGGTGGGCTCAGAACTGCATCTAAAAAACGGAGAAGGCATTCCCCCATTCGGACTTTTGTTCAATCTTCAATTATTCCTCCTCCTCTGAATCTAGGAATCCTTGATCAGAATCCACCGATCAATCTTAACCTGGGTCCCGAAAACTCTGGAGATACATCACAATCACATTCGATTCCCGAAATTTCCAAAACGGCTGCTATCGGGGTCGAATTAGGCTTTGAAATTAACGATGACAAACCCTATTTTGCGGGAAATCTTCTCAAGAGATGGTGTTGCAAATGTGTCTCAATGAATTTATTATCATTAAATATCAGGGGGTGAGTGAATCTCACAAGATTGATTGGGTTAAGGAGTTGAAATCAAAACATAAGCCATATTTTATCGGGCTGCAGGAAACTCATGCATCTATATCAGACAATATTGATGTTCTTGGTTGTTGGGGTAACACGAATTTTCAATTTGATGTTGTTGATTCAATTGGCAGATCGGGGGGACTGTTAAGTATTTGGAACCCTGATGTGTTTGAATCAAACTGCTGCATAAAATCACGATATAACTTAACGGTGGGCGGCAAATGGATTGGCTTCAATGGTAACACATATATTGTAAACATTTATGCGCCACAAGCAGCAGCTGAGAAAAAACACTTATGGGAGGAATTGGTGAACTTAAAAAACTCTCATCAAGGCACATGGATATTTTTTGGCGACTTTAATTCTGTCCGTAGGCCGGAGGAACGAATTAACTCCATTTTTGCCGATACACTGCCAATCTTTTCAATAAATTCATTACCGATGCGGGGCTGTCTGAATTTAATATGGAAGGAAGACGTTACACCTACTTAAGCCCCAATTGTTGCAAATTAAGTAAACTCGACCGATTTCTGGTTTGCTCCAATTTCATGGCGGTGCAACCTAGATCTTCGGTCACCGCTCTACCCCGGGAGCATTCTGATCATTCCCCGATTCTTCTTGGTAATGCGGTGGTTGATTTCGGTCCTCTTCCATTCAGATTTTACAATTCATGGATGCTTAGATTCAGTTATAATGACACGATTAACCAGGCTTGCTCGTCTTTTCATGGGTTTGGGCTCCCTGATCAATATTTTACTGCCAAGTTAAAACATATCAAGTATGAAATCAAAAAGTGGCGCAACATCGAATTGGCAAAAGAAAACAAAGAATTAAAAGTTCTTAAAAACAGATTACATGATCTTGATCTTGTGGTGGAGTCGAGATGCTTGACGGATGCAGAAATTGAAGAAGTAAAGAATTGTAAATTGCGGATGGCCGAATTAGGTAGATTATATAAGCTTGATCTAAAACAAAAAGCTCATATTAAGTGGGCGGTCGATGGGGATGAAAATTCTTCCTTTTTTCATGGCACGCTAAAGAACAAAAACAGGTGCAACCGTATCCATGGCTTGACAATCAATGGTATATGGGCGACCGATCCTACGGAGATTAAGGAAGAGGCATTAAGGTTCTTTTCGGATAAATTCAGCGAACAATGGCCGGTAAGACCTAAATTTCATAACTCTTCTTTCTCTAAATTATCCGATCCACAGAGAACTTTTTTGGAGCAGCCTTTTACGATGGAGGAAATAAAGACGGCCATTTGGGCTTGCAGAAGCGATCGGGCCCCTGGGCCGGATGGGCTTACGTTCAAGTTCATTAAAACCCATTATGAATTACTAATTAATGATTTAATGTCTTTTATTAGTCACTTTGAAAACACAGGTTATATTTCACGTGGGTGTAATTCATCTTTTATCACACTTATTCCAAAGACTAAAGATCCGATTAATTTGTGTGATTTCAGACCAGTCTCTCTTATTGGTTGTACGTATAAGATCTTGGCAAAGGCATTATCTTTTAGATTGAAGTCGGTTATTGATGACATTGTTGATGTAACTCAATCGGCCTACATAAATGGTAGGAACATTTTGGAAGGTCCTCTTGTAATCAATAAACTCTGTTCTTGGGCTAAATGCAAGAATAAAAAGATGTTTATGTTCAAAGTTGATTTTGAGAAAGCATTTGACTCTATTAATTGGAGTTATCTTGATTCAATTATGGAACAAATGAATTTCTGCAATAAATGGCGTGGGTGGATTAAGGGTTGCCTTGCATCATCTTTTGCTTCGGTTTTAATTAATGGTGTCCAACAAAAGAATTTCAAGTGAAGAAAGGGGTTCGTCAAGGTGATCCATTATCCCTTTTCTTATTCATAATTGCTATGGAAGGTCTCAATGTGGCTATGAAAACGGCGTGTGACAAAAAATTATTTAAACCACTTTCCATTGGTACAACGGGTCCAAGCATCTCTCACTTATTTTATGCGGATGATGCTATCTTTGTTGGTGAAGGTTCTAGTCGTAATCTTTCTAATATTACTAGAATTCTAAAGTGTTTTCATGCTTCCTCGGGTCTACAAGTCAACTTTCATAAATCCAAATTATATGGTGTTGGTATCTCAACATCACAATTGAATAATTGGGCAAAAATTTTACATTGTGTACCTGATACATTGCCTTTTGTCTACCTTTGTGTTCCGGTTGGAGCTAATATGAATTTGAAGAAACATTGGTTACCGGTAATTAACCGCTTTAGTTCAAAACTATCGGAATGGAAATCTAAAACACTTTCATTTGGTGGTAGATTAACACTTGTAAAATCGGTTCTTAGTAGTCTACCTCTATATTATTTCTCATTGTTCAAAGCCCCGATATGCATCATAGATAAATTGGAACAAATACGAAGAAGGTTCTTATGGGGTGAGAAGAAGCTTAATTGGGTTGCATGGTCTACGACTATTGCATCAAAAATTGATGGGGGTCTTGGAATTGGTTCACTTAAAGCACAAAATTGTGCCCTTTTATCCAAATGGTTATGGAGGCTTAGAGATAACAAAACTTGTATTTGGAAAGATTGTGTGAGAACGATTCACAACCTTAAAAATAAACCACATCATATTATGGCATCCAATTCCATCCCTGGAATTTGGCGTAATATCACAAAGATCGAACCGGAGTTACATAATAATAATCACGATGTATTCTCCCTTTGTATTGGCGATGGGTCTTCGGTGATGTTTTGGAAGGATAGATGGTTTGGCGAATCCCCGTTCATGATTAGATTTCCAAATATATACGGTCTTGAAAAGAAAAAATCATGTCGTGTATTTGAGAGAATTGTGCATTCTAGCTTTCGGTGGGATTGGTCACACGGCTTCAATAATCAAATCATTGTCAATGAATTCACAGCCTTATTACATCTCATTGGGAATGTCCAACTTTCTATGGTTCCCGATAAATTAAAATGTAATGTGTCTCCAGACGGATCCTTTGCGGTTCACTATGTTCGGACCTGGATTGATCAGAAGGTATCAACATACGGGTATGTTAAAATGCCATGGTCGAAAATTGTTCCAATCAAGGTTAACTGTTTTATTTGGAGAGTTGGTCTTGGGCGTATACCGGTTGCAAAATGCCTTGAACGTAGAGGTGTTATCCTTGACTCTGTCACATGTAAAATATGCAATAATTGTGATGAAGATGTCGAACATGTGTTTCTTCGATGCCCACGTGTTGTGGATGTCTTATCATGGATTTTTAAATGGTGTGGAATTTCATTGCCTTTGTTTCAATCGGTATCGGATTGATTATACATGGGGCAATTTCCACAAGAGAAGGAAAATATTAAATACAATAACTCAATGCCTAATATGGTGTGTGTGGAAAGCTAGAAACGACATGGTGTTCAAAAAGATTCAAAAATCTTACTCGGTGATCGCGGATGACATTGTATCAAATTCCTTCATATGGATGAAACATAGAAGTAATTTTTGTTGTAATTCGGTTGATTGGGGGATTTCCCCTTTTTTGTCTTGTTTGTAAACATGTTTTGTTTTTCCCCATCTTAGTTTCTTGCTAAGTCGGCCTTTTTAATACATTTGCCGTTTCCAAAAAAAACACAACTCAGGCATAAATCACACATCTTCATTTGGGGTTACGATGACCAGGCATGGGGTTTAATTTATGTACACATACCAATCATTACATGATCACTATATAATTATTATTTTTTATTAATTTTTATCATTACTAAGTCTAGACTACACATCCACATCGTTAAAAACCATCCACCCGATTTTCAATATATAACTTTTCATGAAATATACATCTACTCTAATTATATGCTTATCGTTTGTATACTAGAGAAACATTAAAATAAACTTTTCTGAAATCACTAATTATATCATATATACTGTTTTTACATTTTAATCGATTTAATAATTAATTCAAAAACTACCAAATAAAAGAGTTGAAATAAAGACTACCATTTTATTTTATCTTATTTTATTTGAACATTGAATTGAATTATAACGTGGGCGTTAGTCGGTGAGGTGGCGTATTAGGAACACCCGTCTCTCCCTCGTAGCCTGCCACCTAATTATTGACTGCACAGTGCACATTTCTGCGCCCATACACCTGATTTTATTCTTTTTTATCTTCGTAACTTGATCGCCGTTTGTTTGAAATATAATAACGCAAGTTGAAATAAATAAATAAATAAATAACGGAAGTGATTTTACACCGAGCATTGGAGATGTATAAAATCGGGTGAGACTGGTTTTTGGTCAAAAGTTTGAAAACTGGTTCGCCTCAACATCGTGTTAGATTAATATACCATGAATTTACCACAATTATTACAATGATCCTTTAGTGTATCTTCAGTTAACTTCACGAGGTTGAATTACGCCAAATCTCGGTCGGAATTTCGTTTGGTTTCTAAAACTTCAAGAATCGTGGGTGCGTTCGAAGAAGCAACACCGATGCATTCTTTTGTACTTTAGGTTGTTATTTTCACATTTTTAGCTTTTCAAGAGTATTTTAAGAGTATTATGAGAATAGAGAACATATTTATATGGAAGTTTATGGAGGCAAGCTGGCAAAAAAAAAAAAATTTAAAATTAATGAACAGTAATTTCTATTGGACAGTAATTTATCTATTTTTCTTTATCTTTAGGGATGCCGTATATTATGATTACTAGTATTTTTTTTTAATGAACTACACAAAATCGATTTTGCTTGAGATATGTTTTTCGGTAAATTACATGTTAGCATGACAGATCCTCTCCAAACATTCTTTTTAGAAAGTTTCTATAAACCCCCTCAACTTTTTAGTATTATCATTTTTATTTAAATGTTCAAAATCCACTTTAAATTTATACTTAATCCGTTTTGAAATAAGCGATGAACTCCCTATGTCCCACAAAAAACTTCTCATTTCATCATAAATTTGTGTCGCACAAAAATTTTCTTATTTCACACATTTGCTGGGCTCCACATAATATAATATTATTATTACTAAGCACCCCTCCACAACTATCCACTAACTATCTTTTCTCTTTCCGAACCAATCTTATATTTTAATCAAAATTATTACCAATAACCTTACCACTAACTATCACCTTAAAATTTGTGCCAAAGTGAAATGAGAATTTTTTTGTGGGACGGATGGAGTATTTAAGTTTTCATATTTTTTAATAAAAGATTATAATATTAGATTGTATTAAATATGATAGGTACTGTATGGCGAGTATTACACATTTTAATTAAATTGAGTTTAATAATATATAAAAGTAAAATTACGAGTGAATGCATCATTTTGTATTTGTTTGACCATTTCTTTTACCAACTTTTTATTTATTTTGTTTTTCTTCCGTTATTAAACATTATCCTCTAAATTTCGTAGTTGATGCACTCCGTGGGAATATGCATTTTACTATTATCAATTAAGAATTAAAACTTCAATATTTTTTAATTAATAATATTATCAGTAAATAATATCTTTTAAGTATCAAACGAAAACGCCCCCGATATCGCACAGGGGTAAAATTTACTAATTTTCTATACATCTAACTATAAAGTTTTCATATATACCTTCAAAAGTTGTATAGCTTCATGATAATCTCACAAATATCCATTTAAATATTCAAAATAATGAAATATCATATTTACTCATTTTTATCTATGTCGTTAATACCTTCATAGTAACGAAATATCATATTTATCTATGTCGTTAATAACAATTTTTAGTATTACCCATAATACGGATACCTTTGGATAGCCTCTTACTCTAAAACCATATTTTTTTTTCCGGCAAATTTTTCAAATACTTGTCAAAAGTGTACAGATCGAAAAATAGCAAGTTTGATGCATGCATGGATATGAAAGTTGGTCTGTGATACATGTATGAAGGTGGAAGGTTGGTGTGGATTAGAAAATGAAGATAATTTCATTAAAGATGTAGTAATGGAAAATTAAAGAATCTATAATGAGAGTGATGGAAATAAGTGATCATTTTAATTTAGCTTTTAAGAAGGCTTTTTAAGCTATTTGTCTTTTCGTTTTTGTAACCATTTGAAGTAACTGGTGTTAAGTGATAGAAGGAATGTTGAATGTTATATGAAAAAAAGTTGAAACTTTTGAGGAAATAGTTTTTCTCTCCTAAAATTGTTCTTGTGTTTGAACAAGTTTTGAAGGCCATTCCACTGTATTCTTTGAATCAACGTGTTTTGAATAAATTATCTGATATTCGTAGAATTAACGGGTCAATCTATTCTATCATCCTTTCTAGTTCTACATCATAGTTGGGGTCAAATTAATCTAAGTGCCTGGCCTACCCTCTCACAAAAACAGACATGTACATATATTCGCTGCTTTGAAATTTTATCCACCGTCCAATGTCAACCACAGTGTTTATATATCACAATGTTTATATTTGCGGATTTGTATTTAAATTATTATAAATCATTAAAAATAAAACTTAAATAATTATACCCCGAGAGTTGAACCTGAATTTGCTTAAAGAGTGGGATTTCACAATTTCCCATCATAAACATGAAAGTCTATTAGATAAACATGTATTATAGATAAATATGTATTCATTTGTATCTTGTATTTATCTCTCCTTTATTGTAGGAGTTATCTTTGTAACATGTTTAGTATAAATACAAAGCTCTCACCTCACATTGAGGTGTGGTTAATTTAATATCATCTTATATGGTATCAGCCTAACAACCCTATTCTCCCTCTCTCAAAAATTCGGCGCCTCCCCTAACCCTATTCCAGCCGAATTAATTTTTTTCCTGGAACCTCATCATGTCGACTTCTCAAGATGGTGTCTTCCCTATGAACACCCTTCTCCACATGATTCCCATCAAATTGTGTTCTACCAATTACTTATTATGGAAGAACCAAATGCTTCCCCTCTTTTCTTATCAAAAACTATTACCTCATATTGATGGTACGGCTGCTGCTCCATCCGCAACAATCGAAATTGATGCGAAATCCGTGACTAATCCAGCGTACACAACCTGGATCGATCTCGATCAACGGGCTCTTATTCTCTTGAATTCGTCCCTCACCGAGGAAGCTGCGGTGGAAACATTGGGTCTTAATTCTGCCCGATCGATCTGGTTAGCCCTTGAGCATGCTTATAGCAACTCGTCTGTTGAGAGAATCCACTCTCTCCGTGATTCTCTTCACAACACGACGAAAGGTACCTCCTCCGTGTCTGATTACGGGCGAAATTTCAAGGCTGTTTGTGACAAACTCGCCGCTATTGGGCACCCTGTTGATGATATGGATAAAATCCATTGGTTTGTTTGCGGTTTAGGGTCTTCGTTTGAAACTTTTTCGGTGGCAATTCGTACAGCCAGACCCTCACCTTCTTATCGTGACTTGTTGTCCCAAGCAGAAAGTCACGAGATGTTCTTGACATCTCTCCATGGATCCGCTGCTCCTGCTGCCGCCTTCATGTCAGAACACACTAAATCCTCTAATAACCGAGGTGGCAGAAATTATTCTCGAGGTGGTTCTGGTCGTGGCTCTACTAACGGTGGCAGAGGTCGTGGAAGACGTCGCACTCCTCACTGCCAATTATGCCGCACCAATGGTCATTACGCCTCATCGTGCCCGAGCCTTTCTACTTATGCTACAAACGCACCAACTGTGGATGCTAATCTAGCCCAAGCATTCCATTCTCAATGCCATGTGAATCAAGGTAACCCGGATTGGTTTGTTGATACTGGTGCAACCGATCACATGACTTCCTCCACCGATAATGTATCCCAATCGGCTCCGTATACGGGTAATATGCAAGTGACTTTTGGTAATGGTCACACACTCCCTATTTCTCATAAGGGTAGCACCATGGTTTCCAATAATTTATTATTACGTGATGTTTTGGTTATCCCTAAATTAACCAAAAACCTTTTATCTATTAGCAAGCTCACAATGGATCACCCAGTTGATGTTCTTTTTTCTCAACCGTTTTTCTATATTCAGGATCGGGCAAATCAGCAAGTGATAGCTCGCGGACGGTGTGAAGATGGATTATACATCCTACGGCATGCACCTACTTCCGTAGCTGCATGCTCCCGTGTTACTAATAAAGCTTCTGTTGAGCTATGGCATAATAGATTCGGGCATATTTCTTTTGATGTTATTTCGAGTTTGAATAAATTAGGTTTTTTAAAAGTTACTTCACTTTTGCCTAAACCTATAATTTGTGAACCTTGTCAACTTTCTAAAGGACATAAGTTATCGTTTGATGTGAACCAAAAACGTGCCTCACACCCATTGGATTTAGTACATTGTGATTTGTGGGGACCCGCACCCGTTTCTTCCAACGGTTATGCTTATTATGTTATATTCGTAGATGATTACTCACGTTTTACATGGTTCTATCCTTTAAAAATGAAATCAGGTTTTTATGCAGTTCTTAGTGCATTCATCCAACTAGTTCAAACTCAATTCTCACGAAAAATTAAAGTCTTTCAAAGCGATGGCGGTACGGAATTCGTAAACCAAACTGTTCGAAAAGTGTTTGAAGATAATGGTACTTTCCATCAATTATCATGTCCGTATACTCCGCAACAAAACGGTCGTGCCGAGCGCAAACATCGGCATGTTGTTGAAACTGGGTTAGCCATGCTATTTAACGCTCATGTGCCGGCTTCTTATTGGGTACATGCTTTTAGCACCGCAACTTTTATTATCAATCGGGTACCAACAAAAGTTCTTGATCATCGCTCACCGTTTGAATTACTTTATTCAAGACCGCCCAACTACGGGAATTTTCGTATTTTTGGTTGTCAAGTTTATCCCTATCTTCGGGACTATTCCGCTCATAAACTTGCTCCACGTAGCCTCCCGTGCATCTTCATTGGCTACAACTCTCAATATAAGGGATATAAATGTTTAGATCCGGTTACTTCACGTATTTACATTACTAGACATGCTCGGTTTAATGAGTATTCTTTCCCTTTTGCAGGAACCACTGCTCATGACTTATCTAAATTAGACTTATCAACTTTTTTAGATGATATTGACAAACAGGTTGCGGAACCCGCTGCTCCTACCACCGCTGCACCAGTCTTGACCCCTGATCGTGATCCGTGCAACTTGTGCCCTGAGTCCACTGTTCCGGCTCATTCTCATACCGAAGCACCCGTTGCCAACCACCAACCTGTTCCTGCTCTCGTTGAGGATTTCCCCGAGCCTGCGGTCAATCAGCCCGCACCTGCTCCTGCTCAGCAGCCTGCGGTAAATCCGCCAGCGGCCAATCCGCCACTGGGTCCTCAACACTCGATGCAAACTAGATCCAAATCGGGCATTTCAATGAAACGACATCAAGCAGATTTCGCTGCTCTCTCTCATCATGGGTTACACGTTGCCTTGTTTACATCCCATGAACCCAAAGGTTATAAATCAGCCGCTAAACATCCTCATTGGGTTGCCGCCATGCATGAAGAAATGGAAGCGTTGCGTACAAACAACACTTGGGTCTTGGTTCCTCGCCCAAATGCATCTAATGTTGTCGGTTCAAAATGGGTGTATCGAACAAAATACAAATCCGATGGCTCAGTTGATCGTTTTAAAGCAAGACTAGTTGCTCAGGGTTTCACCCAAATCCCCGGGCTCGATTACTCTCATACTTTCAGCCCAGTTGTTAAAGCATCCACTGTCCGTATTGTCCATTCACTTGCCGTTTTACACAAATGGCGTTTGCATCAGCTGGATGTTAAAAATGCATTTTTACACGGTCATCTGAATGAAACGGTCTTTATGGAGCAACCTCCCGGGTTTATTGATAACGCGTATCCGAATCATGTGTGCAAGTTATCTAAAGCACTTTATGGCCTTAAACAAGCTCCCCGGACTTGGTTTCAACGACTCAACACATTTCTTACTAATAATGGTTTTGTGTGTAGTCGTGCAGATACATCTCTATTAATTTTTGCCCGCGATGGCTGCATCATGTATCTACTTGTTTATGTTGATGACTTAATCCTTACTGGCAACCAAGAATCTGTCATTACTGATTTCACTACACGATTAAATCGTGAATTCGCTATTAAAGATTTGGGCGATCTTAACTACTTTCTCGGTTTAGAAGTCAGTTACACCGATGACGGCCTATTTTTGAGTCAAGCCAAATATGCCAAGGATGTTTTAACTCGAGCTGATCTACTCGATTCAAAACCCGTGCCCACTCCTCTGGCCACACATGATGTATTCACTTCTGATGGACCGCTGCTTCCCGACCCTACCGTTTATCGCTCGTTAGTCGTTTGGACAAAAATAAATAAATAAGGATAAATAAATAAATTGTACAAAAATATGATAAATAAGGATAAATCGTTTAAAGAACGTAGGAATTGGTTTCGTGTCGTTTGGACACCGTGCGAGAAAGTTATGGGCGAAACCGGGTCGAGACAAAGGTGAAAAAGTGCAGCCCTGCTGCCTTAGGGAGTTCGCGACGCGAACTAGGGTTAACGATCGGGAACTGTCTTCAGGGACTTTGGCATTTGGTCGCGAAGTAGTTCGCGGTGACTTAACGATCGCGAACTTGAGAAGAACGCGAAGTTAGCGACGCGAACTATTGTTCGCGCCGTGAACTTGTGACGTGCAGCTTTAAAATCGGGTTGGAGCTCATTTGATGAAATAGAAAACCCTAGTTCTTCCCTTTGGCGATTTTGGAGCTCAAGTGCAGATCTTGGTTGATTTCTTCTCAAATCGTTGATAGATTTCACTCCTAGTTGAAGATTAAAGGTATATCTTCACTCCTTGATCTTTGTAGTTTGAGATCTATGTATTTTGATGGTTGGGTTTGAAACCCTAGCGATTGGGGGTTATGGTTTATGGTGAATAAATGTTGTATACACTTAATAGATGGTATATTAACAAAGGAAACAAGTGTATGATTATGATTTGTAAGAATCTTAAGGGTTGGTTAAACCTAGGGTTTGGTAAATCACCATAATTGGGGGAAATGAGTTAATAAGTGTTATCTAGAGATAGATGGACACATTGGTAGTAGAATGTGATGTTGATAATCTTGTGATTATTGTATTAGGCATTTGGTGAGGTCTTGGAAGGTTGACCGAAATGTGAAGCAAGGAAACTGACGTAAAGAATACGGTTGGAGCACTTTATTGCTAAGGTGAGTACGTGTGGACTTTACTGAGTACATAGCTATATGAAGTATTTGGTTACTTATGATCGGTCTATATAATATTTGTCTAGACTTATTATGTGTTGTGTTAGTATATATTATTGATAATATCTAACTAATTTGTTTGATGATTGATGTGTTAGCCAAAGGCTTTGACTGGCATAACTGATAGAGTTATGATTAGAGATAGATGGTGGTGACGCGGGGGAGACCCCGGTCATTGGGACGAGTGTACATATGTTTGTACACAAAGCACGCAGGTGCTTCTAGTTCGCATATGTTTTCGTACTAGGTGATCTAGGAATCTAATGCATATATGTTTATGTATTAGGTTCGATTGTGTTCTAATACATATATGTTTATGTATTAGATATGACTGTGTTCTAGTGCATATATGTTTTGTACTAGATATGTATGCTAGGGAAGCATGACTGATAGAGTCACCATAGAGTGACTGTGATGTGTTGGTAAAATATAAATATGTATTTATATTCGATGTGATACTTGATATAATTGGGGTCTAAACCCATGTAGCTCACGAGACATTTTTGTGTCTCACGTACTCCTTGTTTGTTGCTATGTACTCAGGTTCTGGACCGAGGATTTAGGTGCGCATGGATTGAGATATGCGGGGCCTAGAGTAAAAGATCATTTGAACGGATTTGTGCTTAACCTTGGTTTTGATATATTTTGTAACACCAAACCTCATACTCTGATTTTCATATCAATGGTTTTGTAAATCCGTGTTTTGGAACTGGTCTTCTATTTATGAAAATGTTTTTATTTGGGCAAATGTTTTGTATTAAAAATTGAGGTGTTACATTTTTGGGCGGAAATCTTGTTTCTTGGAGTGCGAAGAAACAACCTACTGTATCCCGCTCGAGTTGTGAATCCGAATATCGTGCAATGGCGAACACTGCAGCCGAAATCGTATGGATAACACATATATTACGAGAACTTCATGATTTGCCTTTGGTTCGACCCACATTACTATGTGACAATAAAAGTGCCCTGTTTATGACTCAAAATCCGGTTTCACATAAACGGGCTAAACATGTTGATCTCGATTATCATTTTATCAGAGAACTTGTTACTTCCGGCAAGCTTTATACCAAGTTCATCTCTACCAAGCTTCAAGTGGCTGACATTTTCACCAAGAGTCTTCCGCGTGCTCAATTTGAATATTTTCGTGCTATGCTACGTCTTGGTCCACCACCTATTCGCTTGAGGGGGGATATTAGATAAACATGTATTATAGATAAATATGTATTCATTTGTATCTTGTATTTATCTCTCCTTTATTGTAGGAGTTATCTTTGTAACATGTTTAGTATAAATACAAAGCTCTCACCTCACATTGAGGTGTGATTAATTTAATATCATCTTATAAAGTCAAATTGTTACAAAATATTAACAAAGTTTATAGATATAACAAAGATTTTTTAGGTGGTTCAGTTAATCAGAAAACTTGTATCATAACCCTATAGAGAAAGTTGTTATTTAACGCGAATCTTGGTATAAAGTTACATATAAGGGTTGATATATAGAGCTTGGACAAGAGTAAATTCCAATCCGATATGGTTGTTTGTTCTTCAAGGTATACAAATTCTTACGAGATGAGGCCGTAATTCTAACTTTGTACTGGATCCCAAGCGAGGTGCTCGGGTATGGTGGTGGTTAAAGTTAAACCATCGTCCCCAACTGTCTCTAGTTCCAACAACTGAACTAGATAAATTATCTTTACTTTGGCACTTAGATCTCAAAAGTAATGTTAAGTTACGGCATTTAGTACCATAGTTGGTTTATCAGAGGGTTTATAAAAAATAAAATGGTTTATATAAATTATGAACCATAATAGAACAAGATTTATAACGACATAAGAGGAAAATGTTCATGTTTATGAACCTTTTCATAATTTAATACATTTCTTATTTATAAAGTTTATAGATAGTGGAGATAGATTTATACAATGAAAAGGTTTAAGATTGATAAAATGGCATAATATGAGAAATGATGAGCATGTTTGTGATTCGCAATACGTTTGCAAAGATAAACTAAGCCCTGAACACAATTAAAAAAATAGAACTATTCATGTGTCGTAGCTTCCCAGGGGTGTCTCCGAGATTTTGAGTACCCTGTGCGAATACACGAAAATGGGCCCTCTAAATACAATATTTATATAAAAAAATTGAAATTTTTGATTTTTTTTTTCTATTAAATCATTATACTGTCTTAAAATTTTAAGATTACATATACTATTATAAGATATATATAAGAAATTGGGCCTCACAAAAAATATGGGTCCGGCTGCACCTCCTCAAAGACACCCCTGTAGCTTCCCACTAGTAAATGTTCGTATATGTAGTACGTAAATATATAGAAAGATTAACTATAATTCCTCTTACAATATATTTTTGAATTAGTAAATTTAAAATTCCAAAAATTTGTTTGCTATGCTAAGAGATTATGTTGAGTACTTGTTGGATTTTCTAAAATGGAATATACTAGACGGCAACCGGCCTCTTTTATTAATTCTACCTTAATTTCTTTGGTCTTTACACCAAACACCACCAAATGTTCTTTCTTCTTTGTTTTTGTAGAACAAACTCAAACAAAACCCCACACAAATAATTACGATATCAGCGACTTAGCAATGAATTTGTCGCCCATGCATACCCTTTCCTATTCAACGCACAAGATTCATTTATGAATACGATCTAACGGTTATGAAAAGCTGACCAGACAGCAACTTGACAAATAAAAAGTACAGCATCGATCGTTTTAATCTAAAATTTTATAGTTTTATCAATTTTCATAACATCTGGTATCTATATGTGATTTCAATCAAGAAATTACTCATACTTGTTTGTTGAATGATGCTGCATTTCGTAATCTTGATGTTGTTTCTTGTGATCCACGTGGATTCAGTTTCCTTCAATTTCTCGAGCTTTCAACCGAACAACAATATGATTTTCTACCAAGGGGACGCATTTGCATCGAGTGGAATTCAAGTGACCCGAAATCAGCGTGACAAATCGCTCAAGAACAGCGTAGGGCGAGCTTTGTACTTGGAGCCCGTTCGAATTTGGGACAAAAAGACCGGAATGCTTACTGATTTCGTGACTCATTTTACGTTCTCAATGAACGCGCTTAATTCATCAAAGTATGGTGATGGGTTGTCTTTCTTTCTCATGCCATTTGAGCCCGAGATTCCTCAGGGCTCATTTGGTGGGTACCTTGGGCTGTTTAGCCCGGATTCGGCTTTCAACTTCACCAACAACACTCTCGTTGCAGTCGAGTTTGATTCGTTTAAGAATACGTGGGACCCTAGTGACAACCATGTTGGGATTAATGTTAATTCGATTATATCGGTGGCAAATATTTCGTGGAATAGTAGCATCAAAGACGGAAGAATCGCGAATGCATGGGTGAGTTATAATTCTACTACATATAACTTAAGTGTATTTCTATCCTATGAAGAAAACCCATATTTTGATGGTTATAATTCCAGCTTGTCGTATGTTGTTGATCTAAGGGAAGTTCTACCCGAATCGGTTTGTATTGGGTTTTCGGCTGCAACCGGTGACTGGATCGAAACACACACCGTTTCTTCGTGGTCATTTAGTTCCGATTTGGGGAAAACTCAAGTGAGATCAAAGAACACAATATGGTTGAAAACCGGTTTGGCCATGGGTTCGGGTGCATTAATTATTTTGATTGGGTTCTTTTGGTTCTTTTGCCACAAGAAACTATCGATTTTTAGCAAAAGAGAAGACTTAGCTTTAGAATACGACTTCGAAAACAACATGGGGCCAAAACGGTACTCGTTTCGTGAACTCAGTAAGGCAACCGATGGGTTCTCAGAAGAACGAAAGCTTGGCGAAGGTGGTTTTGGAGGCGTTTACAAGGGCATATTGAGTGGTGTAAACTCACTAGTGGCAGTCAAACGAGTGTCAAGTGGATCGAAACAAGGGAAGAAAGAATATGTATCGGAAGTAAAGATCATTAGTCGATTAAGACACAAAAACTTAGTGCAACTCATAGGTTGGTGTCACGAACAAGGCGATTTCCTTCTTGTATATGAGTTTATGCCTAATGGAAGCCTCGATTCCCATCTTTTCTACTCTAAATCGATGTTAACTTCACCCGTTAGATACAAAATAGCCACGGGACTGGCTTCGGGCTTGCTTTACCTCCACGAAGAATGGGAACAATGTGTTGTGCATAGAGATATTAAATCAAGTAATATAATGTTAGATTTTGGTTACAATGCTAAGTTAGGCGACTTTGGGCTTGCAAGGCTCGTAGACCATGATCTAGGGTCTCAAACCACGGTTCTAGCCGGAACAATGGGTTACTTGGCACCGGAATGTGTGATGACCGGCAAAGCAAGTAGAGAGTCAGATGTTTACAGTTTCGGGGTTGTTGCATTAGAAATAGCGTGTGGACGAAAGCCAATTGATACGAAGGCGGACCCTAGTAAACAACGGTTGGTAGAATGGGTTTGGGGTCTTTATGGTGAAGGGAAAATATTAGAAGCGGTAGACGAGAGATTAAATGGCGAATTTAGTGAACGAGAAATGGAGTGTTTGATGGTAGTTGGTTTGTGGTGTTGTAATCCCGATAGTAAAGATAGACCGTCAATCAAACAAGCTATAAGTGTGCTAAATTTTGAAGTTCCATTGCCTAAGCTCCCGGCTAAACAGCCCGTGCCTATTTATTATGCACCCCCGATGAGTATGTGTAGGTTCACGTATACTTCTTCGGTTAGTCTGAGTGAGACAGTTATGTCTGAGATGAAAGAGTCGGTGACTGTGAGTAGTAGCGGTGGCTCGTATTCATCGGTTGGATCCTCAAAATCGCTCCTTGGTAACGAGCAAGGGTGACTACTAAGATGTCCCAGTTATTTCTTTTTCGGGTTTATAATTGATGATTTGTTGTAATTTTAAAACGACATTGTAGATTTGGTTTGAGGAGACATAGGACTAACCTTTGTACATGTTTATATAATCGAACTGCATTTGAAAATAATGTTTTAGATCTTGTTTAACTACAATAAAATTGGCACGGGAGTAAATGCAACCATGAGGAAATTAAGAAAGGATGCTAATATGCCTAAAGATTTAATAGGAGTAGTAAGTCCAAACTTCTTTTGAGGGTGGTCAGAAATAGTTTTGGAAGATACTCGTTGTTGCGTAAATCTGAGTTAAAGACAGCGAAGAAATATATCAGTGGTTTAAAAACCAATCTGTTCTGACAGTTTCAAACCGGTTTTTAAACCGATTCAGATGAAAAAAACCAGTTTTTTTTCACCTCTAAAAAGAAGGCTTTCTATTGATTTTCTATGGTTTACACCAACCGAATCCTCCCCTATATATGAGGCTACATATGTTTATTTCTTGCCACCTCATCACAACGAACGATTTTGATTGGACGAAAATGCCACCTGTAAATCCCTTATTGGTCCACCTTTCCACGCTTCGCTCACCGCAGGTTCTCCCAATCGTGGAGGAAATCTTCCCCCAATCGTACACGGTTCTCCCACCACCGCCAACCACCATAACCTACCACGGTCTTCCATAGCTGAATCAGTTAATGATTTGATTGTTACATTCCTCTTTCTCAATCAAATGAACGGATCGGAAAATCAGAGTATGCTGATGTGAACTTCACGCCTCCAATTACAAATGGTGATGAACCACTATTTTACAATGACCCTAGCAAAGAATCTGAAAGCGTGGTTCCGTTGTCGACGCTGTCACCTCCACCGTATCTGAAAATAACAGTGTCGAATCCGCAGAAAGAAGTAGAATTTTCGAATTCTATGGTTCAGGGAGGTAATACTTATGTTACGTATCTAATCACCACGAAAACGAACATACCGGAATTCGATGGACCACAGTTTACCGTACAATTCACTGGGATTATATTTGTAATAATTAAATAATTCATTCGTGTTCAATTGTTCTAATTCTCCATTCGTGTGCATTAAAATCATCAGAGGCTATGCCGGAACAGAAACGCCTCGTGAAGCACTCCATTTGTTCGATGAAATGCTGCAATCAGGAAAAACGGCGGATGGACACAGTTACTCTTACGTGATCCGTGCGTGTGCTCGTGGGAAATTGTTACGATTGGGTGAGAAGTTTCACGGAAAGGTTTTAGCAGGTGGGTTTTCTTCAAATCTATTTGTGCAAACTAATTTAGTGAATCTCTATTCTGGAGATGAAGATTGTGGTGGAGTGAAAAATGCACGTAAGGTGTTTGATGAAATGCTTGACAGAAACGTGGTAACATGGAATACACTGGTTGCCGCAAGTCTCATAACATCAACAGTGCACATAAACTGTTTGATGAAATGCCTGAAAGAAATATCATTTCATACACAATGCTGATTTCAGGGTATGCACAAAATGGGGGATGTAAAGATGCAATATCTTTATTACATAAAATGATACGGGCTCATATGGAATTAGATCAAGTAACCTTAGCTTCCGCCTTATCTGCTTGTGCAGAAATCGGTGACAGAAATTGGCACATCAAGAATAAAAACCGCACAATTCGTCTAAATAACGCACTTTTACACATGTATGCAGGGTGTGGTGTTATCGATGATGCATATGAATTATTCAAAAGAATGCCACTAAAAAGTACTGTCTCATGGACAACCATGATTTCAGGTTTTGCAAAACAAGGGTGTGGTGAAAAAGCCTTAAATATCTTCAAACAAATGGAACAAACAAAAGATGATAGCTCAAAACCTGATGCAATAACCATGTTAGCTATCTTGAATGCTTGCAGTCATTCTGGTTTAGTTGACCAAGGCCGTTATATTTTCAAAAACATGAAGAAAATTTGGGGAATTGAGCCCAAAATCGAGCATTATGGTTGCATGGTTGACCTTTTAAGCCGTGCAGGGTGTTTGGAGGAAGCATATGAACTTATTGAAGCTATGATTATGGACCCGAATGATGAGGTTTGGGGTGCATTATTGGGTGGTTGTAAAATTCACAAGAATGTGAATCTTGCTACTCAGATTGTGAATGTGAATACTTGATTCCTAAAATTTAAAAGAATCTTATTCTCATCACTTGATGTAAGTAAATTTAATAAATATATATATTTGAATCTTTGATATGTAGAATGGAATGACTCCATTGCATCTTTCTGTTTGGCACTCACTTAGAGCTGAGGACAGTTCAATTGTGAAAACATTTCTCGACCATAATGCTGACTGTAGTGCCAAAGATGATGTAAAACTAACTCACCCTTTTTTTCCTTTTTATTTTATTTTAAAAATTTATATTATTTTACCATAGAGGTGGGGAAAACTGGTGGGTCTGGAAAGTTGGGTAATTTATTAAAACGGGTTGGATTAGATTGGGTTTTTTCTGGTACGAGTCAGCCAGCTGGGTTTGACCCATTTTTTGACCCATTAAATTTTGTTTTAATTTTTATCTTTTTTTACATAAAAATCACAGGAAGGCATGACTCCTTTGAATCATGCTTCACAAGGAGCAGGAAACGAGAAATTGGAATCGCTTCTCAAGTCTTATTTTGAAGAACAAAGAAAACGTAAAGCAATCGAAGCATGTTCTGAAACAAAAGCTAAAATGGATCAACTTGAAAAAGAATTATCAAATTTAGTGGGCCTAAATCACCTTAAATTGCAGCTTAGAAAATGGGCCAAAGGGATGCTTCTAGATGAAAGAAGGCGAGCCCTTGGGCTAAAAGTTGGAACCCGAAGACCACCTCACATGGCCTTTCTTGGAAATCCCGGAACAGGTGATTTGTTACTTTTTTGCTACTAGTGGCAAAAATGTAATTTCTTAACGTCCTTATGGGTTTTACAGGAAAAACAATGGTAGCTCGAATCCTTGGGAAATTACTTTTTATGGTTGGAATTTTACCAACCGATAAAGTAACAGAGGTGCAAAGAACCGATTTAGTTGGAGAATTTGTTGGGCATACAGGACCCAAGACTAGGAGAGTGGTATGCATCTTTGACCCGACCCGACCCGTATTAAAAAACCTAATCTTTTTATCAATATGCAGGTGAAGGAAGCTGAAGGCGGGATTCTGTTCGTTGATGAAGCATGTCGATTAATACCAATGCAAAAATCAGATGATAAAGATTATGGTTTAGAAGCACTTGAAGAAATTATGTCGGTTATGGATAGTGGTAAAGTAGTTTTTATGTTTGCAGGATATAGTGAACCGATGAAACATGTTATTTCATCAAACGAAGGTTTAGCCAATATTCTTCATTTAAAAATGAATGATCAAACGGAAGGGAGTGTGTTGTACGGGTTCAAATTACATCCTACGTGTACAGTTGAAACAGTTTCAAATCTTCTAGAAACTGAAAGAAATGAGCAACAAAGAAAAGAGATGTACGATATTTTTCTACGTACTAAATTTTGAAGCATACCCGTCCATCGGGCGGGTTATGAAGCTAGTACAAATATATGGAGCGTAGGGAAAGCCCTAAAATATATTTTAAATGGGCTTAGACAGGATTATACAAATTTGGGCCAGGAATGATAAAGTTATTAGTTTAGACGGGTTGTAAGGCAATTTCCATATGAAACTATAATTTCACTCTCTATAATATATAAAAATGAAATACTGGTCGTGATTATTATGTCCTGGCAGCTCAATTCAATAGTTTATTTGATTAATTGAATGGTTTAACGCAAATCAATTTGGTTTTAGAAGTCTACTAGTAGAAAAGGAGGTTCTCTGGACCCGAGTTTAATCTCAATGGATAATATTTTACGATGGATAAAGAAAAATAATAATTTGAAAATGGTCACAAGAATTAGATCGCGTATATCAGAGTCAAAAATTCAATTTTCCTCAGGTAGCTTGAACATGATCCATCTTCGTTTAATTTTAGTTTTGAAAGGCTAATTATTTACATGATGGATAATCATACAACATGAATACAGGTAGCACTACCCACTGTACCATCACAGCATCACTATCACACAATGAGAACGATTAATGTAGTCATATACAAGTTTGCTATCTCTTTGAAATTGTTATTCTATTTTATTTTATTTTATTTTATGAATTCTGCAGATTATATGCAACAACAATATTCGGCTAAGCATATTGAATGTCTTATTTGAAGTTCACACAATGAGAGCGAAAACTCTTTGAATAATGTTTTCTTTGAAAGTCAAATGCCGGATTTGGGATTTTGTAATAAGTCCAAAGAATATTCAGAAAATGACAGGTTTTTTGTGATTTATAAATTTTTGACACAAAAAAAAGATTATTCAATTGTAAATAAGACGTAAACAATTATCAAAATCAGGCCGTAAGTAAGGCAAGCTGTTCGCGAGAATATGCATAATATATTACATAAAAATAAAATATTTACATGATATATTAAATTTATAATACTATCTCCCTATCACTGATAAATTTGAAGTTTTACGTTTTATGAGCCAAAAAATTAAAGTGATGGTTAAGATAGATTAAAATGGATAGTTAGGGAATGTTTGGCTAAGCTTTTTAAAAAGGCTTATTAACTTATTAGCTTTTTTTTTTTTACCCAAGGCTTGTAGCCTAGTGGTATCCAAGGAGGATTTAAGGTGTTGCCCATGACCTATTGGTCATGGGTTCAAGTCCCGTTGTGGACAAAAAGGTGGAAGGTTCGAGGGAAGACATACTGCCCCTTGTGGATGTCACTGTCTAGGCTCGAACCACTAATTTACTAACTAGCCGTTCAAAAAAAAAAAAAAAAAACTTATTAGCTTTTTGAAAAACTAAAATCAAGAAGGGGCTCCTTACTTCTTGATTTTGGCTTTTCAAAAAGCCAATAAGTCAATAAACTTTTTTGAAAAGCTTAGTCAAACATGCCCTTAGTGTATAATAAGTCACACTCTTTTTGAATAAAGTGGTTTCACTAAGGGTAAAAAAGTAATTTTACTATATTAAAATGAATAGTTAGTAAAATATGTGTCCTATTTTTCTTTTTACTAAATAATGTAAAATTTTAAATTGTATCAATTATTTTAAAATATCTTTAAATGGTGTTAGTAAAACAAAAATAATTGCCTATTTCGATCATTCTATTTGGAAGGAAGTATTGAATTTTGATTAGATGCTTTCTTAAACTACCAAACAACTAATAATTGTCGGTTGATCGGATGCCAACTATGCATCAAATTCACAAGAATCCTAACTTTAATACGAATGCACTGAAAAACAGCATCACCAATACGCAATTGATTACGTGAGGTTTGAGCTGCTACTTGGCCTATTTATATCCACCCCCAAATCATCATTTCAGTCCACACCTTTTTCTGGAAGCTTCAATTCGATCAACAATGGCGACAACACCAGATTCTGAGCATCCAATCAAAGCCTACGGTTATGCTGCTCGCGATACTACTGGAACACTTTCCCCTCTCACCTTCTCCAGAAGGTACCTATTTTAATTTTTATTAATATTACCAGTCAGAATTATGAAAATATTAATGATTTTGTATGTATGCAGGGCTACTGGGGAGAAAGATGTTAGGTTTAAGATTATGTATTGTGGAATCTGTCATTCAGATCTTCATTTTGTCAAGAACGAATGGGGCATTACCAAGTACCCTGTTACCCCAGGGTAATAATAATAATTCTATCCAAACAGTTGTTTCTCATATTTTTTGTTATTTTTTAAATAAATTATAATTTTAATTGTATAATATAATTCATACAGGCATGAACTTGTGGGTGTGGTGACAGAAATTGGTAGCAAAGTGGACAAGTTCAAAATTGGTGACAAAGTTGGGGTTGGATGCTTGGTGGGATCATGCAAATCATGTGAAAGTTGTGCTGATAATTATCAACAGTATTGCCCTAAACAGGTTCAAACTTACGGTGCCCGAAATTTCGATGGTACACAGACATACGGTGGGTACTCGGATCACATGGTTTGCGATGAGCATTATGTCCTGCGTTGGCCGGACAATTTGCCACTTGATTCCGGCGCACCATTGTTGTGCGCCGGGATCACAACCTACAGCCCACTCAAGTACTTTGGGCTAGATAAGCCCGGTACAAAAGTGGGTGTGGTTGGGCTCGGTGGGCTCGGTCATGTTGCCGTCAAGATGGCTAAGGCTTTTGGTGCTGAAGTTACCGTTTTTAGCACCAGCCCTTCTAAGAAGCAAGAAGCACTCGAAGGACTTAAAGCCGACCATTTCATAAACAGTAAAGACGCGGAACAAATGCAGGTTTGTTGGTAACTAATCATTAATTATAATAAGTTGATTAAGTTTCGGTATCTAATTTGTGTTTTGTTTGATTATAATGATATAATTAGGCTGCTAAGGGCACACTCGATGGAATTATCGATACAGTTTCGGGAGATCATCCGATTGTGCCATTGCTTAATGCACTCACACCTCACGGAAAGCTTGTTCTCGTTGGTGCACCCGCTAAGCCGATTGAACTATCTGCATTTTCTTTGATTATGGGTAAGAATTTTTAGTTTTGAATTCGGTTTTGCTTTTAGCTTTTGCTAATGTTACGAAATTGTGTTTAATTAATTGTAGGAAGGAAGCTTGTTGCGGGCAGTAACATTGGAGGGATTAAAGAGACTCAAGAGATGCTTGATTTTGCAGCAGAGCATGGGATAACTGCAGATATAGAGACTATACCGATAGACTATGTGAACACAGCCATGGAACGACTATTGAAATCCGATGTTAGGTACCGATTTGTGATCGATGTAGCCAATTCGATCAAGATTGAATAGGGTTATTCTTTGAGTTGTTGATGAATGTTCTCTTTCTCTTAATAGATTTATATATTTGTGGCAATGTTGCAATAGGGTACGTAGTGACAGTTTGAGGTTAAGGTTGTATGCATTTGTTATTTGGTTATGGAATAAAAAATATTTCTGAAAAAAGGTGATAATACCATGTAATCCAAAAGCTAACTAATTTTTCCTTAAATCTTTTTTTTTTTTAAATAATCCACCATTTTTTTATAGTCAATCTTTCATTTAACACTTAATGGAGAAAACTTTACATCTTACTTAAATAAACATATATCTTTCAATAAATGAAAGACAATTAAAAAATCAATAAAAATCAATCTATCTATCTATCTACTCTTATATATGAGCCTAAATTTGATTTTAACTTGTCCACATGTCCATTTAACACCTTTTGATTAGTTCCTTTTGCTGACCTGTAATTAAGAGTAATGCCACCTGTACTTAGATTTGATTTTCATCTCCTACGTATCATCCTAGACAACAAATGAAGAAAATTTCTAGCGCATTTAGTAAATCCCTAAGGTACTGTTTGGTATGCATGAATGAGGAAAGGAATGGAAAACGTTATTCCATTCTAATTAAAATAACATGTTTGTTTGGCCTTTGAGAATGGAAAAAGTCATTACTAATTGAATGACATTCCCTCCGTAACCGCTATTTTCATTCAATCCACTACCCTTGTTTTTAGTTCATTCCATTCCTTCTATTAATTGGCTAATGACTAATATGCCCATATATATAAATTGATTTACGCATAAATCGAATGAAAATAAAAATTGCACATGAACTCTGATCATCGATGATTTCAAAGTTAAATATATATGTTCATATTGTACTTTATTTTTACCTTTTTATAAGTTATTCCAATTTTCTATTTTGATAGTTCAAATTTCTCTTAATTTTTCTTTCTCCATTCGCTCAAAAATCAATTTTATTATTATTAATTTTTTTTTAACTTAAGATGTGTTTTTATTAACATGTTTGATAATAATTCGATTAATGCTATAACATAGAAAATTTTGTTGTTAAAACAGGTCATTAATCTAAAGATGTGTTTCTATTATAAATAGGTGATTAATTTTATAATAAAAAATTTGGTTGTTAAAATTTTAGTTAACGTATATTTTAAGTATAATGGCATTTATGTCATTGTAAGTTAATTTTATTCCATTCTTATGTTTATTGTTACCTACTAAACACAATGTATTAATGATTCATTACATTCCGATAGAGCAATCAAACATAATAATGGAATGATAATGGCTTATTTCATTACCTTATGCATTCCATTCCGTAGTCATTTCATTCCATCCAACCAAACAAACCCTAAACATTCTTCTTCCGTTCCATCATTTGCATTGCCATCTCGACCTCAAGTTGTCTCTTTCAAATCTCGCTCACCATTATTGGCTTTCACTGCCGACCTGTCTTTTTCTTCTTCACCTGTAACATTGCCGCCGCTCACGACTGACGCCGATTCCATCATGGACGCTGTCCACCGGCGTCTCATGTTCAAAGACGAGTTAGTTCTTCTTCAAGCCCTAATTTTCCTTTTTATTTTTTTTTGTTTTTTTAATGTAGCCATCTAATTAAGCCCTAATTTGATTAATTCCTTTCACCTAATTCCCCCAAAATTCTTCATATTCAATCTTCAATTTCTAGGGTTTACATCTCCAAAGAAGACACAACCGTTATTCTCCGTTAAACTGCTACCGATGAAACAATTGTTACTCCATTGCAGGTTAGTTTTCATTATTTTAGTTTATTTTGGAGTTTAATGTGTTAGAATTTTGAAGATGACAGCTAGCCCTAGGCTTTTTCAATTAATCTGTTTCAAGTTAGTTCAGATGATTCATTTTCAGTTGAATTATTACCTGAAGCATTGATCTGATTATGTTCCCCTAATTTTAAAAATCAGCAACTAATGTTGCTGTAAATCAAGATCTTTGGTTACTAATTCAATATCATTAATGAAAAAAAGTTGATTAATAATTCAATATATCACCAACTAATTCCATTTAAATCAAACTGTTTGTGACTTGAAGCTGCATCATTTCCATCATGGGCATTTAGGTCCAATTTCTGCCCAAAATAAGGTAACTGAAACTTCTGTTGCATTTCAACATTCTCTGGCTTCACTAAATCATGTAAAAATCTTCATATTCAATCTTCAATTTCTAGGGGAACCATCTCCAAAGAAGACACAACCTTAATTCTCCGTTAAAACTGCTACCCATGAAACAATTACTACTCAATTGCAGGTTAGTTTTCATTATTTTAGTTTGTTTTGGAGTTTAATGTGTTAGAATTTTGTGTATGGCAGCTAGCGACAGGCTTTTCAATTACTCTGATGTTAACCTATATATTTCAGTTTCATTATTAATTTCGATCCCAATTGCAGTTATAGCCATTTGATGAAAAAATATGGCATTACAAAAACGTTAAAAGGTATGGAGATATTGGATACAATGTTTTAAAACACGGGTTTTTAAAAGACCCCATACGATGACCGGGTCGAGGTTCAAGCGATTCAGCCTTAATCGTCTCATTACCCCGGTCGGTAACCGGTTATTGTTTTTCTTGTGTCTTCCGTTGAATTTACAAACTTAAAACGGATCATCGTTCCAATAATATCTTTTATAATCATGATTTTGTTTTTGTGGGTTAACCCGACCTATTTTAATTTACCTTAAAAGTAACCTGTATTGAAACGTCACCCAACCCATAAGAAAATTTGTCTTTATAGACATAATTTAAATTTCACAATGACTATGTTACTCATGTTGAGGATTTGATTTTGCAGTGTAGTAGAACGAAAAAGTTGAATTAGTAGAAATATAGTTTATTTAATTTAACAATAATTTGGGTAAATAAATGTAGGTGATGTTACTTGTTTGGCTACTATACCAACAGAGATGGAAGTTGAAGCCTATTTTCTGGCAAAAGATGATGGAATTGTTGCAGGGATTGCACTTGCTGAACTGATATTTAATGAAGTTGATCCTACCATAAAGGTATTCATTATTAACAAAGGGAATTTATTTCACATTTTTTAAAAAATTTGCTGAATGTTTGTATTTTTTGTTGTTTAAAATGGTATCAGGTGGAATGGTATAAGAAGGATGGAGATACCATTATTAAAGGATTGAAAACACACTAATGTGCAAAACGTTATTTTGTAAGTTAAAAACGGGTACCAAAAATATGTGATTGAAATTGAAGTTTGTACAAGATGTCAAATATGGAGGTTACTGATCTTTGCAACTTTTTTTACCTTATTCTTTTATTGTCTCTAAATTTCTTTATTCTTATTTCGTCTCTAAATTTTCTATAACATTACAATTATGTATATATATATTCTTATTTTTGTATTAAAATTTATACCAACTTATCATTACAATTATGGATTGCTATGTTATTTAAAATGTATCAATACTTTTGTTATTTTCTGCATATCTCTCGAAGGACTGGGCGGGCTTTGAAGCTAGTAAAACTTATATGCCACTAAAAAATATACTTGTATAATATATTATTTGTGATTTGTTTTCTGTAAGAATTCCTTAAAGTTGGAAACATGTTAGGAAACTAGAATTGTTTTATTATTAGTAGAATTCTATAGATTCCGTGTCTATTCGGTAATAAAGGTGCTGTTTGGTTCGCAGAATGTTTCTGATGGAATTGGAATCTAGGAAGGAATTAGAATCCGTCAGGAATTTGAATCCAATTCCATAGTCTGTTTGGTTGGCATGGAAGGGAATTGGAATCCAATTCAATATTCTGTTTGGTTGACATGAATTGGAATTGTAATTATTTAAAATGACGAATTTACCCTTATTACTAGTAGTGGTTGGTTGGTGGTGGTGGGTGGTGGTGGTGATCGTGGATGGTGGCAGCGGTGGTGGCGAAGGCGCCGGTGGGTGGTGGTGATAGCGGTATAGGTGGTGGTGGCGGTTGGTGGCGGCGATGGGTGGTGGTGGCGAGGGTGGCGGCGATGGGTGGTGGTGGCGAGGGTGGCGGCGGCGGGTGGTGGTGAAGGGTGGTGGTGGCGGTTGGTGGTGGCGGTAGGTGGTGGTGGTGGTGGTCGCGGTAGGTGGTGGTGGCTGCGGCGGGTGGTGGTGGCGGCGGCGGTGGATGGTGGCGGTAGGTGGTGGTGGCTGTGGCGGGTGGTGGCGGTGGCTGTGGCGGCGGGTGGTGGCGGTGGCTGCGGCGGTGGGTGGTGGTGGTGGTTGCGACGGCGGGTGGCGGCGGCGGGTGGTGGTGGCGGTGGTGGCGGCGGTGGGTGGTGGTGGAGGGTGGTGGTGGCGGTGACGATAGGTGGTGGATGGTGGCGGTGGCGGTAGGTGGTGGTGGTGACGGTGGTGGTGGTGGTGACGGTGGTGGTAGGTGATGGTGGTGGTGGCGATAGGTGGTGGTGGCTGTGGCGGGTGGTGGTGGTGGTGGCGGTAGGTGGTGGTGGTGTGGCGGGTGGCGGCGGTGGCGAGTGGTGGCGGCGGCGGCGGCGAGTGGTGGCGGCGGCGGCGGTGGTGATGGTGGTTGTGGTGTTGGATAAAGGGTATAAATGTAAAAAGAACATTCCATCCAACCTAGGAATTAAATTCCATCCACATTTGGATGGAATTGAGATTCCTTCATTTGGTGGAATGTTTCCATCATTTAGGAATCCAATTCCATTCATTTTTTTGAACCAAACACTGGAATCTGATGGAATTGGATTCCAATTCCCTCAGATTCCATTACATTCCAGCGAACCAAACAGCAAGTGTATTATCAATGTAACGGATTTTGAATTTCAATCCTTTTTTGTGCATAACATGGATCGAAATTCACATTTTAATTCTTAGATAATTATCTGCAGAAAATGTTGCAAGCTTGACTTAGAGGTTTAAATAAGAGCATCTCTAATGGTAGCATTTTTAAAAGCTTATTGGAATTATTTTTTTTTTTTACTAACCTTTTAATGAACTTTTCATTTTGTCTTTTTTAGTCCCCCTATGTTTAATAAGTTTTCATTTTAAACCTTAGATATATTATATATAAATTCTTTATTATATTTTAATTAATTAATAAATAAATATGAATTTACATTCTAAATCATATCTAGACCAATATTCTAAATTGTATGAAATATTTTAAAAAATATTAAGTTTTATAAAATGTTAAAAAGAATTGTCAATTTATATACAGTAAAACCTCCATAAATTAATAAGGTTGGGACTAGGATATTTTATTAATTTAGCGAGATATTAATTTATCGATAAATTAATAAATTATTAATTTAAAGATAATATTATTATAAAATCAACTTATCTAATACTTATCCAATACGTATTCACATATTCACAGGACCTTCAAAATTCTGCATCACATTCACATTCACAAGACCTTCAAAATTCCCACATTAATAAACTTGTCAAGTTCAATGTACATAGATCTAGATTGATCACTATAAAATGTCTAATGATATATTTTAAAATCACATCAACTATAGCTTCTAAACTAAAAGGTGTTAAAAAATCAACGATGACCAATCAACAACGAAAACTATTAGGCGAGTATCAGAAAGATTACCAAGGATGCACTCAACAAAACTTTCGATTTGAAAGTTAGTCAAGGAACAATTTCAAACACTCTTAAGAGATCAACGGAGTTCCTATTGGCTAACTTTGACAAAGATGGATCTTCTAAGCGTCACTCTTAAGTACAATTGGGAGATTTAAAGATGAACTCAATATAAATTTGAAGTTCACAAAAAAACAAGTGACTATAGATTCATTTTTTACTTGATAACTCTAGAATTTTGGAATTTTATTTTAGTAATTATTAATTTATAGTTTGGTTGTATTTACATTAGGATTTCAAAAAAATTATTATCTTATTATTTTATCGATTGGGGTCCGACTTTGTACTAGTCCCAAGTTGGGACCGGATAAATTATTAATTTTATCGAGGTTATTAATTTATCGAGTATTAATTTATGGAGGTTTTACTGTAGAAGGGTATTTACAAAACATTTGAGATAGATAAAGGTAAATTAGAAATATTGTAAAAGAAAAAGCTTTATAAAAGGTTAACCATTGGAGATATTATTTAAGAATAGCTTTTTAGTTAGTGGAATATTGATATGGCAAAAGTAATAAACTTTTGTAGGTTAACCATTGTGGATGCTCTAAGTAAACAAATTTATCTCAATTGGAAACATGTTAAACAATCGAATTTCTTTATTTGATGGAATTAAAAAGAATTTCCAATTTGGCATTTAAAAATTTGAAGTTAACCATTAAGAAAAACCAAAACTGTGTTGATATATTCCCGAATTTGGGTGATAGGTTCAGAACATTATCCCATTCAAACATGCTTTTAAAGAGTTGTGGTTGTCATATTATAAATGAATATGTAGCTTAGTTTAATAGGAATTGTCAGATTTGACATCCTTTTGTGTTTAACAGTTAATTTCTTCCCAAAGTGACATTCTGAATTTTGTTGTTAATTTGAAGTACAAAATCGATGAGTTTTAAAACTCCTAAGAAAAGTTCGATAACTAGCAAATACTTGTAATAGATGTTGGTGGTTTCAGGTTAGTTACAATGTAGTCATTAGTTTATTTAACTAAATCTTGATTTTAAAAAGTCAAAGTCTAAGTTTTTAGACAGATAAAAATATGTCCCTCAGTCCCTCTGCTTTTAAAAGTTTCATCCAGAATCTATTACATATAAGTTTCATCCATGTTTATTGTGATTTAACCATTAACATTTTCTAAGTTTACCAAAGAAAAATTGGAAGCTTGAAACTTACAAGATTTAACTAAGGATTGGAGGGGTGAGCCAGGCCAAGGCAGTAGTGCAACACTAAGACGACTCGCAAAGACCCCAATAGCAAGCTATTATGATGGATCTTTCCCCATAAAAAATAAGATTAATATCGAGTGAGCCAATGACTCACATATCAGATATTAAACTGATAAGAACAGATACTACACTTGATCTTAGCCAAAAGGCCGAGAAAGGTATGCTTTGTAGCTCTTTGGGTCTTGGTTTTTATAGCTACTTGTCAAGTATTTGTTTCTTTCCTTAGGCAATGTGGGATGGATCTGAATGATTTTTTCTTCTCTTGCTGCTTCACTTTTGCAGTTCGAACTATAAGCTTAAATCCCCCATCATTTACCGAAATGTGTGCTTTTCCTGTCCAAATCCATTTCCCACATTTTTTTTTTTGTCTCAAGTTATTATTCAACTTAATCACCCAGTTGACATTTAATTAGTGACTTCTTCTTTTTTTCATTTTCAACAGAAAAGATCGATTCTTCTGACACACGGGTGGACTATGTACGGACACATGCACTTCTTGCTCTAGCTTGGTTTTACAGATTTTGCCAATTTAAGGTTAAAATGATGCTATGCTATTTCATTGCATATGAGTTTCTTAGTTTTATGATCAAAATTTTGAACTTTATATACCATATAATAAGCTCCACACATCATCTCCAAGAGTGCCTTTCCTTGGTTTGTTGGCTTGAAACACCATCTCCAATAAGTAATTAATAGAATAATGGAAATGAGAATGTCTCCATCCCATAAAGTCTTGAAATATTTACAATTTTTCATTAAAATATGTGACAATATTGAAACAGAAGATAACTTATGATACTGATCTATATAAATTCTTTTGAAAATTTTCATTTTAATTTATAGAATACCCAAATCTCACAACATTATATAATTTTCATCAGCAGGATCTTTCTGTAACCTTTTAAAATCCATCATTAGCCTCTTTCTTGCAGCAGTTGCACTATACACATCTGCATAAATTAGAACAAAATTTTAATCCACAACTAACCAAATAGTCTACTACTGTATAACTTATGAAAGAAGAATGCGTGCATGAACCATCTCGGTCTAATAAGCCACAAATTCTTGTTTAAAAACAAACTACACTAAAGATATATCTATATACCTGAATGGATTCACAGGAAACATATATCAAATGAAAGTAGCTGTTTAATTGCGTTTATCATGCTAACAAAAGTAACCACCAGAATCTCAACTTCAATCAACACAAAATCTCAAGTTAAATTTTGAATATCAGAAGCAATCATCTGTGCCACTTTAGTTAAAAACTACTCAAGATTTTGAAAATCTTTTATTACTTCTTTGTTGCTACAAATGACACTTCTGAGACCACTCTTGCTCCCCTGCCCTTTGCCATGTAAGACCAACATGATGCATGAGTTCCTGTTGTTTTAGGATTCATTAATTAATTTATAATTTTTTAATAAAAAATCAATTTCTTAGGATTATTTATTAAGGATACTTGATAATCAGAACCCGCACATAATTTTCATGAACACAGTAATAAAAGATTTCATCCCACAAATTTATTTTTTTTTAAATTGAAGGACAATTACATCTATCAGTACAGAATGAAAATATACGTATTGAAAGTTTATATTTTTTTTCATTTAATTATATTTTTTATTTTAATTAGTGTACCTGAGGGTGAGCAAGAGTACCAGGAATACTGCTAGCAACATGTAATGGTAAATCAAAAGTTGCACAACCACCAGAATAAACAATCACATCTTTTAAAGGGTTAAGAACGATCAATGTAACACCACAATCTAGAGCCATTTTTTTTTTAAATGCATACGGAAGCGATTTAATAAATAACATAACTCCTAATTATTACATATCATAAAACCATTTACATATTAACCAAATATATAAAGTATTTAAGGTGTTACTAAAAACGGGCTGGACTTGGTTTACAAAATCAGAGTACGGTCAGACTTCCAAAACCCGACTCTAGTCAAGCTAAATCCACAACCTGAAAAGAGTCAACAAATGAGGGATTAGCACAAAGCTAAGTGAATAGAAATAACAATCAATTTGCATAACCACAACAATTAAAGACAAGAGAAATCAATCTGGAAACCCGTCCAAACTTCCACAAACAATTGGACGTTATGAGAGTATCGGCGGACTTGCGCAGAACCTACAACTGTTGTTGGCCGAACAACAGTTTACCGATGGCTACTTTACTATTGGCACGGTAGTCCCCCCTGACGGAACACATCCGTCGGAGTCCGAGCACCCCATCCAATATTAACGAAGCCTAGCCAAAACCCACTCATAGCTAAACTCTAGAAAACATGTGCACATACTACCATTAACAATCCCACAATTAATGGCACCACCGGAAAATTATTAAAACCAAGAAAAAATGAATTTTCCCAAAATCAGCCAAGATAGCGCCGCTATCATAGATAGCGTCGCTATCTTTCATGGAGATAGCGCCGCTATCCGAAGATAGCGCCGCTATCCACCAAAAGATAGCGTCCGCTATCTAAATACCAAACGCTATTTCGGGCCGCTGTTCAATTTTCCAAAAACGAAGCAGAGATAGCGCCGCTATCTTAGAGATAGCGCCGCTATCTCCCAGACCAGCCAAAATGCTGCATTTTTCTCCTACAAGTCTACCATACCAAAACCTATGTACATCACACAAGAAGAAGGTTAAATCCACTCACCTTAGCTTCCTTTTAGTACCGAGCTCAGTAATCTTATATCACTGAGGCTCCTTCCCTTTTCCTGTACAAAATGAATACCGAATTAGTCACCCGAAATCATCAATTGTGTAACAAATAATATAAGCTTAAGACCACATCTTACAATAACAACTTACAACCAATTACTTGCATTTCTACACATAACCAATACTAAAGTCTAACACTTCATCAAGTCAATTCATTATGCATTTTGACCAAAATGCACCTTAGGCCCAAACGGGTCAAAAACAAGAATAATGGGTCGGGAATCTACACAACACCTTCCAATGAGTTAAACTACTTGATCAACATCAAAATTACATATCTAACAAGTTACTTGCATCCAATTGCAAGTTTCACCAACTTTGACCCTATTTAGGTCAAATGCACCAATTGTCAATCAAACGGGTCAAGGCCCTAAACCAACATGATTATACTTCCCAACTAGACAACTAGCATATAAATGACATGGAATTGACAATTAAAGTTTACAAGTTATACAAGACCAAAGTCGAATTCCAGGTTTGACCAAAGTCAACAATTCATGAATTAAGCTATGTTTATGACTAAATTCCCATATAGCCAAACACTACCATCCTTTAGGCATTTTCATAATAAGTAACTAATGATCTTCATAATTAAAAATTATCATTCTAACATGCATAATTAGCCTAACACAACATCAAGAACACCAAAATACACAATTCATCAAATTAGGGAAAAAGCCATCTTCTTCCCTAGAACACCATGGATGGAGCTTCATGAAAGCTTCACCAAATGAGCTACAACTAACAATTCAACACATATAACTTGCAAGAACTCAATTAGACACCAAATCATGCATCAATTTCGAATTACAAGCAAGATTCATCAAGAACTCCATCAAAACCCACTAACTCAAGAACCCTAGTTCATCCCTATATCAAGAACATGAAACCCTAGCTAAAGAAGGAAGGAAACTTACTTATTCTAGCTTCTAATCACGAATTTCACAAAGAGGAGGCAAGATCTTCAAGTAATTATCATCAATTTGGAAGAAAGCTCAAGAAAAGTGTATGTGTGTGTTGTGTCGTGTCTGGCAAAGGAGAAAGAAAGAGGAGAGCAAAATTGACACTTGCCCCCCTCAATAACACGTACACCCCCTTTCCCCACACATGTATTTTCATTTAAACACAGTACAGGTTATTAGGTTCGCAGATAATTAATTTAGACCTAACTAACTCCAATTTTACCAACGAATATATTTTTAGAACTCCGGTTCAGAAGTGAACCCAAATATGTAAAAATCATTTTAATATTTAAATAACTCAGTTTTACTAATTTTTAACCCCATGGTTAAAAATACAAATAATTCACATAAATCAAATAAAATCATATAAAATAATAAAATAATAAACAATAAGATATTACTTACCAAAAGTAATAAAATATACTAGGTCGGATCTCGAGATGTTACAATCAACGTCACCGGATAATACCACAGACTCGTCATTCACCCGTAGCTCGTTCTTCACCAGAACATTGTTAAATTAATTAGTCGAAAAAGTATGAAATTTCTACAAATATGAGAGCATTTTTATTTGTCTTAGTAGCTGATTTATAAATCATATTCTTTTTATATTAAAGTATCTCTAACTAATATGCTAATTGTTAGGGAATCCCTCGTATTCATTCTATAAATAAACATGATATTGATACCTACCTTTTGGGGTCATGGGTGTGATTATGATGTTCTAGAAAATCCCAAAAAATAAACATTACTTATTATCAAAATGGTAATTGTGTGTAGAAATTTATAATTTATCTAAGTTTTGAGTTACCGTGTTTGTGGTCATGGTCATGATGGTGGTGATCATGGTCATGATGGTTTTCATCTTCCTTTGTAGCTTCATTCTCAATTGCAGCATCAATTCTAGCAAAAATTTAATATTTATTAAATTACAAAATTTAGGCCCATATTTAAGGAATGTGCAGATAATAACTTGGAGCCAAATGAATGGAAATTTTAGAGAAGAATATAAAAAAAATCATTAAAAAAGTAATTATATAGTTTCAAAAGAAAGCACGAAAAGAGTCCAAATAACCTTTCTAAATGAAAACCTCCGATCCCGAGAACATAATCCAAATCCACTTTTCCATATTCAGTACGTTTTAATTCAGCCTTACGGTTTATGCCCTGTATTTCAGTCCAAATATACGTTTTAGTAACTTGAACTTATTTCTACTACCCTACCCTGAACTATTAAAGGTGGTACCTTGAACTTGACAAAATGGTCAATTTAGTACCCTGACTTACTAATTTGGTCTTATTTTCTCATGTGATTTGCTTCTAATATTAATATATTGAGATTAACGTATATTTTTTAGTCCGTTTAAAGCTCCAACGAAATTAAACCAAGTAAGAAAACGCAATCAAATTAATGAGTCAGTGTACTAAATCGATCATTTTGTCAAGTTCAGGGTACCATACTGCACATTTAATAGTTCAGGGTAGTATAAATTCCAGTCAACCAAGTTCAGGGTACTAAAATGCATTTTAACCTTAAAAAAATTATAATAGGATAACCAATTTACCAGTATTCAATATACATATATGATACTAGCTTCATAGCCCGCCCGATTGGGCGGGCATCCTTCAAGATTTATATTATAGAAAAATACCAACAAATATTAATAATTTTAAAAATGACATAAGAATCGATAGCTGTAATGATGAGTTTGTACAAAATTTGATAATCTCTTTTTACCTATATTATTTCTTCTCTCAATAATTGATAAATCCATAAATTAAATATATAACTAAAATCTCGAAAACATTACCTATCAAAGGATGTCCAATGAAGGAAAGATGGATTCAAATTTGGTGGGGCCTACCAGATTGAATCTCTACCTACTCACACTCACACATAAACATAAAAATTACAACTCTTTTTTTTATGTCCAACTAAAAAATATTTTCTTACACTTCAACCCCATACAAATGAAATGTTTTTCTTCCTTAACATGTTGCCCACAATTGCTGAAGTTTTGTCAGCAAAAAGTGATGCTACAAATTAGTATGCAAAACTCATGCATATCCATAATAAATCCAAGCCTAAACTATCACTATGGTTAACACCTAAAAGGGGAGTCAGTGAGTGTGTGCAAAAGATATGTGCCACGTGCTCCAATAATTTATGCACTAAGTTAACCATAGTATCTAGTATACCCATACACCACCATCCTACTCCAATCCAACCCATTCCAACCCATAAGTATAAATATAAAATATAAACAAAGTCGGGCTGGAAACAAAGGACCTGCATTATAATATGAAAGAAAGCATGCATGTCAAGATGGGTTAAAACTCCTTCTACTTTTGGGATACAAATTCGTATGCAACACTCCTGCATTTCATCAAAATTCCCCAAATCTAACCTGTAGCTATGATTAGAAACTAAAAGGGATGTCAGTGCGTGTGTGAAAAGATTTAGTGCCACCTTACAACACCATTTAATGCCTACTATAATCATAGCAACTAAACCTCCCAACACCCCCTTATAACACCAATTTTGACCCAAACCAAAACCACCCCAAAAAGAAGAAAAGTTACCCGATAGGCCAACTCCACCTAAAAAAATCAGAAAAATCCGATAAATTCTCCAAAATTCTGAAATATTAGTTCCAATCAGCTCCAGAATTTTCAAGATGATCTGCCCACTGGAACCGAATCTGCCCTTCTGCTGCCTTTTTAAACCAAAAATATGCACCAAACAGCAAAAACAGCAGAAAAATCGAGAAAATCCCAGAAACTCCATAAAAATGGGAATTTATGCAACTAAGGCCCACAAAAAAATTCAGCTTCAAAAATCCACCCCAACTGTCTAAAACTGACCAAACAGTCCAGAAAAAACTCATTCGGCCCGTTTTCAAGAAAAAATTCAAAAAAATCCCAAAAAAATCTGAAAAATGGGAAATCATAATCCTAAGTCTTCCACAAAAAATCTGCTTAATCCAAGCAACCAAACTGCCAAAAACTATCAAAACAGTCCATTTTGACCCAATATTTTTCAAGTAAATTAGGGACAGTGTTGAAGTGGTCAATAGCATCCAGAAAAAATCGCAATAAATCTCATAAAATCCCTGAAAATATAAACCATTGTTCCAACACAGTATAAAATTTTGCAGACTGATCAGACCACCAGAAATACCGAAAATACCCCTCTGATAGTGAAGAATTTTCCCGAAATAATTCAAAAAAATCCCAAAGAATTCTGAAAAATGGGAATTCATAATCCCAGGCGTTCCACAAAATTTCAGCCTGATCAGAATAACCAAACAACTGCAGGTGCCGAAAACAGTCCGTTTTGACCCGAAAAACTTCAAGAAATTCCAAAAAATTCTAGAAAATATCAATAAATCCAGAAAATTCCTAAAAATAAGGAAAATAAAATTAATCCCAAAAATATCCAAATTTCTGCATTTACCATGGATATTGACATGCATTCCGATTAAAAACCAACAAAACATCTTTAACAGCTTAGTGAATAATTCCCGGGTCATTTTCTGACCCGTTCAATGTAAATGTTTTTCCACTACTTGTTTGTCCATATGCAAATGCAGTATCTACACATAGCAAATAAAACATTGGAATTAAATAAACAAAGAACAAAAAATGTTCAATTTTGTTAGGTACATGATCTAGGGCGCAGCTATTAGAGGCCAAAGGGCAAGCATCCTCAAAGCCACACAACTTGAATCTTTCAGATCCCAAATACTGAAAAAACAAAATTAAAAAAAAATAAAAATTAAAAAGAGTTATAGACAATTGTTAAATATATGTAGACTAAAGTACCTTAATGTTTCAATGTGAGTCAAACACCATAGCTTCTCATATGTCCCTCCAAAAAGCCCTATATTTCCAATTGATGTCCCCACATTCATCACCTTCATACCATTAATTACAACACCAGAAACATATCAAACTTGATATGCAAAATAAAATAAAATCATAATGGTCAATTTCAAGACCATTAAGAATATCAAAGAGCTCTTTTTTGACTGGACTAGAGTCAAAATTAATTTTATAATGGTCAACCAATCGGCCCTGGTTAAATTGTTCACAACTTCTAGAAGCAAACTGCAAACTTTGTTATGTATATATAACGCTGCAGACACAAGAGAATTAACAACTGTATTCAAAACATCTATTGCATGTGGCGGCTTATAAAATTTTGAAGCATAACAGAGTTAAGGTACATTTCAACTGATATATGTGATGCAATATGTTTAAGAATCAATTACTTTAATAGAAATATGGTTAAAGTCATGTTTACTTATCAACGGGCACCATTTTATACCGACATATAAATGGTCGTTTCAGCACATACCCATTTTTTATAGGGTAAACGGGTTATAACATAATTTCTATAATCATATTTGATACACTAGTTATCCATAAAGAGTTAATATTTATTGGTTTCATTGTGTTTTGGGTCAAACGGGTCGAAAGTCGCCCACAATGTGTTTTTAATGCATAAAAATTAAAACCTCCTGATTTAATATATTCAGAAAATAGATTAATCGTGAAAATAACATAATCCTTAGACATCAATATTACCAAAGGAGCCAAAGAAATAGATATATTACTTCAATGCATTTTCTCCACAATGTTCAGCAAACTCATCAGTTGTTCAGCAACCATTCATTGGCAAGCTCATTCTGTCGATTCTCATCGTGAGATTGGCCTGTTTTCCTCAAGCAACCCAATTGAGCTATTTCCCTAAAAAATACTATGACACAAAATGTGATTTTAGGATTGTTGATCAAGAGTTTACTACCAGCGATGCCATTCTGATTTGTAAGGTTTTTTTTATGGTAAATGTAAACAATTGTCTGTGATCCTGTATTGAAACTCACATCCAATTTAAAATATATTCAAATGCACAGCCCAAATTTAAAATATATCTATTGATCACTGCCCTAACGATCTTTATACAAATTGTATAATCCTTTGGGCATAGATTTTAAAAAAAACCTGAAATCTAATTAAAACGATTCATTTTTTTTCGAAAAACCTTAATTCAAAAAAAGGAACCCTTAGTTTTTGATTTAAGGGTTCCGCAATCGTAAACAATAGCTCATATTTAATATCGTTATTGGATTGGAGAATCGTACAGGAATTAACAGTCGTAAAAAACACTGAAACGTACTATGTTGAGATTGAAGATGACATTGCGGGATTGGTTTATTGAATGGGAGAGAAATCGAGATGGAACGTTCGGCGTTTCCTTTGGAGATAGCGGCAGGAAGTTTTGAAAATCCCGTGATTCCTTTGGAGTTGCGTGTGCCAATAGGAGAATTACACGTGGCATAACCGCCCAATGAGAGAGCTCGGAATTGCCTAGTTGTCAAACCCCAATCAAATGTAGGCTCATATATAGGAGAAGATACCTTATTGACAATTATACGATCAACATAAGCAATTTGCTCTACTGCCTCATTAACATCATCCAGATGAATATTAGCATCTACCAAGGTGACAACACCATCCAACTTAACATCATTAAAAATCTGATCCTCAGCATAAATTGTCTGAATAATTGGTGCAGATCCTGTAAATTTGAAAAAATAAGTAGAGTTTTGTTAATGACAGCCCTAAGGGTTGTCTCTAACATGCATAAAATGATCGTATATTCATTGATGGAGTAGTGATTCTAAAATGCAGGAGGCAGTTTTTATATTGATTTTGGCTTCTTTTTAACGGCCCTTAGGGCTGTCATTATCATTTTCCAAATAAGTATATACGGTATCAAATATTGTGTCAAAAGTCATATTCACTCAAGAGGCGCTTATGCCCCGACGGTGGGGCCTTATGGGGTGGGGCCTTGGTAATATCAATTGAAAGCTTCACCAAATCCATGATTACATGCACTTTTTCTATAAACGAGCGAACCAACAACTTAACCCTTGTATTAGATACTCCCTCTGTCCCTAAATAAAGTTCTCATTTCCCCTTTAAGTTTTGTCCCTAAATAAAGTTCTCATTTCTCAAACTTAAGAAACCCACTTAATATAATAATATTATTATCAATACTTTCACCACTAACTATCTCCTAAGAGCATCTCCAATGGTAGCTTTTTTAAAAGCTTATTACTATTTGAATAAGTCTTTGGATGACTTTTTACCCATTGGAATGACTAGCTTTTTTAAAAGCTTATTCAAAGACTTTTTTTCTACTAACCTTTTAATGTACTTTCAAAAGTTGTCTTTTTTAGTCCTCTATGTTTAATAGTTTTTCATTTTAAACTTTAGATATATTATACATTAATTCTTTATTATATTTTTATTAGTTAATAAATAAATTATATAATATTTCATGTCAATTATTATAATATTTTTGTATGAGATATTTTAAAAAATATTATATGTAATAAGATGTTATAAAAAGTGTCAAATTATATAAGGGGTATATATAAAACATTTAAGATAGATAAAGGTAAATTGGAAATATTGTTAAAGGAAAAGCTTTTGCAAAGGTTAACCATTGGAGATGCTATTTATGTAGAGATTTTTGGTTAGTAGATTGTTGATGTGGCAAAACTAATAAGCTATTGTAAGGTTAACCATTGGGGATGCTCTAAAACACTTTCTCTCTCCAATCAAACCTTATATTTTAATCAAAAGTAATACTAAATACCCCACCACTAACTATCTCTTAAAAAGTTATGCCCAAGAGAAATGGGAACTTTATTTAGGGACAGAGGGAGTATTTGTTAGGACTCCATTAGTTTGTGGATGGTGTTTCCGTATTTCCATATTATATACTCCCTCCGTCCCATTTTTATCGTCCATGTTTTCTTTTTTAAATGTCCCAAAATGACTGTCCACTTGAAAATTCAACCAATCAAAAAACACTTAGGTGGTAAAGATAAAATTCTATTGGTTGAACAGTCTAATAAATATACTTTTCTTAAACTGTGTAAATGTGGACAATAATTTTGGGACGGAAGTAGTACTTATTTTTATTAATTAACGAACGAGCCAGTCTCTTGAAAGTTTATCAATGTTGAGGATCGGTAACAACTTTTTTCAATATCAACATATGTGTCCAGTTTTTGTCAAACTCTTGTTTGGGAACAAAACAAATTGATAAGCTAGACCAGCCTTCAAGATAACTAATTGGAAGTTACAAAAATACACAAGAGACCAGGAATTTGCATCTCTAGGCACAATAGAGTGATAGACACAATATTAGATCCATCCCACATTGCCTAAGGAAAGAAACAAAGACTTGATGAGTAGCTATAAAAACCAAGACCCAAAGAGTTACAAATCATACCTTTCTCGGCCTTTTGGCTAAGATCAAGTGTTGTTCTTATCAGTTTAATATCTGATATGTGAGCCATCGGCTCACTCGATATTAATCTTATTTTTTATGGGGAAAGATCCATCACAATAGCTTGCTGTTGGGATCTTTACGAGTCGTCTTGCCGTTGCACTATTGCTTTGGTCTGGCTCACCCTTCCAGTTCTTAGTTTAAACTTTATTACAACAACTGTTAAAGACAATTTGATTAACAAAAGCATTCAAGGTTTATCAACAAAAACGTGTAGGGAACGTATAGCATAATGCCAACAGCAACCTCAAAATCGTTAATAAAAAAACAAACCTATTTTTTATTTTATTTGGAACAGTTGATAAATAACACTATCGAACATATATCCTGCACATCATCTAAATTCTTACATACCAAGTTAGATCAAGTCCACTAAATTACATTTTTACCAACTGCAGCCAACCAAAAAAAGAAAAAATCTCACATACATCAATAATGACAACACACCTACTAAAAGTTGCAACTGCACAAGTGGTTCTAAAACATGAACATTTCCATCTGAAAGCCCTAATGCAAATTGTTTTGGTTCTTGTGGGTGTGCAGAAATCACCGTCGGTTGTACATTTAGTTTACTGTAAGAAACACGAGTTCTTGTTAAAGATCAAAACAAGATTTGTTTTTAATAAAACCCATAAGTAAGGAGTTGTTTAGTAGTAGAAAGATGTGACCTTTTTCCAAGAAAGTTGTCAAGAAATAACTGAAAAACGGAAAATATGTTCAAATTGGACTTGTAGAATTCATCGGTGGGAATTAAAAAAAACAAGAATCAAACGAACAAGTTACCTGCCTTACAGATTCTAATTTTTTTGTTTCATAGATAGCAAGTTGGGTCTCATGAACAACAAGAAAATAGATTTGACACATTCTTGGTAGCTTTAAATGTACAGATGACATATCAAATGACATTTGACTCGACGATGTTAGTATCTCTTTACAATTTACTGGTTGTTGGAATTTACAAAAAAAAAAAAAGATATTATATATTGTAACATCTATTAGTAGGGTACCCGCGCAATGCGGCGGCAGGTACCCTTTTAATTATATTTTGTAGTGATCTAAACATTGTATGGTTACATGTTTTTTTTAATGATTATTATACAAATGAATACTTTATTAATATTACACAGAAATGAGTCAAATGGGTAAGGGCATTCAAAATGTTTTTTAGCAAGTGAGTATTAAACCCAGAAATAGGGTCGGGTTTTGAGCAACCCGATTAATTATGAGACAAAATATTGTTTTTCTAAGAATACTTCTCTTTTTGTTGTTTGGTTTTGACCATCTTATGTTTGAAGTAAATTTATATGATATTTTTTCTAGTTTTTAGGTGATCCGGGCTGACGTGCTGGTTGACACTTGACCCGGTTATTGTAACGAGTCAACTGAAAACACAGGTTTTAAAACATTGATAAAAAGTGTTGTACATGGGATACTCTCGTGTGCCTAAACAAAATGTGACCACTTATGGAAATTTTTAACTGAGCAGCATTTGATCGTTGCAGGGTACCTATCGCCGCATCGCGCGGGTACCCTGCTAGTTCGTATGATTGGTTGTACAAAATGCATTTAAATTTGTACATTATGCAATAGGACCCGTAAACTTTGTTTCCAGTGTTATGATAAACCCACAAAAAGAAATGCAAGAGTAATTTTTTTTGTTGACAAGTTTGAAACCCTTTTGATTTAATTTATGTTTATAAAATGAAAATTTGAACTTGATTAAGGTCCATTATGCAATAGGACCGTGCTGCTTTAATCCTAGAAAAAAATGGGCCTCACTTAAAAATTGGGGACACACAAGAATGAGTAAAGTGCCGTTTAAAAAAATAAAAAATGAACGAGTGATGTAAAAGGGTAAAAAGAGGTAAATAAAAAATGAACGAGTGATGTAAAAGGGTAAAAAGAGGTAAAGGTAAAAGAAGAATAAAAAATTAAGTAAAAAGATACATTTACCTCATGTGCACCGCACATGATATAGCTTAACGGAGATTAACGAATGTTATTGTTAAAGACTAAAAACGTGACAGAACTATGTATTATGGGCCCGTCTATGTACTTTTTGAAACTTATAAAATATTTTATCTGTCCCACAAAAAACTTCTCATTTCACTTTATCACAAGTTTTAAGGTGATAGTTAGTGGTAGGGTCATTGATAATAATTTTGATTTAAATATAAGATTTGTTTGGAGAGAGAAAGATAACTAGTGGTGAGGTCCTTAGTAATAATAATATTTTATTATGTAGATCCATCAAATATAAGAAATGAAAAGTTTTTTGTGGGACAAAAATTTAAAGTGAAATGAAAAAAAAATTATGAGACGCAGGGAGTATATCGCCAGCCACAATGAATCATTTGTGTAATTTACTAAATTTATATATTTCTAACACTCTTAAACAAATTGTCATTAACTTAGAGTACGTTTAGATTGTCATAATAATCCATAATCTTTAGTAAGAGATGTTTGGGTAACTTTTTATTAGTAATTTAATTCCTGCGTAATTTTAAAATTACATTATTAATTGTAATTGAAATATTTAGCAAATATTTATGAATTCAATTACATGCCTTTATTGAACTAACCAATTTCAATATTCTATATACTTTTTACTTTAAAGGCGTTTAAATATATTAAAAATTTTAGAAAAAAATAATAAAATAAGATAAACAAAATTAAAAATACCAAAAATTAAAAAAAGATTAAAAGTTTAATAAATAAATTAAAACAAAAAAGAACATAAGTACGGATTTGAATTCAAGCTAAAATTAACGTGCAATCGAATTCAGTTACTTAAGAATTCAATTTCATTACGGTGAATTACGGCAAACTAAACGCACCCTTAATTGAATGCCGCGTGTGATTATTTAACCAATAGCATGTATGTTTGAATCTTATGGTCACATGTACGTAAGATGTATCACTTAAAATCATGGCATCCGGTGTACATGCATGTGTTTAACATTGATCACATATTATAGACTTTGTCATTTCCAAATGCATGTATCACAAGTGTTCCAGAAAATGCATGAAAATTGAATAATATTTAAATGTATCTAAGCTATTGGACCACACCAATGTAACGTGTCAATCCCCATAAAGTAAAATAAAAAACAGTTAATTTATACATCATTCTAACACTTATTAAGTTATATACTACTCACTCCGTCCCATAAAAAACTTCTCATTTCACCCTAAATTGTTATCCCACAAAAAACTTCCCATTTCAATAAATTACTATTATTATTAAGGACACCACCACTAACTATCCACTAACTATCTTTCTCTCTCCAAATCAATCTTATATTTTAATCAAAATGATTGTCAATGACCCCACCACTAACTATCACCTTAAAACTTGTGCCCATCTCAAATGGGAAGTTTTTTGTGGGACGGAGGGAGTATTATGTATAATTAAGACATATTCCCTCTATCCCATAAAAAACTTCTCATTTCACTCTAAATTTTTGTCCCACAAAAAAACTTCTTATTTCTCATATTTGACGGGCCCCACACAATAAAAAACTATTATTACTAAAGACCACACCACTAATATCCACTAACTATCTTTCTCACTCCAATACAAGTACCAGGGTCGTCCCTGGGCATGGGCGACAAGGGCGGTCGCCCAGGGCCCACAAAATTTAGTGGCCCACTTTCAAAAAAAATTAGCTCATGTATACATGTATGTAAACTCATTTGAATAAAGGTATATGCAACGAAATATTGAAAATAAGCGGACTATAGGGTCCAATCTGGACATTTTACTTGGGGATTGAGATGACAGTTTTAATTTTGCGGAATTTTTTTATTTATATGGGAAAAAATTACTTTCGGGGGGCCCATTTTAAAGATTTTGCCAGGGCCCACAGATTGATTGGACCGGCCCTGAATACAACCTTATATTTTAATTAAAAGTAGAGTGAATTACATCTAAGGTCCCTGTGGTTTACCACTTATTGCAGCCACAATTCCTAAACTTCATTAAGTACACTGGGAGTCCCTGGTGTTGCCACTTTGTTGCACCCGTAGTCCCTGAAGCAGACAGCCGTTTATTAGGGCTGTTAAATCCCACATGTGCAAAGCACATGATGGGTAGTATGGTAATTGTACACCCCTTCCTCATATTTAAACCCGAGTAAATTACATGGAAGGTCCCTGTGGTATACTACTTATTACAGCCATAGTCCCTGAAATTCATTTATTACACCGGAAGTCCCTGAAACCCCCTCCCTTCACTTCCCTTCCCTTCCCATGTGACCCACAAAGGTCGTCTAGACAACCCTTGACCCAAATGAGACGTGTCCTAGGCTTGTCATGTAAAGGGAGAGACGCATCTTCAAGCATGCGACATATGGTCGCGGTCATGGTGCGACCTTACGGTTACAAGTAGTCTTAGATACTCTTAAATCTTGTTTCATTTTCATGCGTTTTATGGAACACTTGTGATACTTGCATTTGGAATTGACTAGTCTACAACATGTGATTAATGATAAACAAATGCATTTATGCATGTACACCACAACCAAGACGGAATTTGACATGTTTGATTGGCGTAATTCAATAAACTTGTCTCATTTTCATGCGTTTTCGGGAATATTTTACACTCGTGATACTTGCCTTTGGAAACGACAAGTCTACAATATGTGATCGATGACAGACACATGCATGTAAACCGTGCACAACAACCTACGACCAACCAGATGGCATGATTTTATGTGGCGAGTGTACGACTATAAGATGCCACTTTCCCTTTTTTTTTAAATAACGGTATTTAGTCCTACCATTTGGTCATATTCATATTCATACTCATTAGATGAAGACATGTGTCAAAATTAATGGATAATATTAAGAGAGAGAATTAGTGAATTACACTAGCTATCCTATCAAATGAGTAGGACTATGATTATGACTAAATGATAGGACTAAATATCATTTCTCTTTTTTTAATTATCAGTTTAATGTGATTCAGAGATGCCATCAGCTAAATAAGATCGTTATTGAAAAAAAAAATAGTCTAGATCAATTGGCCACCAAGGGTAGTCTTGGGGGGTTTGTCTTCATGGAATCTTGGATTCAAGCCTTGTTGAGGACATTCCTCAGGAGAAAAAAAAAAAGATGTGAGGTTTAATCCTCCAAAAAAAAGAAAATATGTTCGAAGAATGAACGAATTATCAGTTCGTTTAGGTATTTTTCATCTTTCTCTTTCACTCTCTTCAATACAAATTAATCATATAAAAACATGTTTTTTTATTTCAAAGTTATAAAAACCACTTTTAGTTAATGTTAAGCTATATTGCATTAATTATTTTTTAAATACAGGCCCACATCAGACGTCACCTAAACAACAAAATCACATTACTTTGCATGCAATATCCATCATACCACCACATTCACCTACATGTGAATGAGGGCCTATCGAATATGCCTAAAAATTGCATGGGAATGGGCAACCACGCTTGTAGTCTTTCTTGGCAGTAGCCACATGTGTTTACAGCGTGACGGGGGCTGTGTTCTTTCCAGCTTCATGGAGTGGAGGCTTGGAGGGCATGCCAACACGGCAACCAGCCAACCGGACAACATAAATTGCATTTGAGAAAAACAAAAGGACGAATGCACATAAACTCGTAGAGTGTGTGTAGATATGCACATGTATTTCGTCAAATCGTCACGCTTTTTTTGTTTAGCTAATCTGTTTCAGATTTTTGGTTGTTCCAAAAATAGGATGCTAAAGCTAGCTTAATAGAAACTATTTAATTACCTTATATTATAGAAAAATAATTATTTATTTAATATTTTTAGATATGTACTTGGCGTAAAATTTACACCTATATCAAAGTTACATAACCTATTTTAAATTGTTTTATATAACTTATAATATTGTAAGCTGAATATTTTAAGCTATACATGCTAGTTGAATAAATGAGGAACTATTTAAAATAAAAATCTTCACTTATACAGATCAATTTAATGACAAAAGATAATTATAAAAATCTCGTATTTTTTTTATGTATTTATTTACTTATTTGTAATTTAATTTTATTTGTGGGCTGATTTATACAGATCAATTAATGATAAAAGATAATTATATCATTTTACCACACTTTACAATTTACCCCTCAAATTAGTCCTTATTTTTATGTAATATCAAGGGATACATTTCAACCATGTTGGTCCCCAACAATACAAACGTGTTGCGTTATGGCTAAGTGTAGACTTACAAACAAAGAACACACAAGATTTCAATGATTAAGAGTTTATTAAAACAACTTAATACTGTACAAAGTTTGCGGAAATAGATAGTACACACTAACTAAAACTTTATACTTGAAATGACACTTTAACTAGATCAAACTAGAAAAGATTATGCAAGGAGAGTAATATCAGCTGATACTAACAGCTGATATTGTATGCCGAGTAATAACTATGAGGGAGTTAATACTAGACAAACTCTCAGAGAATGTTCTTGTGCTATGAATGCTAAAAGGTGCGTGTAAATGCAAGCATTTACATCTCTATTTATAGCCCAAGATCCATGTTCCTTTGTCCACAAGTTAATCGACGTGTAAACATATTATTCGTCGATGTAGACTTGTCCAAGGAGACATTAAATGCTCTTGCATACGTTATAGTCCCAATTGTACTTTGTGTCAACTTCTCTTGTAACCTTTTCTGACGCACAGTGAAAAGATGTACTATGATAGTACAAAAGATGTTGACTATCTCTATACATGCTTGGAGGGACAAACGATGAAGTTCTGACAACTTATCTTCTATTACCGAAATAGAAGATCCTCATCGTTTTCTTCTTCTTTGAGCGGGAAAGGAAAATATTCAAAGTGTCAAGAATATTTTCCACCAAGTCTTTATCTGCAGCGGTACCATCAGCTGATTCCACAATCAGCTGAGTGGTCTTCTTCTTGTCTTTGTCCTTTGGCCATAGACTTCGAATGATCACTCTTGAATTGCTGCTGATTTGACTTGACTTCTAGAGTTAAGTACTAACTCAACTGAAGGTTTATTGTATATACTTGTTTCAGCTGAGATACGTACTTCAGCTAATTTTATTCTTCTTGGCTATCGATCATCAAATCTTATTTACTTAGTCTTGGGACTAACAATCTCCCCCTATTTGATGCAATCGAATAGCTGTATAATTGTGACCCTGTAATGATTCAGCTGATCTAGTCAGCTGAATGCTTATGTACTTTGACCCTTTGGGTTCTTTTGACTATTTGTATCTTTTTACAGTATTTCTACAAGTATATTACAAACATAATTTTCCATTGACATGAAGCTGTTTAAGTACAAGGAAAATAAAACAAAAACATAGTCTCAAGTATTTATTCTCTTAAGACATCCTGATACACTGAGCTGATGGCTGAGTTGATTAGTTTCTTCATTTCTTTTCCCTCTTCAGTAGAGGAGCTCAGCAGTTTGTGATAGACTATAAGCTGCTCAACATCGCATAAGTCTAATTCATCAGCTCTTTGGAAGCAAGGCCTCTTCTTTTCACCCAGATAGCAGAAACCGTAAATAGGTTCTGTTACAATACGCCCAGGGATAAAGTCAACTTCCGTGGGTACGGTTCTTGAGAGATTGAGTCTTGATCGTTTAGCATAGATTATTGAAGACCCAACCTCAGCTGATCTGGGTTCAGCGAAAGGCTCGGGGAGAATGGACTTACGTTTCTCCCCTCTTGTTGTGGAGCTTTCACCAGCAGGTTCTCTGACAGTCTCAGCTTGAGGTTCACGCAATTCAGCTAGTATGCAATTTGTCAAATCAGGAGAGTATCTCTTGATCTTGTCGCATAGAGTCTTGAAGGAGTAGATTGCGATTTTTGCCTCAGTTTCCAGATCTGCAATGTTTGGAGATGGTTTTGCAGACTTGGCAGCTTTTAACATCTCATTCCATTCATCATAGCTGAAATGAGTGTTGACCTTGTTCAGAGAAATCCTTTCAGGAGCTAAGGGCCCTCCAGCTCTATAAATGATGATTTCTTGTGGGGAGCTGGATGTTGATTTAGGGCACCTTACGCTGCTGATTCTGGCTTCTTGCCGACGTTTGTAGAGAACTTTGTTGAACAACCTAATGTTCTCAGCTCTTTCTGCTTCACCTCTTTGATACAGCTCTTCTTGAGTTTTTCTTTGAAGAGTGATAGCTGTTTCAAAATCTGCAGCAGTTCCAGCTTCTTCAAGAACAACAGCTGCAATCGTGGCATCGGAAAGCTCCCCCTCAGCAGGTTGAGGATTCACTTGTATAGTGGGCCGAGGGTTTTGGATTTGCGGGGTTTGGACTTGTGGGACCTCAGCTGATTCAAAGGTATCAACGATGCGAACATTAGCTGAGGATTCTTCTTCTTGTATTCCAGCAGAGGTGAATGTTGGTGATTTTGGAGTTTCACCTGCTGAAATATCTTCTTGAACATTGGCTCCAACAGCAGAGGTGATTATGGTTTGTGAATCTTGTTCACCTTGTTGTTCACCTGCTGAAGTAGCTTGCTCTTTCTCCCCCTCAGAGAGTGCCTGAAGAAGCAAGGTACTCTCTGGTACAGCAAAAGGACGGACAGCTGGGGCACCCTCATTGAGTTTCTGCAAAATGAGGTCAAGGGTGCCTTGGAGACCAGTGACTTGAGAGGTTAACGAACAAACCTCAGTCTCCAGCTTGTCCATCTGAGTGGACACAGCAGCAGCAGAAGCATCAATAGCCTTGGCGAGACGGCTATGCGTATTGGCCAGCAGAGATTCCTGCTTTTCTTGAGCAAGGCCAATACGATCAACAGCGGAGATGAGAGGGGTGACCTGAGACTGTAACAAGGTCAGCTGTCGATCAACTTCTGCGTCAGCTGCCCGGGCTTCAGCTAGAAGCCTATCCTTCTCGGTTCTGTCAGATTCTTGAATAGAGCGGAGCTCTCGCTGGGTGAGCTCTTGAAGCTTGATGAGCTCGCTGGTGTTGCATCGAATCTGATCAGAAAGAAGAGCTAGCTGAGGAGTAGCAGTGTGGACTTCAGTATGCAGAGAGGCAATACTCGTTGAAAGATTGTCAACGGATTGAGCATATTGTTGAGGAACATCCCTGCGAAAGGTGTTCAGCTGGTTCCTCAAGATGGCCATCCCAGGACGTATCTGGGATTTTACAACTCTAGACACCAAGGCAGCAAGGGCCTTGGTGGGAATGCCTTCACCAGCTGTGCTGGTTCCAGCATGGGACATTTGGACAATTTGGGGAGAAGGGTCCGGAATGTGTCCAGCTGAGGTGGTAGCCTCAACTGTGGGAGAAGTCATTACTGAGTTAGGAGGAATAGCTCCGATGGGTTGCTCAGTAATTGTGGGGGGTGAGTTGGGTCCAGCTGAAACTTCTAGGGTTCTGTCAGAAGGGCCGACATCAGCTGTCAAATCAAATTGAAGCCAAGGTTCATCTGCTGATTCGTCAGGAGACGAGTAGTAGGGCTGAATGGGTTCATCAGCAGAATCAAACATTAAGGAATAAGCTGTTTGATTACCTTGTGCTTTATTCTCACCAGTCGGCTGCACTGGTATAGAGACATGAGGAGAAAGTCCTCGGGGTGGTGGGTCAGCTGCCTCACAGCTCAGTTGGCGAATACGTTCGCGATCACTGGCAGCTTGGGTGAGTGCCTCAGTAACAACTGGGTCTACAGTTGTCCCTTCATCGGCGGTGGTGGTTTCCTCGATCTCCAGCTGGTGTAAGCTGGTGACGTTGTGGGAAACAGAAAGAACAGTTTCAAGATTGACTTGGTTTCCAGTCAATCTGTCATCAACTGCTGACTCAGAAAGTGATGAAGAAGTTGGTGGTGGTGTGTGTGCAGCTGACTCTCGGGTGGCTTGGGATGAGCCAAAAACTTCACCAGCAGTCTGTTGAGAGACTGAGGTTGCTTGTGGAGTTTGTCCCCTTTTTACAACAACTGATAATGAATCAGTTGAGGAGCTACGTAGAGGTGTGGAGCCGGCACTAACTCCTAAAGAACGAAATTGCCGTTTTGAAAGCTGCTGACCTGTTGAGAGATCAACAGGAGGAAGTGAAAGAGGAAGAGAAAGAGAAGAGTGATCAGCCAGGAGTGTCCGACTAGAAACTCCGAGAAGAGGAGAAGTTTCTAGTGAGACATTGTCAGATTGAAAATGAGAAGAAAACTCAGCAGCGGATGCTGGCAGAGCTTCTGGTCGTAATCCACTCAAACTGGAGCTCAAAAGGGGCCCCAGTGGATCCTGGCTGAATCCTGATGATGCTGCAATTGCCACATCAGCATCATCAGTAGCCATACCTTCTCCACAGGTAGCAGACCCTCTCTCCTGTAGTTGAGGAGAAGAAGGATCACGTGAAGCGGGAGAAGATGGCGGGAGGAGGGGAGAAGAAGTGGTGAGACGATGAGCTGATCTTTTGACTCGTCTCCTTACCACCAGAGGAATGAAATCCTCTGCCTCATCTTCCATCTCTGTGGGAGCTGAGATCCCAGTGGAAGTGGGGTTCTTTTCACCAGCAGCTAGCGGACGACTAGCAGCCGATGAACCCTGCAGATGAGGAAAGGACATACCTTCTTGTAGGGCAGATTTCTTCGTTGTGGTGCCCTTTGATTTATCCCTCCTGGATCTAGTATGATCATCAATGATCTTCAGCATGTACGAGGAGAGGGGAACATCCTGACCAGCTTCCTTCTTGGAGTTGAATATGGTGTTGGATAAGGTACGAACCTCGAAAAATTCCCCTGGAAGGTCATCGTAATCGATCTCCAGCTTCTCGGTCATCACATGAGCGATGCACAAGGTGAAGAAACGAATATAAGGGATGTGATTTCCCTTTCCTTTGAGCTTGGTTTTGACCTCCTCGTACACCAGTCTCCCATAATCAATCCGCTGACCAGTGATTAGGGCTTCAGCAAAGATCTGAAGCTTGGAGTTGCACTGGTTTTGAGACCCATGGTTCCCGCCTATACACTGAATGATATGAGTGAAGAAATAGGCCCATGGTCTCGTCAGCTGAGACTTCTTGAAGATCGGAACCCTGTCCTCAGCGCTTTCCAATCGATATCCAGTGATATCGATCAGACTTTTCTTTGCATCCTCAGCAGATTTCATCTCCTGAGGTTCTTCAGTAGGGTTCAAGTAGTTGAACCCACAAGCAGTTTGGAAATCATCAACAGTAATGGTGATTTGATGATCTCTAACTTGCGCGACAATGTTGTCTCCAGAGACGGAGGCAATCATCCAGAAATCACGCAAGAGTTCGTAAAAACTCTTGGTGAAGCGCAAGAATGCACCACTGACAAGACAATGGCGCAAAAACTTTCCAACCGGACGGTAGATGTCCTTGAGGTTGTCCGGTGGAGAGGTGTTTGCCACCAAGTTCGAGTTTTGAGTAAACTCGATGGCATCTCTGGATAGGGAAGCTTTTTGGGTTTTTTTTGGAGGTAGACATGGTTAAGAAAAGAAGAAGATTAGGGTTTTGAGAGAGAAGAAGAGAGAAGTTTGAAGGTGGTTATTTGGGAGTAGTGGAGAAGAGTGAGGAGAGGTGAGGGGTATTTATAGGGAGAAGATGAACCATTTTGGGTAACTGTTTGAATTTAAACCGGGTAAAAATGGATAGTTGGAAACCAACTATGGAAATTTTGGTTTTCGTGCGAATAAATAGGTACGATTTGACAGTAAGGGTTAGTGGAGCCGTTTCTGTGACAGAGATGTCAAATCCCTCATAAAAGCCAAATATTTCCACTTGAGTACAAATATTTGTCACAGAGAACGTGTGGATGGGGTTAAAAGATTCCTTTTCTTTGAAAAACCAAACGTTTTAACTGATAAAACTTGACAAGTATCATTTTGAGATGAGTTACTCAGCTGATCGATAAATTTAAAGCGTTTTAATCAGCTGAGTGTACTAAGTGACAAGGTGAACATCATCAGCTGCTGATAGTACTTCAGCAGATGAGTTAAGCATTTAACATACCCATCTCGCTGATTAAGAAATTAAAGCGTTTTTCATCCAATGGCTTGGTGAATAAATCAGCTAGCTGAAGGTCTGTTGAAATGAAATGGAGTTCCACATCACCTTGTTCAATGTGATCTCTAATGAAATGATACCTTATGTCAATATGTTTGGTTCTGGAATGAAGAACAGGGTTATTGCTGATTGCGATAGCACTAGTGTTATCACAATAGATAGGAACTTTGGAAAAGTTCATATCGAAGTCAACCAGTTGATTCTTCATTCAAAGGACTTGAGCACAGCAGCTTCCAGCATCAACATATTCTGCTTCAGCTGTAGAGGTAGAAACAGTATTTTGTTTCTTGCTTGTCCAGCTGACTAGCTTTCCACCTAGCAGCTGGCACCCTCCAGTGGTGCTCTTTCTATCCATTTTGCAACCTGCAAAGTCTGAATCTGAATAGCCAATTAGATCAAACCCGGAGTGTTTGGCATACCAAAGACCTAGGCTTGGAGTACCTTTAAGGTACCTCAAAATTCGCTTAGCAGCTATTAAATGAGATTCTCTAGGATCAGCTTGATACCTAGCACACATGCAAGTAGCAAACATAATATCTGGTCTGCTGGCAGTGAGATAGAGCAACAATCCAATGATTCCTCTATAGAAAATGACATCAACTGATTTCCCAGTTGAGTCAGCATCTAGATTATTTGGAGGAGCCATTGGAGTTTTATGGATGATGATGAATTCATATAAAATTTCTTTAACAGATCTTTGATATATTTTTCTTGATTTATAAAAATCCCATTTTTAGATTGTTTAATTTGTAATCCAAGAAAGTAAGTTAATTCACCCATCATGCTCATCTCATACTTTGTAGACATGAGTTTTGAAAAACGTCTACAAAGTTTTTCATCAGTAGAACCAAAAATTATGTCATCCACATAAATTTGAACTAGAATGATATCACCTTTGATTTTGCGTATGAATAAGGTTTTATCAATCTTTCCCCTTGTGAAGTCATTTGCTAGAAGGAAGGTGGAGAGTGTGTCATACCATGCACGAGGAGCTTGTTTCAACCCATAAAGTGCTTTATCCAATTTAAACACATAGTCTAAATACTTGGGATTTTCAAAGCCTGGTGGTTGCTTAACATAAACTTCCTCTTGCAGCTTCCCATTTAAGAAGGCACTCTTTACATCCATCTGAAAAACTGTGAAGTTTTTGCAAGCAGCATAGGCTAGAAATATTCTAATAGCCTCAAGCCTTGCTACTGGGGCAAATGTTTCATCGAAATCGATTCCTTCTTCATGTCTGTACCCTTGTGCAACAAGTCTAGCCTTATTGCGAATAACCACTCCTTCCTCATCCCATTTGTTCCTAAATACCCACTTAGTACCAATTATTGTCTTACCAGCTGGTGGGGGCACCAGCTGCCATACTTTGTTGACTTCAAATTGGTTAAGTTCTTCCTGCATTGCTTGAATCCAGCTGGAGCTTTCTAAAGCAGCTTTAATATTTTTCGGTTCTTCAGCTGCTAGGAAGCACGACCATAGGCAGAGATTACATGATGCCTTACTTCTTGTAACTACACCTTGTTGTGGATCTCCAATGATTAATTCAATTGGATGTTCTGAGGTCCACTTAGATTGGGGATCAGCTGTAGAAGAGGAGGATTCAGCAGAGTTTGATCCTTGTTGAGCAACAGATTGCTCAGCAGGATTATGTACTTCATTTTGAACTAATCTTCTTGAAGTAGGAAGAGGTGGCTTAGAATTTGGTCTTGCCTTAGATGATGCTCTTGTTGTAGGTATTTATTGTCGCACAGCTGCAATGTCTACAAGATATGTGGGAGCATTATGGAATGTATCATCTGAATCATTTATTTGAACATCGAAGAGATTCAAGGCATCAACGAATGTTTTAGCAGAATCGTCAGTTGATGGCTCAGTCGATCTTTGAAATGCATCAGATGATTGATTAGAGGTGGGATTCAAGGCCTTTGAGTGTTCTTCAAAAGTGACATTGATAGATTCTTCTAGAGTTTGTCTTCTTTTGTTGAAAAATCTGTATGCCTTGGATGTAGTGGAGTATCCCAAGAAAATGGCTTCATCAGCTTTAGCATCAAACTTGCTTAGCTGATCTCGTGTATTTAACACAAAACACACACAACCAAATATATGGAAGAAGCCAATGTATGGTTTCCTTTGACGTAGAATCTCATAAGAAGTTCTTTTGTGTCTCTTCACATAGAGAGATCTATTTTGAGTGAAACAAGCTGTGTTGACAGCTTCTGCCCAGAATTGCTTTGGCATGTTTGACTCAGCAAGCATTGTTCTTGCAGCTTCTATTAGGGTCCTATTTCTTCTTTCAGCCACACCATTTTGTTGAGGTGTTCTAGCAGCTGAAAAGTTTTGAGAGATCCCAACTTCTGAGCAGAAGTCATCTAATGCACTGTTTTTGAATTCAGTACCATTGTCTGATCTCGGTATTTTAACTCTTGGCCCATTTAGAAGTTCCATCTTTTTGATGAACTTGATAATTTCATTTGCTGCATCACTTTTGTGGCGAAGAAATATAACCCAAGTGTATAGTGAGTATTCATCGACGATAACTAGTGTATACTTCTTTCCACCTAGACTTTCAGTACTCATAGGACCAAATAGATCCATATGGAGCATATGTAGACAGCTGTTGATGGAGAAACATTGCTTTGATTTGAAGGAGCTTTTATGCTGTTTGCCTTGTTCACAGGCTGAACAAAGTTTATCCTTTTCATACATGATTTGTGGTAAGCCATTCACCAGCTGACCTCTAGCCAGCTTTGAAATATTCTTGAAGTTAAGGTGAGATAGCCGTTTATGCCACAACCAATTTAGCTCTTCAGTGGAATGGGAGAATAGACAAACTTCTTGATTTTGAGGATTCATGTCAAGAGTATAAACATTGTTGTTCCTTGGTGAAACTAATACAACTTTTCCACTTTTATCCGTTACCGTTCCTCTATATTCATTAAAGTTCACTGAGAACTTTGCATCACATAGTTGGCTTATGCTGATTAGGTTATGTTTCAGCCCATTTACATAACCAACTCTTGTGATCTTTATAGATCCATTTGAAATGGAACCATATCCTTCAGTTGAGCCTCTACCATTATCACCAAAAATTACAGGAGGACCAGCACGAACTTCGAATTCTTCAAGCAGGGATTTATTTCCAGTCATGTGTCTTGAGCAACCACTGTCTAGATACCAGACATGTTTGCTTTGATCACCCTGCACAAGAATTAAAAGAAGTTAGTTCTTTTTGGGAACCCACATTTCTGTGGGTCCTTGAGACTTCCTGCTGGAGCTCACAGGGGTTGGTTTTTCAATAGGCTCACAAGCTGAAGATGGGGATGGTCTTAAGCTTGGACTGTCACACTCACTGGCCAGGTGCCCACGATCTCCACATCTATAACATTTTCTGTTCTTTTGCTGTGGAGTGGAGGGCGAGGCAGCAGGGTTAGGTACTGGACCTAAAATCCCTTTCATCTTCTGATTTTCAGAGAGAGTCAGATTTTGAACGAGTGAAGTCAGATTACTGATTTTTCTTTTCAGCTGTTTGACAGAACCAGCTGAGGAAGGACTAGGAGTGTTTTTGGAGACACTCTTACCTTTGTTCTCTGCAGCCCGAGTACGAACTCCAGCTGTCTCACCCTTGAAGGGTGTAAGAACAGTTCTCTTTCCTGCTGTCTTGTTAGTCTTCTTTTGAGGTCTAGCAGCAGAGACAACAGGCGCTGAACCCAAGATAGATTTTCTTGGTTCAACTATTACTACAGTGGGTGTCCTAACAACCATGGCTGAGGAATCAGCTGAGGATTTCTCACCCGTGGTTTCAGAAGGTTCTTTTGTGGACATCTCAGTAGCATAGGTTTTGGTAGACCTAACAAAGGAACCAAAAACCAACTCTTCAGCTGGCACATACGCATCAGCTGATGAGGAGTACAGATCATCTGTACTGCTGTCAGGTACAACGGCTGCAGCATAGAAGTCTCCGCCCAGTACAGCTTGTACTTGACTAGGAATTTGTGAGTTAACACATTCACTCACATGTTTGGATGAACGGGACCATGATTCACAAATCTTTTTAATTGCTTCAAGTTCTTTAACCTTTTCACTTAGATCGTGTTGAAGAACTGAATTTATAAATTTAGTTTCTGAAAGTTCTTCCTTTAAAGATTTATGATCAATTAGTCTTTCTTTTAAAAAAGCATTTTCACGAAGAATAGTATTGTGTTTATCCAAACATTCACCTTTCAGCTGATCAATGAAGTGCAAGTCACAAATAATAGAATCAACAATATCCTTGGCTTCTGTAGCCTCAGCAGAAATTAGAGAGGTTACCTTTTTATGGACAATGTTGACCCATTGGTAGGAACTAGCATCATCAGCTGTAATACTTTCATCAGCACGAGCCATCAAACACATTGTGGCCATTGGTTCATCATCATCGGATGAGCTGTCACCAGAGTCAGCCCAGTCGTGAGTTTCAGCTACTAGACCCTTGTCAGCAGCTTTGCTTTCAAGTGCCTTCTTTTCTTCTAGGATCTTTTTGGTGAAGGCTTGTAGCTTTTTGTATTTTTCTTCAATGGATTCACCAGTTGAAGATGATGAACTTGCTTTCTTCTGCTTGCAGTCGTTAGCATAGTGTCCCTTCTTGTTATAGTTGTAGCATGTTATCTCAGAAATATCAGGTGTACTTCCAGATGGTCTGGAAGGTGCAGCTGACGAGATAGGTCTGCTACTGGAGCCTTTAGCTGACTTGCCCTTGAAATTTTTTCTATTTTTGACAAGTAAGGCAAGCTCAGATATGAGGGCTTCGTTGTCTTCATCTTCATTGATCTCCTCGATGCTTACTTCAGGCATGTTGAACAAATCAACAACTGAGGTATTGTCAGCTTCATCATCTGATGGAGGATATTCAATTTTGCTGGGCTTGTTTATGGAAACAAGTGCAGTTGAAGATCCTGAGGAACTCATTTTAGAGTCCTTTTGAGGTTGAAATTTGTTGAGTACAGTTCTCTCATGGCTTAGAAACATACCATAGAGATATGAAAGAGTATAGTCTTTCAAGGTGGGAGATGTACTCATGCAAGTTATAATGGTAGCCCATTTAACGGGTAAGGCAGCCATAAACTTACACATTTTGGACATTTCGTCCTTATCAACTCCATAAGACTTCAGCTCGTTTAATAAGATATTATAACGATTAAAAGTTTGAGCTATAGTCTCACTAGGCTTGGCTCTAAACAGCTCGTAGTCATGGATGAGCATGTTCTTGTTATGTTCACGCACAACAGATGTGCCTTCATAAACTTCAGCCAGCCTGTCCCACATCTCTTTTACTGAGTCACAAACTTGTATATTGTGATACAGTTCATCACCAACTGCTTGAAAAAGCATATCCCTTCCTTTATTCTCAAGATGAACAAGACGTTTTTCAGCGTCCGTCCATTGAGCTTCAGATTTAACAACGTAGTGTTCTGGTATTTCAGGAGTACCAGGGATGAGGGTTTGAGGGATGTATTTTCCTATCGTGAGATTATCTTCTAGTTTAGGATGATAGGTAACCATGTGGGATAACATGCGAGTTTTCCAAATGGGATAGTTGGTTTGGGTGAGTTTGGGAGGTTTGCCAGATGATGGTAGATCAGATGTAGGTTCAGCCATAACAGATGCTCAAAGTTGATGGAAAACAACTTTGACACTTGCTCTGATACCAGTTGTTGGTCCCCAACAACACAAACGTGTTGCGTTATGGCTAAGTGTAGACTTATAAACAAAGAACATACAAGATTTCAATGATTAAAAGTTTATTAAAACAACTTAATACAGTACAAAGTTTGCGGAAATAGATAGTACACACTAACTAAAACTTTATACTTGAAATGACACTTTAACTAGCTCAAACTAGAAAAGATTATGCAAGGAGAGTAATATCAGCTGATACTAACAGCTGATATTGAATACCGAGTAATAACTATGAGGGAGTTAATACTAGACAAACTCTCAGAGAATGTTCTTGTGCTATGAATGCTAAAAGGTGTGTGTAAATGCAAGCATTTACGTCTCTATTTATAGCCCAAGATCCATGTTCCTTTGTCCACAAGTTAATCGACGTGTAAACATATTATTCGTCGATGTAGACTTGTCCAAGGAGACATTAAATGCTCTTGCATACGTTATAGTCCCAATTGTACTTTGTGTCAACTTCTCTTGTAACCTTTTCTGACGCACAGTGAAAAGATGTACTATGATAGTACAAAAGATGTTGACTTTCTCTATACATGCTTGGAGGGACAAACGATGAAGTTCTGACAACTTATCTTCTATTACCGAAATAGAAGATCCTCATCGTTTTCTTCTTCTTTGAGCGGGAAAGGAAAATATTCAAAGTGTCAAGAATATTTTCCACCAAGTCTTTATCTGCAGCGGTACCATCAGCTGATTCCACAATCAGCTGAGTGGTCTTCTTCTTGTCTTTGTCCTTTGGCCATAGACTTCGAATGATCACTCTTGAATTGCTGCTGATTTGACTTGACTTCTAGAGTTAAGTACTAACTCAACTGAAGGTTTATTGTATATACTTGTTTCAGCTGAGATACGTACTTCAGCTGATTTTATTCTTCTTGGCTATCGATCATCAAATCTTATTTACTTAGTCTTGGGACTAACAAACCATTGATCAATTATATTTAGTGGTCAAAATTAATCACAAATTTTATACATGGAGAGATACTTTGGTCATTTGACACTCTTTTATTTTATTTTATTTTTTTTATTAATTGTTGCTTTATTAATTTTTTATTTTATTTTTTAAAATTAAAAAAAAAATCTGATTTGATAATCACACGTGATCGTATAATTAAGCACATATGGGTATACACGTGATCAAATAAACAAAATCACATACGATTATATAAAAACCTCACATGTTATTAAGTATAATCACATGTGATTAACACATAATATTATTTTCCCCACAAAAAATAATAATAATAAAATTAAAAATAATAATAAAATAAATTAAAATTTATGTTGGTGTCAAATGACCAAAATACCTCTCAACATATAAAATATATGATTAATCTTACCATTAATTATTATTAATCAAAAATTGTAATTATGTTTTGAGATTAACTAAAAATTAAGAAGAATATTGTTTATACAATACTTTATATGTTTAAACAATCTAACCGTACTCATAGTTAAATAAGTAGTGATTTTTACACTACATATTTTATTCAATACACTATAATAATTGTTTTGTATGTTTATACAGTATACAATAATATTTATACAATTATGATACATACATGTATAAAAGAATGTGGTGTAAAAACTAATTAATATTTAATACTTTCGCTAACGCCACTACCTACGTCACTTTGGTATTAATTCAAATGTCACACTCCTATTTATACCACTCAAACCCTTCCTTCACCTTCACCTTTACCACCATATTTCTCCACCATTAAAAGTTCAAAAAATGGCGAAATCTCCAGAAACAGAGCATCCAATCAAAGCTTACGGATATGCTGCCCGAGACACTTCCGGTGTTCTTTCTCCTCTCACTTTCTCCAGAAGGTATTCAATTCTATGTTATCCGATCTTTTGTTTCTGATTACGTTTAATAACCCGTACAATTGTTAGATTCTGATCGTCATTCGTTGATGATGATTTATAGGGCTACGGGTGGAAAAGATGTGAGGTTTAAAGTTTTGTATTGTGGGATCTGCCATTCTGATCTTCATTTTGCCAAGAACGAATGGGGTATGACTACTTACCCCGTGATTCCTGGGTACGTGTTATAATCTTCTAATTGATTCGGTTTTTCTCCTAATATATCGAATAATCTCGTTTTTCGTAACAAGATTGCTTTTTAATTTGTTAACTTTGTTATTGTTTATGGAAAATATTCTAGATAATAGGTAATTAATTACTATAGGAAGAATTGTGTTAAAATATCATTATATGCCCTTCGGCTTCCTAGGTACAATGAAATTTTGACTTATATTGACTATTTAATTAATTGTTACATACTTATTTTGTTGTTTTGGCTGATTTGGGCGGTCAATTTAATGTTTGTCCTGACTCTGCTTTGTAGTTCTTGTAGCTATGTTCTGGGCCAAACCCCCATCAATCATCGGCTGTGAAAATGTAACTTTCTAAATACATATATAAAAAAAAGGTTGAACTATTTTTACTAGAGCTATGATTAAGAATTTATTATGATGTTAATGAACCGAAAATTACATCATCAACATAAATTATATTTAAAGTTAGACTTAAAATTGTCAAATTCGGTTTCTTGAACCAAAAAATACAAGAACCGAAAGGGATAAAAAAAGAAACCGATAACCGGCGTGAAAACCGGGTCCTACCGGTTCCGTTTTTTCGATTAAGATGCACACCCCATAAGTTTAAGTACATTCGTATTTTGTGACGATACCTCTTAATATAATGATATGTGAAATAGTTTGGTACCAAATTATAGTATAGTGGAAAAGAATTGTTTGGCCTATACCATCAAGTAACATAGCCTTTACCAATTGACTCCCACTTCCCACCATCTTTTACCGATTAATCTTACTTTAGAACATTAAAATTATATTATTAACTTACACATTTGATGTTTTATGCAGGCATGAGATTGTGGGTGTGGTGACAGAAGTAGGCAGCAAAGTGGATAAATTCAGAGTCGGTGACAATGTCGGGGTTGGATGCTTGGTGGGGTCATGCAAATCATGTGAAAATTGTGCTAACGATCTCGAAAACTACTGTCCAAAACAGATTTTAACATACGGAATCCCCTACCATGACGGCACGCTGACATACGGTGGGTACTCAGATCACATGGTTGCAGATGAACATTTTGTCCTCCGTTGGCCCGAGAATTTACCACTTGATACGGGTGCACCGTTGCTATGTGCTGGAATCACAACATACAGCCCGCTTAGGTATTTTGGGCTAGACAAACCGGGTGTGAAAGTGGGTGTGGTTGGTCTCGGTGGGTTAGGTCATGTTGCGGTCAAGATGGCTAAGGCTTTTGGTGCAGAAGTTACTGTTTTTAGCACCACACTTGCTAAGAAGCAAGAAGCACTTGAAGGACTTAAAGTTGACCATTTTATAGTCAGTAAAGATCAAGAATAAATGCAAGCTGCAGCGAGTTCGTTGGATGGGATAATTGACACTGTGTCTGCAACTCACCCGATTGCACCGTTGCTCAATGTGCTCAAACCACACGGGAAGCTTGTTCTCGTTGGTGCACCCGAGAAGCCACTTGAACTATCTGCATTTTCTTTAATTATGGGTAAGTTTTTTTTTTTTGTTTTTTTTCGTTAATGTTTCTTAAAAGTTTGTTGCTAATTAAAAGGTGTACGTTTGTGGGGTTCCATCTTAAAACCAATTGGTTGTAAGAGGAGTAGTCCAAGATCCTTATAAGCACATTCCTGGTTCTTATCTTGTCCAATGTGGGACATCTTAACACGCCCCCTCACGTGTGGCGTCATTTTTTTTCACGCCTAACACTTGGATATTTTGGGTTACGTGGGGTCCGTGTGGCCGTTTGACCAACAACGGGTAAACCTAGCTCTGATATCATGTAATTTTTTGGGGTTCCATCTTAAAACCAATTGGTTATAATTAGTATGGCCCAACTCAATTGTGTAAATGGGTTAGGCCTAATACATGGATTTGATTTAACAGGGAGGAAAATTGTTGCCGGTAGTGCAATTGGAGGGCTGAAAGAGACTCAAGAAATGCTTGATTTTGCGGCAAAACATGGAGTAACTGCAGATATAGAGCTTATTCCAATAGATTATGTGAACACTGCAATGGATCGTATCTTGAAATCAGATGTTAGATATCGGTTTGTTATTGATGTTGCCAACTCGCTCAAAGCTCCATAGGTGAAATTGTTTTGTTGATGTGTTGATTGTTGTAGAACACATGAATCGGTTTTCATAGAAACATTGTTGGATTATTATGATGTTGAGAAACAATCCTTGGTGAACTTGTTATCATCTCTTTATGAATAACATTTGCGTTTGAGTTGATTTAGAGGCTTTTTAAATGAATTAACGCAAAACATTGATGTTTTCTTTTGTGTTTGAACATGAATAATGTTTTAAATAAAAAAACAGATTTTGTTATAAGTTTACATATGCATTATAAGAGCAGAGGGTGTTGTGTTGTTAAACCCATGCCAAACCTCATTTGGCAGTGTCAAAGCTAGCTAAATCACACCAGTGGTGGTGTCAAATGTAACACACCAATTTTTCAAAACAATTTAAACTTTTTAAAATAGTAAATCCAATATCCAAAAATCCATAATATTCAAAAACATGGTTTAACTAAAACTTTTGGAAGGATCAATAAGTATCAAAACCGGTGTTACAATAATATCAAAACTAAAGTCTAGGGAATTAAATAAGTACACCGAGCTAATCACTTCCAATGCTAACTACGGGACACCTAATCCTTAGCTCCCGAACCTGAGTACATAGTCAAAAGAAATGTAGTACGTGAGGCAAAATTATCTCGTGAGAAACATGGGTTTTAGACCCGGTTAGAAATATTTGAAATAAAATAATAATTAAATAATTATCACATTGCACATAATCAATCATACTCTAAGGCTTACCATAAGCCCAACACATACGTAACGGGCCTCCCCGAAACAACTCCCCCGATATGGGTTATCTAGGTAAACTCCCCCGTTTCCGGGTTATCTATTTGCTCCCCCGATTTCCGGGTTATCTCAAACTCCTCCGCTTTTCGGGTTATCTAGTTCTCGACATACTACTCTTGCGCAGGGTGGTACCGCCCCAAGTAGTAGCCACTAACTCCCCCAACTTGTGTGGGTTATCTAGGATCCAATTGATTAGCTACCACATAACAAATCATCAACTTGGGTCAAAGCCCCATAATACAACTCATATCATACTAGTGGTAACTAACACATCAAGATACAATTCAATTTAATTCAATTCAATTCAATCTTTTCTTTATTAAAAACAATTATCTAATAAAGACTCTAAGAAATCGATTCAAACTATGAAACATGGTTTACTATGTACTCAGAAAAAGATCACATGTACTCACCTTAGCAATGCTATCCAACACTTGTGTTCAACAACACAATCTTTACTTCCAAATCAAAGAAGTACTTCCAATCACAAGGTATTCTTGACTTATCATCAATACCATCACAAAACCTAGTTAAAATCCACACCTAGCTACTAATTAATCCATATTAACATTCCCAATCACCAAGTTCATACAACTTGGTGAAATCTCAAACCCTAGTTCAAGGTTTTTATCCATAAATCCCAAATCCAACTTGTACACATTGAATACAAGTCCACAATGAGTTATTTACACTCATGAGAGATCATATTCCCCAAAGATGATATGGTTGGTTCCCAAAACCACCATTAATGCCCAAGAAAAGCTTGAAATAACAAGGAGATGCATAAACTAACAAGGATTCTTACCTTAGATCAATAATCCCCAAGGAATGTGAAGATTTGAGCTCAAGAACAGCAAAAACCGTGCACTTCTTCCAAAATAACGGCTGGTAGGGTATAGGGGGTGTAGGTGTCCAAACCCTAGCCCCAAAACTCGTTTATATAGAACTGGCATGCACAGTTCGCATTCGCGAACTCGAGTTCGCGTCGCGAACTTCCCTGTCGGGAATACTTCACGATCGGGAATAGGCCGTGAACTCCGACCATCAAAAACCCAACTTTATGTCCACTGTTCGCGATCGCGAACTATAGTTCGCGTCGCGAACTACCCCAGGCAGCTAGGCTGCAACTTTTTGTTGTCCAATTTATCCCGGTTTCAACCTTAACCATATCAAACGGTGTCCAAATGACACGAAACCAGTTCCTACGTCTTTTAAATGATTTATCCTTATTTATCATATTTTTGTACAATTTATTTATTTACAAAATTCGGGTCGTTACATCAAATGGCCTGGTGCCATCGAATTAACGCACGCCAAATCAAATTATTTTTTTAATTTTAATTAGTTTAAAGTATTTTTTATGAATTTAAATGAATGTTATGAGAAAAACAATACTAGTTTAAAGCTAAGCTGCAACTTTTTGTTGTCCAATTTATCCCGGTTTCAACCTTAACCATATCAAACTATATGTTTATATCACTGGAAAAAGAAAAGTAATAACAGTAGAGCTCACAAAACAGGCCAAAGCCCAATACAAGTCCTACCACTAAGCTACACTCCATGGCCTCATTTGGGGATCTAAAACATAATTTTTTCTTCTCATTTTCCGAAGAAAAATGATTTGATAGATTTGGAAATTGCCGTTTACAGAACTTATACTTTTTATTAATTTAAGTGCCTTAATTTTTACTCGATTATCAGTTGATGAGTACTTATCTTGAGTCTTTTGCATTGTAATTTTTTTCTCATCTAATGTGTGGATTAAAAGTTTATTCTTAGTCTATTCAACATATACTTGTAATTTGCATTGATCCTATTAATACAGATATAAGTTAAAAAGAAAATTCTTATGCTCATTGATTTTACTGTTTCACTGAAAAACCAGAATTCAAACTAAGTGTATTCATCTCTATACGTAATACGCATATAATACACTCATATAGGACTAACAAAGAGACTCTTGAAGTTTTTTCAAGGTATAAAATATCGTTGAGTACATTGAAATAAGTTCATAACCATTTTTCACTTTTGAACATCTTTTTATGTATTGTATGTTGTTATTTATAACTTCCGACTGCACCATTTAACCCAAACATCCCATTCGATCCGTAAGTTTTATCGTGCAATTCTTTTGGATGATTTAATCATGGAATCGCCTATGTATCTACGTCTCAAAAAATAAACATATCTTACATTATTATTTACAACTAAAGATAAGTTTTAATCTATCACTAATATCTATATTCTACTAAATTAGTGGTTCTATAGGAGAAAGACCCGTAGATATAGCGACATAGTAGGGTAGAGGTAAGGGGTATCGTGGATCGGACAAGAAAGGAAATGAGGAGTGGTGACTTTCTTTAACATAAATGGTTTGTATTGTTAAGAAAAAGCGATTTTCTAAAGAATGGGGCTCTTTTAAGTTAGGTGAATGTCATAGCTCACATGAACTTTGATCTTAATTAAATATAATTATTTTCTAATCTAGAGGTATAATTGTTTAATCTTATTTTCATAATTTAAAAGGATTGAGTATCATTATTGTTTCTTCTAATTTAAGTGTTTCTATTTTTCTATTTTTCTTTTTAACAAATATGAATATAATATGTGAGTGTGTAAAAGTTATTGATGTTTTGGGCACTTGAGTTCATTATTTGCAACTCGCTAGAGAACCTGTTTTTTTTTTTTTCTTTTGAAATATTTTTAATGCGATTTAGTATTAAGAAAATATAATCTAAACATCGTACCGAAAAATGAATAATAAAAACAGTAATAAAGATAAAATAAGGAAGATACATTTATTTGAAAATGATATCTTTTTCAAAGATGATTTGAAACATGTGTAGGTAAATATGTTATAACCAGTCATTAAATAAAAGGTAAACAATAAGTAATAATAAATCAAGTAGAAAAAGCCACATGATTAATTCGTCTTTATAACAATTATAGATAGATTAATAAACAATATTTTATATAACTTACAATACCAACAATTCTAAATATATATATATATTGAATTTTTGTGAATGGGTGGATAATTTTCAATGTAAAAACGGCGAACAATGCAGTGATCGGGGTAAGATGTAGCCCCAATGAGATTCCGCGATAAGAACCCATACGGAGAACAGAGATGCGTGAAATTTTCCTATCGTGTTCAAGGATAAAGGATGATTTGTCCCGCCCTAAAACTGACCCATTACCATACCTAGTTATTAGAAAATATATACTAATTAAGTTAATTATAGAGAAACTCAAAAATGAAAAAGCATCAAATTTTTTTAAAATAAACAATCAAACTTAACATTGTTCCAAAATAAAAAAATAAAGTCATTTATATATTTTAAATAATAATAATAATGATAGTATGTTTATATCCGCATAACATCCATGTACTAAATGTTGTCATATATTAAAATACGAGAAATTGTGTTACATTCTATTAAATTCTTCATCTTTCTACTCATAAAATGATTATCTAAAAATATACTAATTTTTTTTCTTAAATTTGTTCTTTGATTTGATATTTATATTAATTAAATATTTATATTAATTAAATAAGTTGGATGATTTAGTAGAAAATAATATAATTTCTTTTAAAATATCTATAAACAAAAGCAAATAGTAAAATTGACAAATTGTTGATGGTTTTTGGGAGGCTACAATGTGAGATTGGGAGTCAAAAGGGACATGACATTGGAACGAAGGAGCAAAGCTGATTTGCCTGGCCCGGCTCTTTTGCTTTTGCTTTTGCTTGTACTGCTCTTTATTTCACTTGTACCTTCTTTTTCCATTTATGTTCCATAGCTAGCACTAATTCTACTATTTTCAAATTAAATATTAATATTTTTTTTTACATAAAAGGATAACATTTGTTCATTTAATTTTATTTATTTATTTATTTTTTTGTATGGTCTCATTTAATATAATAAAATAACATTCCTTGGCTCACACAAATTTGACAGAAAGAGAAATATTTTGTTATGATCTCAAATTGTTCATGTAAAACGTCAATTCTCCATCCTCAAAAATGACCTAGTAACATGACTAAACCGAAAAAGAAAAATCATGTACTTTTGATGTTGTTGAGTCATATATCTTTTCACAACTTATTTCTTCACCAATCTTCATGTATTTAATCTTCATTTTTCGCTTTATTCAAGTATAAATTTCACTTATAATTTAACATATGTTATAATTTGCGTTTGCATATAAATCATTTGATAACAATGAAGTATTTATCAACAAGAAAGAAAATAAAAGAAGAAAACAATACAAGATTGGTCACCTGCATGATCGAACCAACTAAAAAGCTATTAGAAATTTATTGATTTCGTTTGCTTGGAACGCTCTTAAGTCGTGCGAATTCACTTTCAGATTAAAGTATTTCGTTGATATTAATGAAATCTCCAATCGGATAAAATCAGAGTTCACACGAACAGAGAATTTTGAGTGTTATATAAATGGTACCAATATGTGAATGAACAAAAAATGAGGCCAGAGTCGGTCGAATCAAATTTTGGACCTGGGCAAAATCTAAAAAATGGGCCCTCTGAAGTTTTTTTTCTTCCAAATAATTAAAAAGTTTCTGTCAAATTAAAAGTGTCGTCCTAATCCCCAAGTTAAATATCTGGATTGGACCCTATTTTCAATATTAATTCTGTTTGATTTACCTTGATTCACATAAGTTTACACATATGTATACATGAGCTGATTTTTTTTGAAAATGAGCCCCTAAATTTTGTGGGCCCTGGGCGACCGCCCTTGCCACCCGTGCCCAGGGACGGCCCTGAATGAGGCTTAATTGCAAAATTGCAAAATTGTTCAAAACCGCCAAAAACGAGTCGGATCGATCAGGTCGGAAAATTGGATTTGAAGTTCAAAATCGAAATTTCTAAGTAATTTTTTTTAAAGGAACAATAACCAAAATAAAAAACCAGGGAGGTAAATCAAAATCGGAAAGAATATAAATGAGGGTTGAAACTTAATACCATGGGCATTAGAGCATCCCAATGGTTAACCTCTCAAAAGCTTATAATTTTTGTCATATCAACATTCCACTAACCAAAAACCCTTTCATAAATAACATCTCCAATGGTTAACCTTTCCAATAAGCTTTTTCTTTTACAAAATTTCTAATTTAGCTTTATCTATCTCAAATGTTTATAAATACCCCTATATATAATTTGATAATTTTTTGACATTTTACTAAATATAATATTTTTTAATATATTTCATACAAAAATATTGTAATAATTAGCATTAGATATTATATAATTTATATATTAACTAATAAAAATATAATAAAGAATTTATATATTATATATTTAAGGTTTAAAATGAAAAGTTATTAAACATAGAGGATTAAAAAAGACAAATATTGAAAGTAAGTTAAAAGCTTAGTAGAAAATAAGTCATTGCAATAAGCTTTTAGGAAAGCTAGTTATTCCAATGGTAAAAAGTCTTTTAAAGACTTATTGTAATAGTAAAAATGTCACACCCCGCCAAAAATGGTTTTTAAAGAAAATGGTTTGCGGAAGAACGGGCGTGCAACTATCATGAATAACACAAGCATATGATTATCGTAAACGATAAATGTTTCAAAATCTAACCAATATTTGAAATAAAGTATGTCACAAAATTTAATGTTAACAAAGTATTTGAAATAAAAAAAAATGTTTTTAATAAATCGTGGCATCTTGACACATGCATGCTCGTGATCCAATGCTACTAAGACTCATGCTTCAACTTAGCTACCTGAAAAACATATGAAAAATGATCAACAAAATTGTTGAGTGAATCCACAGGTTTATAGTTTGTGTTTGAAATCCAAAGTTTTCTGTATGCCAGCAATGGCAAAAATGATTTGGAGTCCAGAGTGTTCATATGCCAACCATGGCATAAATTGTGTGATGAAATAATATTTGAAAATGATTTGCCACCACGGGCTGTAATATGATAATAATTGAATTGTTGAAATATTGAAACACATAGGTTTGTAGAAAAAGCATGACTGATATCCATTAAAATGTCAACCCTAAGTCCATAACCAAAACTCCAACTCTAATAATGATGTTTCTGAATCAAAGATATGCACTCCCTGATTTGATCACACTGTGGGAGGAAGAGTCTTAGCCAATGGTACCATCTGCATATCCAGGGCCTAGTCACAACTAGCTAATGATTATGGGATGTAAGCTACATCTAAACTTAGTCTGAGCATAAGGATTGATTGTCATGGTTTAAGATAGTTTCATCACAAGTAAAATAAATAGTCACAGTAGGCTTTACTGAAACATAATGATAGAAAATGTAATCATTTATAAAAGCAGTTGATATGTTTTTCACCCCAAAACAGTATAAAAACGTAGTAAAAAGAGGGGCTGTGGACTCACCTGATGCGATACTAGCAAAATGCAAATGATAACGTGCAAATCTGACAATGACTTCTTATTGTCCTAAATGCATAAAAATAACAATAATGAGAGACGGCTCTATCGGCACGTCTATGCTAGATGTTTCACTCCAATGATTTGTTTTTAGAATATCGTTAGGTGTGAGCGAGTTGTTGGTGACTCTGTTAGTATGTAGATTTTTGTTTACGTATAATCTCACATTTTAAATACGTTTGTTTATAGTTTATTCGATTACGTATTTATTGTATTGTCATTAGGTGAACACTGTAAATGAGTAAATAATTAAATACTTGTATATAATTGAATTATATACAAATTAATCAATAACTTAAATATTTAAAAATAAGTACAGTATATAAGTAAATGATTTAATAAATAAATTTTAATTTATTAAATACAAGCAAAATAAGTAACTACATAATAAATAAATGTTAATTAAATAAATTATTACATGTTAATTAAAGAATGTTAATTAAAATGATAAAAAGAATGAGTTTAATAGTGATCGGGTTGGGTTTAACATTAAAATGGGTTGAATAAGTTGTTGGGCTGAAAAAGAGTCTTGCTGGGCTACTGAGAACCGATGGGCTAAGACAGGCTGCTTGGGCTCGGATCTGCGGGGCCGCACACAGCGAATTGATACGGGTGTAGGAGAGAAAAAAATTAAGGAAATGGCAAGGGTGGAACCAGGTCTCGAACTCAGGATCTCTGGATCAGATGCGAACATGATAGCCAACTGGTCTATGGTGATATTTTGGAATATGAATTACCCGACAATATAATGCAGTATGTATATACTCGAACATGAAGACACAAAAGTCTCTGTTCGCGACAGTTTCGATTTTAACTCGAAATTCTTATGTTTAAGGTTTAATATAATTCATATAATTTGTACAATATCCATATTTTAGGTACTATATCATTAGGAGTGAACCATTTAACATACACTAATTGTAAAACCAAAAGAAAAGATTAAAGAATGAAGGAATTACCAAGCTTTTTGGTAGGTGTTCTTGAGATAATCCTTGGATGACTTGCTACTGAAATTTGAAATTATGACCGGAATGAAACTGATGTTCGGATTAATTGAGAGATTTGAGAGTTTTGGATTGGTTTAAGCTTATCAATTTGTTCAAAATATGGATTTTAAATCTTTTAAACACAAAATGCGGTAAGTTTGTTATTATCTTGGGGGAGAAGAATAGAGAGGTGGGGGTGGTACACGACATGTGAGGTGGGGTGAAAGGGTTTGGTTATAATAATTTAATTGGTTTAGTACCTGGTACAAGGTATTTGTAGCAACTGACATAATTATTTGGTAAAATATTTTCTATGGGGTTTTACTCGATTTTTGACTGTGATTATTTCTTGATTGAAAAATATTACTTTGGGTATATACTTAGTCACTTTTAGTATTCTCACATCATACCGAGTAATTAACTGTTATTATTTGTATGCTTAATCACGAAAGATGATTTGTACATTATATTTAGTACCGGTTGATTTGGTTGATCAAGTGCTTCATATAAAAATATATCATTTATATTTTTGGTTCAGTTTAATGTTATTGATATGTCACCAACTCGCCAATTGGTTCTAACTGTAAGAGACAAATACAAACTAACCTGTGTATAATGAATGTGTGTACTACCTACACATGATATGAGTGTTTTTGCTAGACATAAATGATGAAACAAATGTATTCTTAAATGAGATGATTGTTTTATGATAAAATTTGGTCACAATATATGTCGGTTCAAGTATCCGATTTCGAGGGTTGTCACATTCTCCCCTTGTTAAAGAAATTTCATCCCGAAATTTAAAACGACATATTACTAAGTTGTGATTCGATAAGAAATGTGCATACTCTTGTAGACAATTGGGGGTTTACATATGATTAGCGATCTTATGGTTATAAGTTATGTTGGAAAAGACATACCATTTATTTTTGTATCTGAATATTGACGTGCTCATTGAGTTCCTAACACAAAAGCCCTTCCACGTGCGGTTTCACGGTCATTATTGACATTGGGGTTTTGATTGTTGTCGTCATTGTTATCATTGTTGTCAAGCCTTGGGCACCGGTTCCTGAAATGATTGGGATCTCCACATTCATAACAAGCATTGGCTCTTGGTCCATGATTTGTTGGATTGGCTCTACAATTTTGGGATTTGTGTCCCCATCGGTTGCATTGGTTACATCTTTCACACTTTCCTTTATGATGCCACTCACATATGTTACACTTTGGTTTGTTCCCGGTATAGGGTTTAGCTCCAGGGTTGGTTTGATTAGTCGCCGTGTAAGCACGAACTATCTTCTGGTGTTTATTGTCAGGTTGGTTCAATTGGAAGTCTTGATCATCTTCTAAACTTCGTTTACCATTACTGTTGGTTTGATCATCATTTTTGCCTCCTTCAATCGCCATTTCTTTACCAACAGCAGTATTCTTTTTCGTTAGTTGGCCCATTCTGATTGCATTGTCGGTCAAACTATTAGCTAAATGAATTGTGTCTTTCATGGTAGTTGGTTTAGATGCAGTGACCATTCCTCTGATTAGGGGTGCCAATCCCCAGATATACTTCTCGATCTTCTTAATTTCAGGGGTTACAAGATGAGGAACGAGTCGGGCTAGTTCATTAAATCGGGTGGTGTAATTGGCAATATCAGAACCTTCCATTGACAGGTTCCATAACTCATTTTCCAATTTTTGTAGTTCATTACTGGGACAATACTCTTCCATTAATAAAGTTTTCAGTTCTTGCCATGACATTTGGTAGGCATCATTCCTGCCACGAGCTTGAAGTTGAGTATTCCACCAGGTTAGGGCTTCGTGAGTGAGGGTACAAGTGGCATATTTAACCTTGCAATTCTCTTTACATTCACTGATGTCAAGCACTACCTCCATTCGTTCAATCCAGCGCATAATTCCTACGGCACCTTCCGTACCATTGAACCTCATTGGGTCACAACCCAGAAATGCTTTGTACGTACATCCTTTTGGTTCATTCTCAGCTCCTCCATCGCCATTTTGGTTATTGATTATGCCTCTTCCACCAGCTTGGTTTCTAGGGTTTACGCCTTGGTTCAGCAAAGCAGCAGCTACTTGTTCAGAGATGAGGGCAGAGATTTGGGCTGCAGTAAGAGGGGCTTCTTCTCGATTGTTATTGTTTTGTTGTGTAGATCTTCGACGGGCCATGTTTGATTTCTAGAAAACACAATAGAAGAACATAAGATGATAAAGTTGATAGATTATGATTAACATGACAACATCAATTGGTGCAAAGCGATTAGGTACGACGTAGGATGAATCTTCCAAACTGGTTCAGTTTACCATTTTTTTTTGTTCGATATTGTGATTCTTATTTAATGTGAGAGGTTCCATTCCATATGTTGGTTATTTTTGTTTCATTCGCTCATTTCAATTCTAAAGGGGCTGATGGTATTCGAAGATTCCATTTAATAATCCATGATTATGATAATTCCACATTGTATTATGTAATTATAGACATGTTGGCCAGACGGTTTATAATATCATAATACAACATTTCCTCATCATCATCACTTCATATTCTTCATTAATGAATATGGGGTTTTCCCTCCGTACTTCTATTGTACGTGTAATTCAGTGATTGTACCGTCGATTCTAAGGAATTTTGGGATATTTTCTTCACATAGGATTATAGGAATTTGGGAGTCGTGTCTAAAATTTATTTTAGAGATATCCTACAGATGGCATGTGACACCTTTTGCATTTTCATTTCGTGGCGTTTAGAGGGTGATGTGTAAAAGTTCAGTCGATAGTCAGACGACGAATCTTTCGAGTTTCACAATCTGTGGAATAGGAACTTAGGGTTAATGTTGCGATACTCTGCTGAGGAACAATGTGTGAGAGAAATATATACGTGAACATATTGTGGGAGATGAATATATAGTGTGTGATTGAGATACGTGGTGCACGTGTAGAAATGATTCGGGTACCGGTTGACTAGATAACTCGTCACAATGCTCTTTGTACGGTATAGTAGAGTAACCAATATAGTCACCACTAGTAGACGTTCAGTAGAAATTCTCGAATTCGTGTGAGTGATTAGTGAAGTGTAGGTAACATATCCAAATTCAGTTATAGGGTATGTGGTGTAAGTTCACAATGAATAATGCAGTAGGGGTAGTAGTTCCAAAAGTGTAGATTTTCGTGTATCTATCTAGTGGCATAAAAATATTCTACATAAGGTAAGCATAAGGTAAGTTTAAAAGCAAGTGGCCTACTACTAAGGCATAGGTCAAATGAATGCTATGAAATGCAATTTTGTATGCAATGAGAAACTATATGAATGCAACTGTATACGAAATGCAACTCTATATGAAATGAGACTTTCGATGCCACGAAAACGTTTTTACTCAAAATAATTTTGTCCAAAAATCTTTTTTTTTTGTAGTTATAGACTAGACTCGCTAGTTCACTATAACCAATGTCTCTGATACCAATCTGTCACACCCCGCCAAAAATGGTTTTTAAAGAAAATGGTTTGCGGAAGAACGGGCGTGCAATTATCATGAATAACACAAGCATATGATTATCGTAAACGATAAATGTTTCAAAATCTAACCAATATTTGAAATAAAGTATGTCACAAAATTTAATGTTAACAAAGTATTTGAAATAAAAAAAAATGTTTTTAATAAATCGTGGCATCTTGACACATGCATGCTCATGATCCAATGCTACTAAGACTCATGCTTCAACTTAGCTACCTGAAAAACATATGAAAAATGATCAACAAAATTGTTGAGTGAATCCACAGGTTTATAGTTTGTGTTTGAAATCCAAAGTTTTCTGTATGCCAGCAATGGCAAAAATGATTTGGAGTCCAGAGTGTTCATATGCCAACCATGGCATAAATTGTGTGATGAAATAATATTTGAAAATGATTTGCCACCACGGGCTGTAATATGATAATAATTGAATTGTTGAAATATTGAAACACATAGGTTTGTAGAAAAAGCATGACTGATATCCATTAAAATGTCAACCCTAAGTCCATAACCAAAACTCCAACTCTAATAATGATGTTTCTGAATCAAAGATATGCACTCCCTGATTTGATCACACTGTGGGAGGAAGAGTCTTAGCCAATGGTACCATCTGCATATCCAGGGCCTAGTCACAACTAGCTAATGATTATGGGATGTAAGCTACATCTAAACTTAGTCTGAGCATAAGGATTGATTGTCATGGTTTAAGATAGTTTCATCACAAGTAAAATAAATAGTCACAGTAGGCTTTACTGAAACATAATGATAGAAAATGTAATCATTTATAAAAGCAGTTGATATGTTTTTCACCCCAAAACAGTATAAAAACGTAGTAAAAAGAGGGGCTGTGGACTCACCTGATGCGATACTAGCAAAATGCAAATGATAACGTGCAAATCTGACAATGACTTCTTATTGTCCTAAATGCATAAAAATAACAATAATGAGAGACGGCTCTATCGGCACGTCTATGCTAGATGTTTCACTCCAATGATTTGTTTTTAGAATATCGTTAGGTGTGAGCGAGTTGTTGGTGACTCTGTTAGTATGTAGATTTTTGTTTACGTATAATCTCACATTTTAAATACGTTTGTTTATAGTTTATTCGATTACGTATTTATTGTATTGTCATTAGGTGAACACTGTAAATGAGTAAATAATTAAATACTTGTATATAATTGAATTATATACAAATTAATCAATAACTTAAATATTTAAAAATAAGTACAGTATATAAGTAAATGATTTAATAAATAAATTTTAATTTATTAAATACAAGCAAAATAAGTAACTACATAATAAATAAATGTTAATTAAATAAATTATTACATGTTAATTAAAGAATGTTAATTAAAATGATAAAAAGAATGAGTTTAATAGTGATCGGGTTGGGTTTAACATTAAAATGGGTTGAATAAGTTGTTGGGCTGAAAAAGAGTCTTGCTGGGCTACTGAGAACCGATGGGCTAAGACAGGCTGCTTGGGCTCGGATCTGCGGGGCCGCACACAGCGAATTGATACGGGTGTAGGAGAGAAAAAAATTAAGGAAATGGCAAGGGTGGAACCAGGTCTCGAACTCAGGATCTCTGGATCAGATGCGAACATGATAGCCAACTGGTCTATGGTGATATTTTGGAATATGAATTACCCGACAATATAATGCAGTATGTATATACTCGAACATGAAGACACAAAAGTCTCTGTTCGCGACAGTTTCGATTTTAACTCGAAATTCTTATGTTTAAGGTTTAATATAATTCATATAATTTGTACAATATCCATATTTTAGGTACTATATCATTAGGAGTGAACCATTTAACATACACTAATTGTAAAACCAAAAGAAAAGATTAAAGAATGAAGGAATTACCAAGCTTTTTGGTAGGTGTTCTTGAGATAATCCTTGGATGACTTGCTACTGAAATTTGAAATTATGACCGGAATGAAACTGATGTTCGGATTAATTGAGAGATTTGAGAGTTTTGGATTGGTTTAAGCTTATCAATTTGTTCAAAATATGGATTTTAAATCTTTTAAACACAAAATGCGGTAAGTTTGTTATTATCTTGGGGGAGAAGAATAGAGAGGTGGGGGTGGTACACGACAGGTGAGGTGGGGTGAAAGGGTTTGGTTATAATAATTTAATTGGTTTAGTACCTGGTATAAGGTATTTGTAGCAACTGACATAATTATTTGGTAAAATATTTTCTATGGGGTTTTACTCGATTTTTGACTGTGATTATTTCTTGATTGAAAAATATTACTTTGGGTATATACTTAGTCACTTTTAGTATTCTCACATCATACCGAGTAATTAACTGTTATTATTTGTATGCTTAATCACGAAAGATGATTTGTACATTATATTTAGTACCGGTTGATTTGGTTGATCAAGTGCTTCATATAAAAATATATCATTTATATTTTTGGTTCAGTTTAATGTTATTGATATGTCACCAACTCGCCAATTGGTTCTAACTGTAAGAGACAAATACAAACTAACCTGTGTATAATGAATGTGTGTACTACCTACACATGATATGAGTGTTTTTGCTAGACATAAATGATGAAACAAATGTATTCTTAAATGAGATGATTGTTTTATGATAAAATTTGGTCACAATATATGTCGGTTCAAGTATCCGATTTCGAGGGTTGTCACAAAAAAGCTTTTAAAAAATCTACCATTGGAGATGCTCTTAGCGGGCTGACAAGTGACACCTATGACGTGTAGTATCTAGGCCACCAGAACTATGAACGGATTTAATTAAGTTAAACCAACAACCGTTAATGATTACAGTGAGTTAAACCCAAATTCTGCCCTCTCTTGATTCAAGCTAGTACCTTTTTGCAACATGATTTTATGTTCCATAATTCATTTCTCACCTTCTACATATATATACTTCGAGTCCCGTTTATACATCTATTTGTCTCTTTCTCATGGTGTGTACTTTGTACACATACTCTTTTATTCCTTGTAAAATCTAACCCATTCAAAAATAAAAGATTTAGAAGCCTTCCACTTCTAGATGAAGTTCACAAGAACCCTCTTCCATCTTTCAAGATCATGCATGAATCCATTCAATTGAGTGCATCTTTGCCTCTTCCAAAGGAAATTCAAACTACCCCACATCATACTTTTCTCTATCTCATAAACTGCTATTAGGGTTTGCTACCATATATACACCTTTAAAATTATATCCATCTCTATGTTGTCTCATACCATAGCATCAAAACAAGCCAATAAAGATGAAGGCCAAAGTAATGGGCGAAAAACATCTTCGTTGAGGCCCCCTGAGGAAATTCTCAAGTGCCCAAGATGTGATTCGCCCAACACGAAGTTTTGCTACTACAACAACTATAGCCTCACCCAGCCCAGACACTTCTGCAAAGCGTGTAGAAGATACTGGACTAAAGGTGGGGCTCTTCGCAGCGTCCCCATAGGGGGCAGCTGCAGAAAGAACAAGAAGACAACATCTTGTAATTCATCGCGGTTTTATGGGCTTTCTACCCTGGATTTTCAGCTTGGTGGATTAAACCTCCCTCCTAGGGTTGCAAACACTAACCAATTATTCACTTCTTCATATGGAGACACATCAAGTAAACCTTCCTTTGTGGATTTTGATCCATTAGGGTTTAATTTCCCATTTTCATCATCTCATACCATGATCAAACAAGGAGATCATCATCATCAACAACAACAACAACAACTTCAACTACAACTACAAAATCAAAGTGGAGTAGGGTTGGCAAGTTTTCATGAAATGGGTACAAGCAACCATGTTCATCTCAACAATGATCTTGCTTCTTCCATAGAATCTTTGAGCTCTATAAACCAAGATTTGCATTGGAAACTACAACAAAAAAGATTGGCTATGTTGTTGGGTGGAGAAAACGATCTCGATCAGCAAAAACATAAAAAACAAGTTGTACTTGAACCACAAGCAGCTCATAAATTACAACCTATTTTGTTTCAGAATCTTGAGACCCCAAAACCATTACAACTGTCCATGGATGTTGATTCAAGAAAAGATACTGGTAGTGGAAGTGGTTTGGCAACTGAGTGGTTTTTTGACAACAGTTTTGGTATGAATTCGACAAATAGCAATAGCGCAGGTAATGATCAAAATGGAAACATAAACAATTGGAATGGGATTCAAACTTGGAATCACCTGAATAATTAGTACACTTCAATTCCATAGTTTCACATGAAGAAAAGTACCAGACAAAGAGCTCGAACCGTAGTAAGGTAATTACGATTATGTCTTCTTTTATGTTGGTTTTTAACCAAGTACGACGATTGAGGACTAATAAGTTTTCTGTAATTGAGCTTATGTTTTTAATTGATTTATTTATGTATCGATCAGTTCAGTTACAAACTATTTAAAATTTATGTTACGGAGTATGTGATTTTCGTTACAAATCACTGCTTTTATTATTTTTAAAAATTAATATATGAATAAATTTTGATGCGTGTATTTTAATGAAAATATCTCACTACAACAAACACACCCTATGGCCTCAACAACGGCATTTTCTCCAATTGCCCCTATCGCGACTACATTTAATCGCCAAAGATTAGTCGTCATAACTTCGTCGTAACAGCTAAAAAGTGTTCATCGCTAACCAATCGCGACCATATCAATTAATTAAATATCTATAAACAATAACATTTATAAATGTAAATTTATGAACGAGGCCGAATGTTAATTATCAGAAACATATATATATGAAACCAATATTGCAAGGGGTAGCATGTCTTAGTTTTCAGTAACAAGATAATTATATTTCATTTAACTAATATGCAAAGACAATTTACATGGATCATAATTCATGAGATTAGTTGAGTCAAAGATGAATTATTACTCCGTATTTTTTATTTCTTTTTAATGATATTCGTATCGGGATGTGTGAATAAAGAGTAGTACGAATATGGATTTAAAAAGATGAATTCGTGTAGTACGTACGTGAAGCATGTGTTTGATTTGTTTTATAGTGTTAAAGAACACTCTCACTCATATGAATCCGCCAGTAACTGCATCACTCAGTCTTAACAGTTGGTGCTTTTATGGAACATAACAACAGCTACCCACTTTCAGTTCTTCATCTTTAATTCTGACTCAAACCCCATCCCTCTGTCACACACACCTTTTAGTGTGTGTTTGTGTGGATGCAAAGAAGCACTATACGTACATTATATCTATATATATCTGTACGTACATGTCAATGACTATTTGATAATGCTCATGAGTCATACTTTTAATTTATTTGTCCCCTAAACCCTCACACACACTGCACCTTATACGTGTGTGATTCCTTGGTGTTTCTATAAAGTCCACTTAGCTACATATATATGGTCAAGATATGTACATAGTTATATGTTTGCGTACAATTAATCTGCATGTACATGCATTATTATATGTCATGTAAGATAAGTATATAACTTTAATACTATATGATCAGATATACAGTTGTTATGATATTTTATTGACCAACTTATGTGAAGTTGTCGGTTAATTAATTCTCCTCTCCACTAACTAGCTAGATGAATCAATATTTAATGATCATTGTTCCGCATGATGTGATAATGAGTATGATTACCAATCCATAAAAGGTGATTAGGCAATGATAAAGAATTGTCTGTTTCCTTTTGCAAAAAGGGGTGGGTGGTTCCATAATTTACTGAAACTTTTTAGAGAGGGCGTGATAAGTGGGTGGATGACGAATATATTTGGGTGGCCAAGGATAAAACAGCAAAGCATATGTGGTGTTAAACCGTGATGCTACAAAACCTGCAACAAGTTCATGACTTTAATTTGCATGGAAATTAGGTGGTCAATTTCACAAGAGTCTGATTTCATAAAATGCATGATATAAATTAAATGAAAGATTATTAATTACAATATCTCTTGTTTTAGGTCATGCATGCCTATATTCAAAACAAAAGCATTTGTTTGGTTCAAATGTATAAGCTAAAATGGCCCGACGCAATTCTGTCGCAAGAAACCCGTTGGGAATCCATCTCAAAATGGTCGCAATAAACGCTAAAGGTATTTGCGTGGAGCAAATTTGCGACAGCCAGTTTCCGTTGCAAATCGGGCTCTTTAGTGACTAATACATCAGTCGCAATAGACTATCTCCAGCAGTAGTGTTGTTGTTGTTGATGATGATCTCCCTCCTAGGGTTGCAAACACTAACCAATTATTCACTTCTTCATATGGAGACACATCAAGTAAACCTTCCTTTGTGGATTTTGATCCATTAGGGTTTAATTTCCCATTTTCATCATCTCATACCATGATCAAACAAGGAGATCATCATCATCAACAACAACAACAACAACTTCAACTACAACTACAAAATCAAAGTGGAGTAGGGTTGGCAAGTTTTCATGAAATGGGTACAAGCAACCATGTTCATCTCAACAATGATCTTGCTTCTTCCATAGAATCTTTGAGCTCTATAAACCAAGATTTGCATTGGAAACTACAACAAAAAAGATTGGCTATGTTGTTGGGTGGAGAAAACGATCTCGATCAGCAAAAACATAAAAAACAAGTTGTACTTGAACCACAAGCAGCTCATAAATTACAACCTATTTTGTTTCAGAATCTTGAGACCCCAAAACCATTACAACTGTCCATGGATGTTGATTCAAGAAAAGATACTGGTAGTGGAAGTGGTTTGGCAACTGAGTGGTTTTTTGACAACAGTTTTGGTATGAATTCGACAAATAGCAATAGCGCAGGTAATGATCAAAATGGAAACATAAACAATTGGAATGGGATTCAAACTTGGAATCACCTGAATAATTAGTACACTTCAATTCCATAGTTTCACATGAAGAAAAGTACCAGACAAAGAGCTCGAACCGTAGTAAGGTAATTACGATTATGTCTTCTTTTATGTTGGTTTTTAACCAAGTACGACGATTGAGGACTAATAAGTTTTCTGTAATTGAGCTTATGTTTTTAATTGATTTATTTATGTATCGATCAGTTCAGTTACAAACTATTTAAAATTTATGTTACGGAGTATGTGATTTTCGTTACAAATCACTGCTTTTATTATTTTTAAAAATTAATATATGAATAAATTTTGATGCGTGTATTTTAATGAAAATATCTCACTACAACAAACACACCCTATGGCCTCAACAACGGCATTTTCTCCAATTGCCCCTATCGCGACTACATTTAATCGCCAAAGATTAGTCGTCATAACTTCGTCGTAACAGCTAAAAAGTGTTCATCGCTAACCAATCGCGACCATATCAATTAATTAAATATCTATAAACAATAACATTTATAAATGTAAATTTATGAACGAGGCCGAATGTTAATTATCAGAAACATATATATATGAAACCAATATTGCAAGGGGTAGCATGTCTTAGTTTTCAGTAACAAGATAATTATATTTCATTTAACTAATATGCAAAGACAATTTACATGGATCATAATTCATGAGATTAGTTGAGTCAAAGATGAATTATTACTCCGTATTTTTTATTTCTTTTTAATGATATTCGTATCGGGATGTGTGAATAAAGAGTAGTACGAATATGGATTTAAAAAGATGAATTCGTGTAGTACGTACGTGAAGCATGTGTTTGATTTGTTTTATAGTGTTAAAGAACACTCTCACTCATATGAATCCGCCAGTAACTGCATCACTCAGTCTTAACAGTTGGTGCTTTTATGGAACATAACAACAGCTACCCACTTTCAGTTCTTCATCTTTAATTCTGACTCAAACCCCATCCCTCTGTCACACACACCTTTTAGTGTGTGTTTGTGTGGATGCAAAGAAGCACTATACGTACATTATATCTATATATATCTGTACGTACATGTCAATGACTATTTGATAATGCTCATGAGTCATACTTTTAATTTATTTGTCCCCTAAACCCTCACACACACTGCACCTTATACGTGTGTGATTCCTTGGTGTTTCTATAAAGTCCACTTAGCTACATATATATGGTCAAGATATGTACATAGTTATATGTTTGCGTACAATTAATCTGCATGTACATGCATTATTATATGTCATGTAAGATAAGTATATAACTTTAATACTATATGATCAGATATACAGTTGTTATGATATTTTATTGACCAACTTATGTGAAGTTGTCGGTTAATTAATTCTCCTCTCCACTAACTAGCTAGATGAATCAATATTTAATGATCATTGTTCCGCATGATGTGATAATGAGTATGATTACCAATCCATAAAAGGTGATTAGGCAATGATAAAGAATTGTCTGTTTCCTTTTGCAAAAAGGGGTGGGTGGTTCCATAATTTACTGAAACTTTTTAGAGAGGGCGTGATAAGTGGGTGGATGACGAATATATTTGGGTGGCCAAGGATAAAACAGCAAAGCATATGTGGTGTTAAACCGTGATGCTACAAAACCTGCAACAAGTTCATGACTTTAATTTGCATGGAAATTAGGTGGTCAATTTCACAAGAGTCTGATTTCATAAAATGCATGATATAAATTAAATGAAAGATTATTAATTACAATATCTCTTGTTTTAGGTCATGCATGCCTATATTCAAAACAAAAGCATTTGTTTGGTTCAAATGTATAAGCTAAAATGGCCCGACGCAATTCTGTCGCAAGAAACCCGTTGGGAATCCATCTCAAAATGGTCGCAATAAACGCTAAAGGTATTTGCGTGGAGCAAATTTGCGACAGCCAGTTTCCGTTGCAAATCGGGCTCTTTAGTGACTAATACATCAGTCGCAATAGACTATCTCCAGCAGTAGTGATTGATTTGAGATCTAAACTCGCAACAAAAAATGTGTACTTAAGGGATGAAGGAATTGAAAATACTAGTGTAGTCTATAAAAGAACGAAATAATCCAAATGACAAAGTGGCGTTTTAGTTACCAATGGTCTGGAATAACAAATTAACTAAAAATGAGATGTTGAGATTTTTGCCACAACTGTGTTCAAGTAATCAATTTTTATACTTAAATAGATATAGATTTGAAATGAAGATAAGTTGTTAATCTGGGATGATTCCGGTTCAAAACATTGATAAAAGATCACACATTTTCAACATTAGTAAATAAGAATCTATGCAAATCGACTTGCATACTATATTATATGTCATGAAAAGACAAACACACACATTAGTAAAATAAACCGTTTGCATTTGGCATCCAATACAATCAAGCCCAAACGCGTTTCTTGGAGTCTTTATCTTTGACCCCTTGAGCCGGATTACTTGGTCTAACCATTTTCTGAACCCCAACTGGTTTAACCGTTCTTGTGGGACCCCTAGGGTGCGGTTTAAGTGGGTCCGACTTCCTTGACTTATTCTCATTATTTTCAACAACATTCTCAACTTCACTATTTCTTGACAACCTTTTTCTTCTCAATTCACCACCAATAGAATCTGTCCTTTTTGGGCGATTATAACTAGCAGTCGTCTGTCGGTTCATTAAATTTGAACTCCTTAAAATATGTTGTTCAGCCTCGTTTTTGAATTTATTGTTGTCTCTTGAACCACCACCAAGTTGTGCTGATTTCATTGAACAAGATGAATCTGAAATTGTAGCTATAGACATTCGTCTTTCTTGATCTATGAGTTTCTCTTCGAGCTCTTTAATCTGCTTTTTTTTTTTTTGATAAATAATTTATATTAGCAAAAGGGTTATGAAAAAGATTGTTGAATTAAAAAGGGTAAGAAAAAAAGGTTAACCTTTAATTGGAGTGAGGTTGAATCAGAACATTGTTGTTCTTGTTCTTTTAGTTTTCGTTCTAGTTCCTCAACCTGAAACAATGAAAAAGAAACAATTTTTATTTACTATTATGCATAATCTTAATATGGGTAAACATTAATTTGTTAAATTGTAGCTTTTTATGACCTTTTCTTGAAGGGTCATGGTGTAGGACTTTGACTCTTTGACTTGTGCTTTCAGTTTGTCTTCAAGGTCTCTGACCTGTTTCCAAAATTCAAAATTAATTCATTTGCAGTTTTTTAATCTTCAAAAGTAATACTTTAAAAAAGAAAATAATCAAAAATACCTTCTGTTGGTATGTTGCAACTCCTGAATGTTCTCGCTCTGTAAGTTTCTTTTCAAGCTCCTTAACCTTTATATATCATAATTTCATTTATTAACATGAACTTTATAAACAAAAAGTGATGAAAATTGCTACCTTTTGTTGGAGCCCATTGTTAAATTCCTCTTTTGCCCTCAACTTCTCAGAAAGATGTGAAATTTGTTTTTCTAACTGCGAGTGTAATCCTGTTTTGGTATCGATTTGGGCCTCAAGCTCCTTAATTTTATCCATTTGGTTTTTATGCAGTTGATCTTTTCCTTTAACTCTACCTTCTACATTCTGTAAACTCTCTTCTAATTTCCTTAACGATTCATCTTTCAAACGTGATTCTTGTTTTGCTTTATCAAGCTTCATTTCATAATGTATACCAAAAGTCAAATATAAATTTACCAAAAAAAAATCATAATCATAATAATCGTGTATATAGTATATAATACATACCATGATTTTCATTTTCTGAATCTCAGTTGTATCGATTTGCTTTCTAGCAGGACCTAATTCAACCCCTCTGACTCTTGTTGCAAAGTTTAATGAGCTCAAAGTCTCACTCAAATCGTTTTCCGAGGGACTAATTTGTACAAACATTAATGTTTTTGAGTCACCCCCTGCAAAATAATTACAATTTAAATATTTGGATTTGTCGGGTACCAAATATATTATTAAAAAAAGAAAGAAAAGAAGAACTTACCTAAAGAATCTTGCAGTAAATGTGTGAGTTTGGAATTCCTATAGGGAATATGACTAGTTTTATTTGCTAAAGCAGAGATGACATCACCAAGAGCAGAAAGTGACCGGTTAATATTTTGAGCTTCTTTCAACCGTTCGCCCTGAGCATCAGTTTTTGCAAGTCTCTCACTTCCCGCCAAATCCACAAGCCATAATTTGCTATTTGTGCACTCACCATTTAACAAATTCTTTGCTCTTACCATAATACAAAGCATACTAACAAAAAAAAGAAAAAAAAACCAATATTTAAAATATTTTTTTATGTGTTTATTCAAATAAATAATATTTACCAGTGAGATCGACTGCTATGTTCATTCACGTTATTTGACCCCACAGCCCGAGCACTACTCCCGGCCCGTAACACGCTCCATACTTCTTTTGTGTTTTCAACTTTTGCTTCAACTAACCCCGGAATATTGTGAAGCCCTTCAGAACCTTGTTTTACTTCCAACCTTAAATTCCACAAAAGAAAAAATATATTATCAGGAAAATTGCCAAAAAAAAGTAATATAATATACCAATTTTAACAATTTGGGGCGTGTAAAAATTGAAACTTTTTGCCTAAATGTGAGAAATTTTATCTATTTTAGATACCCCAGATTGGCAAAATTGGTATGTAATGTTATGTTTCAAGAAAATGCTTACTTTTTGGATGATGATGATGATGATGATGCAAGTAGGTCCCGTATCTGTTCATTATAAACTTCAAGAACACTAACCGATATATTATAACTAAAACTATCAACTCTTTCTTTAGAAATCCTAAACAATTCTTCAAGTGTTCGGTAATTGACCCCTCGATTTCCCTCTGTGCCTTCCATGGTAAATGTCTTTCCTGTCCCTGTCTGTCCGTATGCAAATATGCATACGTTATATCCATCCAGAACAGAAGTTACCAATGGTGAAGCTTGAGCAAAAACATCAACTGTCAAAAATAACAAACATAATAAAGATTTAATATTTATATAATTAAACTCGATTAATTTATTATTCACTAAGTTATGGTACCTTGATCATCATTTGGTGTGAAAACTCTATCGAATTTGAAGGTTTTTTTAGTTGAGCCACTGTTTAAAATCCCGAGTTCACCATTTGATGCTGTATCGAAATCTACAACTGTTGAGTAACCGTTTGAAGCTTCGGTTTTGCTTAGTGGGCGACACCGACAAAATACCCGTATATTTCCTGATTATTTTAATATATATAATTAAATATATTTCTATAATATTTGTGTAAATTGTTGTATCAAATTAATTAAAAAAGTTAGCAGACCTTTTGCGTCTTCAATTTGGTTATGAAGCTTTCTTCTTTTTGCTTGTTCTTCGTTGTACTTCATCTTAAGATCCTCACACTGTGCAACTGCAAAATGATAATTAAAAAAGATTACATTTTTCATGAAATAATTAGTTTATAAGAATAAAAAGTTAGAAATTTACCCAATGCTTGAACTGCAGAAACCATATTATTTAAATCAGGAACTGTGTCAGCACATTGGTGTGCTTGACGAGCCAGCTGGGAGTGATCTTGTTTTAAAACCTGAATAACGAATCATGTTAAAAAATATATTTTTTAATTAAAAAAGTATTATAAATTAGTACCGTGATTCTGTGTGATAATTCATTAACTGCAGCAACCCAAACTTTCTTATCATGTTCATATCTACTTGATATATCTCTCAAGCTTTCAGATTGTTTCTCCATCTTTTGGTCTACTCAAAAAAATTATAAATTATTAATAAAAATGCCACTTTGACCGAAAATAAATTTAATGTTTGACTTCAGAAACTTACCAAGAAATGATGTTTGGTAGAATTTGTTGTCAAGTTCTGTTCGGACATTTTCAAGCTGTTTATTTGCTGCAGTTAAAGACATCCAAGCTTGATAACACTCATCGGTCTTACGTTGACATTGACTAGTCAACTCTTGTATCCTCTTTTCATATTTTTCTACCGATTTATTTCGCATTACTTTCTTCTGAAATATTCAACAACATTTATATATGATTAAGTTTATAAATGATTAATATAAGATGTTATGAAATATGAACCATACCTGAACTGAAGGGACTTCTATATCAGCAGCACAGTTTTGACATTTCAGAAAATTATGTTGTACATCATCATCTGTGAGTAAATTAAGGAAGTTAAATTCAAGTTATTTGTCATAATCATAATTAAAATTGAAATTTTAATTACCAAGAAGATTAGGAGCTTTTCTTATGCAGATTCCACTAACCAGAGGACTACCAGTGATTCCTTCAAACCTGATTACAATCGCCTCACCAATTTTGACCGAAACCCTAGAGTCAACTAATTGCAACGGTTTATTGGCTCCAACAACCGAAAATATGTCGAAATCTGCAAGAATCTGTTAAAAAACAATATTAAATTTTACAATTTAAACTTTATAGTTTATTTAATTATTTGTAAAAGGAATATTGGACTGGCCTTTTCTTCCTGCAAGTAAACATCGAACACTCTCATTCCTTTAGGACCAAATGTGTTAATCATCTCAACAAAATGAAGGTCAATATAGTAATTTCCCTCTGGTAAATTGTTGAATCGATACTGAAAATTCCCTAATCTTGCTGTGTGGTAAATAAATGAAAGATCACCACCTTCAGTTATACATTCGTTTGTTTGAAATATATCACCCCCTTCAAAATACTTATCTGCTACAAGGTTTATATTTGAATCTGATTCCATTATTGTTCCAGCTCCAGCATTTACAAACATAACTAGTTCATCTGATGCAAGAAACAAGATCGAATAATGTCACTTACATTGACATTTTTGTATTGTTTTTAGGTGAATCTGAGAGAGATAACCTAATTATGTGTACTGAATGATTTTGAAGTATATCAATGTACGGAAGAACAGAAAATGCACGATTTAGATAAATAGGTTAATTTGAAGTGGAAATCAGTGAAATTACTAACCTGTACAGTTCGATTTCATAAATCCGTTTGGAATTAGTCTGGAAGCCGAATCACAAACCATGGAATCGAAGGGAGATTCATCTTCTTCGTTCACCATAGAAACCCTACCTGATTTTTTGTCCAAATCAAGAACACCATTAGGGCAAAAGAGGTCAGGAGCAATTAGGGTTCCTCCGTCTACCTCCATTTTGCAATCATCCAGTTGCTCCAACGGTTTGTTCCAATCATAACCACCAGCTGGTGTCATCGCAAGTATATTGTTCTCCTGATTTGATGGATTGTTACTCCAGTCAGAAATTTCGGACTCAAGTGGGTGGGAGATCTGGGTTTCTTCTTGTAATAATGTGTCGAAAGTTGTTGTTTTGCCTTCCATTGAAATTACGGTATTTGAAATCTGTGAGGATTCTTGAAAGGGTTTCCGGAATGAGAAGATGATTTGGGATACGTTTGATTTTTCTGGATATGAAAATTTGGGGGTGAAATTTCAATCTTGACCGTTAACAAGATGACCGTTGCTTCATAACAGTGGCGTAAAGGATTTTAAAATAAAGTATACTTTCGTTAAATAGGGTAGTCATGGTAAAATTCGCCTATTCTTCTATTCGTGTATCCGTGACCACAACAACGAAACAGAAATTTTTGTTTGCAAGTAATATTTTGTATCCGATACTTAAGTTAGGAGATCAATATAACGTTTTCTGGCAACATATGATTTTCAAAGCTTATCATAATACGATTAAAATTTTATGAGTCCCGTGATTTATCACGGATTTGATTAATAAAAATACACCAAATTATTTGTTACATTTCAACAATATATAAATATGAAATATATAAATAAAATGTTAGGGGACTAAAAATACACCAAATTATTTATTACATTTCAACCTTGCAAAGTTATAATTTTGCTTTTGCAACATCAAATGTAATTATATACCTAACATTCACCATCGGGTGAATAGTAGGTTTACGACTTAACATTCGACAGCTTCTGTTTTACTTATCCTACTCCGTGTTGCCATATGCTCAAGCCACGAACTCTCAACACTAGACAGCTCCTGCTTCCGTTGGTTATCCCTCTATTGCCATCTGCTCCACCTACGGGGTTGCCTACGAATTTTCAGCCTCATTCCTTCTCAACGATCCATGACCATCTTGAATTGTTCTTCTTCAGGTAATCTTTTGGTCGTTAGTTTTTTTTTTTTGTTAAATTAGGGCTTCGATTTTCATACTTAATCTTAATTTCTTCAGCTTATTTTCACTCACGTTTCCGATATTGTGTTGTGATTTTCAATATTTCGAAATTGTGTTTCGATTTTCAGGTTTAGTATTTCATCTCACCTTCTTCAGGTTATTGTAAGTAACTCAAGTTTCGAATTTGGCTGTCAAATTTTCTTATGTTTCTATTTTTCCTAATTATGCTCTCAATATTGGGGCTTTGGGTTTCTAATTTCCGTAATTCGGATACCCTTTCCAGGTTCAGGTAACTTCTACTCATCTTCTTCAATTTTGGGATATTTCCTTTTCAGATTTCCATTATACTTTTTTATGGGTTTTTTTTTTTTTTTGCTTCATTTTTTTCAGGTAGGTTTCTTTTGCTTCTTCAAATTTGGGGTTTTTGTTGGAATTAAAGCTCCCACATATCCTGCTTTTGGCTTTCATCCTTCGAAACTACAACTCCTGATTCTATAAGTAAACCTTATTAACCACATATATCTTTAAAGTTTTGCCTTTTAATTTTCCAATTTTATGTTGTCTTTTGAAATTACATATCTTAATTAGTATGTAGTAATTCAGATTTAAGAACCTTCTTAGCATGTCTATATGTACGATTGTTATGATTAGGTTAAATGTAATTCTCATTTGCTGTGCACACATTACACTATAAGACACTAATTAGTGGTTATGGAAGAGTCTGATGATGTACAACTAATCCCCTTAGGTTGGGTTTCTTTGGATATTTATTCAGGGTCATTTTGTTAATGGTTTGGTTAACCCAACTCCCTTGGCCATTCCAACCTAATGTCTATAAAAGATGTTGGAAAACAAGATTTCTTTAGTGATAAAATGGATTTGAACAAAATATTACATTTGAATTCCCTGTAGATTCAAGAGGTTGTTGCTAATTGTTTGAATATTCATAGCTTATGATACATATAGAAATGTTGTGGTCATGATTTTGTGACAAGACTATATGAATTTTTTTTTAGATGATTGCTTTATTACGAAATTTTAGTACCATTTATTTGTTCCTTCGTTGCCTAACTTCAACAAGTAAATTTCTTTGAATTAATTTGTTTTCAACTTTTCCCTTTAACAGGTCAAGTATTTAAGTTATCTTGCGGTGTTATTTAAAACCATGACGACCCGAAAGCAAAAAGATATGCACAAAATATTTTATAATTGACGAACACTAGCTAACAGTTTTTCCTTCACTTATGCAGATACCGCTGAATCAACCAAAAGAACCAAAACCTCGAGCAAAACTTACTAACGTAAACAATCTATTTTTGGGTCATGTAAAACTCAGTTTACAATTTTTTGAATATAATGTTAATATCAGTAAACATTCTCAATATTCTGCAAAAATCCCCACCGCAACGCGCGGGGGTAAGCCCACTAGTTAAGTACAAATATGCATATGACACAAAGAGAGGTACACACGTAAACATAAACCCATTTCAAAATAGGATCACAAAAATTTATTCACACATCACAAATTATATTTTTATATATTTATATACTCTGCTTAAAAATTTATACAATATGATGAAGAAAATGGTTTTTGCAGTGAAGAAATCACCTCCCTTCCAAAGCGGATGTTTCACATGAGGGATTTTGCGTCCTGATTTCGAGGGCTTCGGTTCGGACGACCTTGTATGAGTGGTGCCTGAAATCACTAGCAACCCTAAGTCAGAAGTCCTCCGGAAAGGGTTTCCGGAAGGACACTCCGATGCTTAAGTAAGTCAATATGATCGACGTAAGGTCGTATATGGATTGAGAAAGGAAAATGTAGGTGAGAGTAATAAATGATAAGTATTGAATGCCTCCTTAACCGAGGTTTACTGATATTGACGTTTTTAGACACGTTCAAACCCGTCAATATCGTCAATTTTGAGTACGTTTTAGAAGCAAATACATGTGATATTACTCAATTATGTGTTTATGTTACATTTCAGGTGATATATCGAAAGAGGTGCCAAAAACGGGCCAAAAGATGAAGAAAAATACAAAATTATAAGGCAAAAATAGTTCACGATCGTGAACTGATCGTGAACTATTCACGATCAGTCACCAAAGTCCCTGTATGATCTTCGCATTCGTTATCGAGAGTTACCGATCGTTATGTCATCAAAACAGGAAGTTCACGACGCGAACTATAGTTCGCGCCGTGAACTATGCGCCTCTGATCGTGTTTTATACCAGATCAAAAGGAAATGTCAGGCATCTTTTTCTGGAAGTGTGTTTTTGGGCAGTTAAGGACGATTTTGGAAGCAGTTTATCAAGGGATTAGTCAAGTTTATAGCAATCATTGATTCTCAAACCTTTTGGATTAAATCTATGGTTGTAATTCTACTCTTAATTTCTTGTTTGTTGATTTCTAGCATGTCTATGTGCTAGTAATCTTTATATTCACTATGTTTGGGTGATTCTAGGGTTAAGTATGGTTTAGTTTTAGGGTTGTTTGTGTTCAAAACAATTGTTGATGTTTAATTACTCTTCTTGGTTTAATGTATGAGTTTTCGTTTCTTTATCGTTGGTAATTGATTAAATTAGATATTGACAACATTTGGTTCAATTGATTACTTCCCCAACTTTTCATTATGACCTAGTTGGTAATTCACTAGAAATAGGGATTAGAGATAAGATTCCAATAAGTTAGATTAAACAAGAAGTTCAACCCTAGTAATGAAAATTCTAGGTTAGAGGTCTTAGTTAATTCAAGACGGTAATTTCAACAAATAGAAGTGTGATTAGTTATAGCTTTTGAGAGAAGAAATTCCTATTAGTGTTAATTAGTTTATTAAATGGGATTGAGAGAAATCTAATACCATGACTTCTAGAACATTAAACTAGCCGGTGCTCAATAACCATACTTAGAACTAGATGAATCCATACATAGTGAATATCCTTTAAATCTCATTTCAATCGTTCAAATTTGCATTTCTTGTCATTTCAAATATTAATTACATTTCAGATAAGTCAAAATATGAACAAAAATCTTTTCTTGATTAATTCTTTAACTTTCTTTACTTGGATTACATAAACTGTTCCCTGTGGATTCGATAACCCGAAATACTTACCTAGCCTATATTACCCACGATTAGGTATACTTGCCTATGAATGTGGTAATCTAGATTAGTGGTATTTAGGAGACATAATTTTATAACTAGATTCAACACATCAAGTTTTTGGCGCCGCTGCCGGGGATCGGTTTTATGTTTTTAGGTTTTTGAAAGTTAATTAGTTAATTGATCCTTATTTAGGAATTTATTCTTAAATAAGTTATTTAATTTGTAATTTCTGTTTTCCTTTATTTTGTCTATCAGTTGCGTGTTAACTCTTTGCTTTGAGTTGTGCAGGTGCATGAGCAATAAGAATACTCTTAGAGGCAAGAAGTCTAAAGCTGATCAACCCTCACCATCCTCTGATCCAGAGAAACTTTTTCGAAGGAGACAGAGAATTCAATTAGAAGCAAGATACAACGCAACCATAAAGAAAGCTCAAAATATTGGGGAACCGAGTCTTGAAAATCAGAATCCGCTTTTTGAAGTTCAAGTCCAAAGTTCTGAAAATCAGGAGCAAACTCCTGTTAATTTAGAACCAATAGTTAATCAAGAGCCGATTCTTGATAACCAAATGGGTGATCGAGACCCACCACCGGAACGTCCGATGTGGCAAACGAGGCAAAATGCCCCGGTTGATGCCATTCCGGCAATTCGACTTCCGGAAATAAATGGCATAAATTTTGAAATAAAAAGTCAATTCCTCAGTATGGTTCGTGATTTGGGTTATGATGGTAGACTCACAAATGACCCAAATCACCATATTGAGTGCTTTAATGACATATGCCAATTGTTTAGGATTCCTAACGTTTCGCAAGATGCGATACGACTTCGACTCTTCCCTTTTAGTCTAATTGGAGAGGCAAAAATTTGGGTTAAATCCCTTGAGCCAAACTCCATTTCGACTTGGGAAGAACTCCGAAGTCGATTTATACACCGTTATTTTCCACCCGCGAAAGCGGATAAATTAAAAACTGATATTATGGCTTTTCAACAGGAAGCTGGGGAAACATTAACGGAAGCATGGGAACGTTTCAAAGGAATGTTGAGGAGATGCCCAAATCATGGGTTTGAGAAGAGCGATATCGTCCATCTCTTCTATAGGGGTTTGTCCAACAATGCACGATCCACCCTTGATTCATCGAGTGGTGGAATATTCATGTATAAGACCCCTACGGAAGGATATCAACTTTTGGAGGATATGGCCATGCACAATGCGGAATGGGCCACCGATAGAAGAGCCGGAAAACAAACGGGTTCGGTCAATGCGGTTGACGATAGACAAAATGATGAAGTCGCCACCATAAAGAATAACCAGGTAATGTTAGAACGTAAATTAGATAAAATAACATCTTCTTTACATGCGATACAGGTTGGTTGTGATAAATGTGGTGGACCCCACCTTGCAAAGGAATGTCAACAACACCAACCGATGATGACCGAGGAGGAGGTCAATTATTTAAACCAAGGTTACGGGCAAAACTATCAACGAGGAAACCAAGGATACAACAACAATAGGGGTTACAACAACAATAACAATAATTTCCCCCCTAGACCATCACATCCACCCGGTTTCCCTCAAAATAACCAACCAAATTACCCTCCTCGAAATAATTCTAACACACCCGGTTCGAGTTCAAAGCCCGAAGAGCAAATGTCTCTCGAGAGCATGTTTGGTCAATTTATGGCTAGCCAAGCCAAAACAAATGAAGAAACCAAACAAGACTCGAAAGAGATGAAACAATGTATTAGAAACCAACAAGCCACCATTCAAAACTTAGAGAGAGATATTGGAAGAATTGCCCAAGCCTTAACCGAAAGACCTCAAGGCAATCTACCCCCTTCCACCCAAGTGAATCCCAAGGGAGAATTCAACTCAAGGGATGTCAAAGCCATTACCACACGAAGTGGTAAAGAGGTAAGTTCACCAATGATTAAAATTTCTACTAATAATTCTAGTGAACATGTACTTGTAGAAGAAGGGACACCATTGAATGAAGAGGAAGTGCTTGTTGAGAAGATTATAGAAAAAGATGAACCGAAGAAGAGTGAATCAAAGAAGGAAGCAACAACAAATTCTTACCTACCTAAAGTTCCTTTCCCACAACGGTTGAGAAAGGAAAAGCTCAAAGAAAAATATGGTAAGTTTGTTGAAATGATTAAACAGGTACGCATTAACGTGCCTTTGGTTGATATGTTGGCAGGTATGCCAAATTATGGAAAGTTTATTAAGGATTTGGTGTCAAATAAAGTGCAAATGGAGGAAGCATCTTCAGCTGTGTTGAGTGAAGAATGCTCAGCGATCATAGAATCCAAGATGCCACCAAAGCTAGAGGACCCAGGGAGTTTCATAATCCCTTGTCTCTTTAATAATTTACCGGTTTGTAATGGTCTAGCAGATTTAGGTGCTAGTATTAGTTTGATGCCCTTGTCGATAGCTACAAAAATAGGATTAACCGATTTTAAGCCGACTAGGATGATCTTGAGATTAGCAAACCTTTCATACACATATCCCGTTGGCATAGCAGAAAATGTACCTGTTAGGGTTGATAAATTCGTATTCCCCGTAGACTTCGTTGTCCTAGAAATGGATGTGGATCCCAAAGTCCCGCTAATTCTAGGTAGACCTTTCTTGAACACGGCGGACGCCATGTTTCATGTGTCTAAGAAACAACTAAGTCTAGGAATAGATGATGATAGGGTCACCTTCTCTATAGAGAAAGCCATGAAGCATACCTCCAAATCCGATGATTCTTGTTATTTCATTGATGTTATCGATTCATGTATCGATGAGGAGGTTACTTCCTTTCTCGACCTCGATTGTAATGATGTCACTACAAAAGGTGATTTCACTATTGATTCCGATGAAACAATCCGAGATCTCCAAGAGTTCGAGGATTTGCTTCATGTAGATGGTGAGGAATCCGAGGTAGGAGATGTTGTGTTTGAGAAAATTGACCCTAAAGACAACCTTCGAATTAAAACTTCTTTAGAAGAGCCACCTACTCTAGAGCTTAAAACTTTACCAAACCATTTAGAGTATGCCTTTTTAGAAGGTGATTCTAGTCTTCCGGTCATCATTTCATCTAAGTTATCCTCCACCGAAAAAGCCGATCTTATTAAAATTCTCAAAACTCATAGACAAGCCATTGCTTGGAAAACGGCTGACATTCCGGGTATAAATCCCGCCTATTGTACACACAAAATCCTCATGGAGGAAAATTTCAAGCCAAGTGTACAAAGGCAAAGGAGATTGAACCCGAATGTCAAAGATGTGGTTAAAAAAGAAGTTCTTAAACTTCTTGATGCGGGACTCATCTACCCTATCTCCGATAGCCCGTGGGTGAGCCCGGTACAAGTTGTACCGAAAAAAGGGGGTATGACAGTTATCAAAAATGAGAAGGGTGAACTAATCCCTACTCGAACTGTCACGGGTTGGCGCGTGTGTATTGATTACCGCAAGCTAAATGATGCCACCCGTAAGGATCATTTTCCTTTACCGTTCATTGATCAAATGTTGGAACGACTCGCGGGAAACAACTTTTATTGTTTCCTCGATGGCTTTTCCGGCTATTTTCAGATCCCAATCGACCCCCTAGATCAAGAAAAAACCACATTCACATGCCCCTTTGGTACATTTGCTTATAGGAGAATGCCGTTTGGTCTATGCAACGCTCCGGCCACATTCCAACGTTGCATGACGGCTATTTTCCAAGACATGATAGAGGATTGTATGGAGGTATTCATGGATGACTTCTCGGTTTTCGGGAACTCATTTACTTCATGTCTAGCAAATCTTGAGAGGATTTTGAGAAGGTGTGAGGAATCCAACTTAGTGCTTAATTGGGAGAAATGTCACTTCAAGGTGCGAGAAGGCATCGTGTTAGGACATAAAATTTCTGAGAAGGGAATTGAGGTAGATAAAGCTAAAATAGATGTCATATCTAAGCTACCTCCGCCCTCGAATGTGAAAGCCGTGAGGAGTTTCCTTGGTCATGCGGGTTTTTACCGTCGGTTTATCAAAGATTTTTCTAAAATCACCCGACCCATGACCCATTTACTTGAGAAGGATATACCATTCGTTTTCTCAAATGAATGTGTAGAATCCTTTGATTTGTTAAAGGAAAAACTTACCGAGGCTCCGATCATGGTTTCTCCCGATTGGGAATTACCATTTGAGTTGATGTGCGATGCGAGTGATTATGCACTCGGTGCGGTGTTGGGGCAAAGAAAGAACAATCACTTTCAACCAATCTATTATGCTAGCCGAACACTCAATGGTGCTCAAGTGAACTATACAACCACCGAAAAAGAATTACTTGCGGTTGTGTTCGCTTTTGACAAATTTCGACCCTACCTAGTGTTGTCGAAAACCATTGTGTACACCGATCATTCCGCATTGAAACATCTCTTTGCTAAGCAAGACGCCAAACCTCGACTCATACGTTGGATTCTCCTCTTGCAAGAATTCGACATTGAGATCAAGGATAAGAAGGGGGCGGAAAACCTTGCAGCAGATCATTTATCCCGCCTCGAAAATCCATATTTGGAGGAATGTGATGAAAATGGGATAAATGATAAATTTCCCGATGAATTCCTTGAAGTAGTCAACGCTTTACAAGTGTCTGATGACCCGTGGTTCGCCGACATGGCAAATTATTTGGCGGCGGGTATCCTTGTAAAGGGTTTGACTCATCAACAAAAAGGGAAATTTTTCTCCGATCTTAAGTACTATTATTGGGAGAATCCTTACTTATTCCGGGTCGGGCCTGATTTTGTTCATAGGCGATGTGTGTACGGTGAGGAAGCTTATGTCATTCTCAACGAATGTCATAAGGGACCCACCGGGGGCCACTTCGGACCTAACCTCACCGCCCGGAAAGTATTAGATGCGGGATTCTATTGGCCAACGATTTTTAAAGACTCATATAAATTGGTCAAGGCTTGTGATGCTTGCCAAAGAACGGGTAGCATCTCCAAACGAGACGAAATGCCTCAACATAGCATTCAAGTTTGTGAGGTGTTCGATGTTTGGGGCATTGATTTCATGGGCCCATTCCCGAGCTCCCATGGTAATAAGTACATTCTTGTAGCCGTCGACTACGTCTCCAAATGGGCCGAGGCAAAAGCATTACCAACAAATGATGCCCGGGTCGTAGTCAAATTCGTTCAAGCTCTCTTTTGTAGGTTCGGATGTCCTCGTGCTCTCATTAGTGATCGGGGCACTCATTTTGCCAATCACCTAATGGAGAAAACTTTGCAAAGATATGGTGTCCATCACCGTTTTTCAACTTCTTATCATCCACAAACAAGTGGACAAGTTGAAAACACTAATAGAGCACTTAAGAGGATCCTTGAGAAAACCATCGATCGAAATCCAAAAATTTGGTCTCAAAAGTTAGATGATGCTCTTTGGGCATTCCGAACCGCGTTTAAAACGCCTACCGGTTACACCCCGTACCGTATGGTTTACGGGAAAGCATGTCACATTCCGATCGAAATTGAACACAAAGCCTTTTGGGCTCTTCAAGAATGTAACATGGATGTAATCATGGCGGGTCACAACCGTAAATTCCAATTAAATGTTCTTACCGAAGAAAGATCTCATGCCTACGAGAATTCTCGAATTTACAAAGAAAATACGAAACGTTGGCATGACAATAAATTGAAAACCTTCAAATGTTTCAAACCGGGAGATAAAGTCCTAATTTATCAATCTCGTTATAAGTTTTCTCCCGGAAAGCTTAAATCCAAATGGGCCGGTCCTTACACCGTTGTCCAACAAAAACCTTCCGGGTATGTGGAGCTCATTTGTGATAGTGGCCGTTTTAGCATAAACGGTCACCGTTTGAAACTTTATCATGAAGGGAATGGTAATTTTGAGAAGGAGAAATTGGAGGAAGAGGAGGTGATTCATTTCATCTCGGTTGGTGCTCGTAAGTGAGAAGAGAGTAGCATCGAGTCGAGCTTTAAACTCAATAATCTTTGAAGCGCTTCTCGGGAGGCAACCCATGTGTATTGTGGTTAATTCCCTTTCCGTTCAGCATTTTCGTTTTAGTTGTTAGTATCTTATTTTTCTGCTTTATAAGTCTTTTGGTGAGTTTTGTTAAAAATATGCTCGTGTTAAAAATTTTCGTAAGTGTGGGATTGGAGGAAAGTTCGCGCCGCGAACTTTCTTCCCGATCGCTAAGTCCGTCCAGAGAGTTGGGCTCTTCATCGCTAAGATTTAACGATCAGTTAGCGATACGGGTCGCGTTTCGGATTCGGGTCGACCCGGTTCGACCCAGTCGGTCAAGCAAAGTTCCCGATCGGGAACTCGATCACGACGCGAACCCCTCGATCTATAAATCCGTCGTTTCTCTTCCAGCTTTTCACAATCGTGAACCCTAAGTCCAAAATCGCGAACGGCTGTGCAAGCACTCCCATTTTCTACCCGATTTCTCTCATTTTTCTTCCTAATCTTCCGATTTCTTCATCAATTCTTGATCTCCATGGGTCCAAGGGTTAGTTCTTCTACTTTTCTTCATAGATTCATCTATTATTTCGGTATAGGTCCGAAATTTTGACTTGTTCTTGAACTTTTTGAGTTAAATCTTAGCTCTTTATGCTTAATAGTTGATTTGTAGTTGAACCCTAGTTGAAATCTGCAATCTTTGTTCTTAGTTAGTAAAACCCTCTTAAGATTAGTAGATTTCTAGCCTTACATTGTATGAAATTGGGAAATTGTGAGCAAATTGGGTTAAATTTCGGATTTTTGCAAGTGTTTAAGGGAGATTTAAGTTGTTAAACTAGTTATCATACTTCAATTTTCAATATTTTAAATAACTAGTTTAACAACTCGGGTTGGATAAAATTGGACACCAAATGTCAAGTCTTTTGTTCAAAGTTATGTTAAGAATGTTACAAAGACACTGTTTTTACAATGTTAATATGTTTATAACACTTAGTTTTTAAATCAATTTGCAATAAAATTTAATTAACAATGTCAAATCTTTAATTTTATTTTCAATTTTCTTATTTTTAAAACTAAGTGTGGGAAGGGGTAACGTCATTTACATTCATGTTTTACATAATTAGACACCCTACTATCCTTTCATATTTATATTCTTAACATTGTGATTATTGTCTTTGATGTAGAAACAACAAAAGACAGCTGCCTCCACATCGGCCAGTGGCCGCGGGCGAGGACGTGCACGGGCACCTTCACCTATCCCAGAACCCGCACTCCTAGAAGATGGGTTCCCGGCCATTCTTAGAGTTAATAGGGAACACATCTTCCTAAACTTTGAGAATGCACCTCGAGAGGGTCTTGCACGAGAAAGTGAGAGTAGGAAAAATAAACTCTCAAACAAAAAAGTAGTTGTGGGAAGGTGTGTTGACCTGGAATTGTTAGACGCGGTAGGTCGAAGGGCGGATATTGAAAGTTACCTGGTCCGTTATCATAAGGATCACGATGGCAATGTACGTTTTATATGTCGGGCGTGGGAGAGAGCTCTCCTCATCAATGAACCAACTTATGATGAGCTCCTCCTCGAATTTTATTCTACTATAAAATTCGAACCCCGTGTAGCCATGAAGAACCCCGAAGATCCTTGCATCCAATACCGAGTCGCTAACCAATGGGTAGAATGTAACCTCATTCAATTCGCTATTAACCTAGGTATTTATACCGTAGAAGAAACCACATCCAGCAGTTTTCGTCATTATATGAAGTGGTGTGCGACGAATGAGGTTAGAAATGTTGACGAATATTGGCGTCAAATCGGGGTTGGTGATTACCGAATGGCTCATACAAAAGAGTCAAGCATTAGAAGCGGTACTCATCGGTATCTTCATAGAATGATTGCATATACCATCCGCCACCGAAATCAAGGGCCCGAAAAAGTTAACAAATACGATATGTGGTTGCTCCACCAACTCATCGACAAGAATGCGATAACGAATATTCCATTCGTGATCGCCAAATTTTTGAGTACACAAGGAAAGGGGCTAAAAGGAAAAAGTCCGATGGGTGCCGGTCACTATGTCACTCGTTTGGCACGGGCCGCAATTGCCATTCCTCACAGAGTTTGGGAGAGCATGACATACCGACCAATGGGGTCAATGGACGAGGTATTGTTGTTGGGTATGCACGTCATTGTGAAATTTGCGGGTGACTATGTTTGGAATGAACATCCCGGTGTGGAAAATCCGGGAAGTGGTAGTGATAGTAGTGAGGATGATGGTGATGATGATGTAGATATGGACGATGCACCGGGTCCCGAAATACAAATAGCGGGTCAACACTTTGATCAACCGGGACAAACGGGTCCCCAATTCGGGCATTCGGGCGCCTCGGGATCCGGTTCGGGTCAATCCTCGTTTGACCCTTATTTTTCATATAATCAAATGGTCGAGAGGATGGATGCAATGCAAGTCGATGTGTCCTATGTCCGATCATCCCACGACCATTTGCACACCAATGTCCAAGATCATATGCACCGGTCATACTACAATCAAATGCGGGTCGGGCAACAAGTGAGTTGGCAAACCGATGTTGCCAACTATAATCTATATCCAAATCAATTTCCCCGACCCCCACCCTTTGATCATTCCAACATACCCACGTGGGCACCGAGCTACGCCGCACCACCGAACTACCCCGATTATGATGCTTGGTACCAAGACTCCAATTCTTGGTACCGTCCGTACCCACCACCGCAATGAAGGCGAAGAGGCAGAAAATAAAATCAAAAAAAAAAAAAAAAAAAAAAAAAAAAAAAAAAAACGTATTTCTGTTTTTGTTTTTTTTTTTTTAGGTGTTCGTCGTGATTGCTGTTTGTTGCGGACTCTTGTAGACTGCTCCGGAATTCAAAACTTCACCGGGAATGTACACAACACACCCTCAGGTCGTATACTTTCTTATGACCTCGATTTCCTAAATTTTGTCAAGTTTATTGCATTGGGGACAATGCAAACACTTAAGTGTGGGAAGGGGGTGTATTTAAAAAAAAATCCACCATTTAAAATTTGTGAAATCTTCGAAGATAATCATCCGAGTAAGAAAACCGATTTAATGGTTAAATTTTTTTTATGACACATCTCGATGCTTTTGAAAATAATTTTGGGAGACAAAGTTTAATTTAAATGATAGAATTTTAGCTAGCTTTTATGTTGCAATATTTGTGGCTTTTCATAGATTTAAGAATTTTAGCTCTTTGATTATGGTAGTTTTAACGTAGAAAATTGGAAATGCCTTGCATAATATATAAGAATCGTCTTTAAGAAAATTAAGGTTAGTTTTACTAGCTCCCAATGACATTAGGTTAAGATAAGGGCCTTTAGTTTACGGTGCACATCATTGTGAATAATAAACAAAATTATATTAAAAAGTTATTAATTAAATATTGTGGAAGAACAAACAACCTGACGTGTGTCACTCAGACAAGTAAGCCCGAGGGGTCCTTCAAACCTAGCATTCTAAGGTCAACTGATCTGGACATGTTGGTGGAAAGTCTGCTACGCGGGGGGCATACGAGCTGAGGTTCTTCCCACCAAACAAATAAATAAATAAAGAAAAGAAAAAAAAAAAAGGGAAAAGAAAAAGAAAGAAAGAAAGAAAATAAGCAAAAATAAATAAGCTTGAATAAAGCATACATGAATAAAGCGTTTACGCTACCCAATGATATTTAAACTAATTTTTCTTAATTTAACCCTACTAATTGGGTGGTTTTCATAAAGATGATATTTGTAGATTATGCAAGAATGAAGAGATTCTAAATTAAAATTGGTATAATTAAGGTAGCCAAAAAATTAGTAGGTTTATGAAAAGTTAACTAGTTTGGTACACAAAATTGGATATAAAATCTAGGTAAAATTTTATTTGCTAAATTAAGCTAAATTCTGAAATTGGCATTGATTGTGATTGAGATGTTTGTCATATGCATCGGATTGTTGTCTTACTAACAGATTTTTCAGGATGATTTACTTGAGGACAAGCAAAGTTTAAGTGTGGGGATTTTGATATTGACGTTTTTAGACACGTTCAAACCCGTCAATATCGTCAATTTTGAGTACGTTTTAGAAGCAAATACATGTGATATTACTCAATTATGTGTTTATGTTACATTTCAGGTGATATATCGAAAGAGGTGCCAAAAACGGGCCAAAAGATGAAGAAAAATACAAAATTATAAGGCAAAAATAGTTCACGATCGTGAACTGATCGTGAACTATTCACGATCAGTCACCAAAGTCCCTGTATGATCTTCGCGTTCGTTATCGAGAGTTACCGATCGTTATGTCATCAAAACAGGAAGTTCACGACGCGAACTATAGTTCGCGCCGTGAACTATGCGCCTCTGATCGTGTTTTATACCATATCAAAAGGAAATGTCAGGCATCTTTTTCTGGAAGTGTGTTTTTGGGCAGTTAAGGACGATTTTGGAAGCAGTTTATCAAGGGATTAGTCAAGTTTATAGCAATCATTGATTCTCAAACCTTTTGGATTAAATCTATGGTTGTAATTCTACTCTTAATTTCTTGTTTGTTGATTTCTAGCATGTCTATGTGCTAGTAATCTTTATATTCACTATGTTTGGGTGATTCTAGGGTTAAGTATGGTTTAGTTTTAGGGTTGTTTGTGTTCAAAACAATTGTTGATGTTTAATTACTCTTCTTGGTTTAATGTATGAGTTTTCGTTTCTTTATCGTTGGTAATTGATTAAATTAGATATTGACAACATTTGGTTCAATTGATTACTTCCCCAACTTTTCATTATGACCTAGTTGGTAATTCACTAGAAATAGGGATTAGAGATAAGATTCCAATAAGTTAGATTAAACAAGAAGTTCAACCCTAGTAATGAAAATTCTAGGTTAGAGGTCTTAGTTAATTCAAGACGGTAATTTCAACAAATAGAAGTGTGATTAGTTATAGCTTTTGAGAGAAGAAATTCCTATTAGTTGTAATTAGTTTATTAAATGGGATTGAGAGAAATCTAATACCATGACTTCTAGAACATTAAACTAGCCGGTGCTCAATAACCATACTTAGAACTAGATGAATCCATACATAGTGAATATCCTTTAAATCTCATTTCAATCGTTCAAATTTGCATTTCTTGTCATTTCAAATATTAATTACATTTCAGATAAGTCAAAATATGAACAAAAATCTTTTCTTGATTAATTCTTTAACTTTCTTTACTTGGATTACATAAACTGTTCCCTGTGGATTCGATAACCCGAAATACTTACCTAGCCTATATTACCCACGATTAGGTATACTTGCCTATGAATGTGGTAATCTAGATTAGTGGTATTTAGGAGACATAATTTTATAACTAGATTCAACACATCATTTACCTTCTATTTATGGGATTGCACGTTTGAGCGGGAAAGGAGGACAACCTTTGGAGCGGGAAAATAAGATACGGCCTGTGGTCCGTATCTTTCATTATCCATCGGTCCTCCACCCACTACCTACTTGTATCCTCCGGACCATAGCGCCGGTCATCGTCAGACCTTACCTCCATTTAATGCAAGTATGGCTCGAGGACAACTTTCTCCTGAAACCCGGACACGCTTAATCAGAGTTTGGGGACTTGCAAACTAATGATGACTATGCTCCGGTCCTTCCTTCAGACGGCATTCGGTTCGGTCCGTCTGTCTACTGCATCCGGCGTCCGGATGTAGAGAGGTTCGTACCATACCTCATTAAGTCCCTCAGATTAGAAGTATTTTATGTATTCGAGTAAATTGGTTCTAATTTGATCTTTCGTCGCTTGCTTGTTTATGGGAGAATTTTAACCGTTCGGCGAAAGTTACCGTTATTCCCTAAACTTCAAAATATGGCCGTTATCTGTCACTTCCAACCTTCACGCCTCTTAATATCCCTCCCTTACTTATAACCGCATAAGTTGCTGTATTTTCCTTCACCATCTTCTTTTCTACTTCCCACAGTATTCCCCCTTTGTCTTTGTTCAAAATTCCTTACAACTATGAAGAAAGACAAGCAGAGTCGAGAGAAGGCCGAGAAAGCACCCAAGGAGAAAAGAACCGCTTTCAATACATTCTGCAATCTATCCCCCCACGATCTTCCACAAATCGTCCGTGATTACCACGTTGATCCTCGCTTCGATCTTCGAATTCCTCATGCGGGTGAAACTATAAGGTCGGCTCCTGACGGTTATGAGCCCATATACCTTCAGTACCTTCAAGGAGGTTTGCGTTTTCCCCTTGATGATTTTATTTTGGTTCTGCTCCAAGATCTGGGTATTCATATCGCCCAACTTGTTCCCAACTCTTTCCGGAAGATCATTGGTTTCGTCCTGCTCTGTCGTGGTTTAGACATTCCTCCTTCCGCTAAATTATTTCGTCATTTTTACATTGTCACTGGTCGTGGCGATTAGGCTATATTCGCCCTTCGCACTGGTCAGAGTGAGCGAATCACCGGACTGAGGGATTCGATTCATGATTGGAAATTTCAATTTGTTTATGTAAACCGTTTAGCGTTTCATGGTATTTCTCTACCTTGGGGGAGAGTCGTTGGTCGTCCTTCTGATCCGGCCCCCGAGTTGTCTGACCAGGAGGCCGATATATAAAGAGTCTTACTGCTGCCCAAGTAGAGTGGGAGGATCCGGACGAGGTGCTCCTTGGAATGGCTGACTTAATCCCCTTTTATGCGTCTAGAGGCATTCGTCCGTTATGGAAACTGAACGGTGAGGTTATTCCGCTCCTTCACCGTTTAAGAATGCCTAAGGGGTCTTACCCAGAGAGCGTTGTGTCCGTAGACGACGGAGGGCTTGCTCTTGTCACCGCTCCTGTTATCGAGAATGTTAGCTCCGAGGAAACTCTATCCGTTGATTCTGCCAAAAAGGATACTGCCATTGGTCGAAGTGTAGAAGAGGTTAGCTCCCCGGTTACTTCCATTGGTCCCGATTTCACTACTGAGGGGACAATGATTCCTGATTCTCAAACCGAAAACCCCATTCCCCCTAGGGTTCGCTCCATTAGTACTCTGACAACCACACCAAAAGGGCTTCGTCAAAAGAGGGGAAGGGGAGATGTTGCTTCCCCTTCTCAGAAGCGGCCCAAAATTACATCGGAAGGTGTGACAACTTTCCATTGTTACATATTTGATATACGTACGTTTTTTTATTAATAACCCATGATTTCTTTGTTGTAGGTTCGATAGGTCAAACATTTGTTTCTGAAGCCTCTATACCGACGGGACAGGTACCCTTGGTTCCTCCTCATGTACCTCCCAAAACGTCTGCTTTAATTGCTTCTGCTGCTCCCGTTATTACAATCCCTCAATCATCTTCTTCTGGGGGGCCCATCATTCTGCGGCGAAAGCCTCCTGCTCGTCCAACTTCTTCCGCTGTTGCTCGTTTTGGCAGTCGTTTATTTAGTTCTTCTGTTCAATCTGCTGCTCTGGAGCAAGGTTCGTTATCTCCTCAATCCGCCAAAAGTCAATCAAACATTCCTAATCCTTCTTCTTCTGGTACGTAAAAGCTGGCATATATATTTTATACATATGCGTCCGCTTTCTTTTTTTTGAATTTTATGTCTCTTTCTTTTTTATTTTCTGCAGGAGGTTTCGCTCCTTTTGGTGGCTCTTCATCCGTTGCTGTTACTAGTTTGCTCTTGGAAGGACTGAAAGAAAAATCGGAAGGTCAAGGTCCACAAACTGTCCCAGCTTCCCTTCCTTTTGGATTTACTACCGCTCCTGCTGTGTCAAAGGCTCCGGAGTCTGGGACTCCCTTTATGAAGGAGATTATAACAACTACCCCTGATGATGCCATTCTCAGGGCTAAGGCGGGGTTGATAAGTACCATTGATTTGTTGACCGATCTCCAGACTCAGAGAGCCCGACAAGAGCAAGCCTCTCAAGGTTATCATGCTGAGTTTACCCGATTATCCGAACTGATGAAAACTGCAAAAAATCTTTTTGAACGAGAGAAATTTGAGAAGAACCAACTTGCCGGATCCGTCAGTCGCCTTTCCGAAGAAAATGAAAACCTAGGCCAGTCCCTGAAGACAAAAGATGTGCAACTACTGGAGCTGGAGAACCAAGCCAAATCTTCTGCCGCCCGAATCGCTGAACTGGAGGTTTCTCTAGTTGAGAAGGACCTTCAACTATCGGAGACCCAACGTCTGCTTGTTGAGACGGAAGCAGGTTCTGACCTGCTTAAAAGGGAGATAGCTGAAGGTCGTGAAGATATGCGTTGGGTTCTTCAGAAAGGGATCCCCGGAGCTTTTGAGTCGCTCCTTTCTTCCGACGAATTTGTAAACCGGAACAATGCCCTTCAGGAAGAGAGTCTGAAGTATGGTCGTTATCAGGGGTGTGTGGACACTCAAAGAGCTTATCCTGAACTTCTTGGAAATTTCAGTCTTGTTCATGACCACCCTCAGGCCCAGGCAAAGATAATGAGTCTTTTCGAGGATCTGGTAGCACCTGACTACGAGCTCATCCGTTCTTTTGAGGAAGGCGTTGTAAGCCTAGAAGATTTGAAGGCGTTAGTTGCCAAACTTCCTACCGGAGCCGAGGGGATAGGAGAGAGTTCCACCCGTCCCTCGTAGTTTATGCCTCATGAAGGCTGTTTGTTCGCTTTTTTGTAATTTCTTTATGTGTAATGTTTGCCCCCAGGGCCTAATGTATTTGTAATCTTTGCGATGTGGACGCGTTTATTTAAAGTTTGTTTCATACTTTTGTTTATTATTGTTTCGTTTTTTTTTTTTTTTTTGTCATTCGTCGCTTCACAAGTTTATTTTGTTACTTACTTAAAAAGGCGTCCCTAATTAAGGAAGTTACGGGCAAGTGAATTATTCGTTATTCGTTACGGTTCCAGTTTTCGTCCGGAAATGGACTCATGATACCTTCCGGTTTATCCATGAAGCCCTTTCATAGCTATGATCATATGCATGTGCTTCTGCTATATGTTTTCGTTATTTATCGTTTTATTCGTTTATCGATTGTGTCATGTGTTCGAACAATTATTAATGACAAAATATCCTGCTCCTGGCAGGTTCATTCGGTTCGCTTCTTACAAGATGTGCCCCTTAATATCCTACTAATGTAGGGGGGCTTTTAAACACGTTCCAATACCTTAACTAGAAATGGAACCTTCGCAAGTTCCTCATGTTCCACGTTCGAGGAACTAGGCTTCCGTCCGTTGTTTCCAACATGTACGACCCGTCCCGTCTTGCTTCCTTGATACGATACGGGCCTTCCCAGTTTGGGCATAATTTGCCTGGCTTTATCTGCAAGCTTGCTTCATTCTTCCGTACTACTAGGTCTCCAACTCTACACGCCAAGCCTCGAACCCTTTTGTTATAATGCTTTTCCGTCAATATTTTGTACGCTGCCTGCCGAGCTGCTGCATTTTCTCGACGTTCGTCGACTAAGTCAAGGTTGTGCCTGAGGGCTTCTTCATTGCCTTCTAAACGGAAGTTATCTACCCTTGGAGAGGTCAACCTTGTTTCCAAAGGGATCATCGCTTCCGTTCCATACACTAGGCTGTATGGGGTTTCCCCCGTCGCACTCCGTACTGTCGTTCGATACGCCCATAAGACACTTTGCAACTCATCTACCCATCCCCCTTTCGTTTGGTTCAAGCGTTTCTTAATCCCCTTGACTATCGTCTTATTGGTGACTTTCGTCTGCTCGTTTGCTTGGGGATGTGCGACGGACGTAAAGTTTTGACGGATGGACATTTTGGCGCACCATTCTTTGAAAGGGTTATTGGCAAACTGCTTTCCATTGTCGCTGATGATCGTGTGAGGAAGACCGAACCTGCATACAATTTGCTGCCAAACAAATTTTACGATGTTAGAACCTGATATACATGCCAATGCCTTCGCCTCTACCCATTTTGTGAAATAGTCAACCGCCACCACAAGGAACTGAATCCCTCCAACCGCCTTTGGGAAAGGACCTACAATGTCGATTCCCCATTGGCAGAACGGCCACGGGCTTGTGATGCTTGTTAGGTTTACCACGGGCATTCTGGGCACATCTGAATACATCTGGCATTGTTTACACTTCTTGACATACTCTCTCACATCGGCCGACATGCTTGGCCAAAAATACCCCGACCGGAAGAGCTTCTGTGTGAGTGCTCTGGAACCAGAATGCGACCCACATAGTCCTTCGTGGACATCCCTCATGGCCATTTCCCCTTCCGCTTTGCTCAGACATTTAAACCACGGGGTTGAGTAACCTTTCCTGTATAGGGTTTCTCCTTTAATCATGTACTTCCCCGCATTGATCCGGATTTTCCTAGCCTCCTTCTTATCTTCCGGCAACGTTCCTTCTTGAAGGTACTTCCACATTCCATAAGTCCAACAATTATCCTCCGGACCTATCTGCATTACCTCGTTACGCCCCCCTTCAATGCTTCTTTCCGCAAGCACTTCTACCAGAACTTTTTTTGTCAAGTGAGAGAACAGCATGGACGCTAACTTGCTTAAAGCGTCTGCTTCCTTGTTCTTAGTTCTGGGGACTTGGGCAATTTCGAACTCTTTGAACGCTAGGATCGCTTCTTTAGCCTTCGCCAAGTACTTCTTCATATGGGTTTCCTTAGCTTCGTATAACCCTTTGACTTGATTTACTACTAACATTGAATCCGTAAAAGCCCTCATCCTGCTAATTTCCAAGCTTTTTGCCAAACCCAGACCTGCCAACAGTGCTTCGTATTCAGCTTCATTGTTCGAACATTTAAAGCTGAACCTTAGGGCATACGTTATCCTTTCGTCATTTGGGCCCGTCAGGACCACCCCTGCTCCGCATCCTTCGACGCTGGATGCTCCGTTTGTGTACATGTGCCAATACAAATCAGACAGAACTTTTCTGGACCCACGTCCTGTGTCCTCCACCAGAGACACATTGTCTTCCTCCGGCATTTCCACTAGAAAGTCTGCCAATGCTTGACCCTTTATACTTTGCCTTGGACGGAAGGTAATGTCATGTTCCCCTAGTTCAATTGCCCACTTTGTCAATCGTCCTGAACGCTCCGGTCGAAGGAGGATGGTTTTGATAGGCTGGTTGGTTAACACCGTTATTGGATGCGCCTGAAAGTATCTCTTCAGTCGTCTGGCGGAATATACTAAAGCCAATATCAACTTTTCGATCATCGAGTAATTTAGCTCCGCATTCTGCAAAGCACGGCTAATGAAGTATATGGGCATCTGTTTCTTATTCCGTTCGGCTACGAGTACGGAACTAATTGCTTCCGTATTCGCCGACAGGTAGATGATTAGAGGCTCTCCTTCAATAGGGCTGGTCATGGTGGGAATGGTTTTGAGATGCTGTTTTAGATTGACGAAAGCCTTTTCGGCCTCGTCCGTCCATTCCACCATCCCTTTCTTCGTGCACCCGTGTAAAGCCCTAAAAAATGGTATGGATTTTTCCGCCGACTTAGCCAAATATCGACCCAAAGCTGCTAACTTCCCGTTAAGGCTCTGGACATCTTTAACCGTTCGAGGAGTTTTCATCTTTAGCAGGCTTTCTACCTTTTCGGGGTTGGCTCGCATTCCGGACGTAGTAACGATGTGGTCTAGAAACTTTCCTTCGTCCATGCCAAAGGAGCATTTCTTAGAATTGAGTTTCATGTTGATCTTTTGTAAATGTAGCAGGGTTTCCTCCACGTCTTTCAACAAGTCATCATTCGTCTACTCTTTATGACCATATCATCCACGTATACTTCCAAGTTCCTACCAATTTGATTCCGGAACGCTTTATCCACTAACCGCTGGTAAGTGGCTCCGACATTGCGCAAGCCGAACGGCATCTTCACATAACAGAAAGTGCCCTTCTCCGTATGGAAGGAGGTTTTCTCTTCGTCTTCCTGCGCCATCTGCACTTGATGATACCCCTTGTAAGCATCCAGGAATGACTTCCACCGGAATCCTCCTAAGGATTCTACATTCTGTTCAATTTCGGGGAGAGGATAGCTATCTTTCGGACATACTTTGTTTAGGTCCTTAAAGTCTACGCACATACGCATTGACCCGTCGCCTTTCTTGACTAGAACTGGATTCGCTATCCATTCTGGATATTGGGTACTTCTCAAGACTCATGCAGCAACCAAATCGACCACTTCTTTATTAACTACCTCGTTTCTTTGCTTAGCCATGACCCGTCTCGACTGCTTGACCGGAGGGAAAGCCGGATTTAAGCCTAAGCGGTGCTCTGTAACCTCCCTTGAGACTCCGGTCATATCTTTAGGTTCCCATACGAACACATGCTTATACTTTCTTAAGAGGTCTCCTAACCCTTCTTGCAGCTGCCGGGGGAGTTTTCCCCCAATCTGGACCTTGGTGTCCGGATACTTGGAGTTGACTACCAACTGGATCTCATTCTGTTCCGTCCAACTATCCTGGTGCGTGATAGTGTTGCATTCCAAGGGGGGCATGGGCATGCTCCGAACAGTGATAACACCATGTTCCGAAGGGAACTTTAGCAAGCCGTGAATGGTTGACGGAACCGCCTGAAGCTGCCACATTCCGGTTCTGCCTAGAATGGCGTTGTACCTCGAGGGTGCGTCGATAATAATAAACTCTGCCAGGATGGTTTTGCGGCTATCCTTTTCCCAATCGGTCAGCGTAAGGGGGAGATATATCTTCCCCTTTGGCCACACCGACTGTCCCGCAAAACCCACGACCGTCCCCAAGGCAGGCTTCAGGAGAGACCTAACCTCCGAGGGGAACTTCTCGAAACATTGGCTATACATAACGTTAGCTGAGCTTCCTGAATCAACGTAAATCCGGCGCACCATGGCTTTAGCTATTACCCCAAAAATAACCAGGGGCTCCGTTCCAACATATCCTTCCGGAACGGGCTCCCCCCCCCCCCCCAAACTCCACTATCCCTTTATATCTCTTCCCCAAGGAAGGGGTTGATGATTCTCCTTCCAAGGCGAAAATCTCGGTGTTGTACGCTACCACTTCCTTCTTGGCTGGCGGCTCTGCTCCCGCAACCTCCGTCTTTCCCCCCAGACCTTCCTTTTCCCTTTTATAACTTTCGCATGAGGCCGTCGAATGCCCCATGATCTTATGGAACTCACAATAGGCGTTGGGGTCCCTAGGGTATCGCTTCCTGATTCCCTTTGCCTCCGGCCTGCGGACTTCGTAAGTGGAATAGGCCTCTTATCGGGACGAGCCGTATCGCTCTGGCAGGGGTCTTCCTTCTTGTGATCTTTTTGGATACGGAGATCTTCCTCCATATCCGGCTCGGAACGTTCCTTTGCTTCTTCCGTCATTTTTGTAAGAGCTGGAACTAGTCGTTCCTTTCTTTTCTTGTGCTTCAAACCTTAACTTTTCTGCACTTTCTTCCTCTTGCTTCAGCACTTTGTTCACCGCATTAATCATATCGTCAGCCTTGACGAAATCCATTTTGGACAACTCGCGAAATAAGTCGCCTTCCCTTAACCCGTACGTGAAGGCGGCGATAATGAGCGAATCTTCCCGCACCGGCATCTTCCGGCTTTGCTCATTGAATCTTTTGAAGTAGGACTTATTGGATTCCCCTTCACGCTGCCTACATGCCATTATAGATTGAGAATGTTGCTGGTATTTCTTCTGCTGGATGAAACTGTGACAAAACTGTGTGACCAGTTCCTCGAAACTGACTATACTCCTCTGAGGAAGGCTAGATAGCCAGTACCGTGCGGAGCCTTCTAACGTTCCGGCGAAGTACAAACACCACAGTCTGGGATCCATGGGGATCATTCGTACAGCCCACCGGAAGCTTGCCACATGATCGTCGGGATCACCCGTTCCGTCATAGGACTTGACTCGCGGCCCTTTGAGACCCTTTGGAATGGTCATCTCGTTTATATCGTCCACAAAGGGAGACCGGAAGCTCCGAGAGACGAAGGAATGACGTGGTGGGGTTTGACTTCTTCCTCGGGCTTGACTTCTTGTTTCTATTCTTCTTTGAGGTCTTTCTTCCCTAGAAGCACTTTCGGTGGAAGGGTCAGCGGACTCTTCTTCACTTGAGTAGGTTAATGTTCTTCCCACCTCGCCTATTCGCTCCCCGTCTCTCCTTCCTCTTTGATTCTTCTCCGCATCCCTTAATTTTTGGAATTTACAGAAGAGCCTGAACTCCTCCAGGTCTTCTTTCGTCGGTTCGCTTCCGTTACCTTCCAAGGGAGAGGGGCATACGGTAGCGTCGATCAGCGTCGGGGCGGAAAGTGGGGTTTGTTCGACTCGGGTTAGGACTGGCTAACGGTCCCCTCCTTTTGTCGCAGATTCTAAGACCATTTTTGTTCTAGGTCCCACGGATGGCGCCAAATGTTGCGTCCTGATTTCGAGGGCTTCGGTTCGGACGACCTTGTATGAGTGGTGCCTGAAATCACTAGCAACCCTAAGTCAGAAGTCCTCCGGAAAGGGTTTCCGGAAGGACACTCCGATGCTTAAGTAAGTCAATATGATCGACGTAAGGTCGTATATGGATTGAGAAAGGAAAATGTAGGTGAGAGTAATAAATGATACGTATTGAATGCCTCCTTAACCGAGGTTTACCTTCTATTTATGGGATTGCACGTTTGAGCGGGAAAGGAGGACAACCTTTGGAGCGGGAAAATAAGATACGGCCTTTGGTCCGTATCTTTCATTATCCCTCGGTCCTCCACCCACTACCTACTTGTATCCTCCGGACCATAGCGCCGGTCATCGTCAGACCTTACCTCCATTTAATTTAAGCATGGCTCGAGGACAACTTTCCCCTGAAACCCGGACACGCTTAATCAGAGTTTGGGGACTTGCAAACTAATGATGACTATGCTCCGGTGCTTCCTTCAGACGGCATTCGGTTCGGTCCGTCTGTCTACTGCATCCGGCGTCCGTATGTAGAGAGGTTCGTACCATACCTCATTAAGGGAAATGATTATAACATCAATACGGATGTTTCACATAAACAAAAAAATTGGTCTAAATAAACAAATCTTCTCATGGTAAACTTACGATGACACATTTTTCATATGAAATTTAGGTTTTTCCCCTTCGTTAATCGAACGAAACAATTCTTTTAAGGGTCATGGGTACACCCCTTTCTACAAGATTTTTCTTTTCCGAATTATTAGAGGAGGCAAATGGCAAAATGAATAGGTAAGTAACGGGTCAAAACTATGCACTTCTTAATGGAGTTGAAACGGGTCTGAATGGATTGACCCGAAGCACCTTTCTTTTGTTTGTTATCAAATAACTTAATTAAGAGAAAACACATCATATAAACACTTGAATGCAAAGATATTGAAAAGATTATTTAAAAGGAGAACATAAAAGATACATATTTGAGTTTACCCTACATATTTACATATATACCTATATGTATACACAGATATATGTAGAGAGGGTTCATCACTTTCTACGTAGAGTGGCTTCATCACGTTCATCAATTAACTGACCATTCCAACTCAACGCTTGTATCATAATAATATTGGAGATTGTGTAAGGTGTTATCCATGACCTATAAGTTATGGATTGAAGTCCCGTTGTGGACAAAAAAGAAGTAGATTAGGTGCCGCTCCAAAGATGAAGAAAAACAGACCATCCCAGTTGTAAGTTTGTGGGGTTCCATCTTAAAATCAATTGGTTGTTAGAGAAGTAGCTCATGACCCTTATAAATACATTACAGATTCATTTATTTTCCAATGTGAGACATTACTCAACACGCCCCCTCACGTGTGACGTCTTTTTTTCCGCGCCTAACATGTGGATATTTATGGGTTACATGGAGTTTGTGTGGCCGTTTGACCAAATACGGGTTAACCTTGCTCTGATATCATGTAAGTTTGTGGTGTTCCATATTAAAATCATGAGAGGAGTAACACATTACCCTTATAAATACATTATAGATTATTTTGTTTTTAATGTGAGACTCAACACAAGCCGAAGAAGGTCAGACGAGAACATGTCAATAATATGTGAAAGTGACGAGCCCTTGTCACTTAAGTGAAACTAATGAGCCATTGTCAATGCTCTTAGTATACAAAGTTCTATATTGTATTTTAAACTTTTATGAATTTCACTCGAGTATGTTTACTTATTATCAGCAATGTTACACAATGTTGATTCCTGATTCTTCCGAGTCGTCGGAACGTCCGACTTCGGTATAAGAACCTGCGTACAACCACGAGAGGAACCCTAGTCAGGAGTCTCACGAGGTACCCCTCGTGAAGACACTCCGACGCTCAAGTCAGTATCTGAGTTGAGAACTAAGTAAGTACAGCGAAAAGAGCAATCAATTGTATCGAAGGGTATTTAATGAAGTATGTATGGTGTTAGGGAAGATTAAGTGTGAGTTGTAAGATGAGTCGTACCTTGAATGAATACCAAGTATGCACATTTATATGTTTGAACGGGCGGGGGAAACTTCTCTGCATTGTGCGGGAAAACTTGCAACGCTCTTATATTCTCCGGACAATGCATCACGCCGGAGCCTTTTAACCATCGGTCCGTAAAGAGGCTTTAGCTATATCAGTCTGTTGACGCCGTTCGCATTAAATGCGCATGTTGTGTGGCGCCGTCTTCCCTAAATTCCACTACACTCCATCAGACTTATTGGAACTCGTCTTAATTTTGTCATTATGTGCGTTGTTCGTGATTCTTCGTGCGTATCTTCTGCGCCATGCAAAGAACGTTCCGGAGATGGGGCATCTCCTAATTAGGTCGTTCCGGGAAGGTGGTATACCTTATTAAGTCCCCTTAGTTAAAAGCGAATTATTCCGTAACTAATTTGTTTTAACTAAACGATCGCAACTGTTTGTTTCGAAATATTATTACCGTTGGGGAGGTTACCGTTACACGTCATTTCTGACCGTTGGAGTTTTGCTCGGAGGGTTCTTGCGGCCTTTGGTATTCCGTTCTTATATATACGTTACTTTAAATCATTTTCTTTTCACGTTACTTCTTTTCTCTGATATATCCTTTTCCCCCTCTCTTTGATCATCACTAAATTTAGAAATCATGAAGAAAGATAGGCAGATCAAAGAGAAAACTGAAAAAGCCCCAAAGGCTAAACGAACCGCGTTGAACACTCTTTGTACGCTTAAAACTTCTGATCTTCCCCATATTATCAACGATTATCATATCGACCCTCGATTCGACATTCGTCTGCCTGGTGAAAGTGATACTATTATGTCTGCGCCTGAGGGGTAAGAACCAATTTATTCCCAATTTCTTCTTGGAGGACTCCGCTTTCCCGTTGACGATTTCATTCTGACTGTTCTTCAAGATTTTGGCCTCCACCTTGCCCAACTTTCACCCAACGCTTTGCGCAAAATTATTGGGTTTATCATGTTGTGTCGCTCTCTTGGAATCCCTCTGTCCGTTAAACTATTCCGGTACTTTTATATTGCCACCGGTCGGGGGGATTGGGCTAGCTTCGCACATCGCATGGGTCAGGCTGAATGTGTTTCTGGGTTCAAGGACTCAATTCATGATTGGAAATTTGGTTTTTTTTATGTGAGGCATGAAGCGTTCCGCGGAGTCAAACTGCTTTGGGGAAAAATCACTGGAAGACCATCCGACCCTCTTCCGGAACTATCTGATGCAGAGACGGAATATGTGAACAACCTATCCTCCGTTAGGTTTGAATGGGAGGATCCGGATGAGATTTTCCTTGGGATGGCCGACTTAAGCCCTTTTTATTTGAGTCAAAACATTCGTCCGATCTGGCGATTAGACGGTAGAGACGTCTCTTTGTTGAAACGGCTGCAGATGGATAAGAGCACATCTCCTAAAGGCGAAATTTCTGTTGCAAGTGGCCCAATAACTCCTTTTCTTCCTCCCCCTGACCATATTATCAGTTCCGAGGGAACTCCCGAGTTAGAAAGGTCTGGAGGGGCATCTGAAACAGGCAATATAGTTGTTCAAGGAATTGATCTTGATCCGATTACTAGTACATAACTTGCTATTGAAGATGCCGCACTTCTGGAGACTCAGTCAGAGCTGCGTAGGCCTCGTAGGAAGGCCGTCCGTATGAGAAAAGCTCAAGGAGATTCTCCAGGCTCTTCTTCGAAACATCAAAGGGTATTCTTAGAAGGTAATTCCTCTCCCTTATTAATACTTGCTACTTGATTCTTTATATACAGATTGGAGATAACATTTCGACATATATGTACGTCTTATGTTGCAGATTTTTCGGATGATGTGATTGAGTCGGATGTTCCTGCTTCGGGAGGTCCGAAGATGATTGAAAACCTGATTGTTTCATTTACACCAGCTTCCTTGATCCTTCCCCCAACCGTTACCGTTGCTACATCAGGGATTCAGACCGAACCGGATGTACCTCGAAGGCCGCCTTTTGTCTCTTCCAGCTCTTCCGCTTTAGCAATTTTTTGTAATCGAATGCTTAGATTAGGATCCAGGTCATCTTCTATGTCCCGGAGTTCCTACTCTTCTCAATCAGCTGGTAGCCAATCATCCTTACCTAATCTTCCGCCTCCAGGTTTGTCGTCCTAACTAATACGTTTCCTTCCCCCCTTTCTCTTTTTATTTGCACTGACTTTAGACAATATGCAGACTCCGCCCGCACCTTGGGTTCAGAATCTGTTATGGAGGTTTCTACTGCGGAGGTACCTCCCTCTGCTTCAACGTTTGGCACCTTCAGCGCTCCGTCAAGGCCCCCCACATACTTTCATTACTTTTCAACCATCGGTTCCCCCTGCTGTTTCAACACCTACTCCTGTTATCAGAGGTCCGGGCGAATCATCTGGGGATGATACTCTCCTGCGAGTAAAGTCCCACCTCCTTGGAGCTATTGATATGCTAACGGAGTTTCAAGCTCGAAGCTCTCAACGCGAGAAGGCTTCTCGTGAGCTTGAATCGGAGCTCGCCCGAATTAATCAACTGATGGAGCGTTGCCAGTCCTTATATGATAAGGAGGTAGAGAGAAATAAACAACTATCCGACTCTCATGCTCTGCTTTTATCTGAAAATGAAAAACTCAAAGAACAAATTGCTGAACATTCCTCCCGTATGTCTGAAAAGGAGAAAATGATTTCCTCTCTTGAAGATCAACAAAAGTCTTCGTCAGCGAGGATTGCTGAACTTGAGGCCTCGGCCATTGAACTGAATCGAACAATGAGTTGCTAAAGAAGGAGATAGAAGAACAAAAAAGGGTTGTTAGCGTGAAAGACCAGGAGCTTCAATGGTTACTTCAAAAAGGAATATCTGGGATGGTGCAGGTGTTTCTCACTTCGGCTGAGTTTGTGAATCGTGATGCAAGTGTTCAAGAAGAGAGTGTGAAGCTCGGTCGCTATCAAGGGTGCTTGGACACACATAAGGAATATGCAAATCTACTTGGTTCCAGCCCATTGTTGTATAATCATCCTGACGCCGAAGGTTTGGATGCTCCGGACTATGAACTCCTTCAAACTCTTGAGAGTGGGGCGATAGGTTTGGATGAAGTCAGGAGCCTTGTCCGTAAGCTTTCTTCTGGACCGGAGGGGGTTGGTGAAAGTTCCGGAACCGGAGCAGCTCCTTAGCTTATAGTTGTTGCGTTCCTCTTTTGTTACTTTAGATATAATTTCCCCGTCTTTTGTAATTTCCTTGTATGCAACGTATTGTAATTCAATGTTATGTAATATAACTTTGATTTGGTTGTTTTAATCGTACTTTGTTAATTAATTCGTCGTTCCTTATTTAGTAGAGCGTCCCCTACTAATTGTTAAAGGAAAAATTTTAACTTATTTCGTCGTAATTGTTTCGGTATTCGTCCGAACCAAGGATTAGTACCCTTCTGGGTGACAATAACCCCACCTATAGCTATGAATCTGTTTCGTCGTAAATATAGAATCAATATACGGATGAATTCTAAAAGACCTTTCTCGAAAGGTTTCGTTAATTAGATACTTAAAGAAAATACATCACTGAGGAAATCGTTTTTACTAACAAAATTCGTTCCTCTATGATTCGACAAGCAAATTACATAAAATTAAAAATAGAATTTTCGCAAGTTTCTGATGTTCCACGTTCTCGGGACCAACGTTCCTTCCATTGTCTCTAGGATGTAGGAGCCCTTCCTTCTGGCTTCCCTGACCCTGTATGGACCCTCCCAATTGGGGCACAACTTCCCTGGCTTATAATATAGGCTCGCTTCATTCTTTCTTAGCACCAACTCTCCTACTGTGCAAATCTTTCCTCGGACCTTTTTGTTATAATACTTCTCCGTCATTGACTTGTACATTGCTTGCCGGAATGCCGCGTTCTCCCTTCTTTCATCCACTAAATCCAGATTATACCTTAATGATTCCTCGTTTTCTTCTAAGCGAAAATTTTCCACTCGCGGAGATGGTACTATTAATTCCATCGGGATAACTGCCTCTGAGCCATAAACTAGGTTGAATGGCGTTTCCTTCGTCGAACTTCTCGCAGTTGTTCGATAGGCCCAGAGAACACTTTGAAGCTCATCTGACCATCCCTTTCTTGACCTATCCAGCCGAGTTTTAATTCCCTTGACGATCGTTCTGTTAGTTACCTCTGTTTGCCCATTTGCTTGTGGATGTGCCACGGACGTTGATATTGACGTTTTTAGACACGTTCAAACCCGTCAATATCGTCAATTTTGAGTACGTTTTAGAAGCAAATACATGTGATATTACTCAATTATGTGTTTATGTTACATTTCAGGTGATATATCGAAAGAGGTGCCAAAAACGGGCCAAAAGATGAAGAAAAATACAAAATTATAAGGCAAAAACAGTTCACGATCGTGAACTGATCGTGAACTATTCACGATCAGTCACCAAAGTCCCTGTATGATCTTCGCGTTCGTTATCGAGAGTTACCGATCGTTATGTCATCAAAACAGGAAGTTCACGACGCGAACTATAGTTCGCGCCGTGAACTATGCGCCTCTGATCGTGTTTTATACCAGATCAAAAGGAAATGTCAGGCATCTTTTTCTGGAAGTGTGTTTTTGGGCAGTTAAGGACGATTTTGGAAGCAGTTTATCAAGGGATTAGTCAAGTTTATAGCAATCATTGATTCTCAAACCTTTTGGATTAAATCTATGGTTGTAATTCTACTCTTAATTTCTTGTTTGTTGATTTCTAGCATGTCTATGTGCTAGTAATCTTTATATTCACTATGTTTGGGTGATTCTAGGGTTAAGTATGGTTTAGTTTTAGGGTTGTTTGTGTTCAAAACAATTGTTGATGTTTAATTACTCTTCTTGGTTTAATGTATGAGTTTTCGTTTCTTTATCGTTGGTAATTGATTAAATTAGATATTGACAACATTTGGTTCAATTGATTACTTCCCCAACTTTTCATTATGACCTAGTTGGTAATTCACTAGAAATAGGGATTAGAGATAAGATTCCAATAAGTTAGATTAAACAAGAAGTTCAACCCTAGTAATGAAAATTCTAGGTTAGAGGTCTTAGTTAATTCAAGACGGTAATTTCAACAAATAGAAGTGTGATTAGTTATAGCTTTTGAGAGAAGAAATTCCTATTAGTTGTAATTAGTTTATTAAATGGGATTGAGAGAAATCTAATACCATGACTTCTAGAACATTAAACTAGCCGGTGCTCAATAACCATACTTAGAACTAGATGAATCCATACATAGTGAATATCCTTTAAATCTCATTTCAATCGTTCAAATTTGCATTTCTTGTCATTTCAAATATTAATTACATTTCAGATAAGTCAAAATATGAACAAAAATCTTTTCTTGATTAATTCTTTAACTTTCTTTACTTGGATTACATAAACTGTTCCCTGTGGATTCGATAACCCGAAATACTTACCTAGCCTATATTACCCACGATTAGGTATACTTGCCTATGAATGTGGTAATCTAGATTAGTGGTATTTAGGAGACATAATTTTATAACTAGATTCAACACATCAAGTTTTTGGCGCCGCTGCCGGGGAGCGGTTTTATGTTTTTAGGTTTTTGAAAGTTAATTAGTTAATTGATCCTTATTTAGGAATTTATTCTTAAATAAGTTACTTAATTTGTAATTTCTGTTTTCCTTTATTTTGTCTATCAGTTGCGTGTTAACTCTTTGCTTTGAGTTGTGCAGGTGCATGAGCAATAAGAATACTCTTAGAGGCAAGAAGTCTAAAGCTGATCAACCCTCACCATCCTCTGATCCAGAGAAACTTTTTCGAAGGAGACAGAGGATTCAATTAGAAGCAAGATACAACGCAACCATAAAGAAAGCTCAAAATATTGGGGAACCGAGTCTTGAAAATCAGAATCCGCTTTTTGAAGTTCAAGTCCAAAGTTCTGAAAATCAGGAGCAAACTCCTGTTAATTTAGAACCAATAGTTAATCAAGAGCCGATTCTTGATAACCAAATGGGTGATCGAGACCCACCACCGGAACGTCCGATGTGGCAAACGAGGCAAAATGCCCCGGTTGATGCCATTCCGGCAATTCGACTTCCGGAAATAAATGGCATAAATTTTGAAATAAAAAGTCAATTCCTCAGTATGGTTCGTGATTTGGGTTATGATGGTAGACTCACAAATGACCCAAATCACCATATTGAGTGCTTTAATGACATATGCCAATTGTTTAGGATTCCTAACGTTTCGCAAGATGCGATACGACTTCGACTCTTCCCTTTTAGTCTAATTGGAGAGGCAAAAATTTGGGTTAAATCCCTTGAGCCAAACTCCATTTCGACTTGGGAAGAACTCCGAAGTCGATTTATACACCGTTATTTTCCACCCGCGAAAGCGGATAAATTAAAAACTGATATTATGGCTTTTCAACAGGAAGCTGGGGAAACATTAACGGAAGCATGGGAACGTTTCAAAGGAATGTTGAGGAGATGCCCAAATCATGGGTTTGAGAAGAGCGATATCGTCCATCTCTTCTATAGGGGTTTGTCCAACAATGCACGATCCACCCTTGATTCATCGAGTGGTGGAATATTCATGTATAAGACCCCTACGGAAGGATATCAACTTTTGGAGGATATGGCCATGCACAATGCGGAATGGGCCACCGATAGAAGAGCCGGAAAACAAACGGGTTCGGTCAATGCGGTTGACGATAGACAAAATGATGAAGTCGCCGCCATAAAGAATAACCAGGTAATGTTAGAACGTAAATTAGATAAAATAACATCTTCTTTACATGCGATACAGGTTGGTTGTGATAAATGTGGTGGACCCCACCTTGCAAAGGAATGTCAACAACACCAACCGATGATGACCGAGGAGGAGGTCAATTATTTAAACCAAGGTTACGGGCAAAACTATCAACGAGGAAACCAAGGATACAACAACAATAGGGGTTACAACAACAATAACAATAATTTCCCCCCTAGACCATCACATCCACCCGGTTTCCCTCAAAATAACCAACCAAATTACCCTCCTCGAAATAATTCTAACACACCCGGTTCGAGTTCAAAGCCCGAAGAGCAAATGTCTCTCGAGAGCATGTTTGGTCAGTTTATGGCTAGCCAAGCCAAAACAAATGAAGAAACCAAACAAGACTCGAAAGAGATGAAACAATGTATTAGAAACCAACAAGCCACCATTCAAAACTTAGAGAGAGATATTGGAAGAATTGCCCAAGCCTTAACCGAAAGACCTCAAGGCAATCTACCCCCTTCCACCCAAGTGAATCCCAAGGGAGAATTCAACTCAAGGGATGTCAAAGCCATTACCACACGAAGTGGTAAAGAGGTAAGTTCACCAATGATTAAAATTTCTACTAATAATTCTAGTGAACAGGTACTTGTAGAAGAAGGGACACCATTGAATGAAGAGGAAGTGCTTGTTGAGAAGATTATAGAAAAAGATGAACCGAAGAAGAGTGAATCAAAGAAGGAAGCAACAACAAATTCTTACCTACCTAAAGTTCCTTTCCCACAACGGTTGAGAAAGGAAAAGCTCAAAGAAAAATATGGTAAGTTTGTTGAAATGATTAAACAGGTACGCATTAACGTGCCTTTGGTTGATATGTTGGCAGGTATGCCAAATTATGGAAAGTTTATTAAGGATTTGGTGTCAAATAAAGTGCAAATGGAGGAAGCATCTTCAGCTGTGTTGAGTGAAGAATGCTCAGCGATCATAGAATCCAAGATGCCACCAAAGCTAGAGGACCCAGGGAGTTTCATAATCCCTTGTCTCTTTAATAATTTACCGGTTTGTAATGGTCTAGCAGATTTAGGTGCTAGTATTAGTTTGATGCCCTTGTCGATAGCTACAAAAATAGGATTAACCGATTTTAAGCCGACTAGGATGATCTTGAGATTAGCAAACCTTTCATACACATATCCCATTGGCATAGCAGAAAATGTACCTGTTAGGGTTGATAAATTCGTATTCCCCGTAGACTTCGTTATCCTAGAAATGGATGTGGATCCCAAAGTCCCGCTAATTCTAGGTAGACCTTTCTTGAACACGGCGGACGCCATGTTTCATGTGTCTAAGAAACAACTAAGTCTAGGAATAGATGATGATAGGGTCACCTTCTCTATAGAGAAAGCCATGAAGCATACCTCCAAATCCGATGATTCTTGTTATTTCATTGATGTTATCGATTCATGTATCGATGAGGAGGTTACTTCCTTTCTCGACCTCGATTGTAATGATGTCACTACAAAAGGTGATTTCACTATTGATTCCGATGAAACAATCCGAGATCTCCAAGAGTTCGAGGATTTGCTTCATGTAGATGGTGAGGAATCCGAGGTAGGAGATGTTGTGTTTGAGAAAATTGACCCTAAAGACAACCTTCGAATTAAAACTTCTTTAGAAGAGCCACCTACTCTAGAGCTTAAAACTTTACCAAACCATTTAGAGTATGCCTTTTTAGAAGGTGATTCTAGTCTTCCGGTCATCATTTCATCTAAGTTATCCTCCACCGAAAAAGCCGATCTTATTAAAATTCTCAAAACTCATAGACAAGCCATTGCTTGGAAAACGGCTGACATTCCGGGTATAAATCCCGCCTATTGTACACACAAAATCCTCATGGAGGAAAATTTCAAGCCAAGTGTACAAAGGCAAAGGAGATTGAACCCGAATGTCAAAGATGTGGTTAAAAAAGAAGTTCTTAAACTTCTTGATGCGGGACTCATCTACCCTATCTCCGATAGCCCGTGGGTGAGCCCGGTACAAGTTGTACCGAAAAAAGGGGGTATGACAGTTATCAAAAATGAGAAGGGTGAACTAATCCCTACTCGAACTGTCACGGGTTGGCGCGTGTGTATTGATTACCGCAAGCTAAATGATGCCACCCGTAAGGATCATTTTCCTTTACCGTTCATTGATCAAATGTTGGAACGACTCGCGGGAAACAACTTTTATTGTTTCCTCGATGGCTTTTCCGGCTATTTTCAGATCCCAATCGACCCCCTAGATCAAGAAAAAACCACATTCACGTGCCCCTTTGGTACATTTGCTTATAGGAGAATGCCGTTTGGTCTATGCAACGCTCCGGCCACATTCCAACGTTGCATGACGGCTATTTTCCAAGACATGATAGAGGATTGTATGGAGGTATTCATGGATGACTTCTCGGTTTTCGGGAACTCATTTACTTCATGTCTAGCAAATCTTGAGAGGATTTTGAGAAGGTGTGAGGAATCCAACTTAGTGCTTAATTGGGAGAAATGTCACTTCATGGTGCGAGAAGGCATCGTGTTAGGACATAAAATTTCTGAGAAGGGAATTGAGGTAGATAAAGCTAAAATAGATGTCATATCTAAGCTACCTCCGCCCTCGAATGTGAAAGCCGTGAGGAGTTTCCTTGGTCATGCGGGTTTTTACCGTCGGTTTATCAAAGATTTTTCTAAAATCACCCGACCCATGACCCATTTACTTGAGAAGGATATACCATTCATTTTCTCAAATGAATGTGTAGAATCCTTTGATTTGTTAAAGGAAAAACTTACCGAGGCTCCGATCATGGTTTCTCCCGATTGGGAATTACCATTTGAGTTGATGTACGATGCGAGTGATTATGCACTCGGTGCGGTGTTGGGGCAAAGAAAGAACAATCACTTTCAACCAATCTATTATGCTAGCCGAACACTCAATGGTGCTCAAGTGAACTATACAACCACCGAAAAAGAATTACTTGCGGTTGTGTTCGCTTTTGACAAATTTCGACCCTACCTAGTGTTGTCGAAAACCATTGTGTACACCGATCATTCCGCATTGAAACATCTCTTTGCTAAGCAAGACGCCAAACCTCGACTCATACGTTGGATTCTCCTCTTGCAAGAATTCGACATTGAGATCAAGGATAAGAAGGGGGCGGAAAACCTTGCAGCAGATCATTTATCCCGCCTCGAAAATCCATATTTGGAGGAATGTGATGAAAATGGGATAAATGATAAATTTCCCGATGAATTCCTTGAAGTAGTCAACGCTTTACAAGTGTCTGATGACCCGTGGTTCGCCGACATGGCAAATTATTTGGCGGCGGGTATCCTTGTAAAGGGTTTGACTCATCAACAAAAAGGGAAATTTTTCTCCGATCTTAAGTACTATTATTGGGAGAATCCTTACTTATTCCGGGTCGGGCCTGATTTTGTTCATAGGCGATGTGTGTACGGTGAGGAAGCTTATGTCATTCTCAACGAATGTCATAAGGGACCCACCGGGGGCCACTTCGGACCTAACCTCACCGCCCGGAAAGTATTAGATGCGGGATTCTATTGGCCAACGATTTTTAAAGACTCATATAAATTGGTCAAGGCTTGTGATGCTTGCCAAAGAACGGGTAGCATCTCCAAACGAGACGAAATGCCTCAACATAGCATTCAAGTTTGTGAGGTGTTCGATGTTTGGGGCATTGATTTCATGGGCCCATTCCCAAGCTCCCATGGTAATAAGTACATTCTTGTAGCCGTCGACTACGTCTCCAAATGGGCCGAGGCAAAAGCATTACCAACAAATGATGCCCGGGTCGTAGTCAAATTCGTTCAAGCTCTCTTTTGTAGGTTCGGATGTCCTCGTGCTCTCATTAGTGATCGGGGCACTCATTTTGCCAATCACCTAATGGAGAAAACTTTGCAAAGATATGGTGTCCATCACCGTTTTTCAACTTCTTATCATCCACAAACAAGTGGACAAGTTGAAAACACTAATAGAGCACTTAAGAGGATCCTTGAGAAAACCATCGATCGAAATCCAAAAATTTGGTCTCAAAAGTTAGATGATGCTCTTTGGGCATTCCGAACCGCGTTTAAAACGCCTACCGGTTACACCCCGTACCGTATGGTTTACGGGAAAGCATGTCACATTCCGATCGAAATTGAACACAAAGCCTTTTGGGCTCTTCAAGAATGTAACATGGATGTAATCATGGCGGGTCACAACCGTAAATTCCAATTAAATATTCTTACCGAAGAAAGATCTCATGCCTACGAGAATTCTCGAATTTACAAAGAAAATACGAAACGTTGGCATGACAATAAATTGAAAACCTTCAAATGTTTCAAACCGGGAGATAAAGTCCTAATTTATCAATCTCGTTATAAGTTTTCTCCCGGAAAGCTTAAATCCAAATGGGCCGGTCCTTACACCGTTGTCCAACAAAAACCTTCCGGGTATGTGGAGCTCATTTGTGATAGTGGCCGTTTTAGCATAAACGGTCACCGTTTGAAACTTTATCATGAAGGGAATGGTAATTTTGAGAAGGAGAAATTGGAGGAAGAGGAGGTGATTCATTTCATCTCGGTTGGTGCTCGTAAGTGAGAAGAGAGTAGCATCGAGTCGAGCTTTAGACTCAATAATCTTTGAAGCGCTTCTCGGGAGGCAACCCGTGTGTATTGTGGTTAATTCCCTTTCCGTTCAGCATTTTCGTTTTAGTTGTTAGTATCTTATTTTTCTGCTTTATAAGTCTTTTGGTGAGTTTTGTTAAAAATCTGCTCGTGTTAAAAATTTTCGTAAGTGTGGGATTGGAGGAAAGTTCGCGCCGCGAACTTTCTTCCCGATCGCTAAGTCCGTCCAGAGAGTTGGGCTCTTCATCGCTAAGATTTAACGATCAGTTAGCGATCCGGGTCGCGTTTCGGATTCGGGTCGACCCGGTTCGACCCAGTCGGTCAAGCAAAGTTCCCGATCGGGAACTCGATCACGACGCGAACCCCTCGATCTATAAATCCGTCGTTTCTCTTCCAGCTTTTCACAATCGTGAACCCTAAGTCCAAAATCGCGAACGGCTGTGCAAGCACTCCCATTTTCTACCCGATTTCTCTCATTTTTCTTCCAAATCTTCCGATTTCTTCATCAATTCTTCATCTCCATGGGTCCAAGGGTTAGTTCTTCTACTTTTCTTCATAGATTCATCTATTATTTCGGTATAGGTCCGAAATTTTGACTTGTTCTTGAACTTTTTGAGTTAAATCTTAGCTCTTTATGCTTAATAGTTGATTTGTAGTTGAACCCTAGTTGAAATCTGCAATCTTTGTTCTTAGTTAGTAAAACCCTCTTAAGATTAGTAGATTTCTAGCCTTACATTGTATGAAATTGGGAAATTGTGAGCAAATTGGGTTAAATTTCGGATTTTTGCAAGTGTTTAAGGGAGATTTAAGTTGTTAAACTAGTTATCATACTTCAATTTTCAATATTTTAAATAACTAGTTTAACAACTCGGGTTGGATAAAATTGGACACCAAATGTCAAGTCTTTTGTTCAAAGTTATGTTAAGAATGTTACAAAGACACTGTTTTTACAATGTTAATATGTTTATAACACTTAGTTTTTAAATCAATTTGCAATAAAATTTAATTAACAATGTCAAATCTTTAATTTTATTTTCAATTTTCTTATTTTTAAAACTAAGTGTGGGAAGGGGTAACGTCATTTACATTCATGTTTTACATAATTAGACACCCTACTATCCTTTCATATTTATATTCTTAACATTGTGATTATTGTCTTTGATGTAGAAACAACAAAAGACAGCTGCCTCCACATCGGCCAGTGGCCGCGGGCGAGGACGTGCACGGGCACCTTCACCTATCCCAGAACCCGCACTCCTAGAAGATGGGTTCCCGGCCATTCTTAGAGTTAATAGGGAACACATCTTCCTAAACTTTGAGAATGCACCTCGAGAGGGTCTTGCACGAGAAAGTGAGAGTAGGAAAAATAAACTCTCAAACAAAAAAGTAGTTGTGGGAAGGTGTGTTGACCTGGAATTGTTAGACGCGGTAGGTCGAAGGGCGGATATTGAAAGTTACCTGGTCCGTTATCATAAGGATCACGATGGCAATGTACGTTTTATATGTCGGGCGTGGGAGAGAGCTCTCCTCATCAATGAACCAACTTATGGTGAGCTCCTCCTCGAATTTTATTCTACTATAAAATTCGAACCCCGTGTAGCCATGAAGAACCCCGAAGATCCTTGCATCCAATACCGAGTCGCAAACCAATGGGTAGAATGTAACCTCATTCATTTCGCTATTAACCTAGGTATTTATACCGTAGAAGAAACCACATCCAGCAGTTTTCGTCATTATATGAAGTGGTGTGCGACGAATGAGGTTTGAAATGTTGACGAATATTGGCGTCAAATCGGGGTTGGTGATTACCGAATGGCTTATACAAAAGAGTCAAGCATTAGAAGCGGTACTCATCGGTATCTTCATAGAATGATTGCATATACCATCCGCCACTGAAACCAAGGGCCCGAAAAAGTTAACAAATACGATATGTGGTTGCTCCACCAACTCATCGACAAGAATGCGATAACGAATATTCCATTCGTGATCGCCAAATTTTTGAGTACACAAGGAAAGGGGCTAAAAGGAAAAAGTCCGATGGGTGCCGGTCACTATGTCACTCGTTTGGCACGGGCCGCAATTGCCATTCCTCACAGAGTTTGGGAGAGCATGACATACCGACCAATGGGGTCAATGGACGAGGTATTGTTGTTGGGTATGCACGTCATTGTGAAATTTGCGGGTGACTATGTTTGGAGTGAACATCCCGGTGTGGAAAATCCGGGAAGTGGTAGTGATAGTAGTGAGGATGATGGTGATGATGATGTAGATATGGACGATGCACCGGGTCCCGAAATACAAATAGCGGGTCAACACTTTGATCAACCGGGACAAACGGGTCCCCAATTCGGGCATTCGGGCGCCTCGGGATCCGGTTCGGGTCAATCCTCGTTTGACCCTTATTTTTCATATAATCAAATGGTCGAGAGGATGGATGCAATGCAAGTCGATGTGTCCTATGTCCGATCATCCCACGACCATTTGCACACCAATGTCCAAGATCATATGCACCGGTCATACTACAATCAAATGCGGGTCGGGCAACAAGTGAGTTGGCAAACCGATGTTGCCAACTATAATCTATATCCAAATCAATTTCCCCGACCCCCACCCTTTGATCATTCCAACATACCCACGTGGGCACCGAGCTACGCCGCACCACCGAACTAGCCCGATTATGATGCTTGGTACCAAGACTCCAATTCTTGGTACCGTCCGTACCCACCACCGCAATGAAGGCGAAGAGGCAGAAAATAAAATCAAAAAAAATAAAAAAAAATAAAAAAAAAAAAACGTATTTCTGTTTTTGTTTTTTTTTTTTTTTAGGTGTTCGTCGTGATTGCTGTTTGTTGCGGACTCTTGTAGACTGCTCCGGAATTCAAAACTTCACCGGGAATGTACACAACACACCCTCAGGTCGTATACTTTCTTATGACCTCGATTTCCTAAATTTTGTCAAGTTTATTGCATTGGGGACAATGCAAACACTTAAGTGTGGGAAGGGGGTGTATTTAAAAAAAAATCCACCATTTAAAATTTGTGAAATCTTCGAAGATAATCATCCGAGTAAGAAAACCGATTTAATGGTTAAATTTTTTTTTATGACACATCTCGATGCTTTTGAAAATAATTTTGGGAGACAAAGTTTAATTTAAATGATAGAATTTTAGCTAGCTTTTATGTTGCAATATTTGTGGCTTTTCATAGATTTAAGAATTTTAGCTCTTTGATTATGGTAGTGTTAACGTAGAAAATTGGAAATGCCTTGCATAATATATAAGAATCGTCTTTAAGAAAATTAAGGTTAGTTTTACTAGCTCCCAATGACATTAGGTTAAGATAAGGGCCTTTAGTTTACGGTGCACATCATTGTGAATAATAAACAAAATTATATTAAAAAGTTATTAATTAAATATTGTGGAAGAACAAACAACCAGACGTGTGTCACTCAGACAAGTAAGCCCGAGGGGTCCTTCAAACCTAGCATTCTAAGGTCAACTGATCTGGATATGTTGGTGGAAAGTCTGCTACGCGGGGGGCATACGAGCTGAGGTTCTTCCCACCAAACAAATAAATAAATAAAGAAAAGAAAAAAAAAAAAAAAAAGGAAAAGAAAAAGAAAGAAAGAAAGAAAATAAGCAAAAATAAATAAGCTTGAATAAAGCATACATGAATAAAGCGTTTACGCTACCCAATGATATTTAAACTAATTTTTCTTAATTTAACCCTACTAATTAGGTGGTTTTCATAAAGATGATATTTGTAGATTATGCAAGAATGAAGAGATTCTAAATTAAAATTGGTATAATTAAGGTAGCCAAAAAATTAGTAGGTTTATGAAAAGTTAACTAGTTTGGTACACAAAATTGGATATAAAATCTAGGTAAAATTTTATTTGCTAAATTAAGCTAAATTCTGAAATTGGCATTGATTGTGATTGAGATGTTTGTCATATGCATCGGATTGGTGTCTTACTAACAGATTTTTCAGGATGATTTACTTGAGGACAAGCAAAGTTTAAGTGTGGGGATTTTGATATTGACGTTTTTAGACACGTTCAAACCCGTCAATATCGTCAATTTTGAGTACGTTTTAGAAGCAAATACATGTGATATTACTCAATTATGTGTTTATGTTACATTTCAGGTGATATATCGAAAGAGGTGCCAAAAACGGGCCAAAAGATGAAGAAAAATACAAAATTATAAGGCAAAAACAGTTCACGATCGTGAACTGATCGTGAACTATTCACGATCAGTCACCAAAGTCCCTGTATGATCTTCGCGTTCGTTATCGAGAGTTACCGATCGTTATGTCATCAAAACAGGAAGTTCACGACGCGAACTATAGTTCGCGCCGTGAACTATGCGCCTCTGATCGTGTTTTATACCAGATCAAAAGGAAATGTCAGGCATCTTTTTCTGGAAGTGTGTTTTTGGGCAGTTAAGGACGATTTTGGAAGCAGTTTATCAAGGGATTAGTCAAGTTTATAGCAATCATTGATTCTCAAACCTTTTGGATTAAATCTATGGTTGTAATTCTACTCTTAATTTCTTGTTTGTTGATTTCTAGCATGTCTATGTGCTAGTAATCTTTATATTCACTATGTTTGGGTGATTCTAGGGTTAAGTATGGTTTAGTTTTAGGGTTGTTTGTGTTCAAAACAATTGTTGATGTTTAATTACTCTTCTTGGTTTAATGTATGAGTTTTCGTTTCTTTATCGTTGGTAATTGATTAAATTAGATATTGACAACATTTGGTTCAATTGATTACTTCCCCAACTTTTCATTATGACCTAGTTGGTAATTCACTAGAAATAGGGATTAGAGATAAGATTCCAATAAGTTAGATTAAACAAGAAGTTCAACCCTAGTAATGAAAATTCTAGGTTAGAGGTCTTAGTTAATTCAAGACGGTAATTTCAACAAATAGAAGTGTGATTAGTTATAGCTTTTGAGAGAAGAAATTCCTATTAGTTGTAATTAGTTTATTAAATGGGATTGAGAGAAATCTAATACCATGACTTCTAGAACATTAAACTAGCCGGTGCTCAATAACCATACTTAGAACTAGATGAATCCATACATAGTGAATATCCTTTAAATCTCATTTCAATCGTTCAAATTTGCATTTCTTGTCATTTCAAATATTAATTACATTTCAGATAAGTCAAAATATGAACAAAAATCTTTTCTTGATTAATTCTTTAACTTTCTTTACTTGGATTACATAAACTGTTCCCTGTAGATTCGATAACCCGAAATACTTACCTAGCATATATTACCCACGATTAGGTATACTTGCCTATGAATGTGGTAATCTAGATTAGTGGTATTTAGGAGACATGATTTTATAACTAGATTCAACACATCAGACATAAAGCTTTGGTAGATGCCCGACATTTCGCACCAACTCCGGAAAGGGTTACCAGCAAACTGTTTCCCGTTGTCACTAACTATGGTATGAGGGAGACCGAAACGACAAATGATCTGTTTCCATACAAACTTTATCATGTTTGTAACACCTCAATTTTTAGAACACCTTTTAAACATATTTTTAAATAAAAATAATACAATGTCCAATGTTCCCAAAATACGGTTTAACAAAAACCATTAAAACATTTATCAGAGTTATAAAATCCGATGTTACAAAGATAATATCATAACCATAGGATAAACGAGAACTACCTACGAGCTCCCGAGCTAATCAACACTAGGCCACTTCTAACGCGACCCTCTAATCCAACGATCCTGAACCTGAGTACATAGCCAAAAACAAAGTAGTACGTGAGACAAAATAGTCTCGTGAGATACATGGGTTTTCGACCCATTCTCAAAAGATTTATAAAATAATATTTATAACATTAAAAATACTTATCCTTATCATTTCTTATTAATTCATAACTCATTTTTCCATTCATTTAACCGTATAAACTAATAAGCTTACCATAAGCTTACTCGTCATCTAATCACATACTTGTAAGTTATCTCCAAACTTACACTTTCATTATCACATATGCAACGGACCTCTCCGAAGCCAACTCTCCCGATATGGGACGTCATAGGTAAACTATCAAGGTAATTGGGAACCCCCATCTTACCGAGATTCATAAGCTCTCCCCGTTCCCGGGTCGTCATGCTCACCCATCATTGGGTGTCGTAAACTGTGACATTCTACTCTTTGCGCAGGGAGGTACCACCCCAAGTAGGCGTCTCATGCTCCCCCATTTCTGGGCGGTCTTATTCCGGATATCTCATTCATCAAATATGAGCCTCAGCTCCATTCCTCAATTCATCACTTATTAGAATACACCTATTCTAATTAATCATATCACTCTCTTTACTTATTCATTTTCAAATCTCGACTTGCCAAGTCCTTTACTAATTTAAAACATATTTATCTTTTATAGGAATCATCTTACTTTAACTCTTCTTTGACTAGAATACACGTTTATTACTAGTCACTTATTACTAAAAAATCATTGTCTCAAGCTTTATTAATACATATTATTAATAAACCGATTATCAAGCTCTTTTAAATCATTATCTTTATTCATACATCTTATTTATAAAAACTCATTAATTACTTTTCATAATCATAATCTCTTTCAAAATCATCAATCATTTAGACATACTAAAATAGTCTATTACTAGCATTTTCTCATCATATCTATCATATCTTTATTAAAAACGTTTATTAATAAAGACTCTTAAAACATCATAGTTTTCAAAATCATTTGCTATGTACTCAGTAAAAGTCTCATGTACTCACCTTAGCCAAGCTAATTCCAAATCGTGTCTAACAACACGAATCCTTGCTTTCCAACTTGTGAAATGTCACCAATCTTTAGGTCTTCTTGACCTACCATCAATATCATCACAATAACTAGTTATTATCCATAACTAATCACTAATCAATCCATGTCACATTCCTAACCACCAAGTTCATCCAACTTGGTGGAATCTCAAACCCTAGTTCAAGATTTCCATCAATAAACCCAAATCAAACTTGTACACATCGATTACAAGCTTACAATGAGTGTTCTACACCCATGATTAGTCATCTTCCCCAAAGATGACATGGTTGGTTCCCCAAACCACCATTTTTACCCATACAAAGCTCACAATCAAGGTAGATAAGCAAGACAATCAAGAATACTTACCCTTGATGTTTCAATCCTTCAAGATGATGAAGATCTAAGCTCTTGAGCTCCAAAATCGCCCAAGTTTGCCCCCAAATCGGCTGCACTATGTGTGTGGTTGAATGAGGAATGAAACCCTAGCTCACACACAACAATATATATTCCAGACCAAATTCGCGCCGAGCTCGCGCCGCGAAGTGACGCGGGTTTGCCTGCTGGTTGCCGCTGAAATACAGACCTCGCGTTTCGCTCGCGTTTCGCTCGCGTTTCGTCGCCTCTTGTCTCAACTCGAGATTCTCACGTTTCGCTCGCGACTGGCTCGCGTTTCGCTCGCGGCTCTTGTCTCAACTCTTGATTCTCGCGCTTCACCTCTGGAGCTCCTGTTCAACCTCGCGACTTCCTCGCGCCTGGCTCGCGCCGCGAGGGCTGTCTGGGTCAGTTTCTTGCCTTTTAAACTTGTTTCCATCCAAGTCTTGACCCATACTTGGTTACACCAAGTCCCAAACATCCAAACACTCGATAAAACACCACGGAGACTCGATTAAACATTTTACTACCTTTATTCCTCAGTATTTCCGTTTAATTCATTAACCGAAAATTCCGGTCGTTACAATGTTCCCACCTGACACACATGCCATCGGTTCGGCCTCTACCCACTTGGTAAAGTAATCTATGACCACCACTAAAAACTGCAAACCGCCAGGAGCTTTTGGGAAGGGACCAACGATGTCAATTCCCCATTGGCAAAACGGCCACGGACTATGTATACTGGTCAGTTTCACCGGAGGTACTGCAGGTATGTTTGAATATGCCTGGCAATTTGGGCATCTTCTGACATGATCTTCCGTATCCTTCGACATTCGGGGCCAGAAATAACCGGTTCGGAGTAATTTATGGGTGAGAACCCTTGCTCCGGCATGCGAACCACAGATTCCTTCATGTACCTCCCTTATCGCCTATTTACCTTCCGTAGTGTTCAAACATTTCAACCAATGGATGGTGAACCCTCTTCGGTACAACCTTCCTTCTTTGATGGTATACCTTCCTGCATTGATTCTAATCTTTCTTGCTTCCTTCGGATCATTCGGGAGCATACCCTCACTTAGGTATTGCTTGATGTGTCTCATCCAACATTCTTCCTCTGCTTCTATAGTCATCACTTCTTCTGTCTCTTCTATACTTCGCCTGGGCAATATCTCCACCAGAACCTCCTTAGTGAGATGACAGTACAACATTGACGCCATCTTGCTTAGAGCATCTGCTTCTTTATTCTTCGTTCGGGAGACCTGGACGATTTTGATTCCCTCGAACCTGGTCATTGCTTCTTTTACCTTTCTTAAGTATAACTTCATGTGAGTTTCTTTAGCTTCATATATTCCATTTACCTGATTAACGACCAACAGAGAATCCATAAAAACCTCTAGATCCTTTATTTTTAAGCTTCCTGCAAGTTCCAGTCCCGCTAAGAATGCCTCATACTCTGACTCGTTATTGGAGCATTTGAAATCGAATCGCAGGGCGTAAGTCACTTTCTCCCCGTTCGGACCTGTTATGACAATTCCTGCTCCACACCCATCGGCTCCTGCTGCACCGTCCGTGTGCATCTTCCAGGGTTCCCTGTCAGGGACATAATCCCTTTTCACACCAGTCTTGGATCTCCCTTCCGCAATCACCATGGTTTCTTCATCAGGCATTTCTACCAAAAAATCAGCCAAGGCTTGACCCTTAATGCTGGGTCTCGGTTTAAAGGCTATATCATGCTCCCCTAGTTCTATTGCCCATTTTGTTAACCTTCCGGACCTTTCTGGCTGAAGCAAGATATTCCTAATTGGTTGATTAGTTAGGATCGTAACACTATGTGCTTGAAAATATCTCTTCAGTCGCCTCACCGAATATATCAAGGCTAGCACAAGTTTCTCGATCATAGCGTAATTAAGTTCCGCCCCTTGCAACGCCCTACTTATGAAATACACGGGTACTTGCTTCTTTTCTCTTTCTGCAATGAGAACTGAGCTTATTGCCTCTCTGTTGGTGGATATGTACATTACCAAGGCTTCGCCTGTCACGGGGCTTGCCATGGTAGGAAGCGTTCGGAGGTGCTGCTTTAATCTGACGAAGGCATCTTCGGCTTCCTGGGTCCATTCGACGTTCCCTTTCTTTGTATGCCCGTGGAGCGTCCTAAAGAAAGGGATAGACTTTTCTGCGAACTTGGCCAAGAAGCGCCCCAACGCCGCCAACTTCCCATTCAAGCTCTGTACGTCCTTCATCGTTCGTGCTGTTTTCATTGCCATCAAACCTTCCACCTTCTCTGGGTTAGCTTGTATTCCTGTTATCGTAACGATATGCCCCAGGAACTTCCCCCTGCTTACCCCGAAAGAACACTTCTTTGGATTGAGTTTCATATTGATCCTCAGGAGCTGCAGCAGCGTTTCTTTCACGTCTTTTATCAGATCTTCATCCTTCCCACTTTTTATCACCATGTCATCAACATATACTTCCAAGTTACGACCAATCTGCTTATCAAATGCCTTATCTACCAGCCTTTGATAAGTCGCTCCGGCATTCCGGAGGCCGAAAGGCATCTTGACATAGCAGAAGGTTCCCTTTGCGGTATGAAAAGCTGTCTTTTCTTAATCTTCCCTTTGCCATCTATACTTGGTGATACCCTTTGTACGCATCCAAGAATGATTTCCACTTATATCCCCCTAAAGATTCTACCATCTGCTCGATTTCAGGAAGAGGGTAACTGTCCTTTGGACACGCCTTATTCAGGTCTTTAAAGTCGACACACATCCGCATCGACCCATCCGATTTTTTAACTAACACTGGGCTAGCTATCCATTCCGGGTATTGTGCACTTCGTAGAACTCCGGCGGATACCAAATCCTCTACTTCTCTGTTAACGATTTCGTTTCTATTTGCTGACATACCACGTTTCGATTGCTTGACCGGGATAAACGCCGGGTTGACATTCAGACGATGTTCTACTACCGCTCTTGACACGCCAGTCATATCCTTAGGGCTCCAAGCAAACACATGCTTGTATTTCCTTAGCAGGGCTCCGAGCTCCATACTTAACTTCTCCGGAAGGTCCCTTCCTATATGACCCTGGTTTCCGAATGCTCTGAATTGACAACGATTTGGACATCCTCCTGCTCCGTCCAACTATCTTGGTGTGTGACACCATTGCACTCCAACGGCGGCATGGGCATACTCCTGACGGTGATTACGCCTTTCTCCGAAGGGAATTTAAGGAGTCCGTGAATAGTCGAAGCAATAGCCTGCAACTGCCACATACCGGTTCGACCAAGGATGGCATTATATCTGGAAGGGGTCTCTACTATAATGAATTCTGCCAATATCGTTTTATGATGGGTATCTTCCCAGTCAGTTAACATGAGGGGAAGATGAATCTTCCCTTTAGGCCAGACAGACTGTCCGGAAAAACCAATGACCGGGGCGCTAGCGGGTTTCATCAGTGCTTTTATGTCTTCCGGGAACTTTTCGAAGGAATGCCCATACATAATATTCGCTGAGCTACCACCGTCAACGTATATACGCCGAACCATCACCTTGGCTATAACTCCAAACACTACGAGGGGTTCTGTACCTGCATATCCTTCCGGTACGGGATCTCCCTTCCAAACTCCACGATGCCCCCCTTCCTTTTGTGAATTTGAGACAGAAGTGCCTCACTTTTCCCGATACGGCCTCCGGACGTCTCCCCTCCTTCTAGGGCAAATATCTCTGAGTTGTATGCGGCCGGTCCGTTTTTCACCGGTGGCTCCGTGATGACTACCTCTACCTTCCCCTTTCCTTCTTTCTCCCTTTTGTAACTCTCGCAAGATGCTGTAGTATGCCCCATGATTTTGTGAAAATCACAGTACGCACTGGGATCTCTCGGATACCGTTTTCTCGCTACTTTCTCCCCCGCGGGTCTTCGCACCTCCTGGGCATGGAAAGCTTCCTGACGATGAGGATTGTACCGGTCGGCCGGGAATCTCCCTTTGTGCCCTCTTCCTTTATACGAGAATCTTCCCCCTCCCTGTTTGTACGGAGATTTGGACCTTTCTCCGCCCTTATAGGAGGTTGCCCCCGGTACTCCTTTTTTCTCCTGAGCTTCGAAACGGAGTTTCTCGGCGCTCTCCTCTTCCTGTTTGAGAACCTTGTTCACCATATTGATCATATCGTCTGCTTTTACAAAATCTTTTTTTGACAGCTCCCGGAATAGCTCTCCTTCCCTGAGGCCATATGTAAAGGCCGCTATGATGAGTGAATCTTCTCGAACAGGCATCCTTCGACTTTGTTCGTTGAACCTTTTAAAGTATGACTTGTTGGATTCCCCTTCTCGTTGCCTACAAGCCATGATGGATTGAGATTTTTGTTGGTATTTTTTCTGCTGTATGAAGATATGGCTGAACTGGGCAACAAGTTCTTCGAAGCTCGTTATGCTTCTCTACGGTAAGCTAGACAGCCAGTATCGAGCAGAACCTTCCAAGGTTCCTGCAAAAAATAAACACCACAATTTCTAGTCCATAGGTATCATCTTTATGGCCCATCGAAAGTTGGCCACATGGTCATCCGGATCTCCGGTCCCATCGTAAGACTTGACTCGGGGGCCCTTAAGACCCTTGGGAATTGGCATCTCGTTGATGTCATCTGTGAACGGAGACCGGAAAATCCGAGACATCGTCGAGTGGTGTTGACTCGATCGCTCACTCTTTTCTTCTGAAGTTAAATCTCTCCTTCTTCTCGGAATTCGTTGTCTCCTTCTCTCTGGGGTCCTTTCCCTTTTTTGCTCTGGAGATCGTTCTCTTCGCCTGCCTCTACCGGACTCTTGACTATTGGTTCACACAGGAGGGGTTTCCTCCTTATAAACTTCTTCCGCTGACTCTTCGTGAGTAGATTCTTCGCTAGAATAAGTCAGGGTCCTCTTGGTTCCGCTCATGCCTTCCGCCGCCTTCTTCTTATTTTTCTCTAAGTTTCGCAGCTTTCGAAACTGGCAAAAGAGTTTGAACTCCTCCATTTCCTCTTTAGAAGGTTCGTCCTTCCCGGATCCGGAAGGAGGTGGACATAGCGCGGTGTTGAGTACAGCCGAAGCAGGCGGGGGAGGGGTAAAGTCGTTTCTGAGCGGTATGGGAGGCTGATTACTTTCCGTCGGTGTTGATTCGAAGACCATTTTGTTCGTGGTCCCACGGATGGCGCCAAATGTTGATTCCTGATTCTTCCGAGTCGCCGGAACGTCCATGTAACACCGCAAATTTAAACCCGGTTTTTTTTTTAAAAAATAACGGAAGCGCAATATTCAACCATATTAAGTTAAGTCATTTTAGAAAATACGACTTGTAACTTAATGTTAATCAAAACATCAAAACAGTTTAACGTGTTACTATAAAAACGGCTCGAATACAAAATACTATCAGAGCAACCATTGGTCAACCATTCCTAACAAGCACCCCTTGACCCGCCCATCAACCGAACCTGCAAAATAGTCAACGAGGGAGGGATTAGCTAACAGCTAAGTGAATGAACTTAATCAAACAATATATAATAGAACAACTGATATAAATTCACACTTTCTAACACAATAAACCGCAATACCACACAAACGGTAACCACAACTTCTAAGGTCTAATCAGCTATCCTAGAGGACCGGCGGTACTGCAGAACCATAACCTTTTTGCCACAAGGTTTACCGGAAGCCCTAAGCTACTTGGCATAGTATTAAGTCCCCTTATACAATAAATGCAAAAGAAGTCTTAATACTATCGCCAATAGCTAACGATGCCCAGCCCCTAACCACCAGACTGTCCCCTAATCTTAAGAACCAGCCCCTAACCACCAGGCTGTCCCTAATCTTAAGAACCAGCCCCTAACCACCAGGCTGTCCCTAATCTTAATCCATGTGCACATATCCACTTACTCAAAACTACCACAATCAACTAGGCATCAAGAAGTAAACCATAAAAATCACAACAAAATTCTGCACCAGGCAAAGTTCGCGTCAAAGTGGGAATTAGCATAGCTAGTTCCAGAGTTAGCAATGCTAAGCAGGAAACTCGCATTGCTAATATTAATATTCGAGATCTCTAAAATGTTCTGTTCCATTGGTTCCCGAAACTCGCAATGCTAATCCAGAAATTAGAGATCTCTAAAATATTCTGATCCATTTTCACCCAAGTATACAATTTCTACCAAATTGTACACATATAAATTGAAGGCTAAATCCACTCACCGTAACCTTCTCCTTGTCACCAACTCAGTAGTCTAATGTCACTTAGTTGTCCTCCCATTTCCTGTTAATCCAAAGGAACACCGAATTAGTACATAATTCCACCAAAATTATAAATAATGTTAAATATACATTTAACACTAACACTTGCACCAACTAGATAACCAAACACTTGAATCATCATATGAACATGTCATGACCATTTACACTTACCTAACAAGTCAACTAGTCATTTTGCAAGTCTTACATTCAAACGGGTCAAAACCGGATTATTATAACAATAATACTTTCTACAACCACAATCATGTCAACAACTTACAAATCACCAAATTACATAGTTATCATGTTGTTGTCATTCCTAGACCAAGTAAATCCATACTAAATACATTTAGTCAACTTTCACCATGTTCACCCAAACGGGTCAAAACCCTACATAACTATACACTTTCAAAACTCCACCAACTAGCACACATCCACTACAACTAACAAGTCATAATCATGTAACAATTCATCAAGTTCATAACTACCAACAATCCAAGCATCTTACTTCCAAAATACTAGTTCATCATTTTAACCAAAAACATCCAAACACTAGCTAGTTATTCCATCAAAACATACTATACTCGATTTCTCAACATTCATAACTTACTAAACATGTTTTCTCAACCTAATGAACAATTCAAACCATTCAAACATCAAGAAATCCAAGGTTTGCCAAAACCCACCTTCAACATCCACCATTAATGGAGGTTGAAGGTGATTTTCACCAAACCTTGCCTCCTTTCAACAATCAACCACACATTACATGTCAAACCTTGTATAAACACTTAATATAACATTTAACACAAGATACACCAACAAAACTTCAAGAATGATAAACCCTAATTTCACCAAAACTCAAGAACTTAAAAACAAACACATATAGGTCGAAGCTTACCTCAAGAACTACTCAAAAACGGGTTCGGATTAATGATTGAGCAAGAAACGAGCCTTGGATCTTCAAAAGACACCAAGAACATAAGATGGGGTTTCCTTGAGAGAGAGTTTAGAGAGAGAGACTAGAGGGAGAGTGAGATGGATGATGAATGAAAAAGGTGGGGGTTTCCCCCACACCTCTAGCCGTCCACCATGAGGGGGTGGGGCCCACTTGGTGCTTTGTTCATTCTTTTAAACAATACAATATAAAAAGTCCCGTTCGTAGTTAATTTATTTAAAATACCAAACGAGCACTGTTTTCAAGAACAAATACATTTTCGGAAATGAAATTCAAAAGATAATCCAAAAATATAAAAATCATACAATCCTTTAAACATTTCAGAAACTGGATATTTTAATCACTTGATTAAAATATCACAAAAGGACAAAAAGGTCAAACAATTCATTTAACATTTAATCAATTTATTCCACATATGGTCAAATAGATACTTATCAAATATCAATATACCTAAAACTACTAGACCGGTTTTAGGATGTTACAGTCCAACTTCGGTATAAGAACCTGCGTACAACCACGAGAGGAACCCTAGTCAGGAGTCTCACGAGGTACCCCTCGTGAAGACACTCTGACGCTCAAGTCAGTATCTGAGTTGAGAACTAAGTAAGTACAGCGACAAGAGCAATCAATTGTATCGAAGGGTATTTAATGAAGTATGTATGGTGTTAGGGAAGATTAAGTGTGAGTTGTAAGATGAGTCGTACCTTGAATGAATACCAAGTATGCACATTTATATGTTTGAACGGGCGGGGGAAACTTCTCTGCATTGTGCGAGAAAACTTGCAACGCTCTTATATTCTCCGGACAATGCATCGCGTCGGAGCCTTTTAACCAGCGGTCCGTAAAGAGGCTTTAGCTATATCAGTCTGTTGACGCCGTTCGCATTAAATGCGCATGTTGTGTGGCGCCGTCTTCCCTAAATTCCGCTACACTCCATCAGACTTATTGGAACTCGTCTTAGTTTTGTCATTATGTGCGTTGTTCGTGATTCTTCGTGCGTATCTTCTGCGCCATGCAAAGAACGTTCCGGAGATGGGGCATCTCCTAATTAGGTCGTTCCGGGAAGGTGGTATACCTTATTACTCATAGTTCCCACTTAGAAATTAATCTAAGAATTGGTGTGATATTCAAAAAAGAATAAGAAAAAAAATAACAGGCAAATGCTAGTTAAATGATAAACCTTCAATATTATAACACGTTACGAAATTGGAAAACAAAACAATCCTACCCTATATATGAGGCCTAATTTTGAAGAGGGTTTGACACCATGGCAATTCCAAGCATTCCTATTCGTCCATAATGCCACTTGGAATTCCCTGATTGGTCCACGTCATTTGCACTAATACAAACGAATCTGGTACAGCTTACGGTCTACATTCATACGCTCCATATACGGCAAACGAATCTGGTACGGCTTACGGTCTACATTCATATGCTCCATATACGGCTTCCTACATACAAGGAAACAAATAAATAACTATTTAAAAGATCCTACATACAAGGAAACAAATAAATATTTAAAAGATCAATCAGCGACTCAATCGTATTTTATTCAGAAGTGATACACGACTCAATATAATTTCCATAAAACCGGCATTCTATGATTACAACATAAAAAGCTGGATTGTGCAACGGAACCAGACTTCAGATATTACGGATTACGGCATAAAAAGCTGGATTCTTCATTTAATAAAATGCCCGTGTAACATTTCTTCATTTACCGTTTTTTTGTACAAAATCATCATCACATCTATCGATTATTATGTCATTTAGAAATATATAAAGTTTTTGAATATTTTTCTACATACTAAAATTTACAGCATACCCACCCATCGGGCGGGTTTTGTAGCTAGTTGTTATATAAGAGCATAATATGATCTCTCTATGTTCAACAATATGATGCCTTAGAATAAACTATGTTGGTTAAAACTGAGATCTTCCTATGGTCTATGGATCATCCTGTCTCACAATATCGCATTTTTTGCAACCAAACCATTTTTTATGTAACTGATGTATGATGTATTCATTTTTTTGTGCGAGACTAATTTTTTGACCGATCTGAGAAAACTTGTTAGATTTTGTGTGGAGTCGTACAAGTCGCATGGTATATTTTGAGAAAGTTTGAGGACAATTTTTTGAATAGGGTTTGACACCATGGCAATTCCAAGCATTCCTATTCGTCCATAATGCCACTTGGAATTCCCTGATTGGTCCACGTCATTTGCACTAATACAAACGAATCTGGTACAGCTTACGGTCTACATTCATACGCTCCATATACGGCAAACGAATCTGGTACGGCTTACGGTCTACATTCATATGCTCCATATACGGCTTCCTACATACAAGGAAACAAATAAATAACTATTTAAAAGATCCTACATACAAGGAAACAAATAAATATTTAAAAGATCAATCAGCGACTCAATCGTATTTTATTCAGAAGTGATACACGACTCAATATAATTTCCATAAAACCGGCATTCTATGATTACAACATAAAAAGCTGGATTGTGCAACGGAACCAGACTTCAGATATTACGGATTACGGCATAAAAAGCTGGATTCTTCATTTAATAAAATGCCCGTGTAACATTTCTTCATTTACCGTTTTTTTGTACAAAATCATCATCACATCTATCGATTATTATGTCATTTAGAAATATATAAAGTTTTTGAACATTTTTCTACATACTAAAATTTACAGCATACCCACCCATCGGGCGGGTTTTGTAGCTAGTTGTTATATAAGAGCATAATATGATCTCTCTATGTTCAACAATATGATGCCTTAGAATAAACTATGTTGGTTAAAACTGAGATCTTCCTATGGTCTATGGATCATCCTGTCTCACAATATCGCATTTTTTGCAACCAAACCATTTTTTATGTAACTGATATATGATGTATTCATTTTTTTGTGCGAGACTAATTTTTTGACCGATCTGAGAAAACTTGTTAGATTTTGTGTGTAGTCGTACAAGTCGCATGGTATATTTTGAGAAAGTTTGAGGACAATTTTTTTTTGGAAACTTTAAATATTACTCCGTATTTTTTAAAATCACTCTTCCTTTATTCATTTTTGGTATATATTCGGTTAAGTATAAAGGTGGATGCTCTCTTGATATTCTTTTGTGTTCGGATATATTTGGCTAGGCATTTTGATACTTCGTACCCGACCCGAGGACAGAAGCCTACTTTCAATTGGTAACGTTGGGTTTCCCGGGACCCGTCCGAATCTCCGACGACCATAACCGTTAACACACAAACAATCACCGGTGTCCGACGGTTGGATTTTGCAACCCAACCTCCAAGAAATCCCGTTTTTTGACAAACAAGTCGCGCCATAATCTCTCCAAATAAATTCTCAATTTCTTTTTCTAATTCGATCACACTTACAAAATTCATCCTAAATCGATAATGGATGACAACGTCGAAACATCAACCTCCGTCACACCAATACAACCACCACTAGGTTCCACCGTAATCCCAGTGGTAAACAAGCTCCGTGAAGTACTGCTAAAGGTCGGTGATGGCGATTCAGAATTAGAGTTACCGCAGGTAGCCGTCGTCGGCAGCCAAAGCACCGGGAAATCGAGTGTTCTAGAAGCCCTCGTCGGCCGTGATTTCTTGCCCAGGGGTTCCGATATATGCACTCGCCGTCCACTGCTGTTACAATTAGTTCGCACTGATGAAGAAACCGGTGAATACGGTGAGTTCCAACACTTGCCTGGGAAGAAATTCTTCGATTTCTCCCAAATTCGTTCAGAAATTCAGGTAATTAGGTCAACATCATAGCGTTTTAATTAGGCTAATCATTAATACACAACGGCTTACATCAATTTTGTTTTTTCAAAAGGCTGAAACTGAGAGGGAAGCCGGAGGGTATAAAAGAGTTTCAAACAAACAGATTTACCTGAAAATCTATTCACACAGAGTTCTGGACATGACATTGGTCGATCTTCCTGGAATGACAAAAGTTCCGGTGGGTGATCAGCCACCGGATATTGAAACTCAAATTCGTAAAATGATATTATCATACATCAAACAGCCACGTTGTTTAATTCTAGCAATTACACCTGCAAATTCAGATTTAGCAAATTCAGATGCACTTCACATTGCAGGCATTGCTGATCCTGATGGTATATTTTTCATTTTTGTCAAAATATCAAAAAATCCATCATACTGATACTATGCGTTTGCTTTGTGTAATATATCCTTCGTTTTTCAGGTAATCGTACAATTGGCGTAATTACAAAGGTATGACAAATGTTAATTTCTCAAAATTTTCCACAATTTTCATGTTCTGAACTTTTTTTGTGAATTTTTATTATTATGTGCAAGTGCAGTTGGATATCATGGACAGAGGTACCAATGCCTGCAATCTTTTGCTTGGAAAAACAATTCCTCTTCGACTTGGTTATGTTGGTGTTGTTAATCGTAGTCAAGAGGTAAATCCTGTTTATAATATTTAACTGTATACTTTGATCATTAAATTATATAATTTAATTAATTAGAATTACTTTCTCAGGATATCGAGTTCAATCGTGGTATACAAGATGCACTTGCATATGAGGAGGCTTTCTTCCAGACTCATCCAGTATATCCCCTAAACCTATAGATACATACATATACATATACATATACATGTATATCTATATCATATTACCAACACTGGTTATACTTATATCACACAGGTATACAATGGTGTTGCAGATTGTTGTGGTATTCCTCAATTGGCCAAGAAACTGAATCAAGTATAAATTTATTTTAACTTCACTATGTGCATAAAGTCATAGATTGTTGGTTGTACATAAGTTTAAATGTTTAATGGTTGTTTATTTTTAGATTTTTGTACAACACATATTCAAAATGCTTCCAGATTTGAAGTCTAGCATTCGATCTAAATTAGTTGCTGCTGCCAAAGAGCATTCTTGTTATGGGCACGTGCCACGAAAAGTATGTAGCCTGAACCCTATAATATCATATTCTATTATAAATGGAATTTTCTAATTGTGATATAATAATATCAAAAAAAAAAAAAATGCCATTTATTTTTGTATGCTAATGAGTACATATTGAATTTATGTTCTTTCCAGCCTGATCAAGGATCATTGGTTCTGAACATTCTTCTGAATTATTCTAAAGGTAGGAAGTATATTAGTCATTTATTATGTACATATATGTATACGTATGTATGTATATGTAGTTTATATATGTAGGCATGTATTTTTTTAATATAACTTGTTAATTACAGCTTTTATGTCCCTGGTGGATGGAAGGAATGAAGAGAAGCTAACATCTGAGGTGTATGGTGGTGCACGAATTCATTATATTTTTCAGTCAATATTTGTCAACCGATTGGAAGTAAGCTTGTTACTCAATGAACGTTAAATAAATGATATTATTATATTAATTTATAAATATTAATTTCTTTATGGTGTCACAGGAGGTTGATCCATTTGAAAGATTAAATGATGACGATATTCGCACTGCAATCCACAATGCAACTGGTCCTAGATCTGCTTTATTCGTGCCAGAAGTATTAATTTTTATTTTATATTTATAAGTTAACACTTTAATATGCTACTTTTGATTAATGAAAAATTTCCTGAATTATGTAGGTCCCGTTTCAAGTTCTAGTTCGAAGACAGATAGCTCGTTTACTAGATCCTAGCCTTCAGTGTGCTAGACTTGTATACAACGAATTAGTAAAGGTTGGTTTTTCTCATTTTCATGAGAGAATTATTTTAAATAAAAATATGTTTTAATTTACAATAAAATATTTCAGATGAGCCACAACTGTCTAGTACATGAACTACAGCGGTTTCCTTCTCTTAAAACAAGCATTAATGATATTGTTGGGAATTTTTTGCTTGAAGGTCTTGAACCTTCACAAACTATGATTGGACACTTAATCGAAATGGAGGTACGTTAATAACTTTTTTTTAATAAAATTTACATTTGTTTCTTAAAATTTTATTATGAATTTATGTATATTGCAGATTGACTATATTAACACATCACATCCAAATTTTATTGGAGGAAATAAAGCGGTTGAGATTGCTTTACAGCAAGTTAGATCACATAGATTGGTTTCACAATTGTCTTGGTCAAGGGTATAACTGTCATTATTTTTTATTTTTTATTTTTGTTGAATGACAGAGATATTTTTGTTGAATGACAGAGATAGAAGTCAATCGGTTTAACATGAATATTTGTGCAGGATGGTGCAGAAGCAGATGCAATCACAGTTTCTAGAAGTAATCAAAGATCGAATAATATTTTGGGTAGATCTCATTCCAATGGAATAGTTGCTGATCAGGTTTTTTTTAATCTTCTAATAATTACATAAAAATGTGCCTATTTTTTATTATTTATTTATTTTTTGTATGTTTTTGGTGACAAATAGGGAGTTCGATCAGTTGCAGGTATCGAGAGTAATGGATCGTCACCTGGTAAGAAAAAACAATTATTTTAATATTAACAACTGAGATTGTACTGCTTCATCTTTTTATATTTTTGTTATTATTATTATTATAAATATTTTGTGTGTGTAGGAAGTGAGAGGGGTTCAAATTGGAGAATTGCATCGTTTTTTCGTGGAAGGGAGGTTAATAACCACCCTACAATAGATGTTTCTGGAAGCAATTCTGGGCATGAAAATATGAGCCATAGAGAGCATACTTCATCTATAATACATCTTAGAGAGGTATATTTACATTTAATCTTTTTTTTTCCCTAAATTGAATTTTTTATTCTAATATTTTGGAAAAATAAATGGTGGCACTGCAGCCACCATTACAGTTGAATTCTTCAGAAATGCACTCGGAGCATGAAGCTGTTGCATTAGCAGTTACAAAACAGTTATTAGAATCTTACTACACCATCGTTAAGAAAAAGATACAGGATTCTGTCCCCAAAGCAATTATGCATTTTTTGGTCAACCATACAAAGAGAGAGCTATGCAATGTTTTAATTCAGAATTTGTACAGGTGCACTTGATTTTTACAATTTATATTAAATGAAATGAAATGAAACTGATTATTAATTTATTTTCTCAGGGAGAACCTTTTTGAGAATTTGTTACAAGAAACTGATAACGTGTCTATAAGAAGGAAACGTGTTGAAGAAACTTTGGCAGCTCTTCAAGAGGCCTCTCGTGTAAGTTTCTTAAGGTTTAATAAATGGATGTTATTGATTTTATAAATAATCTATTTAATAAATTATTATTATTTTTGTTTAGCTCTTAGATGAGCTGCCAATTGAAGCTGCAACAGTTGAAAGAGGTATTTGGGGTGGATCATAATGAATTAATCGACTTTTCTAGAAGCATTAAAAGTGGCCAACCATCATCATTCAAACCTTATTTATTCAATCATCAGCAAACAAAGTGTACGTTTTTGGTCAATAGATGTTACGATTGTATCGAGTTTGGAAATAACAGGAAAAGAGATATTACGGTCGAGCAAAATATCATGAAAATAGTTAAAAGGGCTGATTTAGTGATCATACCTTTAGATATTCTATTTGTTCAACGGGAGAGATGAGATATTTTTTATAAGATCAATAAAAATGTAAATGTTTTTTTTAGCTTTATGTTTAATTGTTAAATAGTTTATATTATTCTCTTGTATTTTTTAATTTACGTTAATGAGCATAATGATCGACATGATAGGACACTATATGGCAAAAATTAGTTCGAGACAAAAAATGTTAAATGAAGTCGACTGTTATCAATATATTATCTTGTATGTAATTTAACGAAAATTGGAGGAAAATGGTATAGTTGATACTATTAAATGTATTTGTATGCTATTATTCAGTGAAAAACCATCCTTATTTGAAGAATTTGTTAGGGATGAGCACAAAACCGAAAACCTGAATCGAAAACCAAAAAAAAGCACCAGAAAAACTGAACTATTTGAAAAACCGATGTGAACAGTTTTGATTTCTAGAAAAACTGGACTTTGGGGCCGTTTTTTGGTGCATTTGAAAACTGAACCAAAAAAATAGCTCCGTCCAACCATATTTATCTTTCAAATTTTGTAAAAATATTCTCATATTTATAAAAGATTTGATGCTTAGTTATTTAAAAAAAAAGATTTGATGCTTAAATTCTAGTCTGTTTTTAAATAGTTAATTTGCAACACGTGAGTCTTTACTCTGTTTTTATTGGTTAGTAGAAAGTTGAACAAATTGTGATCAGGGTTTTTCTGGGTATAAAATAAAGTAAATTCTCTTATAATTTTGGTGATTTGCATTTTCATGGTGGATAACTGAAAAAATATTTATACTTAGAACAGATTGTGATTTGGGGTTTTACTGGACAAAAACGTTCCTTTAATTAGTTACTAGTATCAAACTTTGAAGAGATTATGATTTACATTTTTATGGATCTAAATTTTTTTTCTTTAACTTTGATTCTAGGAAGTACTATCAGAAGATGTACATCATATATCCTTTTGGTCACAGAGGTTCACCTGCACCAACTTCAGACTACCTGTAAAGCGAGTGAACTCACTGTGATTAATCGGCTCGCAAAACGAATCGTAACCCAGATTACCCAAAAAAATATATGAATATAGTTTTCTTTTTTGCTTTCTACTTTTCTTTAATTGCATATCATAATATATTTCAAAATACCACATATGTATAAAATGAAATTTGTACCCTTAACTAAAAGAATGCGACCAAACATCATATCACTAGGTCAAATGCCCTTTATTTATTTATATATTGGTGTCAACCATTTGTGCCTACTTAGACTACCCCCATTGGTTATAATGGGTAGGGGTGCACAACGAAACCGGTTTTTAAAACTGGTGCGGGTTTTAAAACCGGATCAAAACCGGTTTAAAACCGGTTTTTTAGTCTAACGATCAGATCAGTTCATAACCGGCGGATCAAAACCGGATACCCTTCCTCAAGCACAAACCAGATTCAAAACCGGTTTCAGAAAACTGGTTAAAAAATCGAATATTTCGACCCGTTACAAAAACCGGTTTAAAAACCGGATTTATATAGCCGTTGGACAAACCGGTTTAAAAACAATTTTGTTCATAAAAAAATACACAAAAACCCGTAAATCCGGTTTTTAAACCGAAAACCAATCCGAGCCGATCCGCCAAACCGAACCGACCCGATCCGACCCGATCCGACCAAACCGATCTGATCCGATCCGGTTTCAAACCGGTCCGAACCGGTTTTGATCGGTTCTTGCGTAGCCTGGTAAACCGGTTCCAAAACCGAACCGGTTTGGACAAAACCGGTTTTGACCGGCGTTGACCAAAACCGATCCGGTTTATAATCCGATCCGGTTTGCGGAAAAAACCGGTTTGTGCACCTCTAATAATGGAGTTGGGTCACCATAACATAATAATGGGAAAAATGAAAAAGGTCACCAAAAGGAACCTAGGTCATCATAGAAGATCAGGTCACATAAGGGGGTCACCGACTTTTTTATACTTTTTAATGAAACTATTAGTACGATTGCTACAAATAAACGTTTTCATAAGTTTGAAGGGAGAAGATAGTCGTAACTCTTTGACCGATCATCTATAAGTCAAAGTTAAGGAATGAAGTGACGGTCTTATTTTCCAACGGTCTTTTTATTTTCTTGCCAATTAAGCTTAAAACAAACACCCCCAAAAGTCTTCATCGACACCTGATTTCGCAAGTCTTCATCGACAGTCTTTTCTTCTTCTTGACAATCGACGTCTTTTTTCTCTCAAACCGTCTTCAAGTCTTCATCGTTCTGAGTTTTTTCGTGCGTTTAAGGTACGGTACGTTCTTTTTGTCTCTGTTTTCTTCGAAATCAAGGGTTTCAAACTTCTCTTATCTTCACACCTGATTTTGCAATAACTTGTTAATATTGAGTCTTTCTTTAACTAGGGGTTTTTCTACCTTCAAATTGACACCTGATTTTGCAATTACTTGTTAATGTCGAGTCTTTTATGCTTTCTTTAAAACTAGAGTTTTTTCTGTCTTTCACTCGATTTGACACGGTTTTCTTTTCTTGATTCAATGTTTAAAAAAGTGTTCTTTTACAAATTCTAAATGGGTTATTTAATTGTTTGAATCTTTTGACTTTTAGGGTTTTGCGAGGGCTAGATGTTTTGGTTAATCTGTGAATCTTTTGACTGTTAGGGTTTTGCGAGGGCTAAATGTTTTGGTTAATCTGTGAATCTTTTGACTGATGACATTTTTTTAATGTTTTGGTTCAGATACGTGTGATTGATCATTTGGTTCAAGAAGTTGATGTTGCTAGATCAGAAAATGTCGCTAATACCATGCATCAGGTACACTTACTATTTCCAAAAATAAATAAATAATCAGATTATACCATTTAATATGTTAAATATATAGTCTTTTGATCATATTTAATACTTTAATTACATATAAAGAATTTAAGGAAATAGGAAACAAGAAAATGTTGGCAGGCCCAACCACATGCGTTTTGTGATTTTGTTTTTACCATTTTGTGATCCAATGATATTTTTGTTTCTTCAGCATCTCGGGTGGTGATAACTGATAAGAGGTGGTGATCATGACCTTGCAGATGTCAACAAAATTAATGCAAGTTGTTTTTCTTTTTCATAAAATAAAATCATGTGAATTGCACCAAAACTTTGTTTTCTTAATCTTCAAAAAACTTTGTTTAAGATTTTATTTTGACTTAACTATTTAAACATGTCATTTTACTTTCACCAAAACTCATGCCTTCCTATCTTTCATATTTGTAAATTGTTGTCTTTTATTAAAAAGCGATTAAAAGATTTAATAATTTTTTCAGGTTAATCTTGAATATTTGGGGTCGGGTTGTTTTCAACACTGATGGAATGTTTTATCCCGATTGTGTTATGGGAACTGATTCCCTTACTACTGTGAAAAGAAGGGTTACGTGTTGCGGGCCATTGGTGGAATTGAAGCTGAAGCAACAATTCTTGGTCAGGTAATAAAATAAGTAATTCTTTTTAATTTCATTTTGCTTTATTTAAATATTTAATATTTTCTAATATAATTTATTATCATATCAACAGCCAATAAGCATGGTTTTGCCTGGAGTTGTTGGATTCAAATTATCAGGAAAAATATGGTAATGTTGTGATTGTTGGTGTCACTAGTTGGACAAATACATCAAACCCTAGTGTTATGCTTGAGGTAGGCCTAAAGGTTAGCACCATATATTCGCATCTTTTCAATATATCATGTTTAATAATATTATTACTTTTTTTATAATCATAAATACATCGATAATCAGGTCAAACCATAAATTAAGACGAGTATTGAACCAGGCTCTAGAGTTTCAAAGTATTTGCTCAAAAGGTATTATATTTAATTCTTTGAGTTTAAAAAAGTAAATGCAAAATCTAAAAATTAAATCAAATCTATTACCTAATTCACCTCATTGTTCTCTTGTTATTCAGAAACTAAATTCAAGTTCTAAGCTCAAATGTTTACAAGTCAAACTTAAGCAATGAATCCACGAATTTAGACGGTTAGTGATTGCGATTTTAGTCCCTTAAATTATTTTCCAACTGTCTTTAAGAGCTTTTCTTGCCTTAAATTGTTTTAAGTATTCGTTTAATTTTTTTGCAAAGTACTTTTAATCATTTTTTTATAACTAAAATGCTCTTTGAAATTTCAAAAGATTCTCTTTTCAATATCCATTTTTATTTAACTATTAAATGTCATTTTTAAATTTCATTAAAATTTCACAAGTTATTTATTATTATTAAAACAGCTTTTCTTAACTTAAATTATTTTAGGTTTTCGTTTTTTTTGCAAAGTACTTTAATCATTTTTTTTAACTAAAATTCTCTTTCAAATTTTAAACGATTCTCTTTTCAATATACCTTTTTATTTAAATGTTAAATCCCTCGTTCTTCATTTCACAAATTTCATCAAACATTGCTCTTTTACACTATTTTCATTAACCGTATAACTTACACATGATTTTGTTCCCCCCTTAAATCATTTTTAAAGTACAATGATCATTGTTTGTACAATTCTTTTAAAAAAAATATCCGATTCTATCTTTTGATCACTCTTAAATTTCAAAAGATTTTCATTTTCCATATATTGTTCTTTTACACTTCAAAAGGTGCTCATTGGTCGTATACTTCCTTCTTATAACACACACTCCTCATAATACATTTTCCAACTGATTTTTGTCACTCTAAAACTAAAAATACATTCTTTTTAAATTCAAAAGAAGCTTTGTTTTATCACTTCTTTCCTTTTAAACTTCAAAACATTTTAAAATTTCATTATCCATTTTGGAAACACTTACTCTTCCCACTGAGTGAGATGTGCACTGATACGACCCGAATTCAATATAAAATCAAAATGAACAAACTTCCCCATTCAAATAAAAGTAAATACACATATAAAAGATTAATTAATATATATTTGAGAGATAGGCCAACTCTCTCATATTATATCAAAACAATAATAATGAGATTATAACCCTAAAGCCTTATCTAAGGATATCAATATACTAATAATAAAGATTTCCTAATCTTTATTTAACCTAAAGCATATCTACTAAATAATAAAAGACAATTAATAATAACAATTATCTTCTATAAGTATTTCGATCGTATCATGCACCTATCACTCATCAATCACAATTTGCTCATATGTCTTGTTCTTTTGTATTAACCATAAATCATTTTCAAAATTCATTGAACATCTTACGAGTTGTTTTTAAAAGTTTTCCTAAGTTGTTATTGTTACCAAAATTTGTATCTTCCTTTTTTGATATTTTTTCTCGCTTATAACCTTAAATCATTTTTTATTATAGACTTCCGAGTTCCTTTCATAAGTTTACTTGAGATTTATAAACCATTTCCTACTTGTATCTTCCACTCTTAAGTCACTTTTAATTTTCATCAAAGTTTGTATTTATTCCAATTTTACAATTTAAATGCCTTTTTTTTCACAAAAAAATTATGCTTTTCAAAACCATTTTCAAATTGTTTACTTGAATTTTTTCTCTCACCTTAAAAGTTATTGAATTTCTATAAAATTTAGACTTGTGATTTTAATCCTTTTTTTCATAATATACTTTCCTACATTTTTTAAATCATCCTCAAATTATTAAATCATTCTCAAATTATACTAAAGACATTTTGCTTGTTTTAAACAAAACTCTTTATTTTCACAAAAAAAACTTGCCCTTTTTTAAACATTTTAAACATAATTCTTTATATTCAAAAAAGAAAAACTTACCCTTTTTTGAACTCAACTCTTTATATTCAAAAAAGAACTTACTTTTTTAAAACTTTTTAAGTATAATTCTTTATTTTTAAAGAAAAACTTGCCCTTTTTAAAACTTTTTAAATATAACTCTTTATTTTCACAAAACAGTACCATTTCTTAAAACTTTTTAAACGTAACTCTTTATTTTCACAATAAAAAATCTTACCCTTTTTTAAACATAACTCTTTATTTTCACACAAAAAACTTACCCTTTTTTAAACCTTTGAAACATAATTCTTTATTATCATAAAAAAACTTTCCCTTTTTAAACATTTTAAACCTAACTCTTTATTTTCACCACAAAAAATCTTACCCATTTATAAACTTACCTCTTAATTTTCACACAAAAACCTTACCATTTTTTAAACTTTTTAACATAACTCTTTATTTTAACAAAAAAAACATACCATTTTTTTAACTTTTTAAACATAACTCATTATTTTCACAACAAAAATTTACCATAAAAATAACTCTTTATTTATTTTTTTTTTTTTTGAAATTTTTAAGCATGTCTCTTAATTTTCACAACAAAACTCATTTTTTGGACTTTTAAACATCGCTTTTTATTTTGACATAAAAAACTTACCATTTTCTAAACTTTTTAAACGTAACTCTTTATTTTCACAAAAAAAACTTATGCTTTTTTAAACATATCTTTTTATTTTCACCAAAAAAAGTTATCCCTTTTTAAATTTTGTAAACATAACTCTTTATTTTCCCAAAAAAAAAAAAACTTACCCTTTTATAAACTTTTTAAACAAAAAATTATCCCTTTTAAACATTTTAAACATAATTTTTTATTTTCACAAAAAAAACTTACCCTTTTTTAAACTTTTTAAACATGACTCTTTATTTTCACAAAACAAACATACCATGTTTTAAACTTTTTAAACTTAAATCTTTACTTTCACAAAAAAAACTTACCCTTTTTTAAACTTTTTAAACGTAACTCTTTATTTTCACAAAAAAAAAAACCTTGGCTTTTTTAAAACTTTTTAAACATAACTCTTTATATTCAAAAAAGGAAAAAACTTACCCTTTTTTGAACTTAACTCTTTATATTAAAAAAGAACTTAGTTTTTTTTAATCTTTTTAAACTAACTCTTTATATTCACAAAAAATACCCTTTTTCAAGCTTTTTAAACGTAACTCTTTATTTTCACCAAAAAAAGATTTACCCTTTTTTAAACCTTTTTGACATAATTTTTATTTTCACAAATAACTTATCATTTTTAAATTTTTTTAAATGTAACTCTTTATTTTCATAAAAAAAACTTACCTTTTTTTAAACATATCTTTTTATCTTCAAAAAAATAATAACTTACCATTTTTTAAACTTTTCAAACATAACACTTTATTTTCAAAAAAATAATAACACTACCATTTTTAAACTTTTTAAACATAATTTCACAAAAAAAACTTACCCTTTTTAAATTTTTTTGAACATAACTCTTAATTTTCACAAAAAACTCACCATTTATTAAACTTTTTAAATATAAATCCTTATTTTCACATAGAAAAAACTTACCCTTTTTTAAACATATTTTTTTGTCTTCACAAAATAAACTTACTTTTATAAAACTTTTTGAAGGTGACTTTTTATTTTCACAAAAAAACTTACCTTTTTTAAAATTTTTTTAAACATAACTCTCTATTTTCCAAAAAATAAACTTCCCAATTTTTAAACCTTTTAAACATAACACTTTATTCATAGAAAAAAGTTACCCTTTTTTAAACTTATTAAATATAACTCTTAATTTTCACAAAAAAAACTCTCCGTTTTTTAAACTTTTTAAATATAAATCCTTATTTTCACAAAAAAAAACTTACCCTTTTTTATAACATATTTTTTTGTCCACACAAAATAAACTTACTTTTTTTATAACTTTCTGAAGATGACTTTTTATTTTCACAAAAATACTTACCTTTTTTTTGAATTTTTTTTAAACATAACTCTCTATTTTCACAAAAATAAACTTCCCAATTTTTTAACTTTTAAACATAACACTTTATTCATACAAAAAAGTTACCCTTTTTTAAACCTATTAAATATAATTCTTTATTTTCACAAAAAAACTTACCCATCTTAAAACTTTTTAAATATAACGCTTTATTTTCACAAAAAAATAAAAAAATAAAACTTACCCTCATCAAAACTTATTAAATATAACTCTTTATTTTCACCAAAAAATTTACCCTTTTTAAACATAACCTTTTATTTTCACAAAAAACTTATCGTTTTTTAAACTTTTGAAATATAACTCTTTATTTTCACAAAAAAATTCACCATTTTTAAACATTTTAAACCTAACTCTTTATTTTCACCACAAAAATAACTTACCCTAATTTAAACTTACCTCTTTATTTTCACACAAAAAACTTCCTCTTTTTTAAACTTTTTAAACATAACTCTTTATTTTAACAAAAAAAAAAAATACCATTTTTTAAACTTTTTAAACATAACTTATTATTTTCACAACAAAAAGTTTACCATTTTTTAAACTTACTGTTTATTTTCACAAAAAAAAAAAAAAAAAATACATTTTTTTCAACTTTTTAACACATGTCTCTTAATTTTCACAAAAAAAACTTATCCTTTTTTAAACTTTTTAAACACAGCTCTTTATTTTCACAAAAAAAACTTACCCTTTTTTAAACTTTTTAAACATAACTCTTTATTTTCACAAAAATAACTTATGATTTTTTAAACATATCTTTTTTATTTTCACGAAAAAACTTATCCATTTTTAAACATAACTTTTTATTTTCACAAAAAAACTTACCCTTATTTTAAACTTTTTAAACATAACTCTCTATTTTCACAAAAAAAAACTTACCCTTTTTAAACTATTTAAACATAAATCTTTATTTTCACAAAAAAAAAACTTTCCCTTTTAAAACTTTTTAAACAAAACTCTTTATTTTCATAAAAAAAAAAAACTTACCCTTTTTTGAACGTAACTCTTTATCTTTAAAAAAACTTACTTTTCTTAAACTTTTAAACAAAACTCTTTATTTTCAAAAAATAAACTTATCCTTTTTAAAACTTTTTAAAAATAACTCTTTATTTTCACAAAAAAACTTAGTTTTTTTAAACTTTTTAAATATAACTATTTATTTTCACAAGTTTTTTTTTACCGTTTTTAAAACTTTTTAAACATGACTCTTTATTTATCACAAAAAAACTTAGCTCTTTATTTTCACGAAAAAAAACTTTACCCTTTTTTAAACATATATTTTTATCTTCACAAAAAAACATACCCTTTTTTAAACGTTCTAAAATATAACTCTTTATTTCACAAAAAAACTTATCCATTTTTAAACATTTTAAACATAACTTTTTATTTTCACAAAAAACCTTACCCTTATTTAAAACTTTTTAAACATAACTCTCTATTTTCATAAAAAAAAAAACTTACCCTTTATAAACTTTTTAAACATAAATCTTTATTTTCACAAAAAAAAAAACTTTCCTTTTTAAAACTTTTTAAACAAAACTCTTTATTTTCAAAAAAAAAAAAAAAAACTTACCCTTTTTTAAATTGATCTTTTTATCTTCACAAAAAAACTTGTCATTTTATAAACATTTTAAACATAACTCTTTATTTTCACAAAAAAAAACTTACCATTTTTTTAAACTTTTTAAACATACTCTTTATTTTTACACAAAAACTTACCCTTTTATGAACTTTTTAAAAATAACTCTTTATTTTAAAAAAAACATACCCTTTTTTAAACTTTTTAAACTTAACTCTTTATTTTCACAAAAAAAACTTTCCCTTTTTTAAGCTTTTTAAACATAACGCTTTATTTTCACAAAAAAACTTTCATTTTTTTAAACTTTTTAAACATAAATCTTTATTTTCACGAAAAAAATACCCGTTTTCAAACTTTTTAAACATAAATCGTTATTTTCAAAAAAAAACAAAAAAACAAAAAAACTTACCCTTTTTTGAACGTAACTCTTTATCTTTAAAAAAACTTACTTTTCTTAAACTTTAAACAAAACTCTGTATTTTCAAAAAATAAACTTATCCTTTTTAAAACTTTTTAAAAATAACTCTTTATTTTCACAAAAAAAAACTTACCTTTTTTGAACTTTTTAGATATAACTATTTATTTTCACAATTTTTTTTACCCTTTTTAAAACTTTTTAAACATGACTCTTTATTTATCACACAAAAACTTACCTCTTTATTTTCATGGAAAAAAACTTTACCCCTTTTTAAACATGTCTTTTTATCTTCACAAAAAAAAAAAATAATACCCTTTTTTAAACGTTCTAAAATATAACTCTTTATTTTCACAAAAATAAATACCCTTTTCAAGATTCATGAAAATAAAAAGTGGGAGAGTTTGTTTGTTTTCAAGATTCACTCCCGATTTGACTATTTTAATACCTCTTTTTATTAAATTTACAAATTACTTTGACCTTCCTAAAACTTATTTTTTCCATGATGTCCTGATTTTTATATCATTTGTGAAATTCTAAAATTTACTTTTAATTGTTTTCTGGTCAAAATTTGAAAGATTTGTGTTTACTATCTAAAAACCTTTCTTCTCGTATTTATTATTTTGGAATTCTTCGTACTAGGCCTAAATCATTTTCATATTTCATTAAACATATTTCTAACCATTTTTGTTGTTCCAAACTTTGAAGAGAATTTTGAAAGAGAGTTTTCATATAACTGGTTTCCAACTTATTTAAATCATTCTCAAATTATACTAAAATATTTTGCATGTTTTTTAAATCACTTTCTAACTCATTTGTTAATTTTTTTCCCTAACAATATCTGTTTTTACTGTTTACTGCCCTTTGCATTAAAAATTACTAATTTTCGATACTCCTTTTTCAAAAAAATCATTAGAATTCCTTCAAAAAACACCATTTTATTTACACTTTATAAACAGTTCTGTTTTGTATAATTTCTTGCTTAACTTGTTAAACACGTGTTTTATTTTCATAAACGACTTTGAGAAAATTATAGATTGGGAGAAAACTTGTTGAAGCAAATTGAGATTCCATTCAAACCGGCCCGTGCTCTATTGCAGGTATCTACTTTGACTTTATTCTGCATGTTGACTTTTACTATTTGTGCAAATGTTGTAACTTTCATTATTTTCCAGGATTTTACTAGTGTGCCAGTTGTTAACTTTGCGTTGCTAGATCATAAAATGCAGTACAAGCAAATATGGAACTTAAATACGGATCTAAAACATGGTATCTTGCATTAGGTAAACGGGCCAATATCAAAAAAAGTTTCGGGCTTTACTTATTTGTTTATTACCTTACATATATGAGCTCGAGATTCAACAATTTTTTTTCTGTTTCCTTCCTTCTTGTTTTCAAAATGTTGTCTTGATATTTAATTTGATAAAAAAGCTGATAAAACACCAAGTTAATCTTGAATTAAAATTTAAAATAGGTTTCGGGCTTTACCATTTTGAGCTTAAGATTTGATTTTTGTATGTGTTTCCTATTTTTCTTATTCTGAAAATGTAATCTTGATTTAAAGAGTGATTAAATTTTTTTAATAAATTTTCAGGTTAATCTTGAATATTTGGGGTCAGGTTGTTTTCCACACTGATGGAATGTTGTATCCCGATAGTGTTGTGGGAACTGATTCCCTTACTACTATGAAAAGACGGGTTATTAGGTAATAAAATAAGTAATTCTTTTTAGTTTCTATTTTGCATTGTTTGAAATATTTAATATTTTCTAATATAATTTACTATCATATCAACAGCCAATGAGCATGGTTTTGGCTGGAGTTGTTGGATTCAAATTATCAGGGAAATTGCGTGATTTGGTTTTAACTATCACTAATGTTGAGGAAACACGGTGTTGTTGGAAACTTTGTTGAGTTTCATGTAAAATTACTAATTTACCCTTTTTGATAGGTGAGGGTGTGGTTAAACTTACCCTACCATACCAGACGAAGTGATGATAGTGTATGTATATTAATAAATAAATATAATTAGTTAAATTATATACTATTTGATTGACTTTATACTTTTCTGATGAAATTTAGGTAGCGATAATCGAAGCATATTTAAGGGCGAATAAAATGTTTGTTGACTATAAAGAGGTAAATTTTAAGTTTTAATTCTGAACTACATATTATTTTGTAACTAACACTTTCTTGAAAACATCTAATTTTAGGGTTTTGCTGTACCAACACAAAGTTGCAAAATTTTCATTTAGTAACTTAATCATGGTAGTGTTGTGATTGCTGCTGTCACTAGTTGCACAATTACATCAAACCCTAGTGTTATGATTAAAGGTTAGTACCATAAATTCACATCTTTTCAATATATCATATTGTGTAATATTATATATCTATAGTAATTGTAAATACTCAATAATTAGGTCAAACCATGGATTAAATCAAGTCTTTCACAGGCTCTGGAGTTGTTACAAAATTTTGCTCGAAAGGTATTACTTTTATTTGTTTAATTCTTTGAGTTTCAAAAATTAAATGGAAAAACTAAAAAATAAAAACTAAAACTATAAACTCATATCTTCACTCGTTTTTCCTTGTTAACTTAGAATCATTTTCAAATTTCATTAAAAAATTACAAGTCCAAATATGTTTATTTTGAACATATCATTTGTGAGTTATTGATTTAGATGTAATTGACCGTTTTTATTTTTAACTTACATCACCAATAAATTCCTTTCCGATTTGGTTTTAAATCTCTAAATAGCTTTGTTTACACTATTTTTAATTGCCTTTTTTAAATTCACAAGTCACTTTCACATGATTTTTCTCTACCCTTAAATCATTTTTAAAGTGCAATTAAAAAAAATAAATTAAAATATCTGATTTTATCTTATAAACACTGTTCAAAATGCTTATACGAAGTAATTAAAATTCCTTTTAAACGCGAGTCTTAATTTTTACAAACTGCTTACCTTCCAATAAACTTGTTCTTTCTTACCTTGGAATCATTTTCAAATTTTATTATAAATTTCACATACTATTTTTAATTTCTTTTCCTATTTTTTAACATTTCAAAAGAGTTATGTTTTTGCTATGTCACTTTTGGGTTAAACATTTTATTGGCTTTTTCAACCTTTTTATAGCTTTATAAAAACTGCGTATTTTCATCATATTTTACTCTATACTTAAATCATTTTGATAATTCTTAAACGTTTTGCAAGTTATTTTTCATAGTCTTCTAACAAATTTGTTTTTTAAAGTATCATTTACCCTGTCATTTTTTACTTAATCCTTTGGATTTTACTTATACATTTTATCTCCTTTTAGACATTTTCTTTCCTTACTTGTTTTTTTAAAACTTTATTTTGTGTATCACTTTATTTATTATTATTAAAAGATCTTTTCTTACTTTAAATTATTTGAAGTTTTCGTTTAATTTTTCGTTTGCAAAGTACTTGTAATCGTTTTTCTAACTAAAATGCTCTTTCAAATATCAAAAGATTCTCTTTTCAATATCCCTTTTATTAAACTGTTAAATGCCTCGTTCTTCATTTTCAAATTCCATTAAAATTACACAAGCTATTTATTATTACTAAAAGAGCTATTCTTGACTTAAATTATTTTAAGTTCTCGTTTATTTTAAATTTTTTTGCAAAGTACTTTTAATCATTTTTTTAACTAAAAATTTCTTTCAAATTTCAAAAGATTCTCTTTTCAATATACTTTTTTATTTAATTGTTAAATGTCTTGTTCTTCGTTTCACAAATTTCATCAAACATTGGTCTTTTACACTTCAAAAGATTTTCATTAACCGTATAACTTTCACATGATTTTGCTCTACCTTTGAATCATTTTCTAAATTGTAGTGGTCATTGTTTGTGTAATCCTTTTAAAAAAAATATATGATTCTATCTTATGAGCACTTTTATATTTCAAAAGATTTTCATTTTCCATATATTGTTCTTTTACAATTTAAAAGGTGTTCATGGTCCTTCTTATAACTCATACTCCCCATAATACATTTTCTAAATATTTTTATCTTTTTAAAACTAAAAATGCCTTCTTTTTAAATTCAAAAGAAGCTTTATTTATGTTCACTTGGAATCCTCTACGCTACCCTTAAATACCTACTTCTTCCATTGATCGATCTCGTACTTAACATTTTATTATCATTTCTTTCCTTTTAAACTTTTCCTTTTAACATTTTATTATCCATAAAATACTTCTAGATGACACATGTGTATAAAATGAAACTTGAACCCTCAATTAAAAGAATGTAGACAAACATCATATCGCAAGATCAAATGCCTTTTATTTATTTATTGAAATAAGGGTATTAAAAAAATGGTTTTTTTAAGATGTGCCCCAAGGCACATGTTAGGGTGCATTAATTGACTTAAAAGTTTCCTAATAATATGCACTTATACATTAATGAAGTGCATAAGTTACATTTTAAAGAGATTTATTAAATGCATTTTAAAATTCTAATGAAAAGTTGATGATATTTAATGCACTTTAACATGTGCCTTGACCCTAACATGTACCTTGGGGCACATATTAGAAAAACTCTAACATAAAAATAAGTGGCATAATTACTTTATTTATTTATAAACTTGGGTGACTTTTTTTTGATATTTCGACCCCAATGAAATTATTAGTACGATTGAGACAAATAAACGTTTTCATAAGTTTGAGGGGAGAAGATACTCCCGACTCTTTGACCGGTCATCTATAAGTCAACGTTAAGGAATGAATTGACGGTCTCATTTTCCAACGGTCGTTTTGTTTTCTTGCCAATTAAGCTTAAAAGTTAAAACAAACACCCCCAATATATATATAAGGCTTGATTTCGCAAGGCTTCATCGACAGTCTTTTTTTCTTCTTCACAATCGACGTCATTTTTCTCTCATCGTTCGAGCTTTTTCACGCCTTTAAGGTACGTTCTTTTTGTCTCTGTTTTTCATCGAAATCAAGGGTTTCAATCTTCTCTGATCTTCACATGTATAATCGACACCTGATTTTGCAATAACTTGTTAATATTGAGTCTTTCTTTAACTAGGGTTTTTTCTACCTTCAAATTGACACCTGATTTTGCAATTACGTGTTAATGTCGAGTCTTTTGTGCGTTCTTTAAAACTAGGGTTTTTTCTGCCTTTCACTCGATTTGACACGGGGTTTTCTTTTCTTGATTCGGTGTTTAAAAAAGTGTTCTTTTACAAATTCTAAATGGGTTAATTAATTGTTTGAATTTTTTTGACTGTTAGGGTTTTGTGAGCGCTATATGTTTTGGTTAATCTGTGAATCTTCTTTTGACTGATGACATTTTTTTAATGTTTTGGTTCAGATACGTGTGATTGATCATTTGGTTCAAGAAGTTGATGTTGCTAGATCAGAAAATGTCGTTGATGCCATGCATCAGGTACACTTACTATTTTCAAAAAAATAAAAATCAGATTATACCATTTAATATGTTAACTATAGTCTTTTGATCATATTTTATACTTTAATTACATATAAAGAATTTAAAGAAATAGGAAACAAGAAAATGTTGGCAGGCACAACCACATGCGTTTTTTCATTTTGTTTTTTACATTCGTTTGTGATCTAATGATATTTTTGTTTCTTCAGTATAAAATTAATGTAAGTTGTTTTTCTTTTTCATAAAATAAAATCCTATGAATTGCACTATATTATTGGCTTATATTTTGGGAACAGACCATTGTGGCAGCACCTCTTTATTTGTTGGCTTAAATAAAATCATGGGAATTGCATTATTTCTTTTTAATTAAAAAAAAAAAACCAACTCTATCTATTTCGTTTCATCAACTCTGTTTTAATATTTATATCATGATTATTCAACCCTCAAACTAATTTGTTTTCTTAATCTAAAAAAAAACTTTGTTTAAGGTATTTATTTTTACTTAACTATTTAAACGCCTCATTTTACTTTCACCAAAACTCATGCCTTCTTATATTTCTTATTTTGAAAATGTTATCTTATTTTTAAAAGTGATTAAAAAATTAAATAATTTTTCAGGTTAATCTTGAATATTTGGGGTCGGGTTGTTTTCAACACTTATGGAATGTTTTATCCCGATACTGTTGTGGGAGCTGATTCCTTAATATTTGGTGGAATTGAAGCTGATGCAGCAATGCTTGGTCAGGTAATAAAATATTAAATAATTCTTTTAATTTTTATTGTTCATTAATTAAATATTTAATATAATCTATTATCATGTTAACAGCCAATGAGCATGGTTTTGCCTGGAGTTGTTAGATTCAAATCATGTTAGACAAATACATCAAACCCTAGTGTGATGCTTGAGGCTGGCCTAAAGGTTTGTCGCATACATTCACATCTTTTCGATATATCATATTTTATAATATTATTATTTTTTTATAATCATAAATACTCGATAATCAGGTCAAACCATGTATTAAAACAAGTCTTGAACGAGGCTCTAGATTTGCAAAATATTTGCTCAAAAGGTATTAGTTTTATTTCTTTGAGTTTAAAAAATTAAATGGAAAATCTAAAAATTGAATTAATCTAATATCTAATTCACCTCCTTGTTCTCGTGTTATTCAGAAACTAAATTCAAGTTCTAAGCTCAAATGTATACAAGTCAAAGTTAAGCAATGAATCCACGATTTTGGACGGTTAGTGATTGCGATTTTATTCCTTCAAATTATTTTCCAACTGTCTTTTGCTCTTTTGTTCTGGTTAGTATGTTTACTAAGAGCTTTTCTTACCTTAAATTACTTTAAGTTTTCGTTTAATTTTTTTTGCGAGGTACTTTTAATCGTTTTTTTTAACTAAAATGCTATTTGAAATTTCAAAAGATTCTCTTTTCAATATCCCTTTTTATTTAACTGTTAAATGCCATTTTCAAATTTAATCAAAATTTCACAAGTTATTTATTATTATTATTAAAAGAGCTTTTCTTACCTTAAATTTTTTGAAGTTTTTCAGTTTTTTTTGCAAAGTACTTTTAGTCGGGTTTTTTTTCAACTAAAATGCTCTTTCAAATTTCAAAAGATTCTCTTTTCAATATCCCTTTTTATTTAAATGCCTCGTTCTTCATTTTCAAATTTCATTAAAATTTCACAAGTTATATAGTATTATATAAAGAGCTTTTCTTACCTTTAACTATTTGAAGTTTTCGTTTAATATTTTTTGCGAAGCACTTTTAATCGTTTTTTTTCCAACTAAAATGCTCTTTCAAATTTCAAAAGATTATCTTTTCAATATCCCTTTTTATTTAAATGCCTCGTTCTTCATTTTCAAATTTCATCAAAATTTCACAAGTTATTTATTATTATTATAAGAGCTTTTCTTAACTTATATTATTTTAAGTTTTCGTTTAATATCTTTTGCAAAGTACTTTTAATCGTTTTTTTTAACTATAATTCTCTTTCATATTTCAAAAGATTCTCTTTTCAATATACCGTTCTTCATTTCACAAATTTCATCAAACATTGCTTCTTTACAGTTTAAAATATTTTCATTAACCGTATAACTTTCACATGATTTTGCTCTACCCTTAAATCATTTTTTAAAGGGCAATGATCATTGTTTGTACAATTCTTTTTTTTTTTTTTTAATATCTGATTCTATCTTATGAGCACTTTTAAATTTCAAAAGATTTTCATTTTCAATATATTATTCTTTTACTCTTCAAAAAGTATTCATTGGCGTATACTTCCTTCTTATAACTCATACTCCCCATAATACATTTTCTAAACTGATTTTTGTGTTTTTAAAACTAAATATACCTTCTTTTTAAATTCAAAAGAAGCTTTGTTTATGCTCACTTAACGTTTTATCACTTCTTTCCTTTTAAACTTCAAAACATTTTTTAATTTCATTATCCATTTTGGAAACTCTTACTCTTCCCACTGAGTGAGATGTGCACTGATACGACCCGTATTCAAAATAAAATCAAAATGAACAAACTCTCCCAATTCAAATAAATGTAAATACACAAATAAAAGATTAATTAATATATATTTGAGAGATAGGCCAACTCTCCCATTTCATATCAAAACAATAATAATGAAATTATAACCCTAAAGCCTTTTCTAAGGATATCAACATACTAATAATAAAGATTTCCTAATCTTTATATAACATAAAACATATCTACTAAATAATAAAAGACTAATAATAATACTAATTATCTTCTATAAGTATTTCGATCGTATCATGCACCTATCACTCATCAATCACGATTTTCTCGTATCTTTTCTTGATGTCTTGTTCTTTTGTATTAACCATAAATCATTTTCAAAATTCTTTGAACATCTTACTAGTTGTTTTTAAACTTTTCGTAAGTTGTTATTTTTACCAAAATTTGAATCTTCTTTTTTTTGATATATTTCTCTTATAACTTTTAAATATTTTTTTATTGTAGACTTGCGAGTTCCTTTCATAGTTTTACTTGAGATTTATAAATCATTTTCTACTTGTATCTTCCACTCTTATGTCATTTTAAATTTTCATCAAATTTCTTTTAAACATTTCAAAACTATTTTATTTTTTTAACGTCAAAAGATTTTTGTTTGTATTTATTCCAATTTTACAATTTAAATGTCTTCTTTTCAGCAAAACTTTTATGTTTTTCAAAACCATTTTCAAATTGTTTACTTGATTTTTTTTTCTCACCTTAAAGATTATTGAATTTTTATAAAATTTATACTTGTGATTTTAAATCCTTTTTTTCACAATATACTTTCTACATTTTTTAAATCATTCTCAAATTATACTAAAACATTTTGCATGTTTTCTAATCATTTTAACTGATGTGTTTATTTGGATGTCAAATCATTTTTCTTTAGAGTATCCGTTTAACTCTTACGCTTCCCCTTTTTTAAACTTATAGTGTTAAAAAATACTCAGTTTTTTATGCTTCCTTCTCAAATATCATTTGAACTCCTTCAAAACATACTGTTTTATTTACACTTTGTGTATACTTTCTTACTTAACTTGTTAAAGACTGACATTTGAACACTGACTTTTATTTTTCACAAAACAACTTGAGAAAATTATGGATTGGGAGAAAACTTCACGAAGCAAGTCGAGTTTCATTCAAACCGGCTTGTGTTCTATTGCAGGTATATACTTTGACTTTATTCTGCATGTTGACTTTTATCATTTATGTAGATTTAATGTTGACTTTATTCTGCATGTTGTAACTTATACTATTTTCCAGGATTTTACTAGTGTACGAGTTGTTGTTGACCTGGCATGAGTGCCTTGAATAATCTAGTTGGCAATTCTAACATGGTAAATCCTTCCGTACCCCTTGTTACATATATCTATTTCCTATTTCCTATTAAGATTTGTTTTGTTTCAGGTGCAAGTGGATCTTGTAATTGATCAGAAAATGCAATGCAGTACAAGCACAATATGGGACTTGAATTTCAAAGAAACAAATAAAGATTTGCTTTTCTTAAATAGGGATCAAATAAAGAAACAAATACTATGATAAATATTTCTTTAAAAATTGAAGCTGAGGTAGCAATGCTTGGCCAGGTAATTAAATATTAAATAATTCTTTCAAATCTTATTTTTCATTAATTAAATATATTCTAATATAATTTATTTTCCTGTCAACAGCAATGAGCATGGTTTTGCCAGGAGTTTAAACGAGTCAAGCACTAGCCTCTAGAGTTGCTACGAAATATTTGCTTAAAAGGTATTAGTTTTATTTATTTAATTCTTAAAGTTAAAAATATTAAATGGAAATTTAAATTTTCACAAAAAAAAAAACTTTTCAGTTTTATTTGTTTAAATCTTTGTTTCAAAATATTTGCTCGAAAGCGAATTAGTTTTATTTATTGGAACTTTTCAAGATAACTCTTTATTTTCACAAAAAAAAACTTGCCCGTTTTTAAACATATCTTTTTATCTTCACAAAAAAAACTTACCCTTTTTAAACATAACTCTTTATTTTCACAAAAAAACTTATCATCTTTTAAAACTTTTTAAACATAAATCTTTATTTTTCACAAAAAAAAACTTACTCTTTTATGAACTTTTTAAATATAACTCTTATTTTCACAAAAACCAAATCCTATTTTAAACTTTGTAAGCATAACTCTTAATTTTCACACAATAAACTTACCCTTTTTTAAACTTTTTAAACATAACTCTTTATTTTCATAAAAAAAAACTTACTCTTTTATGATGATTTTAAATAAAACTCTTTATTTTCACAAAAAAAAAAACCATATCCTATGTTAAACTTTGTAAGCATAACTCTTAATTTTCACAAAAAAAACTTACCCTTTTTAAATTTTTTGAAACATAACTCTTTATTTTCACAAAAAAAACTTGACTTTTTTTAATTTTTTAAACATAACTCTTTATATTCAAAAAAGAAAAACTTACCCTTTTTTGTACTTAACTCTTTATATTCATAGAAGAACTTACTTCTTTTAAACTTTTTAATTATTACTCTTTATATAAAAAAAACTTTCCATTTTTAAAGCTTTTTAAACATAACACTTTATTTTAAAAAAACCCTACCATTTTTAAACTTTTTAAAAATAATTTCAAAAAAAAAAAAAAACTTACCCTTTTTCAAAATTTTTTGAACATAACTCTTAATTTCCATAATAAAAAACCTCACCCTTTTTTAAACTTAATAAATTATAAATCTTCATTTTCACAAAAGAAAAAAAAACTTATGCTTTTTTAAACATATTTTTTTATCTTCACATAATCTTACTTTTTTTAAACTTTTTGAAGATGTCTTTTTATTTTCACAAAAAAACGTACCTTTTTTTAAATTTTTTTAACATAACTCTTTATTTTCACGAAAATAAACTTCCCAATTTTTTAACCTTTTAAACATAACACTTTACTCATGCAAAAAAGTTACCATTTTTAAACTTATTAAATATAATTCTTTATTTTCACAAAAAAACTTTACCCATTTTAAAACTTTTTAAATATAACTCTTTATTTTTACTAAAAAACTTACCTTTTTTAACACTTTTTAAATATAACTCTTTATTTTCACCTAAAAAACTTACTTTTTTAAAAACTTTTTAAACATAACTTATTATTTTCACAAAAAAACTTCCCATTTTTAAACTTTTCAAACATAACACTTTATTTTCAAAAAAAAAAAAAAATCCTACCATTTTTAAACTATTTTAACATAATTTCACAAAAAAACATTCCCTTTTTACATTTTTTTGAACATAACTCTTAATTTTCACAAAAAAAACTCACCCTTTTTTGAACATATTTTATCTTCACAAAAAAACTTACTTTTTTTAAAAGATTTTGAAGATGACTTTTTATTTTCACAACAAAAACTTACCTTTTTTTTTTCTTTAAACACAACTCTTTATTTTCACAAAAAAATTTACCCATTTTAAAACTTTTTAAATATAATTCTTTATTTTCACAATAAAAAGTTACCCTTTTTAATATAACTCTTCATTTTCACCAAAAAAAACTTACCTTTTTTAAAACGTTTTAAACATAACTTTTTATTTTCACAAAAAAACTTACCATTTATTAAACTTTTGAAACATAACTCTTTATTTTCATCAAAAAATTCACCCTTTTTTAAACATTTTAAACCTAACTCTTTTTTTTCACCACAAAAAAACTTACCCTTTTTAAACTTACGTCTTTATATTCACACAAAAAACTTACTCTTTAAAAAAAAAATTGAACTTTTTAACTCATGTCTTTTAATTTTCATAAAAAAACTTTCCTTTTTTAAACTATTTAAACATAACTCTTTATTTTCATAAAACAACTTATGCTTTTTTAAACATATCATTTTTATTTTCACCAAAAAAACTTATTAGTTTTTAAACATTAAAAACATAAATTTTTATTTTCACAAAAACTTACCCTTATTTTAAACCTTTTAAACATAAATCTCTATTTTCACAAAAAAAAGCTTACCCTGTTTTAAACATAAATCTTTATTTTCAAAAAAAAAAAAAAAACTTTCTATTTTTAAACTTTGTAAACAAAACTCTTTATTTTCAAAAAAAAAAACTTACCTTTTTTTAAACATATCTTTTTATCTTAAACTTTTTAAATAAAACTCTTTATTTTCAAAAATTAAACTTATCCTTTTTAAAAATAACTCCTTATTTTTCACAAAAAAATTTCCCTTTTTTAAACTTTTTAAATGTAACTATTTATTTTCACACAAAAAGTTTATTCTTTTTAAAACTTTTTAAACATTACTCTTTTCTATCACAAAAAAACATATATTTTTATCTTCACAAAAAAACGTACCCTTTTATTATCATAAAAAAAAAACCCTTTTCTGAACTTTTTAACATAACTATTTATTCTTATCACATTTCAAAAGAGGTTTGTTTACTATATCACTTCTGTTTTGACTATTTTAATACATCTTTTTATTAAATTCACAAATTACTTTGACCTTCCTAAAACTTATTTTTTCCGTGATGTCCTGATTTTTATATCATTTATGAAATTCTAAAATTTACTTTTAATTGTTTTCTGGTCTAAATTTAAAAGATTTTTGTTTACTATCTAAAAATCTTTCTTCTTGTATTTATAATTTTGGAATTCTTCGTACTAGGCCTAAATCATTTTCATATAACATTAAACATATTTCTAACCATTTTTGCCTTTTTTATTATTTCAAACTTGAAGAGAATTTTGAAAGAGAGTTTTGATATAACCAGTTTCCTACTTATTTAAATCTTTCTCAAATTATACTAAAATGTTTTGCATGTTTTTTAAATCACTTTCTAACTCATGTGTTAATTTGAATGTCAATTTTTTTCCTTACAATATCTGTTTTTACTGTTTTACTGTCCTTTGTATTTTTATTTACAACCTATACTGGGAAAAAATATTCATTTTCTTATTCTTCTTTTTCAAAAATTTCATTAGAATTCCTTCAAAATCACCATTTTATTTACACTTAATAAACAATTATGTTTTTATTAACTTAAATTATATTAAGTTTTCGTTTTTTTTTTTTGCAAAGTACTTTTAGTCGTTTTTTTAACTAAATTTCTCTTTCAAATTATAGAAGATTCTCTTATCATATTGCCTTTTTATTTAAATGTTAAATGACTCGTTCTTCATTTCACAAATTTCATCAAACATTGCTCTTTTACACTTCAAAAGATTTTTATTAACCGTATAACTTTCACATGATTTTGTTCTACCCTTAAATCATTTTTAAAGTCCAATGATCATTGTTTGTACAATTCTTTTTTTTAAATATCCGATTCTACATTATGAGCACTCTTAAATTTCAAAAGACTTTCATTTTAAATATATATTACTCTTTTACACTTCAAAAGGTATTCTCGTATACTTCCTTCTTCTAACGAAGCTTGGTTTATGTTCACGTCTTCCATTGATCGATCTCGTATTTAACGTTTTATAACTTCTTTCCTTTCATTATGAGATGTGAGATGTGAGATGTGCACTGATACAATCAAAATCTTTCACAATTCAAATAAAAGTAAATACACAAATAAAAGATTAATAATTATATATTTGAGAGATTGGCCAACTCTCCCATTTCATATCAAAACAATAATAATGAGATTATGACCCTAAAGCCTTATCTTAGGATATCAACATACTAATAATAAAGATTTCCTAATCTTTATTTAACATAAAACAAATCTACTAAATAATAAAAAACTAATAATAATAATAATTATCTTCTATAAGTATTCCGATCGTATCATGCACCTACCACTCATCAATCACGATTTTTTCATATCTTTTCTTGATGTCTTGTTCTGTTGTGTTAACCATAAAATCATTTTCAAAATTCATTGAACATCTTACGAGCTGTTTTTAAAAGTTTTTCTAAGTTGTTATTTTTACCAAAATTTGTATCTTCCTTTTTTTTTATATCTTCTCTTTTATAACCTTCAATTATTCTTTTTTATTATAGACTTGCGAATTCCTTTCATAATTTTACTTTAGATTTATAAATCATTTTCTACTTGAATCTTACCACTTTTATTTACAAATTATAGTGTTAAAAATACTCAGTTTCTGATTCTTTTTTTCAAATTTTATTTGAACTCCTTCAAAAAATACTGTTTTATTTACACTTTAAAAAAGGTTCACTTTTTGTATAATTTCTTACTTAACTTGAAACACTGACTTTTATTTTTAACAAAACAACTTGAGAAAATTATGGATCGGGAGAAAACTTCACGAAGCAAGTCGAGTTCCATTCAAACCAGCATGTGTTCTATTGCAGGTATCCACTTTGACTTTATTCTGCATGTTGACTTTTATCATTTATGTAGATATCATGTTGACTTTATTCTGCATGTTGACTTTTATCATTAATGTAGATATCATGTTGACTTTATTCTGCATGTTGTAACTTATACTATTTTCCAGGATTTTACTAGTGTGCGAGTTGCTATTGACCTGGCATGAGTGTGTGATGCCTTGAATAATTTAGGTGGCGATTCTTACATATATCAATTTTCTATTTCATATTTCGAAGAAACAAATAAAGATTTGCTTTTCTTAAATAGGGATCAAAAGCAAATTAGTAAAGGTTGGTTTTTCTCATTTTCACGAGAGAATTATTTTAAATAAAAATATGTTTTAATTTACAATAAAATATTTCAGATGAGCCACAACTGTCTAGTACATGAACTACAGCGGTTTCCTTCTCTTAAAACAAGCATTAATGATATTGTTGGGAATTTTTTGCTTGAAGGTCTTGAACCTTCACAAACTATGATTGGACACTTAATCGAAATGGAGGTACGTTAATAACTTTTTTTTAATAAAATTTACATTTGTTTCTTAAAATTTTATTATGAATTTATGTATATTGCAGATTGACTATATTAACACATCACATCCAAATTTTATTGGAGGAAATAAAGCGGTTGAGATTGCTTTACAGCAAGTTAGATCACATAGATTGGTTTCACAATTGTCTTGGTCAAGCGTATAACTGTCATTATTTTTTATTTTTTATTTTTGTTGAATGACAGAGATAGAAGTCAATCGGTTTAACATGAATATTTGTGCTGGATGGTGCTGAAACAGATGCAATTAAAGTTTCTAGAAGTAATCAAAGATCAAAAGCTTTTCAAAAACGGGGTATTGGTGGAATTGAAGCTTAGGCAGCAATACTTGGTCAGGTAATTAAATATTAAATAATTCTTTTAAATCTTACTTTTCATTAATTACATATTTTCTAATATAATTTATTTTCATATCAACAGCAATGTGCATGGTTTTTCCTGGTGTTAAAACGAGTCTTGCACTAGGCTCTAGAGTTGCTCGAAAGGTATTAGTTTTTGCCCTTATTTATACTTTCTATACATAAATCTTTATTTTTTTAAAACAAAACTAACCATTTTTTAAACATAACTCTAAATCTTTACGGAAAAAAAAACTTATCCTTTTTTAAACTATTTAAACACGACTATTAATTTTCACAAAAATTTACCCTTTTTATAACTTTTTAAAACATAACTTTATTTTCACAAAAAAAAAAAAAGCCTACCCTTTTTTAAACATAACTTTTTTATTTTCACTCTTTTTTGAACATTTTACACTTCACTTTTATCTTCACAAAAAAATTTACCATTTTTTGAACTTTTTAAATGAGTCTTAAGTTTCACAACAAAAGAAAAACTTACATTTTTCTAAAGTTTTTAAAACATAACTCTTTATTTTCACAAACTTACAATTTTTTGAACTTTTTAAACCTAACACTTTATTTTCACAAAAAAACTTACCCTTTTTTGAAAAAAAAATCTTTATTTATAAAAAATAAAAAGTTACCTTGTTTTGAACATAACTCTATATTTTCACTAAAAAAGCTTACGCTTTTTTAAACATAACTCTTCATCTTCACAAAAAAAAAAAAACAAACTTACCCTTTTTTAAACATTTTTTTATTTTCACTAAAAAAGCTTAGCCTCGTTCTTGATTTCACAAATTTCATCAAACATTACTCTTTTACACTTCAAAAGATTTTCATTCATCGTATAACTTTCACGTGATTTTGCTCACCCCTTAAATCATCTTTAATGTACAATGATCACTGTTTGTACAATTCTTTTTTTTTTTTTAAATATCCGGGTCTTTCTTATGAGTACTCTTAAATTTCAAAAGATTTTCATTTTCCATATATTATTCTTTTACGCTTCAAAAGGTGTTTATTGGTCGTATACTTCGTTCTTATAACTCATACTCCCCATAATACGTTATCTAACTGACTTGTCTTTTTAAAACTAAAAATACATTCTTTTTAAATTCAAACGAAGCTTTGTTTATGTTCACTTGGAATCCTGATTGTACTTACGTTTTATCCACTGAGTAGAGATTATAACCCTAAAGCCTTATCTAAGGATATCAACATACTTATAATAAAGATTTCCTAATCTTTATTTAACATAAAACATATCTACTAAATAATATAAGACTAATAATAATAATTATTATTATTATCTTCTATAAGTATTCCGAACGTATCATGCACCTACCACTCATCAATCACGATTTTCTCATATCTTTTGTTGATGTCTTATTCTTTTGTATTAATCATAAATCATTTTCAAAATTCATTGAACGTCATACGAATTGTTTTTAAAAGTTGTTATTTTGATCCAAAACTTTATGCTTTTCAAAACCATTTTCAAATTGTTTACTTGATTTTTTTTCTCACCTTAAAAATAATTGAATTTCTATAACATTTTGACTTGTAATTTTTAATCCCTTTTTTTCCTTCAGAATATACTTTCCTACATTTTTAAATCATTCTCAAATTATGCTAATACATTTTGCATGTTTTTTAATCATTTTCTAACTGATGTGTTTATTTGTATGTCAAATCGTTTTTCTTAACCGTATCCATTTAACTCTTAAACTGCCCTTTTATTTACAACTTATAGTGTTTAAAAATACTCATTTTCATATTCTTCTTTTTCAAATTCATTTGAACTCCTTAAAAAAAATACTGTTTTATTTACACTTTAAAAAAGGTTTACTTTTTGTATATTTCTTGCTTAACTTGTTAAGTATTAGTTTTGTTAAGTAAAGTATTAGTTTTATTTATTTAATTCTTTGAAACATAACTCTTTATTTTCACAAAAAAAAAAAAAAAAAAAAACTTATCCTTTTTAAAACTTTTTAAACATAACTCTTTATCTTAACAAATTTTTTTTTTTACCTTTTTAAAAAGTAAATCTTTATCTTCACAAAAAATAAAAAAATAAAAAATAAAAATAAAACTTGCCATTTTTTGAACTTTTAAACATAACACTTTATTTTCATAAAAAGAACTAACAATTTTGTAAACCCTTTAAACATAACTTTTTATTTTTATAAGAAAAAACTTGCCCTTATTTAAACTTCTTAAACATAAATCTTTATTTTCATTAAAAACTTATCAATTTTTAAACTTAACTTTTAATCTATACAAAAAAAAAAAAAAAAAACTTAATTCTTTTTTAACTTTTTAAACACACTCTTAGTTTTCACAAAAATTTACCCTTTTTAAAAACCTTTTAATCAAAACTCTTTATTTTTCAAAAAAAAAAAAAAAAACTTACCCTTCATTTTCAAAAATAAAACCCATGCTTTTTAATTTTTATTAAACATAACTCTTTATTTTCACAACAAAAAAAAAACCCTTTTTTAAAATTATAAACATAATTCTATATCTTCGCGAAAAAACTTACCCTTTTATAAACTTTTTAAACATATTATTTTCACAAAAAAACTTACCTTTTTTTGAACTTTTTAACACAACTCATTATTTTAAATTTTTTTTTTTACCATTTTTAAATTTTTTTAAACATAACTGTTTATTTTCAAAAAAAAAAAGAAACGTATCAATTTTTAAACATAATTCTTTATTTTCACAAAAAAAAAGAGAACTTACCCTTTTATAAATTTTTTAAACATAATTCTTTATTTTCATAAAATAACTTACCCTTTTTTTAACTATAACTCTAAATTTACAAAAAAAAAAAAAAAAAAAAACTTACCTTTTTTAAATTTAACTCTTTAATTTCACATAAAAAAACTTTCCCTTTTTAAACTTTTTTAAATTTAACTCTTTTTTAAACTTTTTTAACATAACACTTTATTTAGAAAAAGAAAGTACTCTTTCTAAACATAACTCTTTATTTTCACAAAAAAATTACTCTTATTTAATATTAACTCTTTATTTTCACACAAAAAACTTACCTTTTTTTAAATTTTTAAAACATAATTCTTTTTTTCACAAAAAAACTAACTCTTATAAACTTATTAAACATTACTTTTATTTTCACTAAAAAAATTTTACCTCTTTTTAAACATAATTCTTTATCTTCATACTAAAACTTACCCTTTTTTAACTTTTTAAACATGAGGCATGAGGCTTGATTTTCAAAAAAAAAAAAAAAAAGAACTCACTTTTTTCAAATTTCATTAAAAAAAGTACAAGTCTAAATATGTTCATTGACCGTTTTTATTTTTAACTTATATCACCAATAAACTCATTTCCGATTTGGTTTTAAATCTCTAAATAGCTTTGTTTACACTATTTTTAACTACCTCTTTTATATTGAGTCACTTTCACATGATTTATCTCTACCCTTAAATCATTTTTCAAACGCAATTATCATTGTTTGTAAAATGAATTTTATAAAATATCCGATTTTTTCAACCATCTTATAGCTTTATAAAAACTGTGATTTTCATCATATTTTACTCTATACTTGAATCATTTTGAAAAGTATTAACCATTTCGCAAGTTATTTTTAAGAGTAGTCTTCTAACTAATTTGTTTTTCTAAAGTGTTCATTTACTGTCATTTTCTACTTAAACCTTTTGGATGTATTTATACCGTTTCTCTCCTTTTAGACATCTTCTTTCCTTGTTTTAAAACTTTATTTTGTCTATCACTTCGTACTTCCCATATATTGTTTAAAATTTCAAAAGTTATTTATTATTAGAAGAGGTTTTCTCACCTTCAATTATTTTAAGTTTTCGTTTAATCCTTTTTTTTTTTCAAAGTACTTTTAATCGTTTTTTTAAAATGCTATTTTAAATTTCAAAAGATTCTTTTTTCAAAAGTTATTTATTATTATGAAAAGAGCTTTTCTTAACTTAAATCATTTTAAGTTTTTGTTTAATTGTTTTTTGCAAAGTACTTTTAATCATTTGTTTTTACTAAAATTCTCTTTCAAATTCAAAAGATTCTCTTTTCAGTTTATCTTTTTATTTAAATGTTAAATCCCTCGTTCTTCATTTCACAAATTTCATCAAACGTTGTCCTTTTTCACTTCTAAAAATTTTCATTAACTGTATAACTTTCATATAATTTTGCTCTACCTTTAAATCATTTTTTAAAGTGAAATGATCATTGTCTATACAATTCTTTTTTTTTTTTTTAGAAATATCCGATCCTATCTTATGAGAACTCTTAGATTTCAAAAGATTTTCATTTTCCATATATTATTCTTTTACACTCCAAAAGGTGTTTATTGGTCGTATACTTCCTACTTAAACATTTATATATAACTCTTTATTTAAAAAAAACATATCCTTTTTTAACTTAAAATCATCTTCACATATTATTTTTAGTTTCTTTCCTACTGTTTTTTTAACATTTCAAAAGAGTTCTGTTTTTGTTGTGTCACTTATCGGTTAAGGATTTAAATCCCATTTGTCTATTTTCAGTACTTATAACTCATACTCTTCATAATATGGTTTCTAGCTGATTTTTGTCTTTTTAAAACTAAAAGAGTTAATTATACGGATGGTCCTTTAGGTTTATAGCAAATTTCACCGATGGTCATTTAGTTTCAAAAATTACACTGATGGTCCTTATTTTTGAAAGGTTTTTCACCGATGGTCCTTTACGCAAATGATCGTTTATTTTTCACGTTAAGTGACCTCACGTGTGATGCACATAAGGGTATTTTGGTCATTTCGTTTTCCATTCTCATTTCTCTAGAGTAAATTACATGGATGGTCCTTTAAGTTTATAACAAATTTCACCAATGGTCCTTTAGTTTCAAAATTTACACTGATGGTCCTTATTTCTAAAAGGTTTTCCACCGATGGTCCTTTACGAAAACATTCGTTTATTTTTAACGTTAAGTGGCATCATGTGTAATTCACGTGCAAAGCACCTCGATACATCTCTTCAACAGTTGGGTAAGCGAAATGAAATGAGTGAGAATGGTGGCTTAAAGGGGAGTAAATGAGAAAAGAACGACAAATTGACCAAAGTACCATCATGTGCATCACACGTGGTACCATTTAACATGAAAAATAAACGGTTGTTTCGTAAAGGACCATCGGCGAAAAATCTTTCGGAAATAAGGATCATCAGTGTATTTTTTGAAACTAAAGGATCATTGGTGATATTTTATATAAACCTAAAGGACCATCCCTATAATTAACTCAAACTAAAAATACTTTCTTTTTAAATTCAAAAGAAGTTTGGGTTATTGACCACTTTGTATCTCGGTTGTACTCTACCTCTAAATATCTATTTCTTCCATTGCTTGATCTCGTTTCAAATATCACTATTTCATTCCTTAAAGCATTTCCAAATTTCATTGTTTATTTAGATTACATACTTTAAGTTAACAAATTGATCAATTTTAAAGAGAAAAAAATGAAAAGAACCCAAAGCCAAACTAATTTATCGAGAAAAACCGAAATCGAAGGGTTTGCAATTCTTAAAAACCAAAAATTTCGCTCGGGGTTCTATTTTAGTTAAAACCACCCCATAATGACCCCTAGAACTTGCATTTTACACATAAATTTTACCTAACTTGCAAACTTGCATTTTCAATCGGAAAATTCTCATATTCGATTTACGAAAATGCATATTCATACCCTATATATTATGAATATTATGTTTATGGACATATATGTATGTAGTGCACAATTCAACGCAGAACCAGTTTAAGGTACAGATTCGCAGAACCCGATCTTAAACCATTTGTAAGCTATATTGTTGTTTTCTAGAATCAAAGAACTAATTTATTTTTATTTTGATAATTGTAAAAAATCAGTAATTTATTGGGAGACAATTTGTTTATATCTTCATCAATAAGCATTTTATTATTGGTATACAAACTCCATTTATTTATATCTTCTTCAGTAAGCATTTTATTTACTACGACTTATTTTATTTATTTTATTGATTGAGTATAATTTGATAGGTTTGTACTGTCTACTTATTTGTTTTACATAATTTGCAAGTTCTTGTTGATAACATCGATGTATAAAGATACGGTACATCGATGTTAGGTAAAGATTCCTATGAATATGAAGATGTTAGAGATTGTTAAAAAAGACAAAAAGACATCAATGAAGAAGTTTAACATCTTAAACGGTGTCACTTATCAACCTTGGCTCGACCCGTTTACAAGTTCATAATATGGTCAAACTTCCAAGAAAAACGATGCTACTACTCACAAGTCTACCAACCTGAAATAGTCAATAAAATGAGGATTAGCATAAGGCTAAGTGAATGAGATAATAACACACAAAATTGTAATAGCTTAACAATCGGTAATAACAACTTCATTGGTTTAAACAAATATCCTAGAGGACCGGTTGTTCTGCTGAACTTCAACCATTGTTGGCTCACAAGGTTTACCGGTGGCCCTAAGCTACTTGGCATAATATTAAGTCCATTTATACAATGAATGCAAAAGAAGTATTAATACTATCGAAATAGCGAACGATGCCCAGTCCCTAACCACCAGGCTCACCTCAAATCTTAATAATTGAGCACATATCCAATTAATTAATATACAACCATTAATTAAACAACAAATAAGTAAGCCATGAAGATCACAACAAAATTATGCACCAGACAAAGTTCGCGCCGCGATTCAAGAGTTCGCGCCGCGAACTTCCCTGCTATCTTTTTCGCGGACGCTAAATCGAGTTTCTGTTTGCTTCGGGACTAAGTTCGCGCCGGGAACCCTATGTTCGCGCCGCGAACTATAGCAGGTACCCTAAATCCTGCATTTTTCCAACCAAAGTGCAGTATCATCTATACCATCATACTAACTACAAGTTGTAGGCTAGATCCACTAACCTTAGCACAACAACTTGATCGAAGCTTAGTATTCTTATATTACTGAGCTTGCTTTCCCTTTCCGAAAATAATAAATACCATATATATATGTATGTATATTAAATGTGTTGTTTTGATTTTAATGGAAAGTCCGAGGTTAGTTAATGCAACTTTACATATGCTCTTAGTATTCATATTAGAAGTTGTATAACTAAAAAAATATTAAGGTGCAAAGAAAGTTTGTCATATTAAATTTGTATGCTGCATATCTTCACTAAAACATTAAACTAATAGGCTTATAATTATATGAATTATATACCCATAGGCTACGATTCAATAATCCCTCAATTTATCTTTAAAATATTAAAGTGTCACTTTCTCATCATTAGGCCTCTTCCCATAGAGATGAGTTTCCAAACTCATTAGTAGAGCCATATAAATGTCATATCACCCTCATCCTTACTGATGGGTTACTAGCAAGTCCATCCAGATGATTACTAGTTACTAACTCATTCATAACTCATCACTTTGCTACATCACCATTTTTAACTAAATTAGATAATTATAAAAAGAATACATTGCGTTACTTTAAAAGTACATAATATAAATTCAAAAAATATACTTCCTCCGTATCACAATAAGTGATACATTTGGAGTTTTTGCGGTTTTGACGCAAAATATTAAAGTAGAAGTTTAAATATAGGGGGTGATTTTTACACCATAACTTTTATGGCATATACCACAATCATTGCTTAGCTTGTTTGTACAGTTAGCTGTGAAACTTGTACAGTGTTGTATAGGCATTAAAACTTGTGGTGTAGAAATAAATTCCCTTTAAATATATTAAAGTACATAGTTAGTGGAGCTTGTGTCCCACTTTTTTGAATAAAGTGATATTAATGAGTTTTAAAAGTAAAAGTAAGGGTATAAGAGTAATTTCAAAGTAGATAGTTAGTGGAGGAGATGTCTCACATTTATAGCATATAATATAACTTTTGAAGTGTATCACTTATTATGAAACACCAATAAATAGAAAATGTATCACTTATTGTGATACGGAGGAAGTATTAGATTAAAAAAGTACATTTATTAAAATTTAAAAAGCTTGAAACCTATTGTTTTGAAAAAAAAATTAATATATTACTTTTATTATTAATATATATATATATATATATATATATATATATATATATATATATATATATATATATATATATATATATATATATATATATATATATATATATAAGGGTTTTTTTAACGTATGCCCTAGGGCATACGATTACGTAAATTAATGAAGTGATAATTTTTTAAATATATATTGATTGACATTAATGCACTATAAAAATTATCATTTTAAAATATGCATTAAATTCAATTTTCTGTTTAAATGGTAATTGTCAACTCATTAAATATACGTTAGAAAAACCCTATATAAAAAGGAAAATTAAAAGAATTATATTTTAAACCCAACCACCACCACTGTTCCTTATCCCTCTCGTCTTCTCCCCCAAGCTAGCCCACGTCCCCGCAACGACGAGACCTTCATCTTGTCCGTAGAGTGACGAGCTTCTGGTGACCAGCTCACCGACGAGGACGTGCGCCCATACCAACGGCGTCAGTGGGCGACGAGTTCCACGATAGCCTCACGACGAGTTTGAGTGATGTCGTTGGTATGGATCTTACTAACCTTTTCTATAAGTGATTTTCAATAATTTTAATCGGTAAAATATTATTAAATTAGATGTTACAGATATTGAAATTACTAAAATGTGTAAACTTAGGGGGTGTTTGGGAAAGCTTATTTAAGGGGGCTTATGACTTATTAGCTTATATAAGCCTTAATAATCCCTTTGAAAAGGGATTATTAAGGCTTATATAAGCTAATAAGCCATAAGCCCCCTTAAATAAGCTTTCCCAAACACCCCCTTAGTAATAAAAATGAAGATAAAAACCTTTTGATAGAAAGAATTTTTTTATTTTTTATAATTTTGCTTTGCAATTTTCATTTAGATCATTGAAATCTAATAGTAAAAGAACATGGGTTCTAATAATGATAGTTATTAGGGCTGTCATTAAATGTATAAAAGTTGTACATTAATTTATGAAGGGAATTAGGAGGTAGTTATAGATTAATGTATAAGTTGCATGTCTGAGGCCTTAGAATCAAAACCCAAAAAACATAATCTGAGGAGAACTTTTGTAAAGGGTCGAAATAAAACCCAGATCACTCAACTCTACTCCTCTGTCGTCTCCTTTAATCAACAGTCTCCGTTTAATAAAATCGCGCAAAATTCTCGCCGTCGCCGGTGCCGGAAACGTATACAACTTCTATTGATCACTCATCACACGAATGTCGGCGGTGAAGCCTCCGCCATCGCAATCCCCAATGTCCTTCACATCAATCTCTACAAAACAAGGGTTAATCTTAATCCTCTCAACCCTAACACTACTTACATTCACTTACGTCTCCTTAAGTTCATTAGGTTCAACTATCCAATACAATTATTCATATCCTCCCCCTACAACAACAGTAACTACTGCTAAGGTACTCGCGATTTCCGAATCTTAATTTGTTCAGATCTCTGTATTACACGCACTAATTATCACTTTTTTGGACTTTGAAATTGGAAACAGGAGGATATCGATGCGGAGGAAAGTGCAAATCGGAAATTGGATGGATTTTCCGATGTGTATCACACACCGGAGGTATTTAAGTTGAATTATGCGGAAATGGAGAAGAGATTTAAGGTTTATATATATCCAGATGGCGATCCGAAAACCTTTTATCAAACGCCGAGGAAGCTGACTGGGAAGTATGCCAGTGAGGGGTATTTTTTCCAGAATATTAGAGAGAGTCGGTTTAGGACAGAAGATCCAGATGAAGCTCACTTGTTTTTCATACCGATTTCATGTCATAAGATGAGAGGGAAGGTATGTGATGTTATCTCTTTTGTGTATCTATTGTGTGCATATGTTCATTACTTAATTCTAGTATGCGATTTGTTATACAAATAGAAGATCACTGGTAATTTTATGGTATTATAAGTTCAGTATGCGATTTACTCAATAAGAGATTGTATGTATGTAGCTTTTATTATTCAATTTAACTTCCAGTGAGAATCATGTGACATTGTGCTTTTGTTAATCATTTGCAACAATATGCAGGGAACTTCATATGATAACATGACTATAATCGTGCAAAATTATGTTGATGGATTAATATCAAAGTATCCTTACTGGAACAGAACACTTGGTGCTGATCATTTTTTTGTGACTTGTCATGATGTTGGTGTAAGAGCAACAGAAGGACTTCCACTTCTTGTTAAAAACTCAATTCGAGCGGTGTGTTCCCCAAGTTATGATGTTGGTTTTATTCCTCATAAAGATATTGCTCTCCCTCAAGTATTACAACCCTTTGCTCTCCCACGTGGTGGAAATGATGTTGAAAACAGGTTTTGATACTAATATCAACTTATAGACTTGTAATCATGTGCAATTATATAAGTTTGGTGAAATCAGCTCCCAACCATCAGATCTGGTGGAAAGGTGGTCCCTGTCAGTTTGATCCAAGAGCTGACAGAGACCACCAAAATCATGATCTGATGATCAGGAACTAATCTCACTGGTTTCATCTGATTGTATATTCTCATTTCTTTTTATTTTTATTTTAAAATGTATAATGCAGGACAACACTTGGTTTCTGGGCTGGTCATAGGAACTCCAAAATTAGGGTTATTTTAGCACAAACATGGGAAAATGACACAGAACTTGATATCTCAAATAACAGAATTAATAGAGCAACTGGTCATCTTGTTTATCAAAAAAGGTTTTACAGAACCAAATTCTGTATCTGTCCTGGTGGTTCACAGGTGAACAGTGCCCGAATTGCTGATTCTATCCATTATGGGTGTATTCCAGGTGAGTATTTGCATCTTTTTTCTCCACTTCTAGTTCAGATTATCTTTTTTATTTTATTTTTGTTTAACTGGTAATATGTGATTTTTTATGCAGTAATTTTGTCTAATTACTATGATCTACCATTTAATGACATTCTCGATTGGGGGAAATTCGCGGTCTTGCTCAAGGAGAAAGACGTGTATGAATTAAAGCAAATTCTTAAGGATATATCAAATGAAGAATTTGTCACCCTTCACAACAATTTAGTAAAGGTCAGAATCTCTGTTATTTATAGTTTTAATGATCCTTTTGCAAATAAACCAAAGTATTACTCGTATTATGTTTTTATTTTATTTATTTTCTTGCAGATTCAGAAGCACTTTCAATGGAACACACCACCTATTCCATATGATGCTTTTCATATGGTTATGTATGATTTGTGGTTGCGTCATTCGGTCATTAAATACTGAACTATAACTTGGTTGGTAAGTCATAGAATACAGTTGCCAAATTGTTGTTTCAACTTTAATCACACACATTTTTTCATTATTTTTTACTCGTATTATATTATGTAGTAATAACACTGTTTACAAGCAAGCAAGTCCATGTCTTATTCTAATCCTTTGTAAATTATGCTACTTAATCTTAATCATGAGTTGGTATTTATGTTGTGTTTCATATCTTCTACATTGTGATCTTAGAAACTAATGAATATGAATTAACATGTATTGGTGTTTATGCTTCTTATATTTTTGTGGTTCAAATTAGAACCATGAAATAGTTAAAAACCAAAGACCTTAAATCAAATCGCAGTCATATATCGCTATTTGAAATTTCTGATATGCTATAGCGAGGTTTTGTTTAAAGTTTAGACATATATTAGATATATTTTGTAATGTTAGATAAATATTAGATTATTCCTACATAAATTAATTATACACTTTAATGGTATCAACTCATTTACAACTAAGAATTATAAGTACTAGTCCGAGCTCAGATAAAATCTATATTCCAAAGTTGCGTTTTTTTTCAAAGTTGGTGTGCAAAATATGGGAGCTGATTCGTACAGAGCATATTTTGTAAATGCAGAGCAATTTTTTATAGAAAGACAATTGTACCCTTATCTCATTTTACCCCTCCAATTAAAACCCTTTCCTTCCAGAAATTAATTAAGGCATAAAAACCCCTTCTCTCATCTTCATTGCCGTTCAAAAAACAAAAACCCTAGAGCCGCCGCAGAGCACCTTCAAAGTTTGATTCGTTTACATCATATGCTTTTATGGGTTTTGAATTTTTAATTCCTTTGCTTACGTCATATGATTTTGTTTTTGTATTAATATTAACTTTACGTTCTATTTGACAATCTCTTATATCAGTTCATGTATTGTCTATCTATGCATGTTTTGAATTGTGATTCTCTATGATAATCTACGTCGTAAGCATATATTGTTCTAATCTATTGTTTTAATCTACTGTTATCAGTTATATAGTTATATGTCAACAGACCCTGAATCTACCAGCAATCTCTAGAACTATATACAACTTAAAGAAAAATATTCGTAAGAATAATTTAGGAAATCGATCCATGATCACTGCACTATATACAAGATGATTTGCATGATGAAGGCACCGATGGAATGAATTAAATGTATTAATTGGCACACACAAAAAAAAGTAGAGAAAATATGTAAGAAAAGAGCAAATGGTGAGAAAAAAGTTTAGTAGGAAGGGGTAAAATGTAAAATTTGGTAAAATTAAAGAGAGGGTATAATTTTCTTTTAATATAAAATTGCTCTGTATGGATAAAAAACGCTCTGTACGAATCAGCTCCCAAAATATGATTGCAAATGGTCAAATAGAAATAGTAGTGAACACCGCGATCACAAATGATCAATAGGGTGACAGATGGTTTTCGGATGGACGTTGCTCTTCGAGACTGTGATGTGTTAGCCGTGAGAAGTAGTACCGAGTTTGAACCCGAGTGGTTGGATCTTTTAGAAAAGATCCACAAGAAGCCCATCATTCCAGTGGGCCAACTACCGACCACTGGATATGGTGAAGCCCAAAATGATAAGAAATGGGAAGAAGAAATCAACCCGTGGCTCGACCAGCAAGCCACGGGCTCAGTGGTGTATGTTGCTTTTGGAAGCGAGGTGAAACCGAGTCAAGATGAACTCACTTCAATCGCGCTCGGGTTAGAGAAATCCGGGCTCCCGTTCTTCTGGGTTTTAAGGAAACAACGCGGGCCTTGGGATACCGAGGTGATCGATTTACCACACTGGTTTGAAGACCGAATGAAAGGTCGAGGTGTTGTGTGGACGAGTTGGGCTCCACAACTGAAGATACTGAGTCATGACTCGGTGGGTGGGTTCTTGACTCATGCAGGTTGGAGTTCGGTTGTGGAGGCAATGCAATTTGGGAGGGTTTTGGTTATATTGACATTTTTGGCTGACCAAGGGATAAATGCTAGGTTATTGGAAGAGAAGGGAATTGGATACCCGATACCGAGAGATGACCGGGACGGTTCGTTTACGATTGACTCGGTTTCTGAGTCGTTGAGGCTAGTGATGGTTGAAGACGAGGGGAAAAGGTTTAGAGATAAAGTGAAGGAGCAGAAAGCGGTGTTTGGAGACAAGGATAAGCAAGATCGTTATGTTGATGATATGTTGGATTTTATGAAGAATCATACGAAAGACATGCTAAGAGCAAATTAAGGAGGATGGAACCGAACGTTTATAATTTAGTGTCCCTATAAAAGTAAAAGCTTGTGTTATATGACAAAGACGTGTACGATGTGTGCTTAGACCAGTGCCAACGGGCACGTCGGGGGAAGGCGTCGGGGACTTTTCGAGCCGTCGTGCCACGACGGCGTTGGCACCAGCCCGTCGTGGCTTGCGTCGTGGCACACACGTCGTGTTTTCGACGCCATTGGGAAGCCGTCGGTGGAGCGTGTGGGGCCGAGGGGAGCGTCCAAAATTGAATTCAAAATTCAATTTTTTTTTTCCTTTATCTTATTTTTTACCTATAAATACAACACCCTCACATTCATAATTTTACACCACTTCTCCCACTTCTTCATTACCTTCATTACCTATTTTCCAGATTTTCATCATGTTTTTTTTATGTGTACTTTTTTTTTAAGTTTAGTGTTTTTTTTTTTTATGTTTTAATATCTTTTTTAAATTTAATGTAATGTTTTTTTAATTTAATGTAATGTTTTTTTATTTAATGTAGTGTGTTTTTTATTAAATAAAATAGTGATGTGAGAAATGATGATGTGGAAAGGATGGGTTTAGTGATGGGTAGGGTTGGCACGGCCGTGTCAGTAGCGTATCAGTAAGGATGCGATGACGTGGCGCTAGTGATGGGTTTAGTGATGGGTTAGTGATGTGTAGGGTTAGGAGAGGCCTAGAATGTTAAAGCATGGAAATCAAAGCAATAAATATGGTGGTGATGTTTTCTCTTGATAAACATTTATGGTATTGATTAAAGTAATTATTCAATCTCTCTATATAATAAAAGAATCTTTTTTACCATGTCATAATAACTTCTGCCATATATGTGCCATGTCACCCATATCATCCTATTTTACACTATCTATATAAATTCAATTCCTATTTATCCGAAATTAGATAAGCAATACTATATTCAATCTATATATTAATTTTAAAAACTTTCAAACTTTTGAGTCATCTAAAAATTATATACAGATATATGAAATGCTATATTATAAGTATTTTTCCTTTTATAAATGAAAGAGAAAAATATTTGTGCCTACAATTTGTGCATGCTCTAGGGGTGATTATCGAGCCAAAACCGAACCGAACCGAACCGATAAAACCGATAACCGATAACGATGAATTTTCAAAACCGAAACCGAACCGATAACATGTTATCGGTTTCGGTTCGGTTCGGTTTCGGTCGGTTTTCGGTTCGGTTCGGTTATTTTAGGCCAAATGTTCATCATTTTCCGAAAACCGAACCGAACCGATTGAACCGATAACACTAAATTTTCAAAACCGAAACTGAACCGATAGCATCTTATCGGTTTCGGTTCGGTTTCGGTCGGTTTTCGGTTCGGTTCGGTTTTTTCGGTCCAAATGCTCACCCCTAGCATGCTCATAGGCATACTCAGTTCTAAACTTGACATGTGTCATCCACTAATTCTCTCTTTTCATATCGTCCTTTAATTTTGACACTTGTCATGATCAAATTGATAGGCACATGAGTAGGCACATTTAGTAGGCACAAATATCTTTAACCGAAATTTTATCTCTCTATGTATACAAAGATTAAAATTATACCCAATAACCTCATAATTGACTTAACAATTTCACAAGACCTATCATTGTTAATAACCCATGATGAATCACGGACAGTTTATAAAAAAAATTAAATGCTAAAATCAAGTTAGTGTTTATTTGAACTATCTACGGTAAAAACTCTTTAAATTAATAATGTCAAAAGTTGGAATATTTTTGCCCAAGGCAGTCTTCACTCACGATCAGCTTTATGTCGTTGTTTTTAGGGTACAAAATCATAAATGATTGATGTTATTGATATACGATAAACACGGGAAAGTTAGTAAGAAGACATCAAACGTTATCTACCATGAAGTACTACAAAAAATTTAATCAAAATTAAATATAGATTCCATCTATTAGAATTAAACTTTAAGTTATCTAATTTTACATATGAATAAATGTTCACGTTATGTCTTTTATATTAGATCTTGCAAAATCAGACACAACACGACAACTCGACACGAACCCGGCACGAAATTAGTGGGTTTGGGTTAGAGGGTTCGACAAGTTTAAGTAAACGGGTTGACTCAACACGACACGAAAAATAAACGGGTTGGGTTAGTCTCAATATACTCAACTCGAAGGTAACCCGAATCACTCGTTTAAGTACGTATATATTTTAATGAATCTTATATTTTTAAGTATATTATATGTAAATATTACTCCCTCCGCCCCACAAAAAACTTCTCATTTTATTTTGGCACAAGTTTTAAGATAATAGTTAGTGGTGTGGTCATTAGTAATAATTTTGATTAAAATATTTAAGTGGTTTGGAGAGAGAAAGATAGTTAATGGATAGTTAGTGGTGGGGTCCTTAATAATAATAGTATTTTAAGAAATGAGAAGTTTTTTATGGGACAAAAATTTAAGGTGAAATGAGAATTTTTTTGTGGGACGGATGGAGTATTACTTAGTAGTTGTAGTAGAAGATATTGGGTTCTTATTTCATTTGGGCTTAAAATCTAATTAGGTTTGAGAATATTGGTAATGTTTGCCTTAATTTATAGGATCTTTTTACTCTAATTTTATACGAAAACAACAAATCAATTGTTTAAACACAACATTTTGAATTAGGTTAGAGGATATGATCATATGAAGGATGAAGTTTTTTTATGTTTATGGATTTTTATTACGTTTTTGTCGGATTATTATCATGTTTAATCACTGTATCCGAATTTTCACCGCTTAAACAGCGTAATTGGGTTGGGTCGGGTTGACACGAAATTAACTGTGTCGGGTTTGGGTCAACATTTTGAACCCGTTTATTAAACGTGTCGGGTTTGGGTTTAGGTGTCTCAACACGTTTAAGGTTCCGACACGACACGACCATTTGCCACGTCTATTTTATATTATGCATATATTTTAAATTTTTAAATATTTTGTACCCTTATCTTATGGTTGTATATCATATAAATTTATAACGAATGACTTTAGTATTAATATATACTCCTTCCGTCCCATAAAAAAAATTTCATCTCTCATTAAAACTTTGTCACTCAAAAAAGTTCTTATTTCTTAAATTTAAAGGGCCCACTTAATAAAATAATATTATTACTAATTATTCCAACACTAAAACATTTTCTCTCCAATCTAATCTAATCTTATATTTTACCAAGAAACTCACCACTAACTATCTCCTAAAAGCTTGTGCCTAAGAGAAAGGAAAAAAAAATTATGGGACGGAGAGAGTAATTTACATGTAACTAAAAATTTGTTTAATATTAATTAAAGAAAATTTTATAAGCGGCCCGTGATTCATCACGGGTTATAGGCTAGTTACATTAAATAGTAGTAATTTATTTAGGGGGTGTTTCATGTTAGTAATTATAAAAATTGTTCATTATTTGATTCTATGCTTTTGTCCCTATTTTTTTTTTTTTGGTTTTTTTGTCCTTGTAAATTTTTAGATACTGCATTTCTATTCTTCCGTCCAAATTTAATAGTTTACTAACCTCACATGCCATACATATGAGGTATTTTAGTCTTTTTGCGTTTACTTTTTAAATTTTCATTTTTTTCTTTTTTTCATCTTCATCATTGCCCGTCAATGTAAACACCACATGACAAATCCCTTTTTAACACAGATCTAAAATCAACACCAAAACATCTCCATGAAAACTCCCCCAATACACAAATCTGATCGAAAATGGTGGTGATGCAGAAAGAGGCGGAGGTTCGATGAGGAAGGAGAATGGTGGTGGTTGGAGGTTCGGTGATATGATTTTTTCGGAGAAGAAAGGGTATGTACAGATCTCGTCGAAGAAGAAAAGATTGAAGGACGACAGTGATATGATTCAATTAAGATTTCACTTAAGAAATGAGAATCAAACAGAATTAACACAGGGAATGCTAGATTTAGAAAGCAATCGGAATGATGATTCAACTAATTGAACGTTTTGATACAATCGACATGAACGATTACAATTTAGAGAGTTTAGAGAGAGAAACACACACTAATTTCATAAGCTAATGAAAACATACTGCCCTGTTTACACTTTATACTAACAACTACCCTAACTCATGTAACTGACTTCCCGCCAACTGTAACAACTCTCGTGCAGCTCACGTGATTGATTAAAAGATTCGTATCAATCCATTCCCCTTGAAATGATCCTTGTCCTCAAGGATCAATTTAACAAAAAGTGATCATTGCAAAAACCAGTAACAATTTTGATTCCTTTGTTTTCTTAAGACAAGCAGCTCAGCAAAACAAAACAGTAACCATTTGGATTTGCAGCAAAATGCATCAACTTATATATTGATTAACTCATCACGTGACATTATTTGCACCATACCATCCATTCCCCTTAAGAGATTCTTTACCTCAAGAATCTATTTAAAATAAAAACTAGAAACGCCATATTTCTTGAGTGAATTGTTTAGTATTGTTGAAGAGTTCCTTTTATAGCTTGTTCAACAGGTAATCTTTCCAAACTCGATGCACCATAAAATCCATCAACTCCTTTTATATTCTTCAATATGAATTCAGCTTCTGTTGGACTATATATCGGACCTCCATGACAAAGTACAAGTGCATCTGGATTAATTTTATGAGCAGCAGCTGCAATAACTTGTACACGAATTACACTTTCTTCTAATGTGACAGCTGTTTTTGCCCCAATTGAGCCCGATGTCATGAGGCCCATATGGGCTACAATAATATCAGCACCCGCTTTTGTCATTTCAGTTGCTTCGTTTTCATTGAATGTGTATGGTGTTGTTAATAACCCCATTTTATGAGCTTTATTTATCATCTCGACTTCCAAACCGTATCCCATTCCGGTTTCTTCAAGATTTTGCCTAAAATTACCCATAATTGGTGCACCAATAATCGAACCACCAGAAGAATAGACATTAGGTGTAGAGGGATCGACATGACGAGATGCTATCTGAAAAAGAGCTTTTCTCACATTAGAAACTTTTCCAGATAAGTGCACAAGTTCATCACTCTTTATTGCACAAGCAATGAGATGGTTGTCTTCCATAATTCCCGTATGAAAACATATAGTTTGAACAATCAATTCACTTTTTCCAGCGGTACATCCAATTTGATCTAGTGAAACAAGAAGACAAATTGTAACAGCTTGTTCATTAGTAATAAGTCTATCACAACCTTCATCACAACTGTTTGCTATTTCACCGATTCTGAATTTTGTTTTAAGTTCAGATTGCCATTGTTTAACAATACCACAACTTCTTCTCTTTTTCCTTATAGGCCACTTCCATATATCAAAATGTACTTTTTGTGGTTTTACATTTTGGCCATTCAATCTTCCCATTTTATGTGAGAATTGCCAACCAGGTTTCCATATAAATGTCTCATTAATTGTTAAGTTGTAATCAAGATACCAAATTCTCTTATTATTTTTAAAAAATCCATCAACCATAAAATCGTCACATAAAAAGAGACTTCCAAAACCTTCATCAAACTCGGCCTTTTCAACCCATACCACTTCTTTATATGAAGTTCCTTTAAGTGCTTTAAAGTTGCATTCTTCAACAATTATTTTATCCCAATCATCACATGGGAAATCATCCAATTGTTCCTTATAATATGTACTTTTGTCATCTTCTTGCAAAGATGAGACAAGTATCATCAAAGAACTGTTATTTTCCAACTCATTTGCACCAACCCCGCCAAAAGTGGTTTGCGAAAGAACGGGCGTGCGACTATAATGAGTAAACATAGCATATGATTATCGTAAACAAAAAATGTTTGATAAAAAGTAATGTCACCAAAATTTAATGTAAACAAAATAGTTGAACCAAAACATAGTTTTTAACTAAAATTTGGAAGTGACATCTTTACAAAACGAAAGCTTGACTCCAATGCATGCGACTCAATGCTTAGCTAAGATACCTGAAAAACATAAGTAAAAGTATCAACAAAATTGTTGAGTGAATTCACAGGTTTTAATGAGTTCAAATAGTTCCATAGTTTTCGTATGCCATCCATGGCAAAATTAGTTTGATTATATAAAATGTTTAAAAATAGTCTGCTCAAAAGCAATAGTAGAAATAATCATTTTCGTAGGTCATCGTTGGCAAAAATTGTGTGATGATATAAACGTTAAATATGACCTGCTCCGAAAACAGGGGCACAATAAATCGTAAGAAGAAACATGTGACGGTGATCCCCTAAAAGGTTAGCTATACCCTTTTAAGTTAAAATCTCGACCCTAAGTCCATAACCAAAACAACAACTCTAAAACGCATTTCCAATATGGATATACACTCCTCGTGGTCGGTAAACACCGATAAATGATCAATAACGTCTGGGAGGGTGAGTCTCAGCCAATAGTACTATCTGCATATCCATGGCCTAGTCGCAACTAGCTAATGATTATGGTATGTAAGCATATACGCACTTCCATGCACTACATCTAAACCTAGTCCGGGATAAGGATTCGTTGTCAAGTTTCCAAAATAGTTTTTGTAGGGTTTCATTGTAACTGATTGACCACTTGGGTCAACCTCCTAGTATGCTTGGTTCGAACCATACTGACAAGAACATGAACTTGTCCTTGCCGGTTAAACAAACTAGCTAGTTTAATCCCTAAAAGCGGAACTGAGATTAAACTTAATCCTTAAACCCTAAAGGATTGGGATGTTGGAAATCTAAACTAGATTAACAAGAAAGAAACCTTGTATGAAAAACTCGAACACACACACATGCTTGTGTATATTCGACGAACTGACCAAGAACCCTAGGATTCTTGGTTCGACTTTCGTACAAAGGGGAGAAGGGAAAAAGGGTTTTTCCAATTCATACCTTAGATTTCTCAAGATAGATCCACCAGTGATAAACACAACGAGAAGCCCTCTAGATAAGCTCTTGTAATGATCCTTGTTCTTCAAGACTTGAAGAACACAAAGAACGAACGAAGAACACGAAGAACACAAGGCTTGTGTTCTTGGTGTGTTGCTCGGCCGAAATAGGGAGGAGGGGGGGCCAAATTTCGTGGCTAGGGTTATGTGGTGGAAGGAATAAAGTGAAGCCTAGATCTTCTATTTATAATGGAAGATCTTTCACTTAAGTCCTTCTAATTTAATTAAGAAACGTTTCTTAATTAAACTTGTCCTTTTACACTTCCAACCCTTATAGTTTATCTAGTTATTATTGTTGCACTTAATTATTAAATGTCTAGTATTAATACACTAATATATTCCGTATATTATATACACGAAATATATATATTTTGTATTTATACTTTTAATAATTAATTATATAATAAACCTTATATAATTTAGACAATAATATTATCCAACACCATATGATTTAATTACTTTAAATCATATTATTGATAATCTATAATTAACACATTGTATATTTATTCAACTAGTAAATGTACAAATACTTGTATTAATTAGTTAGATAAACTAATCTAGTAATAAGTCGAACTTAACTTAATACTTAACTGATTCATAAGTGACTATTATGAATCATTCCTCTTCCAAGTATCATTACATATCTTTCTCGTATTACATGCACTCATCGATGTGACCCTTGAGTGTCCTATAGACATGGACGTGACATCATAGGTTGACTAACTGTGCACATAAATCCTTCAGACTCCCACTTGTGCAAGTTCGTATCCTTAGCTTGATGACACTAGTCCTGCAGCGGCCCTCTAGCAGGCAATACAGGATAACCAAGCCATAGAAACTCTTATACCCATGTATTGTTTAGAAAAACATATTAATAGCGTCGTCTTTACTTCTTGGGTAACGTGTTAGGTTTATCCCTTGCAGCACGATATTTGTGATAACGAATACGAGCATGGTAGAAATTATCAACTCCTGTACTCGAAATCATTTCTTGACCTCTTGATTTAAAACTGTGTGATAACGACAAAGAACAGATCAGTTCGTTGAGCACGGCCGTGCATTTTCAGTTTATCATCATGTCAAGGGACCCATAAATATCTCTCCTAAAAAGGAGGTGCAATTACCATCTTGTTATATTTCGATTCAGAATACAAATTCCTCTGTACCCAGTAAAGCCTCGTATGACAACCATATTTCAGAATTGTCTAAGACGAACCAAAGCACATTAGTCATTGTATCCTAAACCAAATACCCCAGGCTTAAGGACAATCCTAGTGAATAATACTTTTGAACTTTTCAACCACGAAGTATTTTCACGGTGGTCAATCCAATATTCGTTGAGCTCCAACAGAATATCACCGATATTTGGTTTACACAAAAACTTGTGTAGCTATCTTCGAAGAACTTCGAATCTACCACCAAATATCACGATGACGTTAACGTCCCATCAAGGTTCCCACCAAGACGAGTAGTCACGGATTTATATCTTTTGAATAAAATAACTTTTATTCATGGATATTCTTAAAACATACAAATTCTGAATAATAATGACACTAACTCATGTATTATTCCTCACTGGACATAGATACAGAATTATTATTGGATCATTACTTATTCCTTTTGTTCATGCTGATTACTTAATGACTTTTACAACCTCAATTGTAACTTTATCACTAAACTAGTCATTTCTATTAAACTAAAGACAAAAGACAAGTATTTTGAAAAATACTATTTCTTTTGCCTTTGCTAGATTTTGTTCTTGCAACATTCTAGAACATATTCTAGTCTTAACCTTTTATGCAATTCGGCAAACATAGGAGGATTGGAAAGTAACTCCTTAGTTTCTTGAATTCATAAAATTCGCCTTGTAACTAAAGCCTCTTTTAGTCACTTGATTTGTAGATATATCATTACTAATTAAAGAAATTTCCTTAAATGATTAACTTGTTCACTGGAGTGTGAATATCCTATTAGATTTGCAATAATTAATCACAAGACTTGTGACCACGCTATTAGGCTTGCAATAATCTAATCAACGATCATTTATCATTTCTCTTAACTCTTTGGCTAACGACTTGGTAATATCTTGTTGTTAATATCCTAACTAACTTACTATATTCATTAGTACATGTAATGAATATGTTAGTCATAGCTCCCACTAAATTTTATGGAAATAAGCATCACTTAAACTACTACTTTTGACCTAGTTAAAACTTATAGTTTAACCCTTTAAGAATTAATCAATTATCAAAGTCATCCTTCGGATTTGCGAATATCCAACATTCCTTTGAAGGTAATCATGACTTTCATTGATTACTGTATCTAACAAGTATAAGACACTTGAAACGATACTTCCAATTTTTAAGTGTATTAGTATCTTTTAAGAATCTCATTTAATGCCAAAGTCATTTCTTGGATTTCTCAAATATCCATTATTCCTATTAGGGAATTATGACTTGATCAAATGTTGTATTTATTACAAGTATAAAAGACTTGCAATAATACCTTTTAATTCTTAAATTCTTTAATATAGTTTGTCCCTTTTAAGAGTTCATTTAATGTCTAAGTCATTTTCCTTGGATTATACGAATATCCAATTATTCCTATTAGGGAATTATGACTTCTTTAAATTCCTTTATCACAAGTATGAAAGACTTGTAATAATACTTTTTAAAGTCTATCTTGATTATATCCAATATAATCATACTATATTAACACTAATACTTTAAAACTTACTATCATAAGTAACCATTACTTAATATGTTTTAAATAAGTTCAATGCACCTTGAACTTTATGCTTTCCATAAAAACTCTTAAATACTTTCATTAGAAAAACTTTCTAATTACTAGCATCTAAGTAATTTGAGCTTTTAAGATATTCACACAACAATCAAACAAATATAAACAATGAGATCATTATTAAGTCAATACTTGACTTTATAATCCAGTCATAAAACTTGACTAGTATAATCAACACACATGCACACACAATATAATTCAACCATGGATTCAACGATAAACTTAAAATACCAAATTTATCATAAAAATAGAAAATGTAATTTTGTTGAAAAACAACTTTAAAAACGAAAATTGTTTTACTGAATCCATACGAAAAATACTGAATTAAAACGTGGTGCTTGTGGGATCATTATCTCATGTTAATCCATCTCACTTTTCATCATCTCATGCAATAAACGATTGCTAGAGTTGAGTTACTCGTAATAACTTTTATAGGTAGGAAAAGGAGTATCTAGAAGTTGGTCAAGTCAACTGAGTAGCGAGCATGGCCTCCTACCCTTTGACCCTTGCCACGGCCAAGAAACCGTTTCTCGGTCCTTGCGTTTCTTGGCTTTACCTTCTAGACCTTTTGTTTGATTCCATTGCCCTTAGGCACGTCTTGGCTGAGATTAGTTTTACCCTTTCCCTTTCCAATGCGCCTCTTTCTTTTTTTCACTACCATCATCAGTTACTACGAGATCATTCTTAAACTTGGTCCCCAAACTCAGCTCATTAGTCTTGAGCACGGAATGTAGCTCAACAATGGATTGCTCCATGTTTTGGATGTTGTAGTTGACTACATGAGACTTATAGTCATCTAACAACGAGTTGAGTATCATTACTGTTGCTAACTGCAACGGTACTAGGTGTCCTTTTCATTCAACATGATCCATGTGCTCTTTCATTTTCATGACGTGAGCACTTAGTGATGATCCCTTAACCATATTGCAAGAGTTGAACACTCTATAAGCGTAATATGCTTGTCCTGGTTCATCTCTAGCATTCGTGGCAAGGTCAATTAGTATTGCTCTTTGTAGGACAATTCTTTTCTCTCATGCCTAAGCATAATCCGAAGATCACGCTTCCAATTGAGAAACTTTGACCTAGTCAATATGTCCTTTTCTAGAAACAAGCGTAGTGAGAGATTATTGGTACGTGTCGTTTTGGTTGTTGTTGTCGTCTACAAATCAAACTCAGTTTAATAAGTAATCATCAACAAACATCTCTAAAATATATTATAAACCCATAATTTATATTTTAGGCCTAGGATCCATATATCACATTCCCGCCGCAAGGTTTGGGCACTTCCCGACGAGACATGTTGTTTCTGGTAGGTAACATCCTTACCGATCGTATCAAGACTTGACACGATTCCTAGGGGTCGTAGAATCTTTAGACTTATAATTTATTACAACCTTGTATGAATTTAATCATACATTTCTAAGTTGCAATAAAGTCTAGTATGTTTATTCTACTCAAGTACTTTTTGGGCCGGGACTCCCGATTATCACCAAAGTAGATCAGACCATCTAAGACAATGCGATGCTCTGCGCCGGGACTCCTGATTATCACAGAACCTTACGCACCCTAACACTCGCAATGATTTGAATCCATATCTACGGTTCTTTCTCCTTACAATATGAATATCGTTGAACAAGTGAGGTGTTCCATTAGATGGATAGTACTTAGATTTAAGATTTTCTTGGGTTTGTTTAAGTCTTTAAACTAAACTTAAACCTTATTCCAATCTTAATCCTTTAAAATGTGTGACTTGTGAATTCAAGAATTCTACAAGACACCTTTTTTAAATCTTAAGAACCTTTTTCTTTAAAACTTATAGTTTCAAAAGGTTTGCGCGATTTATATGTATACCTAAAACGAGGTGTACAAGACGTTTTACTAGGTTTTGTGAAAAACCTTTTTTTCTATAAAAATTGCTCGTTTTATTTTCTTTGAAAAACACGAACCTTATGTTAAACTTTAAAATGTGAATTTTAATCCCTTTATGATTCATAAACTTGAATCATAATCCTAGTTTAACACACCTTATTTTTCACTTGTTTAATAATAAAATTAAACACTTATTTTAACTTCATTAAATTCACCAAAACTATGTCGTAAGAACATCTTTATAAACTTTGCGATTTTCTTGTGTAGCTTCCACTAACTCCAACAACCATGATGGAACTTGAGTAACACAATCACCGGTCTATCCTTGGTGAAACTAACAAACTTATTATATAAAGACTATATATAATAATTCTTAGTTTGTTTAAACTTTTCTTACATTTAACTCAAACTAGTTAAATATAGGCTCTTAAATTTTCTATGTTATTTTACCCTTGATCATTAATCTAGTATTTTACGTAACTCGTAATATACTTGTATAAATAACTAGTTATAATTACTTATAACTTTATACAATCTAATTATAATATTTATACCTTTTGTATCATCTAATTATAATATAACTTTGTTTGTACAATTTCTAGTTGTTTACAACTTTGTACATTCTAGTTCAAATTATAACTTAATACAAATTTCTAGTTACTTAATATTATAACTATGATCAAAATAACATTTAATGTAATTGTTCCATTTAATCTTGTATTATACTTCCTCTGATTTAAAATAAGTGATACATTTTTGATTTCACGAGTTTTGAGGCAAAATATGGTAATGAGGATTAAATTAGATTAATTTGATGGTTAGTGTGCAATGGGTCCCACATTTTTTGAATAAAGTAAGGTTAATAATGTTTAAAAGTAAAAGTGAGGGTAGGTGAGTCATTTCGCTTTATTAAAGTAGGTAATTAGTGGGTGTGAGACCCACTACTTTTTACCAAATAAGGTAAAATTTCAAAGTGTATCACTTATTTTGATACACCCAAATATAGAAAGTGTATCACTTATTTTAAATCGGAGGAAGTATATATGTATATAATTTATTTCTTTAAAAACTTATAACATTCTTAGTAAGAATATTACACCTAATTTGTACATTTGTATTTTAACTTAGACTAATTAAAATACGTACAGACTATTTTATCTTTTAAAATCACTTTTAAATTATTTGGAAAAATCCGAAAATTATATATAATAATATAAATACATCTTGTTAATTTTAAGACTTTAAAATTAACACTTCTCTTTTATCCTTAAATAAATTTAATTAATTAAACTCTTATCTTGTTCTTGATCAATTAAAACCTAGTTTTAATTTTCTTGATCAATAACATCTCTTAGTTATAGATTAATCCTAATCAATCCTATTTAAATAATTATTAAACTTTGTTTAAATTCTAAGATAGATTATAACTTTAATAATTTTATTTAAACTTATTTAATTTAAATCTTCTAAACAAAAACTTTGTCTAGATTTCTAGATTTAAAGAACTAGTTTTAATAAACTCATTAAAACAATAATCAAACCTAATTAAACATAAACTTGTTTAATTTTCTAGGTTCTAGATTATGTTCTTGATTAATCCTATTAACCAATTAAACTAAACTAGTTTAATGTTCTTGGTCCTAGGGTTCTTTAGAGTTTCGAAAATCTTAAGCCTAAGAATCTTTTTCACCAATTAAACTTAACTAGTTTAACATACTTGGTGTCCAAGATTCCTCCTAAATTTCGAAAATCTATAGGATTAGGAAAGAATCCTTTTGACCAATTAAACTTGACTAGTTTAACATACTTGGTCCTAGGGTTCTTCCAAGATCATGAAATTTTTTAGAAAAAGGAAAGAATCTTTTTGATCAATTAAACTTAACTAGTTTAACATTCTTGATCCTAGGGTTCTTTCTTGATCACGAAATTTCTAGGGAGAAGAATCCTTTTGACCAATTAAACTAAACTAGTTTAATATTCTTGGTCCTAGGGTTCTTTTAGTGATTTCGAAAATACTAGGGTTAGAATCATTTTGACCAATTAAACTAAACTAGTTTAATATTCTTAGTCCTAGGGTTCTTGCCCTTTTCGAAAATACTTAGGAAGAAAAAGAAGAAGGAAGAAAAAGAAGAAGGAAGAAAAAGAAGAAGGAACAAAAAATTAAGAACTTGGAAATTAAACAAACAAAAAAAACTTTGTCATTCTTGTTTAGATTTATAAACCAACGCTCTGATACCACTGAAGGGTTTCATTGTAACTGATTGACCACTTGGGTCAACCTCCTAGTATGCTTGGTTCGAACCATACTGACAAGAACATGAACTTGTTCTTGCCGGTTAAACCAACTAGCTAGTTTAATCCCTAAAAGCGGAACTGAGATTAAACTTAATCCTTAAACCCTAAAGAATTGGGATGTTGGAAATCTAAACTAGATTAACAAGAAAGAAACCTTGTACGAAAAACTCGAACACACACACATGCTTGTGTGTATTCGACGAACTGACCAAGAACCCTAGGGTTCTTGGTTCGACTTTCGTACAAAGGGGAGAAGGGAAAAAGGGTTTTTCCAATTCATACCTTAGATTGCTCAAGATAGATCCACCAGTGATAAACACAACGAGAAGCCCTCTAGATAAGCTCGTGTAATGATCCTTGTTCTTCAAGACTTGAAGAACACGAAGAACGAACGAAGAACACGAAGAACACAAGGCTTGTGTTCTTGGTGTGTTGCTCAGCCGAAATAGGGAGGAGGGGGAGCCAAATTTCGTGGCTAGGGTTATGTGGTGGAAGGAATAAAGTGAAGCCTAGATCTTCTATTTATAATGGAAGATCTTTCACTTAAGTCCTTCTAATTTAATTAAGAAACGTTTCTTAATTAAACTTGTCCTTTTACACTTCCAACCCTTATAGTTTATCTAGTTATTATTGTTGCACTTAATTATTAAATGTCTAGTATTAATACACTAATATATTCCGTATATTATATACACGAAATATATATACTTTGTATTTATACTTTTAATAATTAATTATATAATAAACCTTATATAATTTAGACAATAATATTATCCAACACCATACGATTTAATTACTTTAAATCATATTATGGATAATCTATAATTAACACATTGTATATTTACTCAACTAGTAAATGTACAAATACTTGTATTAATTAGTTAGATAAACTAATCTAGTAATAAGTCGAACTTAACTTAATACTTAACTGATTCATAAGTGACTATTATGAATCATTCCTCTTCCAAGTATCATTACATATCTTTCTCGTATTACATGCACTCACCGATGTGACCCTTGAGTGTCTTATAGACATGGACGTGACATCAAAGGTTGACTAACTGTGCACATAAATCCTTCAGTTTCATCACAATAAAATAAATGATTATAAATAATAGAAATTATTTATAAAATAGTTGATATGTTTTTCACCCCAATAGGTAAAATAGTTAAAATATAGTAAAAGAGAGGTTGTGAAATCACAGTCATAATAAAGTTTATTAAATACGCTGTAATATATAATGTAAACGTTTTTAAAAGCATGTGTTATGTTTTTCACCCCAAAGTTGTAAAATAGTAAAAATAAAGTAAAAGGGGGCCGTAAACTCACCTGATGCAATGCTTCCAATATACCCAAATAACGAGATGTTGTTTCCAAAAAAATGATCTTAGCGTCCTTTGATAGAAAGAGAGAGAGCAGAGAAAACAACTCGAGATGTGGTCGTCGGGATTGCGTCCGGTGGCCGGAAAACGCTGGTCGATCATCGGAGATGAAGCTTGTTTCTGTTTCGAGTTCGTCGGAGAGCGAGCCAATGTGAGTGAAATGATGTTGCTTCCTGCTTGTGGTTTAACATTTAAGAGAGACGTAAGGGCGTCGGGGGAGTCAATGGTTGCCAGAGCTTGTTGTTTGTTACCGGAAAAAAACGTGAGATTGCCGGAGTTTGATCTCTGGTTCGTCAAAGATGGTGGTCAGAAAACAGAAGAATCGTGATGGTAATTTGCTTTTCTGGTTCCTTTTCTCTAACACGTCACAAGGGAGCTTTAAGGTTAAGGTGTTGGTAGAAGATGATAATGTTGATGTATTGGTTTTTGGTTATTAGGAATTCACATGAGGGGTTTAACTGACATCAACGGGGAGTGGGGGTATCTTGACCGGGTAAAGGGGTTGACGGTTTGGGGTAGCCGGATAGAAAGTTGATGATGATAGGATAGGATTTAACTATTAAAAATCATAACTAACTATAAAGCACAATAAGGGGTGTCGTACCGGATTCAAGAGATGGAAATAAAGCTAAAAAGCATATGGAGTTAAATAAAAGAAATATTAATGGCACTTTCAATCCTCAACAAAATAACGTGCCACAATTGAATAAGGATTTTAAATACTAATAATAATTTGGTTTATTAATAGGTATTAGGTGCATTATTATAGCCATCTGGTAAAGTATTTTAATCGGGGTTTTGCTCGGTTTTCGGTGGTGGTTAATTCATGATAGGAAAAATATTAGTTGGGTATTTATTTAGCTATTTTCAGTAATCTCAAAATGTACCGAGTAATTAATTAGTGTTACTTGTATATTAAACTTTGTAAGATGTGTTGTACATTGTTTCTCGTACCGGTTGATTTGGTTGAGCAAATACTTCATTATGAAATGTAAAATTTATATTTTTTTGGTTCGGTCTAATTTTATAATACGTCACCAACTTGCTGTTAATTGTAGAGTTTTAACTATGTGAGACACATACAATTTTATGATGTGAGTGTCTTTGATAGACTTAAATGATATAATAAATGTCATAAATGTTTTACAATGAATATATGTCACAATAAATGTCGAGCCAAGCCCGATTTCGAGGGTTATCATAAACTTCATCAAGAATCATAGAATGAATGGTATTATTCACTTTTGAATGTTTAAGTTTGATAACTGGTGGCAATGATGGATTGTTCATCCTCTTCATGAGGTCATTAGTAGTTTCTTGCACAATAGCCAAACAATAGGCATCGTAAAGGCTTTTAGGTTCAAATCTTGTAACACCTTTCCAAATTTCGGGTTGCAACCCCCAAATGAAGAGACTAATGTCAAAAGATTCATATAAACTTGTATTACCAAAGAAAGAACTGAATTCTACATAGTATTCTTCAACCGTGCCTTCTTGTTTCAAATTTTTGATTGGTGGCATTTCATCGAACACCTTATGTGCATCATCTGATTTCTCAGATTTTACTTCATTGTTGCTATTAGTCACCCTTTTATTTCTCAAATTACCAGCAACATATGAACACGCATTTGATTCTTTAACTTCATAATTTGCAAATTGAAAAATGTGAGTATTACCTTGGTTTCCTCCTACCGAATTATGATTAACATGTTGCGTGTGATCAATCCAGTGTTGTTGTTGAAGGTGTAGTCCATTGAATTTAGTTGTAAATTCTGCCATCGAATCTTGTACGAGACTTAATAGCTTCTGTGATAATCTGCGAATATCCTCCTCCAAAATTCTGGTTATTGCCTCCAATGGTGACTTCGTATTTCAATTTTAGGTCAGAAACGATACTCGGTTCTTCAATTTTAGGCTAGAAAAGTGCTCTGATACCAATTGATATGATTCAATTAAGATTTCCCTTAAGAAATGAGAATCAAACAGAATCAACACAGGGAATGCTAGATTTGGAAAGCAATCCGAATGACGATTCAACTAATCGAACGTTTTGATACAATCGACATGAACGATTACAATTTAGAGAGTTTAGAGAGAGAAACACACACTAATTTCATAAGCTAATGAAAACATACTGCCTTGTTTACACTTTATACTAACAACTACCCTAACTCATGTAACTGACTTCCCGCCAACTGTATCAACTCTCGTGCAGCTCACGTGATTGATTAAAAGATTCGTATCAGACAGGCGAAGACGGGCGGAGCTGAAGGACGACAGCCGAAGCTCCGGTCACCATCTCCGATCGATCTTGAGAAGGTTAGTTTCGTTTTGCTCTTCTTCCCCCACAATACCCGAGCGAAGAAAACTCAAACAATGAAGATCTGACGCAGCAGAGGGAAGAAATTTTTCTCAAGGGTTGTTGACTCCCTGAGTTGTTTATGATTTTTGAATTTGCCTCAAATTTCAACAACCTTTTGCTACAAATATATAATGCATTTTTTTGAACGGCAAGTATGATATTTCTGTATAATCGATGGATCATCCCAATGGAAATTATAAATACCAAAAGGTTTAAATTTTTTTTTTTCTTTAAGAAATAGGAAATCCTAAAGATAGAGCTTCGGCCATCACCCCATCTAAAGGACCCATCGAAATATATTAAACTTTTCCAAACAAATTACAAAAGATCCATACAACCACAAAATAGGTAAGCATTACAATCACCAACATACAAACAGAAAGACAAAACTAGCCTTTCCTAACATTCATTTTTACATCCCAGCTACTCTGTTTACATTTGAGGATGCCTTCATTTTTAAGTTGGACAGCTGCAATTTAACACTATTTTAGATGCAGACAATCACATTTTCAATATTCTCAGCTTTATTCAAAAATAACCTGCTGTTCCTTTCCTTCCATACAGAATATATACTGCTGCAGCCACCCGTATCAGACACATCGAATATTATATTATTATTACATATAGCAGTAGCTATATTAGCCACAATACCAGACCACACACTACTACAGATCGCATTTGTTGTTGCGGACGTATAAATTTATATATTGCGGTGGTAAGATAAAACCGCAACAACAAATGCAGTTCGCACTGCAAAAGAAATAACCGCAACAACAATTTAATTTGTTGTTGCGGCCCTGCTAAACCCGCAATAACAAATCCATTTTTTGTTGCGGTCAAATATTACCCGCATTAACAAATCCATTTGTTGTTGCGGCCATATATTACCCGCAACAACTACAAAATTTGTTGTTGCGGCCATTTTGAACCCGCAATAACAATTCAATTTGTTGTTGCGGCCATACATTACCCGCAATAACAATCTAAATTTTCAGTTTAAATTAGTTAATTAATTGGCAAACAAAAACAAATTTCATAAAGATACAACGATAACATTACATCATGTTGAATTCATGTTGACAAACATCAAAACCTAAACAAGGACAACCAAAACCTAAACACAAAGTTAACAAACATCATGTTGAATTCAAAGAAGAGTAACGTTGAAGATAACTCCAGCACCTCTGTTTTTTGTTTCGAGATCAAGGGTGAACATCACATTTTGGTTCGTGCGGATGCCCATCTTGTGTTTGAAGTCGACCATATCACCATTGATAGTCATATGGTCTATAAAACGATCATTGGGCCTCCTTCGATCACTGTGGCGTTGTAAATTGAAAACAATGTATGGGGGACTCATCTCAAGGTTTGACAAAGCACACAAATGACGCTCATTCCAAAGTTGGTGATCCCTAACAAATTTTGCTGGAATAGTCTGATGAAAGAAAAGAAAATTAATTAAATTTATACTGCAAATTAAGTAATTAAAAAGAAATTAAAATCATACAATTTTTCTTCTCATGGACGCACACCATTTTAAGATGAAGAAATTATTAACTTGTACTTCGTGATCACCAATATGCAGACTGCTATAACTCATATTAGAAACTTAAAAGATCGATTAATCTTACTTTGAAAAGTTTTTCTTTGAAACGTTCTTGTATGTTTAAAAATGAAACGTTTTTTGATATAACAAATTAAAGGAATGAATGAAACTCTGCTTATACATATACTTCAGTTTTGGCGGGATTGGGGATTGGGGATATGGCGCGCATCACAACTGTACAACCGCATCTCCAAACAAGTGAATAGTCATTTTGATTTCTGCTGCAGCATCATCAAGATTCGCTTGAGAACAAAATCTGCTGCAACATGTGAATCTTGATGATGCAGCACCAGTAAGCAATGACTTAATAAACCTTCATATATATGAAAATTAAGTTTGATCCATCAAAATAATGACAATTATGGTACAATATATAGAGCTGATATTAATTAGTTGTCTTTTAATTTCAAAGAAACTATCATGACGTATATTTTAGAATCTCAAGAAAATATTTGATCCTACTGCAACACTACCTTATGATGTGGTAAAAATCGAGGAAAAACATTTGTTGTTGCGGTTTCCATATTTGTTATTGCGGTTAAATGGATAAGTTTAGAAAAGTAGCTGCAACACTAGCTGTAACTTCCATCTAACTTGATGTGTATTTGTTACCGCTGTTTCACATGACGGTCAATTTTCCCTCTTCAATATTTTCGACGCCCTTGGTTATTATATATAGTTAACCAATTTTATTCTGAAATGCAGTTACAAGAAAACTATTAATCAAAAACATTTTTTTGTTATTAACATCTGAAATGGAAAACGAAAATCTTCCTCAAGAGATCATTGATATCGAGTCGTCTACCGACGACGATATCAATAACTACCAAGTGGAGGATCCTCTAGATCACAGCCATTACTTTGCTGTGAAATTGTCCTCCCAAATTATTCAACGGAGGGAAATTGTATGCATTCAAATTTTTTTCTTTCTGTTTACTGGTTATGATTAATCTTTATTTTGTTGATTTCTTAATTCCAGACTATACCAGCACAGCTGGTTGAGGACGTCAAACTCTACAACTATGGCACATGCTGTGTCTTTGAGATGGGAGAGAAGAGTGCAAGGTTCGTGTTGGTTGATGTGTTTCGTAATCGAAAGAAACCAATCGAGGAAAGACCCTATGGCCCGATCACCATCCATGGGGATTTTGACGAGTTGAGGATGGATTGGGGCATCCATTGGAACCAATGGGTTGTTTTCACCATTGATCTTGAGAAAATGAAGCCCAGAGGCCGAGTTTACATGAAATTAACTTTGTTTTGATTTTTTTTTTTCGTTGTAAATATTGTGACTTTTTAATTTCCCTTGTAATGCATCCCCTTTTCTTAATATTATCTTAAATTTTTTTTTGTTAACCATATCTTCAAAGTCTCCGATAAAATAATTAATTTATCTTCAAATTTATAATGTCAAATATCAAAATAATTATTTAAAAATATAAATAGATTAATATTAATTTATTATATTATCAAATAATTACTGAAAATATGTAACGGCTAGAATATATTTGTTATTGCGGGTTTTCCTTTGTTAGTGCGGTTTTCCGGTTTGTTATTGCGGTTTGACCGCAATAACAAAACAAATCTCATTTTCATCTAATATCCAACGGACATATTTTGAAATAGTTGTCTTTCTTCTTCGTTGAGATCCTGTTTTCGTTCTGCTACTCTTTTTAAGGTAATTTCGTTTTCTTTTTTTTTTTTTTAAATTCATGCTTTGAAGTAGACTTAGAAATATAATTATCTTCCAATTAGTTGCCAAAATAGACACATTACATTCATAAAATAGAGAATACGGTAGATTATGCAAACATTGCATATCCTATGAAAACTATGCAAATCCCTATCAAATACAATTTCATTTTCCTTAGCATTAAGTCACGTTCCTCCAGCTTCATTTCAAGATTGTTCTTCGAGTTTATTAATCCTGGAATGATTTGTTTGGATCTTTCACACATAACAGGATCAAACCACACAAAAAATCTACATGTAGAACCCTATAAAAAAGAATATTATACAATAGTTAATAATAATTAGTTGAATTCTAAAATTAAAGGCCTTACCTTTGTTGGACATGTATAAAACCTTCGTCCAGGGTTTCTGGCTGTCCATGAAGTGCGAATCACTGCTTGTTTGCCACATGATGAACAGAAAACCATCTTGTAGCTAGAAAGATAATGTGTTCGTTTTTTTTAGGTTGATAAATGGCTGAATATGTGACTTACTTATATATCCTTCAATTACCATTTAAATATATAATATTAATTAACTTATATTGTCGCTTAATTTATTAATTTTTAGATGGAGCGTAATTATTGGATGTATCATGCTATACGTTCGTCCGCCAATTATGTCATCGGTGTTGGAAATTTTATTCGGTTTGCTGAATCGAATCGCATTAAGAACGCAAGTCCTTCGATCTTATGTCCTTGCAACGTTTGTAAAAACTCTAAAAGATTCACAAACACCGGTGATATAGAGCACCATTTGTTTCGCCATGGTTTTATGTATAATTACACTTGTTGGTCAAGTCATGGAGAATCACGACTTAATTTTAACACATCTTCGAGCAATGTAGATAGTAGTAGTACTAGTACTGCATATACAACATTGAACACTGACTCATACCACGATAATGATCAATACACTTCAAATGACCGTTTCGATGAAAGTATTAATGAATTGGATACTAATATGAGTGGTGACGTTGGTGAACAAGATGAATTACATCGCTTATTTGATGAAGCCGAAACACCGTTATATAAAGGTTCTAAATTAATGAAACTTGATGCTGTGTTGAAGTTAATTAACTTAAAGATGAAAAACGGATGGAGTGATACAAGTTTCACAACCCTATTAGAGCTTTTACATCATGAGTTGCTTCCGGAAGAAAATGGATTACCAATTTCTACATATCGAGCAAAAATATTAATGTGTCCAATGGGATTGGAAGTAGAAAGAATACATGCATGTCCCAATAATTGTATGTTGTTTCGGAACGAGTTCGCAAATTTGCATAACTGTCCTCATTGCAAGGCATCGAGGTATAAACGGAAAAAAGATACGGATGAAGTTGTCGATGATGTGACTAAGAATGGACCACCGGCTAAAATGTTGTGGTATCTTCCTATTATACCAAGACTGAAAAGGTTATATTCAAACGAGAAAGAAGCCAAGTTACTTTGTTGGCATTCAGAAGAACGTGTGATTGACGGGAAAATTAGACATGTTGCGGATTCACCGCAGTGGAGAAACATTAATAAAAGGTATGTTGAGTTTGGGAAGGAGATCAGAAACATACGGTTTGGGCTTAGTTCGGATAGGATAAATCCTTTCGGTAACATGAGTAGTCGTCATAGTACGTGGCCAGTTCTCTTATGCATTTACAATCTCCCACCATGGTTATGCATGAAACGGAAATACATTATGATGTCCTTGTTGATTCAAGGTCCGAAACAACCGGGTAATGATATTGATGTTTATTTATCCCCTTTGATTGATGACTTAAAAACTCTTTGGAATGATGGTGTAGATGTATACGATGCTTATAGAAAAGAACAATTTAAATTGCGGGCCATGGTTTTTTGTACTATCAATGACTTTCCAGCATACGGTAACTTGTCAGGGTACAAAACGAAGGGTAAGAAAGCTTGTCATGTTTGTGAAGATGAGACAAGCTCGGTGTGGTTACGAAATTGTAAAAAAACTGTATACATGGGACATCGAAGATTCCTTACCAAGAGTCACCCGTTTAGGAAGAAGACGATTGAGTTTGACGGAACTGTCGAGGTCAGGACGGTGAAGAAACGATTTGATATATTTTCACGAGTTGAAAATATTAATGTTGTGTTGGGTAAGAGATTCCGTATTGATAATGATGCCATATGGAAAAAGAAGTCCATATTTTTTCAATTACCTTACTAGAGACATTTAGATGTTAGACATTGTCTTGATGTTATGCACATAGAAAAAAACGTATGTGAGAGCTTGATAGGCTTATTATTGGATATTAAGTACAAAACTAAAGATGGTATTAAGGTTCGAAATGACATGATCGAGATGGGAATACGTAAAGATCTTGCTCCCGTACAACGAGGCACTCGTACTTATCTTCCACCCGCATGTTATAATACAACGAAAGAAGAAAAAAAAAGTTATGCCAATGTTTGCACGATATTAAGGTTCCGTCATCTTATTCAGCTAACATTCAAAGATTTGTATCAATGAAAGATTATAAATTGCTTGGGATGAAGTCTCACGATTGTCATGTTTTGATGACACATATGATTCCAATCGCAATTCGTGGAATTTTACAAGATAATATCCGATATACAATCACAAAGCTTTGTTTGTTTTTCAACAATATTCATACGAAAGTTATTAATGTCGAAGATTTGGACAAATGGGAGAAAGACGTTTATGTTATCCTTTGTGAACTAGAGATGCACTTTCCACCATCATTTTTTGATATAATGGTTCACCTAATATCTCATATCGTACAAGAGATTAAGGCATGTGGTCCTGTATTTCTACGTTACATGTACCCTTTTGAAAGATACATGGGAATATTGAAAGGTTATGTAAGAAACCGTAATCGACCAGAGGGAAGTATTATTGAAGGGTATACTTCTGAAGAGGTGATTGAGTTCTGTCAAGGTACGTATGTAATATATATGATCAACTATAGCAAAAATTAATTTATTATATATTTTGTTTTTGTTAGGCTATATGGAAGGTGTCAAAAGTGTTGGCGTTCCTAAAAGTCGCCATTCAGGTCGACTTGAAGGAAAGGGAGGTGTAGGTTTTAAGATAATAGTGCCAATGCACGGAGAACTACAAGTTGCTCATTTAGTAATCTTAAAGCACATGACATGCCTCACTCCATATGTTGATGAACATATGGATATGTTAAAGTCGACGAACCCGGGTAAACAAGAAGTGTGGTACATAAACAACCAAAACAAGGATTTGGCAAGTTGGTTGAAAGAGAGGGTGACAACAAGTGACGACGTTGATGACACTGTCAAAAAATTGGGACAAGGTCCAGATGCTAGAGTAAGAACTTACCAAGGATATGATATTAATGGTTATACATTTTACACCAAAGATCAAGATAGAAAAAGTACAGTGCAAAATAGTGGAGTTACAGTAATAGCATCAACAACCGAAATCGATAGGCGTGATCAAGATACATTGATAAGCATCGCAAAAGATTCTTATTACGGTGTGATAGAAGAAATTTAGGAATTGCAGTATTCTGATTTCATAATCCCAGTGTTCAAGTGTAAGTGGGTAAATAACCGTACGGGTGTTAAAGTTGACGAATATGGTTTTACACTTGTCGATCTTGAAACTAATGGCTACAAATCCGAGCCATTCATTCTCGCAACACATGTATCACAAATTTTTTTCGTCAAAGATCCAAGCAAAGCAAAATACCACATTGTGTTGCAAGGTAAAAGACGTATTCTTGGGGTTGATAATGTTGTGGATGAAGAAGAAGACGAGAACTTCGATGATTTACCACCATTTTCCGTCGGTATCGAACCCGGGAATTTTGAAAACATGAATAGAAGCTCATATGTACGAACTGACGGAGAAGGAACATACATTTAATAACTCGATCTATTATATATTATTGAAAATTAATATTTGTATTATATATGTGTTTTAGTACTATGCAAATTTATAATTAACTTACTGTTTTATTCATGTGTAACATTTTTTATCAATTTGAATTTCTTAGTATGCGAAAAAAAATGAAACTCAAAACCGCATTAACAAATCAACAAAACCACAACAACTAATTCACCAAACCGCAACAACAAACAAACCGCAATAACTAATGGACAATAACCGCGGTAACAAATAGAATAAAATAACCCGCTAATACGTAGTAAAAACCCGCTAAAACGAAATTGTTTAGTCCAAAATTTTCAAATCCCAAAACATAAGTTATCCAAACATCGAATCCTTTAATCACTTTTGCACAAAACCTTCTTCGACCAAACCCTCCGTTTTCTTCACCAAAATCACTCTGCACTAGTTCGCCGGAGTTTGGATTCACCGTCGTTTTCTTCACCTTGGATAGTAACCGACGTTGCTTTCACCACGTCGTATCCTTAATCACTTTTCCAAAAACCTTAATCACTCGATCTCGTCGACCTAAACCCTAGTTTACCGTTACATCGCCGATTTTCCTTACCAAGCTAGGTATTAAAGTATTATGTTAATGATTTCTTGTACGTGTTTGTTATGCATTCGTTCTTAATCATCTTTAATTTTCTATTAACGTATTATGTTCACGCATTTGTGTCGTAATTCTGCAGAAATGGCCGATAATCAAGAACGTAAGAGACGTAGAGGCGAACGTGGTCCTGCATCTTTTGGGAAGAAATATAAAGAAGATGTATATAAAACTGAATTTGATGAAAATAATATCCCTCTAAGTAAAGAACTGACGTCATGGTTTGGGATGACGGTTCAACATCGTTTCCCGGTAGCAACTGATATGGGCAAAATGGACAAAGACATATATGAAAAACTATGGCTGGATACCAAGGTATATATTTATTAGAAATATGAAATAGTTGTTAAGTGATGATAGCATATAATTTATTTACTCTAAATTGTAGAATATGTGGAATATCGAGAACGATGATGCAAAAGAGTTAATGAGGAAGAAAGCTGTGAAAATTGGTACTAATTTTAAATCTAGGCTTGTTAAAAATTTCGTCCTTACAGGTAAGGATGCTTGTGAGAAGTATAAGTTTCTTAAAAGGAATGATTGGGAAGCATTTAAGGCACAAAGAAGCACCCCAGAATTTATGGTATCTCTTAATTATATTATATGTTTAGTGTTGTACAATATTTTATTATTAACAACTTGTTAATTTGTGTAGCTAAAAAGGGAGAAAGCATTGTCAAGCAATAAAAGCAGACAATTCAAGGTCCGCGTGGGCCGAAGCGGGTGGAACCGTTTTAAAAAAAATAAAAAGGATGCAGTTTGGTCTGAACTTCTACAAAACCATAGTGTTCTTTCGGAGATTCAAAATGAACGGTCTATGTTGTTTTTGATGGGTTGTGCAGTTAAGAATAGTGAAGGAAAGTTTGAACTTCCTAACGAAGCGATGGACAATTTCCAAGTTTTGGTAAACTAAGTTTTATTTAATTGAATATTTTTATCTTTTTGGTAAACAAATATTTTTTGTAGCTCGCGGAAGAGAAAAAGATGATAGCGGATGGTACTTACGCAGAAAATAAGAAGGATCCTTTAATTGTTCTCTTAGGACCCGAGCACGGGGGACGATCTCGGACCGTATCCGAGGTAATTGGATACACAAAGGTCAAAGGTGGATTGATTCGAAACCCCCGCGGTCAACACAAGCCACCATGATTCATGTGGGTCCCGTGGAACGGTGGAACACTATCCACCTATTGAGGTAACAATTTAAAAGTTTTGCAGCCTATACTATCCAGCCTTATAATTGTATCTGTTTTTACAGGTGTTGTCACCGTGTGAGTTGCTAGTTAGGATGGCGGATGCCCATCTAGTTAAAGTTGGTTATGGACGAGTATGGCCAACTGTGGTATTCCAACTGTTACATCATAAACAGATTGCCGATGGTTGTGTAAAAGTCCAAGTGGATTCCATCGTGGCAGGAAAGGAGGATTTGCCTGTACATCCTCTTACAAAAACAGATGATGTCCAACTGGTTGAGAATTTGCCATATCATATAGTACAGTGGCCAAGATACGCAGTGAAGGTATATTTTAGTTTATTTTTATTGTTTGTGAACGCTTTTATCTAACGTTGTAGAGATGTTTTAGCTTATCGGTGATGGACTTGTCAATTCCCCGGAAAGGGACTTGAGAGAATCCTCTCCATTTGATTTATCAACCAACAATGTTTATATACCAGAAATGCCCGAAACTTCAACATTCCCTTTAGACCAAGAGTTTGTTAGTTATGCACAAATGGTTAGTCTTATCATTATCATTATTTTAATCATTATATTTAAATACTAATGTTTTTATGATTACTTGTGGTAGTTGCAATCGGAGGATCCAACATTCCCCGCAGCCCAAACCGTCCCCGCAGCCCAAACCGCCCCCGCAGCCCAAACCGTAACCGCAGCCCAACCCATTAACCCAGCCCAAACAGCCCCAATAGCACAAACCATTATCCCAGCCCAAACAGTCCCCATAGCCCAAACAGTCCCAGAAGCCCAACCCGACAGCCCAGCCCAAACAGACCCTATACCCCAAACACCCACCACATCCCAAACCGTCACCACACCTCAACCCGACAGCCCAGCCCGAACCATCCCCGAAGCCCAAACAGAACCCGAAGCCCAAACAGAATCCGAACCCGAGGATGTTCCTCTAGATCCTCAGTACGACCAGCATTATGCGATGGTAGTGGCCGATGCTCCCCAATTTCTCCCAATACTTGATGCATTCTTCAAATATAACAAATATGGTCTTAGTGTTCCTTCCCCTCCGGGTATGTATCCGGAGATATATTCAGAAGGCATCCCAGCAACCGAGGTTTTACAATTTGCTCGATTCCATTGGGTTGATAGCAGCATGATACATTGTTTGTCAATGTAAGCTTAATATTTTAATATTTGGGTATAATTGTATTTATTAACTTTATGTTGTATATTTAAGGTATTATTATGCAATGGCCGGCAGCAATTCACGATGTGCATTTTTCAATGCACACTATATTACCGAGCCAGAATGTCGCACCAACAAGAACCATGTCATCCAACATATCAAGGATGTTTTAAATCATCATCCAAGCAAGTCATACATTCTTGCACCATACTATCAACAGTAATATTTGATTTTCCATAATACATGCAACACTGGATGTTTTAAATCATCATACAAGCAAGTAACTTTGATTAATTGCTTGTGTTTACTTGCAGGCAACACTGGATGCTTTTTATCCTCTGTCCTAAAACGAATATTGCATATATTGTTGATTCTTTAAAGCGTGAATCTGGTCCCGAGTACTACACTCTTGTAGGAGTAATCAATCATATGTTTCCCCGTAGATTTAAATGGATAAACACAACTGTATGTTTTCAATTTCCATTTTTTACCAATTTATTTAAGATGTATAAAATTTTAATATATTGAAATATTACAGTGCTGGAAACAAGACCAAAGCTGGGAATGTGGTTACATTGTTAGTCGACATATTGAAGAATTTTTACAGACCATACAGTTTAACATCAACCAATCTGTAAGTTTATGTTATAATTTTAAAATATTACTCATTTAGATGTAAAAAATATTGATATTAATTCTTTTTCATGAGCAGATGTGAAAGAGTAATAAGAGTTTTGATGCTTCTATGATTCATGAATACATAGAAAGGTTGTTGCCACTGTATCTCGAATGGATGAAGAGGTGCAAGCAAAGTGATGCCACTTATTAAAGGTTAGCAATTAATTAGCAAGTGTAAATTCTTGAACATATAGTTGTAAATTTATGAAACACGGTCCATTACAATGATCACAACCCTGCAAGTGTACATTTTTTTGACATTAATTTACTGTGATGTTGTATATATGTTTTTGGGTGCTATCTTTAAATATAGAATATAATAATATATATATATATATATATATATATATATATATATATATATATATATATATTGTGGAATGATTTTTTTTTTGTTTATTTTGAATAACAAATATTGCGGTTACTTTATCATGTGTGCGAATAACTAATATTGCGGGTATGTGTAGTGTGCGAAAAACTAATAGCGCGTTTTTTGCTTTAATGTTGCGGTTTCTGTCTTATTGCGGTCTCAGCGTTTGATATTGCGGTTTCTCTTTTGTTGCGGTGTTCGCTTTAATATTGCGGTTTCTTTCTTGTTGCGGTCTCTGTGTTTGATATTGCGGTTTCTCTTTTGTTGCGGTGTTGGCTTTAATATTGCGGTTTCTTTCTTGTTGCGGTCTCTGTGTTTGATATTGCGGTTTCTCTTTTGTTGCGGTTTGTGTTGTTTGATAGTGCGTAGTTTGTTAGTGCGTTCCTTTCCCCGCAACAACAAATCGTTTTACCCGCAACAACAAATCGTTTCTGTAGTAGTGACACTTCAGTAGCATAATCAGAACTGAAAAATAAGTGCTCATGTGAGTCATTCACTTTCTTACATAAAGGGCATATAAACGTAGAGTTAGGCTGCCATTTCATTAGTCTATATCTTGAGTCTGCAATCTGCCCATAATAGCCATCCACAAAATAAAAGCATCCAAATTTCCACCAAGTAACTGTGGCATCTCTTAGAAACACACTGTTCCACACATTCTTAATGGAAAAATCAACCAGTTTTTCACTCTCCATTTTCCATCTCTTGGATATAAGAATGGGTATTGACAAATTTATACATAGATCATGCCACATAGAGGTGGATTTACCATTTCCAATAACATGTACAATATACATCCCCAGCTTCCCTCTCAAACTTAGTAAAGATTTCCACATCCAACTATCTTTACTACATACATGGTTTTACATTCCATATGCTCATACCTTTCCAATAACAGTCACCACATTTACCCATTGACTTGTACCTTTTGAATTGGTTGTTGTACATTGCGCATAGGAAGTTGTACATGGCATAATGTGTGGTGGTTTTTCTACATCACGCATTGGAAGTTTGTCTAACCGGAGAGACCATAAACTGGAGGGCGCCGGAGAAGACGAGTTGCAGGTGACTGGAGAAGACAACCAGGTGGTGGGCGGTGGTTCTGTAGTACTAAATATATGAAGAAGATATGTATGGAAAACTTGTACAGTACAACAACAAGAGATGCATGTGACATTTGAAGAAGATGAAGCAAAGGGTAAAAAGATATAACTTATTTTTTTGACATTTCACGTTAGTTAACGGTGGAATTTAGACGGAAGGACATAAAATCAGGATTCAAAAATTTACAGGGACAAAAGAACTGAAAAAAAAAGTATAGGGATAAAAATGCAAAATCAGGTATACCACAAGGACAATTTCTGTAATTTACTCTTAAAGTAATTATGCAATTGAGTAAATTACACGGAAGGTCCCTGTGGTTTGTCACTTATTACATGCATAGTCCCTAAACTTCATTTATTACACTGAAGGTCCCTGGTGTATACAATTTGTTACACCCATGGTCCCTACTGCCCTTAACTTTTTCTAAATGACGAAAATACCCTTTTGGCCTTTTATAATAAAGTGAAAATAAAGGACTGTGAAGAATGTAATAGGTGATAAACCACAGGGACCATCCGTGAAATTTACTCTATTAATTGATTTTTTTTTCTTTTATATCTTTAATTCATGTTCTGCCTCCACATTCAGACTCACCACCCACTTCTATCTCTTGGAATTCAAAAATCAATCAATAGAAATTATCGTCGTGCCACCAAACCCCTTGAAAATTCGATCCGTCACCAACCCCTGCTTCTGGTTTCCTTCTGCAGTTGTTCCGAACCAATGACGTTCTATCGACCATAATTGATTCAGACAATTGATGCACGTCAGCAGAGGATTTGGTGGTTTGCACACACGGTGATTCAGACAATTGATGCACGTCGCCAGAGGAGTTGGTGTTTTGCACACTCAGATCGATAGAACGCCATCGGCGGCGGAACAACTGGAGTGCAAGTTGTTATTTTTCTTTAATAACAGCTATGGATTCTTATGTATCAAAATTTGTTAATGTATCAAAAATTTGTACAAATTATCATTACAACTATGGATTCTTATGTCATTTTAAAACTATTAGTGCAAGTTGTTATTTTTCTTTAATATATCTCTTGAAACATGCCCGCCAGTCGGGCAGGCTATGAAGCTAGTTTAATCATATGAAAAAGATAAAAGAAAAACAATGAAGAGATAGAACATAAGGCCCGTCCAAATAGTCTCATCGGTTGAATATCTAGAGTTCTAGACGAGTTGAAGGATATGATCTGCATATGGAAGGAAAAAGATGGAGAGAGAGCGCATGAGAGAGAATAATTTTCTTTTTCTAATATTATTTTTTATTTATTTTTCATTTTATAAATTATTTGTTATTTTTTAATAAAATATCAAGATTTATAGTATTTAATTAAAAAATAGTTATGTGGTGGTTATATGGCAAAATTGATGAGTTAGTATGAGAAGCTTTTTATGAACTTGTTATTTGTGAAAAAGTGGGTGACATGATGTTGATATGTCAAAATTTACGAATCAGTGATGAGTTAATTAATCAGTGATGAGTTAATTGCTGGGAGGGGTTAGACGGGTGCCAACCATTCCGTCTCTTTGGTGTGAGTTTTCCGCCACTTTGGAGACACCATTGGCAGTTTGGCACGCCCATGCAGTGATTCCGCCGGTTGGATGCTCGCCGCTTTGTAGACGGGAAGGAAGGTTGCGTTAGTTCGGTGGGTGGGGCCCAAAGGGGTATTTTGTGTGTGTGTTTTGTAATGATGGGTCCCAAAAAATTAAAGGGAAGTGGTATTATTGGCATGGGTACGTCAGTTTAGTGTCGGTTGAAGAGTGAGCTGACGTGGCGCTGATTTGGCAACAACTGACGGTATCAGTTGGGTGCACTGTTAGGAGCGGTCTTAGACTACTGCCAACGCCTCGCCGGTTGGCCACCGCCGGTTCCGACACCGTTGGCACGGACCGCCGGTTGGTCCGCCGGTTTTCCGCCAGTCGGCAAAGTGGCGAGGGAAGCGGCGAGGGTTTTGATTTTTCTTTTTTTTTTCCTTTTTTTTTTCTAACGGTCATATGACCGTTTATATATATATACTAGCTACATAACCCGCCCGATGGGCGGGTATGCTTCAAAATTTAGTATGTAGAAAAATCCCAACAAAGATTAATAATTTTAAAAATGACATAATAATGATGTAGCTGTAATGATGAATTGGTAGAAAAATCGATACATGAAGAAATGTTACATAAAATTTACAAACGAAATAAGACTTCTTTGTATACTACATTTGATGTTGAATTAGTGTAATTCCCATTGATGTCACAACAAATGACTTTCAATCCCTTCTTGTTCTTAACTCGTGATACAGCCACATAAAGCTGGCCATGTGAGAATACCGGTTTTTGCAGAAACAAACCAACCTGAGACAACGTCTGGCCTTGACTTTTATTAATGGTCATAGCAAAGCAGACCTGAACAGGAAATTGCTTCTGATTCAATTTGAAAGGCATCTTGTTGTCGGAAGGACTAATAACTATTCGAGGGATAGCGCTTGGTTGAAAAGCCAGTGGCGCGAAGTATATTTTACTTTCTTAAATACTTTATTCATTAAAATTTTATACATTTAAAATAATTTTGTAGTAAAAACACATACTTTTATATCTTTCAAAATATCAACGGTAGATATTACTCGGTATAAATTTAGTAACAAACAAAACGCTCCTATAAATCACCGGTATAAGTAAAAATTGGAAAAAGTAACAAACTAATAATTCTCGAACTATATATTGTCATAAATTTTACAACCTTAACTGTTATCAATTTTTTTTATATTATAAATGGCTAATAAGACTTCAACATTGCTTCAAAGCCTGCCTGAATGGGTGGACTTGCTTCGATAAATAAAATCTATAAATATGAAAAAAAATATGAAATTATATAGTCAATTATTATTGAAATGAACGGATGTTTTCTGACCATTTATATAAATTTATACAAAATGGAAAAAGTAGCACAAGTGCATCATGTGTGCTACGTTTAATCTCCTTGATCACCATTATATTACCTGATACACCATAAAAAAACCTACAAATAACAAATTTGTTTTAAATAACTTATAACATGATGCATATCAAATAAAATAAAAAAGAAACAAAAAATACTTACAAAAAGACTGTACATGTCAACTGTGATTGAATTATATTAATATGTATGTAGAAAAACATACTTGCAATACTTGCAACTGCAATAAGAATTACGTGATGATATTACTATGAAGCTGCCAAAACATTTACTTGTGTTTATCAACCCATAAATTTGTAACTAAGCTGCAAGAGTGTTTCAAAAGTTGTTGTTTTAGTAACATGGAAAAAACCCTCAAAATAGTATGATAAAAACGATGATTATAGCATATTATGCTAGTGAAACAACCACTTAAAACACTATGATTACAAATCTACAATATTAATAAACAACAACACTAACCTGGATTTTCAAGAAGGAGATGACTGTTGTAATTGCTTCATGGAATTTAGAGGTGAATTTCAAAAAGCTTAATGCCCATAAGTATATGTAGAATCTGATTAATTTATGTTTGATAACTACCTAAAAATTAAAAAGAAAAACGTAATATTCGCGGATTATTTCAACCACTCAAGTAAAATCAACATATTCGTAGGTAACTCCTTCAAATCGCTTCATAACCCGCCCGAATGGGCGGGCTAGCTTAAAAAAATAAAAAGGAAAATAATACAAATAAATATTGTTGAAATCATATAATAATATATTATTTAAACGTTTTTTGACACATAAAAAATGGTACACAAAAATTTAGAGACGAAATAAAATTTCTCTTTATACGACATTCGTAGTTGAATTAGTATAATTGTCATCTTAGTGAATGCATGAACAGAATCCCGATATCATATGAAAAAAAAAAAAAACAATTTGGAATCATGTTTTACACCTATGTATTTTTAAAATGGATATTTTGCAGTCAAATGTGATGGCGGACTGTCATAGCTTTGAACTTGGCATGTTTTCAAATTCATTTAATTTTCAGAAAGAGCATTGCAACTAATTTGTCAAAATTACCATACTTAACACCTATGTATTTTACACTCGTATTATGGACGTAATGATTTTTGTCAAATGGAAATCACCTAAAGACTCCATATAGCTGTGAAGTTAGGCATCTTTTCAAATTCATTTAATTTTCTGAAAATGATTGCAATTAATTTGTCAAACTTACCATATTTGAAATCTATGTATTTTAGACTCGATATTATGGACGTAATGATTCAATATTAACGAAAATCACCTAAAGATTCCATTTGACAAAAAAATCAATTTTCAAAACTTGCTCAAATGCTAATTAACCTTTTGACTCAACATTGCACATTATTAAATAGGACCAACAGAATGATGTGAAATCTACTTGTCATCATATTAATTTCATGTTGATGAATCAATTGTGAAATAATATGCATAACGACTAAAAAATACCTTTACCATATAGTTAAAAATAGTATTGAAATGATCAATAGACCTTTGGTTATAAATAAATAAAGAACTTCAACATAAATCTTCAAGTGGTGGTTAAGCATGTTCAAGTGTTAGGAGCATCAAAATTTAAGTGCCGAATCTTCTTATTTGAGGGCCCCTTCTATAAAAACCTTAGGCTATGATTCCATACTCCATAAGTGGGGAGATGTGTGCCAGCAGGAGATCGTTGTACATGCATAAATATAAATATATATTTATAAATGAAGCCTTAACTTAGCGTGTTAATAACTAACTTTACAACAAAGCTGATATTATGTTAATACTACAAACTTATAACCATTAAAATATTACATTGTTCTCCAAATCAATTCCTTAGTGGCAATCTTGCAAGCCACCGGATAATCCTAACTCCTAACGAATAACGGGGCTACATGATCTTCTGCAACAAATTGGCAAGCCATTAACATGTTGCATATAAGGACATTAAAAACTTAGGTTTAGTGTGTCGATAGATGTTAGAAAAATTTATCACCAGTTGACTTAAATTATCAATTGCACTAATGGGTAAGCCTTTTTCTAGGTTACTTAATCTTTTAAATATGCTTAATGTTGGGATTAGACTTTTGGGAGTATTATATAATTTAAACGGTTTGTGATAAAAGAATAAAATGGAGAAAATTGACCTGTTTGACTTATGCTATTAACAATGTAAAAGTTGAAAGTACCACAACAGAACACAAGTCAGCTAATTGGCAAAAATTTGTTATATTAATCACTATAAAATGGAATTGCTGATGTTAAAGGGTGATAGCATGACCATAAAAAAATAAGTAAAGTTACCTTGTTAGCAGGCCTGACAAGTCTTGGTGCAACTTTAGCAGCCATCTGCTTTACGTGTCACTTGGCTTGCCTTCCTGAAGAATATGTGTGCGCCCTAAAACAGCTATGAAACCGTCTATATGACATCCCATATAACTGAAATCAACCATTCGTTCACAATCATATTAATAAGAAAAAGACATATATGGAGTAACAATTAGCTCGATAAATCCTATATAACTTCAACGACAATAACATCAGCTGCTCCTACACTTATTTCAAGTTCATGGTGTATCATGTTGTGTTTTTTTTTTTTTTTTTTTTTTTTTTTTGTAAGATTTGCATATAATTGAAATATTATACACTTACTCCAAAATTAACTTTATCATACAATCCCTTCTTTGTTAATGATCGGACACCATACTTCAAAATCCAATTTTCATGTATGATCGGATACCATACTTCAAAATACTATATAACTTCAATTCCTAATTTTATAAGTAAAAAAGTCAGTCCAACTAATAAACAATCATAATGTCTTATATACTTGAAATGATGCACTTTCTAGTAGAAAAAAACAATGTTCACACAGGCAAAACATCAAACACTTGGTGGGAAAAATACTTATTCACACTTCCTCATAACTATGAACATCAAACAGTAAAAAAAATCAATTTTAACAACTCACAATTACACAAAAATTTTAGAAATGGATAATTTAAACACATAGACAGTTAAAAAAAAGGAAAAATATTGTAAAACGGTGAAATTTTTTGTACAACGATGAATTGCAATCAGAAAGAAAAAAACATTTTACATCATGGAAACCCGATTCTAAAAATGAATGTGATGAATTAGGTTAAAGTACATATTTGAGAAACGCACGATTTGGATCAATCGAAGCCATTGTTGAAGGTTTAAGCTCTCCGCGCGCGCGTGTGTGTGTGTGTATGATGATGATTTGGCGCCTGAAAGTAGAGGGAAATGAGGAAACTGGCAAGTGTAGGGTTTCAGTATATCGGAGCAAGATGAATAGCAATACCACCATTGAAATCCTTAAACTTTGGGCAACTATCATTCAACTGTGATGGAGGAATTAGGGTTAGCAAAATGGTGACGAGAGAGATGCGCAGATATCATAAAAACATTAAGCCAAATGACAGGCTGCATGTATCAACCATACCATATTTGGACGCCTTAAATTCCGGCTGCCCTATTGAAATGTCGTTGAGGAATGGTTGTATGGTTGGACCAATGAGAGATTTACAGGTGGCATTTTCGGCGAATCAGGATCGAGCATTGTGCTGAGGTGTCGTACAATAATGGGGTGTAGCCTCATATATAGGTTAAGATATATATATATATATATATATATATATATATATATATATATATATATATATATATATATATATATATATATTCCCTTTTAAATCCCTATAAATACCCCACTCTCATTCTAAAATTTTCACAAAAAAAATTCTCTCTTCTCCCACCCAACCATACTTACAAAATGTCTAATGCTTCTGATTCCTCTACCGAATATGATTCCGATTTGGAAGCTATTTTGACGTGTGCCAATTCTTACAATGCCGAAATGGAAGCCATTGTTAATGCTCTTTCATCTGATACAGAGGACGATGAAGAGATCGAGCCGCAACGCTCGTGGAATGAGAGAGTTGCAACACACGCTCGAATGGCCAAAGAACTACGGGATCAAGCAACGCATCATAGACTTCGCAATGCACTAGTCGACCACATTTCGCAACTCCCACCAAATTTCCGCCAACGTTAATTTATGTTTTTAAATTATTGTATTTTTTTTTCTTTTTTTTTATGTTTTTAAATTATTGTAATGTTTTTTTTATTTTAATAAAAATATTATGTTTTAGTTATATTTTTGTTTTAATTAAAAAGAAAGTAAATTAATTAAAGTTGGTGAAGTGACGGAGTGCTGTTGGCATGGGTACGTCACTTTAGTGTTAGTTAGTTTGTATGTTGACGTGGCGTTGAGTTGGCAGAAACTGACGGCGTCAGTTTCCGTCACCATTGGTACCGGTCTTATAGCTGCACCTTCTTATATTGTTGTCGTTTGGACACGTGAGCCACTGAATGTTGAGTGGCGAACAGAATGTCCAACGCATAAATAATAGTAATATAAAATCGGTAATTAAGGGATTTAATGAAGTGTCCCACCTACGTGTTTTGTAACTCTGCCAAAAATATGTCTAATATGTTTTTTTTGTAATAATAATTTATATTCTAAAATCATTTTGTTCAATGTACTCGCAGGGATTATAATGAAATTGAAGGGTGAGCAGTACCAGTTATGAGAATATATTGCGATCTGATCTTATAATCCAGACCAAATTAAGGGAGGGCGGACGCCATTTTCATTTACGCTTCGAGAGAAAGTGGTAAGAAGCTTCATGTGGCGATGGCTTGCTTTTTTTCGGCCACATCATTCCCTTCTTTCAACTCTCGAAAATTATAGCCCAAAAAGTCTCTTTTCTTTCCACTACAAGAAACATCCAACGTCTCCCTTCCCAACTCCAACCATTTATAAATTTTGTTCATCTCACACTCCCATGCGGAGGCCACGTCGACAGTCATTACCTCAAGAAGGCCTTCAACCGGAAGTTACTCAATTTCTCGAGCAAGAGTCGCCGGACTGGATTATTTATGATTTTGCTCCCTATTGGTTGCCGGAGAGGCCTTAGCATCTCATTCACAACAATAAGCGCGTGGTTCTTGGCTTTTTTAGGACCGGAAAACTGTGGAAGGACACCACCGAAGTGGGTCCCTTTTCCCGGAGGCATGAGGCTAATTGGATGGTGGGCAGCACTTCGATTGATGCTTCCGGTGTTTCAGATATATATATCGTTCGAATATGGTTATCAGGGGTTCTGATTGTATGTTTATAAGATATTGCTGTGGCTAGCTAGCTCTTTTAGAAGAGCTAAACCATCTTCCGGTGTGGGATTGCTGCCATCGGAAACAACCACCAACGACAAAGATGACACGTGGATGACGGTCAAGAACTGGCTCGATGGTCAACAAAAAGGTCATGTGGTGTACGTACGTTGCATTAGGTTATGGTGAGTAAGACCGAGCTTAGCTTTGGGTCTCGAGCTTACCAGGTTGCCATTCTTTTGGGCTCTCAGAGAACCCGCGGGTTCCACTGGATCTGAGTCAGTGGAACTACCAGACGGGTTGTGGGATGGTTTGGACAAGTTGGGTACCTCAGTTACAAATACAAGTCGGTGGGTTGTTTCTTGACTCATTGGGTTGGGGGTCAATTGTGGAAGGGCTAACGTTCGGTCACCCTTTAATAATGCTACCAATTTTGGTGGACCAAGGTCTGAATGCTCGGGCATTGGTGGACAAAAAGGTTGGAATCGAGGTTCCAAGAAATGAGCTAGATGGCTCGTTCACTAAAGAGTCAGTGGCTAGATCAGTGTCTTCGGTTGTTGTCAATGATGAAGGGAAGATCTATAAGGCAAACGCGATGCAGTGGGGTCGATTATTTAGTGATAAGAAACTAAATAAAAAGTATGTAGATGACTTCATAAACTATTTGGAAAAGAAAGGCCGTGTTGCTGCTTACGACCACCAAGAGTGAAGTGTGAGTTATAGAAACGATATTTGGAATAATTGAAGTATATATTTTGTTTTACATGTATGAAAATGTTCGTATTCATTTACGGTGTGTTTCGTAAACTCATATTTTGTCTATATAAGATTCGTTATGCTTTTTAAGATTTTTTCAACCTAGGGTGGAAATATTATTATTTTAAAAGAAAATTTATCCAAGTGGGGAATTATATTGAATTCTCCACGGTGCTCATTTTGCAATAATGTTCCATACCAGTTGAGCATGTTTTATTGACATGTCCCTAAACCAATTACAAAATATAATTTATGTGAATTTGAATGCTGGGAATTCTTCGGACCAGGAGAAGAATTCAGTTCTAAATGAAATATATTTCCATCTATGTAACGAAACTCACTTATTTGGCTAAAAAACAGAGGCCTTCATATAAGGGCTAATTGGTTAGATTTTGGATCATAAACCCGATTCCAACTGACCCGTATTTATTGATCACTTTGTTTTTCAAGCATTTTCCATGTATGTATTTCTGGTTTTGTTTTAGTTTTTGGGCGTTCGGGTTGTACATTCTTGTTGGTGCCCTTCTCCGGGTTTTTTAGTATAGTCCTTGCCATTGGGAAAAAAAAATAGATAAAACAATATTTTGAATTATTCAAAATAAACCTTAAATTTTGAACAGGGTCACGCATTACAATTTTGCTTTAAGGGTCACGATGTTTGAAAAGCAACCATTAGTATTAGTAGTGCCTTTTTATTATAAGGATTTAAGTGTTCAAGTATTTCTTTTAATAAGAAAAATAAGACCTACAAAGTAAACTCTTTGTTTACATAGTGAGTTTGATATTATATACTGTTGATGTTTAGACGTCTACTTTTCTCATCATTAGGAAAAAGTTAATTTTATTGATCTAATACGTTTTTTTATCCAAACAACAATATTAATTGTTTGAAATTTATATTTTCTTTCATTCATGTAAAAACAATTTTTTTTTATAATAAAACTTCTGATTTCTGAAAGTTGTCTTTTAGGAATATAAAATAGTAGTGTATGCTTACAAGGATTGTTATTTATGGTTAAGTATAGTATATGGTGATTAAATTATTATGTGGTGATAATTAGTATTTATAACGAGGAATATGGTTTCTCGCGCGATGCTGTAGGGTTTAAAACATACACTTTTTACGTTAGATTTAGAATTAGTTTATACAATTTATTGTTTTGTATCCGTCAACAAATAAATAATATGTATTCATCTACTAACTAAAGTTTTCTTTAGATTTTAAATATTGTTCATGTTGATTTTTAGCTTTCTAGGTTTGCCAAATTAGCGTGGTTGATCAAATAAGTCAACGGTATGCATTGATTTTGTCTTTAATCTATAATACTTATTAACTATTACATATCAGGACTTGATTTATATTAAGTTAGCTTACAAGTAAAGGAATTTGAGGAAGCCAAAGAGAATATATAAATTTTTGATAAATTTAAGGCCAATTTAGTTAATTTTTATTCTAATAAATGCGAAGAAAAAAAGAAATAATCCAATCTTGAGACAAATCCATAGAATAAATAGGCTGAAATGAAAAGAAAAAATAGTTAGATTAAATATTTTTTGTTAAGAAAAGTATTAAATTTAACAAAAAAGATTTACCATTTTTTAATTTGAATGGGTCAACAAAATCAAACGCATGTCAAAGGCAATGAAGTCAACTTATGTTTAAAGGGTATGTGACGAAATGCATTTAGGATAACCACAAATGTGTTTATTTATAATTAAAATGAAAGAGTATCAATCCTTGTAGGTGAGATGATAAAGCTTGAATGTAACCTCCAGGTCATGGGTTCGAATCCTAGACCTTGCATTTTAATTAGAGATTGAAAAATTAAGAGGTTTCCTTAAATGGAAGGTTTGAATTAAGACCTGTCATTTTTAGAAAAGTCTAATTTACTTTATAAAGTAGTAACATAAAGATAAGATATTTGATAAATTGGTGTTGAAAAAAGATTCAGGATTTTATTGAAAACCCGTAAAATTAACATGCAAATATAAAATTTAATACTTAATTTTAATAGAAAAGGAGTTAATGGAAGGTAAATAAATAGAAATATGTACCATAAAAAAATAGAAGTACAGTATAGTAGGCGGCCCACCCATTAGTAAAAAAACATATTCCCTCCGTCTCACAAAAAACTTCTCATTTTACTATAAAATTTTATCCCACAAAAAACTTTCTATTTTCCATATTTGATGGGCACCACACAATAAAAAAACTATTATTACTAAAGACCTCACCACTAATATCCACTAACTATCTTTCTCTATCCAATCAAACCTTATATTTTAATCAAAAGTATTATCAATGACCCCACCACTAACTATCACCTAAAAACTTATGCAAAAGTCAAATGAGAAGTTTTTTGTGGGACAGATGGAGTAATAAACAAAGGAGAATAAATAAGTTGGTGGCGGAAAAAATTGAACCCGGGTCAAGATGGTGGCGAAATGTAAAGGAATCTCCATAGCCACTTAACCAACAACAAAATTTAGTTAATATTTCACTTAACTATTTTATATAATGAACTAGGTTATAACTCGTGAAATTCACGGATGTCTAATAATTTTTTCTGAACATAACTTTTTTAGAATATAAATATGAATTGATAATTGTAAATATACGATAAGTAATTATAAAATGTTTTTATAACATAACTACTTGAATTTAATTGAATATGTTGACTTTTAATGTTATTCTTAATCCTAATAATTAAAAGTTAATATATCTTTTAATGTTATTTTTAATGTTATCTTTTTGTAATTGAATAGTTCGCCAAATTAGTGAATTTTACGATCCAGTGCACTTAACTACTTTATATAATGAATTTTAATTACTCTTATGAACAGTAACCATAAATATATTATAAGAGTAATTCAATCTTAAAGATATATTTTAGGTCTCTCCCAACTGTGATTCGTCATTAAACACATCACTAAACTCTTCTCTACCGACGGGTTACTGACGAGGTCGTGTCAACAACACATCACTAACCCATCCCTACTTAAAATAAATATTAAAATATTACATTTAACTCCCCACCCACACACAGAGCTACTAACGCCCCGTCCCTCACGTCTTCATGGCGCCGGATTTTTAGTGACGTGGCTACCGATGGCACGGTGCCAATAGCGTCGTACACCGACATGCACAATTTGGGTGGTGACGGGTTTATGACGTGCCCGTTGGCACGTGTCTTAAGATTATACTTCCTCCGATTCAAAATAAGTGATACAATTTGAGTTTCACGGTTTTTGAGGCAAAAGATTATAATGATAGTTAAATTAGATTAATTGGATGATTAGTTGGGAATGAGTCTCACACCTTTTGAATAAAGTGGAGTTAATGATGTTTAAAAGTAAAAAGGTAAGGTTAAAAGGGTTATTTCATTTTGTTAAAGTAGATAGTTAGTGGGTGAGTGTCCCACTTTTTTTGTCAAATAAGGTAATTTTTCAAAGTGTATCACTTATTTTGAATCACCCAAAAAATGAAAGTGTTTTAAATCGGAGGAAGTATATGAAAACTGAGAGAAGAAAAAAAAAAATATTTAATTTACTGTAGTCATTTAGTTAGCATTTTGGTTTACTGTATAGTATGTATTATAAAAGATGTCAAGAATAGAATTGCCTTGTTAAATCCTTCTTTATCAAAAAATAAATGACAAAAACTTTTATTCTGAGAACCTTTTCCTTTTATAAATTGTTGAATAATCTTCCACACTGAATAAGAAATGAATATGTAATGTGTATATAAGGGTTATGAGTTACTCCTCTTACAATCAATTAAATGGTATCAGAATAAGGTTCAACTATGGTTGGTCAAACGACCACACAGACTCCACGTAACCCAAAAAGATCCGCATGTTAGGCGCTAAAAAAAAGCCACATGTGAAGGGGCGTGTTGAGTAATATCTCACATTAGATAAGAAATGAATCTCTAATATGCAAGGTTGCAGAACTCGCTACTCGCTGCCCGTTCGTTCGACGACCTTGTAGCGAGTAATCGGTTACTCGGTGAGTACTCGGATTTAGATTTTCATATATATTTTTTTTATAAAAATATATATTATACATATAATTTCCCTATTTCTTAAAAATACAACATATTTTGGAGAAATTGACCGAATTTTAACCGAGTTTGACTGAGTTTTTGAATTTTGACTGAGTTTTAGAGTTGGACAAGTTTTGACCGAGTTTGCCGAGTTTTTACCGAGTTGGCCGAGTTTTGACCGAGTTGGCCGAGTTTTGACCAAGTTTTATATTGACCGAGTAATTTGACCGGTTAGGACCTACCCGACTCGGCACACCACCGAGTAGCGGTTACCCGACGAGTACTTGGCCGAGTAGGCCGAGTTTTACAACACTGCTAATATGTATAGAATGATCATAGGCTACTCCTTTTACAAGTTACAACTAATTAATTTTAAGATGAACCCACGAACATTTACTAGCCAATTTACAATGATTACAAAACTCTCTCACTCTTACTCTTAACACAGTCTTTCTCTCACTAAGTTGGCCCCCAACCTTAGAAATTTGGATTACCAAATCCAGTTAGGAATTGGAAAGTGATGTAATAGAAACTAACTACGGATGCATAATCTTAATAGTCAATATTGATTAAAAAAAGGTGCACTAACTGTTTTGTCCATTATAAAATAATTTTAGGACATGACCCAACGATAGGTATTTACAGTATGGCTCCATTAATTATGGCTGATCATACAAGAATCGTCTATTAGTTATCAATATCTTCAAATGACCACTCCCTTTTATATTTGTTTTAAATATACTCCTGTTTTAGTCAAAGCTATATAGTTTATGAGGCGTCGTTATAGTTGTCATGTAAAACTTTCTCATTCCATCTGACTATCTGAGACGGTTGAGATTGTTGCTTGGTATTATATTCAGGATTTTGTTAATGGATTGTCTCTAACATGCATAAAATGATTATACATTCATTGATAGAGTAGTGTTCCTAAAATTCAGGGGGCGGTTCATTATCATTTTCCTTATATTTATAGGCACAAATATATTTAGTGGCCAATGAAATCAGGCTAAGTAAACCCAATAAAATATTGAAAAATGATGGATAAACGGTCCAAGAAGAAGAGAAAAAAAACAACCCAGAATATAACTTGAGAATTTATACGTACTTTTAATTTTGTGGAATAATTTTACTTATTTGATAGAATTTACTTTAGAAAACTCTTTCTAAGATTTTGCTCATGACTCAAAAATTAGGGTTGTCAAATTGTGCTATCGTTCCGTGTCTTTGGGTAAAACAACACGACACGAAGTCGTGTTTTATTTTGCTAACACGAACACGACACGATTAAAAAACGATAAACACGACAAACACGACAACACGAGATAAATAACAAATATATCAAATTTCTTACTCACTACATGTTAAAAACACGACAAACACGACAAAAATATAACAAAATTTTCTAAATGTTCCGAAAATCATAACTATCGTGTTAATCGCTGAACACGACACGACTTCGTGTTGGTTTTACACGACATGAACACGAATTCAAATTTCGATTTCGTCCCAATTTCGTTACGTTTCGTGTATTTTTATCGTGTTGTGCCAAGTTTTGACAGCCTTATCAAAAATTGATTGGACCGGGTTGTTTGTTATAGTTTCTAATAAAATAAACCATATAGAACTTCATGTATGTATAGTTTTCACATGCTTAGTTCCAATATACCAAAATACTCCAACATAAGACTAAATAGCACACACTTAATTTGGTTCAGTTTTCTAATGAAAACTTAATTATGAAATTTGCGTGGCATCAGAATTCAGAAAGCAGCAGTTGATACAATACTTCAAATATAGGGCAAAGGTGTAAACATTGAAAGTATATGGACCATATCAGAAGGTGGCTATGGTTTAGGGCTGTTATTGTAATTTACAGTACACTGACTGACTCTAGAAAGAAATAGAAGAGATTCTGTTAAACTTACTTCTCCAACTGAAGTGACATGATCAAAATTGGTGGTGTGGTTGGTGATGGATGTTTAATTTTATTTTTAAATATATATTTATTAATTATTACTACACTTTTTTTATGGCGTCAAGAAAATTGGTAAAGCCTATGGATGAGCAGCAGGTTTAGTTCACCCACTTGTATTACCATGTTTCCATGCATATGACTCTCTTCGTTTGTAATATTAATAGGTAGAGATATAATTATAATAAAATTATCTTAATAATTTAATAATGAGGTTGTAATCAAGTTTTTAAAAAACTTAAAGTGTGGCATGGGTGTACCATTAAGTTGCAATTCTAACGAGTCATATATAGTATTTTTTTTAAAACGTGACTTAAGGATTAATTTATTTATATAATTTATATATATATTATATATACATGTATATCAAGTTTACAAAAGTATAGATCTATTGATTCATGTAATAATCTATTGATTTATTAATAATTCATATATGAAATTCACAAAAGAATTATTACATAAAAATTTATAATTATATATCCTATCATCTTTTTAACATAATTAAAGAAAAAACAAATTTCAAAATGCGCCACAAAAAATCTTGTGATAAGCCCTTTATGGCGTATATTGCGTTTTATCTTATGTTATGTTTAAAACCGTCGTCATGAGTTATTTCGTAATAGTGGAGTCGCACATAGGCTCCTCTATAATGTGTTTTTAAAAACTTTTTTTATAATAGACGAGGTTCATATTAGTAATATTTTAATTTACCAGAATTCAAATATTCAAACAGGTATAAATCTTTGGCTTTGCCAAGGATTAAAAAAACACAAATATATAGAAGTATATAGGATAACATTTAATATAGAAGCAATGTTTTATACAGAGGGACTAATTTTTACACCACAATAGTTATATTATATGTTTATATAGTTTACAGTATTATATATACAATGTTATATATGTATCAAAAAATTGGGTACTTAAATTAATTCCCTTTATATAAAACTTATATAACCAATATGCATATATGACAATTACACATTAATTAGTTCTTCTTTTTTTTATGTCTTCCTAGTTTACCCTTTCTTTAACTAATTAATTTAACAATATTAGATTTCCATGAAATTAGTCTAACAAATATTATGTTTACTGTTTCGTTTTCTCCCATCAAGAAATTCTATTTCACAAAGATTTTTTCAATTATTTCTCTTTTATTCAAGATGTACATCTAACTCTCTTCCTATGTACATATAAGAGTACGGGATTATCTACGAAAGTAATATGATTTGAAGTCATAAATTTTGCAATTTCAAAGATAATATATAGTTGATTCTTAATCCAGATTTCAAGTCACAAAGACAGACATTTGATGCTAACAATACCTCTACACAAGTTTTTAGTAAGACAAAGAAAATTACTTCGGAGAACAAAGATTTAAATCCTATTTTTTACATGAAATCGCAGGATTAATAATATCATTGTTAACTTTATTGTGTACTGTTAATTTTTAAAAAAAAAAAACTTTATGTTGAATCTTAGGTATGTATCCTTTATCAGTTTGCTTATTCTTTAGACTAAAATTGAAATAACATCTAAATTATGTTCAATTTAGTTAGCTTATATTTACACATTTGTTTTGGAGCGGAAAAAAAAAGTAAACAAATTATTTGGTTTACTTATTCATGGGAATTAAGAAGTTTTCTCCTTTATTTTCAATGTAAAATTAATTTACTAATTGATTAAAGAAAGGGTAAATTAGGAAGAGAAAAGCAAGAAAAACTAATTAATGTGTAATTGTTGTTAGAATTGAGTTTTTAAATGAAGTTTAGTATTTGATTTACATCCCTTTATATAAATCAAATATGCAGTTGATGTAAATTGAATATGCAGTTAGTGATACTAAATGAAGTTTAGTGTTTGCTTGATTTTTTTTTAATGGCAAATTTTAATTTACACATAATTATCATCTACGTCCACGATGAAACTTAAACCTCCAACCTTAAGATTGTAAGACAAATATCATACCGTTACTTCAAAGATCCTTTAGTAGTGTTTCACTTGATATAGTAATATATTTTAACCATAAAATTGGAACTAAATACATAAAAGTATTGCTTTAAAACATAAATAAATTACTCCGTATAATTCAGTTGACACGGAGCATCAATCTTTGACCGTCAAAAGATGTGTCAAGCTAAACCCATAATCACCATCATAAATAACAGAGTCCTTTGAACGCTGAAAGCAATTGCCAAATAAGACAATACTAGGAATACATTCATCGTTGAATTTATAAAATATAATTATGGAAATATCTTTCATTGGACTAGTTTATAAGGAACAAAAAGCTAGTACTCCGTATATCTTATAGATGGCAATTGTTAGGGGTGATTTGCACTAGGGCATACGATAACGAACATTTAATAAACTAAAATCTCCTTAATTAGAGTGTAATGATATTCATCAGTCATTAATACTTTTATGTTATACCAATTTACCCTTACAATAATTAAAAATGAAATTTTAAGACAGGAGCATAATAAACATTTAACAGAAAATCTCAATTACAATTATAATTATAACAGTTATTTAGCTTGTTAAATTGTCAGATGAATTTGGTCATACCGAACAAGATGTCTTCAAATGATTATGCATTTAGACCGGTGCCACATGATTAGATTCAAGTGGGGTTTTCACAAAATTTTGAGTGGGGACTATATACAAATTTACCACTAATTTTTTTTCTATAAATTTTTTTTCCACATGGGAGTGATCCATCAAGTGGGTGTACCTCTTGTTTCAACATACATCCGCCACTGGCCAAATGTCACACCAATTGACACTTTCAGTTTTTGTAACATTAGCGCCACATCAGCTGATATACTCGTGCCAGCAAGACAACAATACTTATACTCTTCAGTTTTTTATGTACAATCATTATAAAATATATACACAAAAAACACTAAATGCCTTATTAAAATACTTCTTGGGCACACCTCCCCTTGGTGCATTCTCTTTGGCCATGCAATGAAAAAACCGAAGAGGCATGCTAATAGTGATGGGAAAGTGACAGTCTTTGGTTGCCCAACTAAATGACCGTTGGCACCATACAACAACTATACAACAAGTTATAACTATAATATTTTTCTAAATGTGATAATCGTTTCGACATGATGTTTACTAATGAAACTAATAACCATAAATTTTATAAAACGTGACCGACTTATATTGCAATCATTTTCAATTTAAATCATTTATCAGCATGATAAATATTTTAAAAATCAGTTGTTGCTTGAACGAATAAAATACGGTTGAACCGATAGGAATAGATTACCTACCCGTTGAGCCTCTTGTAACAGATTAGCCAGCCAGTTGAATCGGATGACAATAGCGTTTAGTGTTTATGATCCAATAATTATGTAAAAAAATAGAAAAATATATAATTTATAACATAAAAAGTAAAATAAAAAATAAAAAAAAATTAAAACTTATTTTCCAACAAGTTTATCACTCTTGAGTTCTAAAATGTATATAAAAAAATTTGCGTGTATTTAATCTATTTAGTCTTAAATCATATTGGTGATACAAATCACCAATAAATCTATGTCTAACTGGTCAATTTCAACCGAGCTATAGTCATAGATCTAATTTGCTCATTCCAACCTGCTACATTTTTATTTATAGTTTCGACTTAGCGGTTCAACGAAATATTTAAAACATTGTTTATGATAGATAAACGATGAACTTTTGAGTATTAGCTAAAGAGGCAAGACGATTGTTAACCAAATTAATTATACTTATCGCAACGATAACTAAAGTAACTATTTAAGTACCCGGCTTGTAGTCTAGTGGTATCCAAGGTGGATTTAAGGTGTTGCTCATGACCTGGACAAAAAGGTGGAAGGTTCGAGGGAAGGCATACTTCCCTTGTGGATGTCACTGTCTAGGCTCAAACCACTAACTTACTAACTAGTCGTTCAAAAAAAAAAAAGAGTAACTATTTAAGTTTATATTTTTAACATATTCAAGCTTGTTTAGTGTATTTTAAATGGAAGATAATTCATACAGAGTAATTTTTATCTATGTAGAGCAATTTCATATCAAATGACAGTCATGTCCTTAAAGGGATTGGTGAAATGAAAATTTTATTAAAAAGAAATAAATGACATAATTATCATTTGGGATGAAATTGTTCTGTATGAATAAATTTTGCTTTGTACGAATCACCTCCCATTTTAATTGTTTTTTTTTTTTTTGAACGGCAAGTTAGTAAGTTAGTGGTTCGAGCCTAGACATTGACATCCACAAGGGGCAGTATGCTTTCCCTCGAACCTTCCACCTTTTTGTCCACGACGGGACTTGAACCCATGATCAAGGTCATGTGCAACACCTTAAATACACCTTGGATACCATTAGGCAACAAGCCTTGGGTAAAAATAACAACAACAAGATTTAAACTCATGACCTCTTATATAAATGCAAGGAGTGCTAACCAGCTACGCTAGTAGATGGATGTCACCTCCCATTTTATATAAACTACATTAGAGTGCCCAATGATCGTTACCAATCAACTAGGATACTAAATTCCTATTTAGAAGTCAAATCATATATTTTACTTTGTTGGAATACGTTTAGATTATGATCAAATATAACTATAGAATAATTTCAGAAAAAGAAATAAAATTACTCACTCCATGTGAACATTGAATTTGGTAAAATTGGCGCCGGGAAAAGCATAAAATCTTTTTAATAGGAGAAGGTGTATATATATGGACACATATTCCATTCATCCCCAAATATCTCCTCTCCATTCAAAGAATAATTCCCTCTCAAGATATCCCATAACCAACCTTAATTCCTTCACCTTCCCACAATATTTTCCGGCCACCGTCTCCTTCGCCGGAGACCGGCCCAGAGGTTATATCATGGACCACCTTCCTAACTAAACTTATTCCTTTTTTTGTTTCATCAATACTGTTATCTTCATATTATAAATTTTCATTTCATTTCATTTCATTTAACAGGAACCCTAACATTCAAGTCCCAATGAACGGTGATCATCTCTTTTCATTTCCATTTTAGTTATTATTTTCAAGAGTTCGATTTAATCAATTGAATCTTATTATATTTCGTTTGTAGAAGAAGGCCCAATTACTCACAAGGATATCGAGATCGAAGACGGTGATGATAACGATGAGCAATCGTCTCCGAGAGGCGTATTGGAAATCCCTGGTTCAGATTCCGATAACCATAGCAGCGTAAGCCGGAGCTTGAGCAGCCGTGGTTCATCTTTCAATGAAAAATCTCCAGAGAGGGAAGGAGAACCAGAAACAGAGTCTGCGACCGATGGCGCCGGAGCAGGGCTGATCAGCCCGTCATCGGCGGCTCAGACTTTGCGATGGAGAAATATGGTTTATAATTTGAAGTGGAAATCGTTCAAGAGATTCTCGACGGTGCCGTTGGTGGCCGGATACGAGTTGTCGAGGAAGAGTTTATTGAAGAGATTAGGAAAACATCATGGCAGCGAGGAGGCAGTTAACGGCGGCGATTGGGCGGTTCCTAAACCCAAGTGGCGGAATTTCACGTTGGAAGAACTTGCGTTTGCCACGGATCACTTTAACCATGGTTAGATTCTTTTCATCGCACCTCTTCATATTTTAGCTTCCTCTTTTCACATTTACAGTTTTTATATTTTATTTAAAAGATAACTAAAAATAAATTAACTTTCGTTATTTTTTAAGTCACAAAAAGTAAGATTTATGTATTGATGGTGAAATTAAAACTGAATAATGTTACGTTTTTTAAAAGATGCTTCATATAAATACAACGATCGCATGCTTTATCTAGAAAGCTTTTGAAGAGTATTTACTATTTTAGATTAACAGGATGTATCATTACCAAAATGTAAATTCGATTTTCCTGTCAACTTAACAATTTTAACCATCATTAAATGTTGGGTGATTTGTTTACTATAAATTTTATTTCATATTCATCGTACTTATTGTTTGATACAGCTATGTAATTTATTGTGTAATATTATATACTCCGTATTATGTACGGGTAAAAGTAATGTTACAAAATCCTTTTAGTATGATGGATTCATTTATTTTTCAAATTAATGCAACTGATATCGGTAGGCTTAGAGATTATAAATAGGGACCACGATAAGTCAAACAACTGGACTTATTAAAGTTGACCAGGGACTTGTCCAATTCCAAGGGTAGGGCCCATGATTAGTTTGAATTTTCTCGTTTTTATGTTCTTAAAAATTAAATAATTCCTATTTTTTAATATAATTTTTGTAAAAAAACATGGGAAATTGTGAATCGGTGTTACGTAAAGTGAACCTAATTGGCACGTCTTTTCTAGACAATTATCTCTTTCAAATCACGAGTCACGAGGGAGGCATGCCTAACCTATTTTCACCAACTATCCATTTTAGGAAACAAAATGCTCCCTATACTTTCCATTAACTAATTTATTTTAAGCTTAGATATTATTGCAGCTTCTAATTTGGTGGTTTAATACGATTGCATTTGCAAATTAAATACTACCCTCGTGAAATTGAATATTAAATTGAATATAAATATATATAAAAAATCGTTAGATAATTTGCTAGAAAGTAGGTCTAACAACAAGAACAAACCGATACGTACTCTGATTAAACTTTTTTTTAATTACTATAAATCTCAAATTTCAATATTGCATAAATAAAAATGTGAAGGACCATCCATGTAATTTACTGTTGAAACAATTGTTTATCAAAGCTGCATATGAAGTTACAACATAATCAGTTAGAAATTAACAACCCCTGAACAGTTATTCAAAACTACTTATTTCGCTTTCAAAATAATTGAACATGCAATCTCAACATTAAATGCAATAGTTGATTGCTCAAAATCTAGTTTACCTATAATGAGTAGTTGAGTGTAGTAGGATAACTGCCTTGACTTGAATGGACATAGTCAAACTTAAGCTAATTTGTTGACTTAAATGAAGTCAAAGGGACCTGTCTAATTCAAGATTAAATTAAATTTATAATATCAATTTTCTTTCTTAAATTAATTTCAATGATGATGTAGACAATTTGCTTGGACGAGGAGGGCACGCAGAAGTGTACAAAGGATGTTTACAAGACGGCCAACTTGTGGCGGTTAAAAGAATAACAAAAAAAGAAAAAAAAGACGAAGATCGAGTTGGTGATTTCTTATCTGAGCTCGGGATCATAGCTCACATTAACCACCCAAATGCCGCTAGGTTAATCGGTTTCAGTTCCGATTCTGATTTGCATCTTGTCCTACAATTCGCACCTCATGGCAGCCTTGCAACTTTACTTCATAGTATATTTCTTTTCAGATTTTTAAGTTATATTTTTTTTATTTTGTATGAAATGCCTAAAAATGTAATTTGTGCAGATGGTAAAGAAAAACTAGAATGGGGGTTGAGGTTTAAGATAGCCATTGGGGTAGCAGAAGGATTGCAGTATCTCCATTGTGAGTGTCAAAGACGAGTAATTCATCGGGATATTACAGCTTCAAATATTTTGTTAATGGAAGATTATCAACCTCAGGTCCGTTAGTTTAATCATTAATGTCCTGTTTAGCTAAATGTTACTCCCTCTGTCCCATTTTTATTGTCCATGTTTCTTTTTATAAATGTCTCAAAATGACTGTCCACTTGAAAATTCAACCAATCAAAAAACACTTAGGTGGTAAAGATAAAATTCTATTGGTTGCACAGTCTAATAAATGTACTTTTCTTAGATTGTGTGATATTCAAATGTGGACAATAATTTTGGGACGGAGGTAGTATTGTTTATGCAATTAATTAAATTTTGTTTGTGCAGATATCTGATTTTGGTCTAGCGAAATGGCTCCCGGATAAATGGGTGCACCATATTGTATCCCCAATTGAAGGTACTTTTGGGTACATGGCCCCTGAATATTTCATGCACGGAATTGTTCATGAGAAAATTGATGTTTTCTCTTTTGGAGTTCTTTTGCTTGAGCTTATTACCGGTCGCCATGCCGTTGATGCAAGTCGACAAAGTCTTGTAATTTGGGTATGTTAATTTCTTTAAAATCAATCGATCATTAAAATACCATTAATTGGTGTGATTGTAATTGTGTATAGGCAAAACCATATCTTGAGCAAAACAATATCAAAGCGCTTGTGGATCCTCGTTTAGGAGATGATTATGACAAAATTGAACTAAACCGTGCAATGTCAGCCGCTTTAGTGTGCATTCATCACTTGCCAAACTTGCGTCCAAACATGAAACGGGTAACTTTATTTGTTTATGGAAAATGGTTATAGGTTTTTGGGTAATAATATACATACAGGTTATAGAGATGCTAAAAGGTGATAGCCCGACGACATTGGATCCTAAACAAAAAACGAGTAGTGGGCGAGCAATGCTTGTTGACGCGTGTGATTTGGAGGATTACACGTCTACAAAGTACCTAAAAGACCTCAATCGGCACATGGAACTCGCAATGGAGTGAGAGCAGAGCAATTTATAAACAATCTTTTTTTGGTTTTGTAACGTCATGCTTTTTGGGTGGTGTGCGTGTGTATGTATGTATATTGTTTGAGGGAGGGAAGGAAGGACGTCTAGAGGAAGAAGAAGATGACCCTTCTAGAAGTTTTAGGGCCAAACCTACTTGTTTTAGTTGGGGGCTTAGATGGGGAATTAAGGGAAGTTGTGATTGCTATTGCTATAGTATTTATATTTATGTCCCCATGTTGTGGCATGGAGGGATGCTTCTTAAAGAGCACAACAATTATTTTTCTTACCACACACTACATATTTTAAAACGGTACATTATTAAATTATATGGTGTACACCTCTTCTAAAAGTCACCCATTGATAAACCTACAGCACTGACAATATAAAGAACTACACGGTACCTAAACTTCAAGTACTTGGGCCTGGCCCATTAGTCGTCAATTAATGCTTTTGTATAAATTTGGTTTTGTACAATGTTTTAATATGCTATACCTATACGTGTCCCTTGTATTGCTTATAGCTTACTATCGTAGCCGTTTCATTGATTGGGTGTCAGAAACTACGACTGAGGCCACGTAAATTTCGAATATAAAAAGTTTATTGATATTATGCTTGATGTGTGCTTTTATTGGATAAGCTTGATAGTATATAGAATCGGTGTTAAAACTCAAAACATAATATAAATACTAATCATATATACTAAACTAGCTTCAAAGCCCGTCCGATTGGGCGTGCATGCTTCAAAAAAGATATAGAAAAATAATAAAATATTAATATTGTTGATATAACTTAACCATAACTGAAATGACGATAAACAATTTTGTTATACATGAATAATCGGTAAAATAAGCCAAAAAACAATGAAGCTTAAGGTTTATGATCTTAATCTTTAACGAATGATAACATAAATTCGATCTGCAGTTATAATGGTGCAAACACGTAAAAAAGATATATATATATATATATAAAAACTTCCTTATCAACGGGAAAGGGATGAAAGGGACTTAATAATCAGCTAAAGATGTCAATTCATGGATAAATTCGGGAGCGTTTTTCTATTATTTGTAGAATCTGACATTTTTAAGGAGCAGTACACCTCCTTCTGGGATCTCAGCAACCAATTCCTCAGATTCTGGACCGATGCAATCGTCTGTAATCTTGACCTGTTACATGTTAAAAATGATAGCACAATTACTGATATTGGAAAATTGTAATGATATAAAAAAACAGGAAAGTTGTGAGTTGTGATGAATAGATGGATATACCTCGAGTCCAAGGAGTTCACATAGTCTGGGTACTAATGGCTACAAGCTATATTTTGGGCCAACGCCCTTTGTTTGTCCCTAGAAACAAAAACAAAAAAAGTAGCAGAAAATAATAATCACAACATGTAAACTTTCCATAATACGTCCCTTTTAAAAGAGATTGAATTTGTGTTTTAAGTTTTAACATATTATGGTAATTTGTTTTCATAATACGACCATATAAAATGAAGATTCATAATAATCAAGTTTGAGAGGTTTATTGTTCTTACCATCCCTGGACAGGCGGGGCGATCAAATGGGTTCGAGTTGACCCACAAACACTTTTTGACCTATTTAAAAAAAGAAACTATAAAAAAGGATCCTTAAGTTATGACTAAAAAACCTAAACTTTCACAGTAAAAATCTGAATCTTTTAAAAAAATGCATTCGGTCAAATACAAAGTAGGTAAATGAGAAATGGTCAAACGGGTCGAATCTGCCCATATTCTATTTTTAATGAGACTTAACTTAACTTATTTCCTTCCTTGGGTACAAAACTCAAAACAAAAGCTTCTGTATAAGATTTAGTATTCATAATCACAACCCATAAATACTTGTGAGTTGTGACATAAAAAAATTAGAAATTATGTGGAGAAGCTTACATATTTAATTAATTATAGACATCTTGTGATAATTATAAAAGTTATTGAATAGAATGATTTTAGATGTTGTATGCAATACACGCTTTTGGGTTGAGTTTTTTCACATTTGACCAGTTTCCATTTAGCTCAATTTATTCTATTTTACCTTTCGATCCATTATATTTAAAATTAATATAACCTGAATGGCTCCATTCATAACAAATGGGTCAAAGTTACTTTGCATAATCTCGATTTGATCAGATGAACACAACTCAATATTAACTTTGCAGTTGTGCCAGGTACCATGTGGATCAACAATCCCTGGAGCCAATGCATTCTTTATCTGTAAAAAAAAATAGCAAAAGTAAAACAAAAGAAAAGTAAGAAGTAACATAATTTGGTGGTTTTGTCTTTTTGGATAATTATTTATATGATTTCCTCAACACTCTAAAACCGACCTAATGACCTTGAACTGCAATATATTCTAACCTGCCATGAATCAAGGAACAACCTATCTGTTTTTATGTTTTGGAACTCAGCTATAAATTATTGTTACAAAATATGTTAAACGTTTGAATATTATGAAATATAGTTTGTTACCCTAGTGTAGAAATCTGGAGGTGAGTAGGCGTCAAAATGCGTATGTGAGAAATCATAATACCATCCTTCACGCATATACACCATTACCTGAAAACCATCAATCAATACATATTTTATTAAAATATGAATTGAGGAAAATGAATGAAATTTAGTTGGTTCTTTTTGTGTCATTTTGACAGGTAATGCAACTGTAGGGTCAAAAATGGCATCATTTTTCATCAAAATATCAGGTTTCTTGACATTACCATTTGCCTTAAACATTCCTTGCATAGCCCAAAATGACACGTTTCAATGACAAAAGGTGATTACCTCAATGTAATAGAGAACTTGGAACCACCTTGTCCTCCTACTAATCCAACATTCGGATAAAACCCTCTAAACCAGTTTCATCTCTCAAAGTTGAACCTAACCAAACATAAATCAATCAGCAATATTCAACCAATTCAGGCTCCAATTCCAAAATCTTTTCACAATCAGTCAAATTTGACTATTAAAATGAAGACTGAAATCTTACACGTTATTCAAAAATAGGAGACATCAGTTAATCAAGTTTTAAGCATGTTTGACTTTACATAATCAAGTTTGACATATTAATTGGTCAAACTTAACTATTTAAAATAAAATTAAGACTGAAATCTTACACATAAACATGTTTTACTTTAAAAGTCAACTTTATTTCAAAATAATCACAGATTAATTTTGAAACTTACCCGATCCAATAAGGCCAACAAAGAAATGCAAAAGCTGCTAGCTGGAATAATGTATTCGAGTTTTCGTTGTATGACAAATTATAATGCAAGAGGTACCTGGATGACCAAAACAAAAACAAAAAATTGGCTCAAGATATATGATAATAATCTAACTTTATTTAATATAATGATTTTGAAATTTTTTTGGATTATTATACCTTTATACAGTTACCTGTATAATCACAAATCAATTCAGTGACAGTTAATATCCGAATAGGTGGTGATTTTGTTGTATAATAACATTCACAAAAACTACAAAAAAAATTGTGATTACCATATATCACAACTGAAATCAATGAATCCACATAAAAAAAACATTAAAAAAGACTTATATGAAAGTGTAGTATTTTATTACATGATTTGCATTCATTTGGATAAAAACTTTACGTAGTTAAACCCATGTGTCAACAGAATGATGCATCAAAAACATCACAACTGATTAATCAACAAATAAAGATGACAACTTTAAAAGGTAAGGACAAAAGTTTTGTGAAATGGGGGTCCTTAATTCCAAATTAGTTAGGTTTCCTTTCAGATCGATTTACGATATATAAATGATATTTCTCAGCATATAAAAACTCAATTTTTTTAGTGCAGATGGTCAATTTATAGAAAATGCCCCCCAATTTCAACCATAACCACAATTTATACAAAGCAGCGAAATTACTTCACCAACTTATGCCAAAAGTGTTATGTGGTATTCCAAATGATGAAATCAATCAACGGTGTTCAAAAAGAGGTTCATTTAAAATCCCTAAAAATGATGTAAACTCTTAAAAGTATTTAAGAATTGTTATCAAGTTTTCATAAATAAGAATTGTTCTCAATTGGGAATTAAGGATTCAGTTAATTGCTTGAGAAACTTACCTGTTACTACTCCATCACAAGAAGATACTAAGTTGACCTGCATTCATCGAATTCGAACTCAATTGGCATGCTTCAATCAACAACAAATTCAAACTCAAATTAATTCGTGTATGGATCGAAACAAATAAATAACAGCATATCGGTAATCGATTTAGCAGATCGGGGTTTTGATTGGAATGCGCTGCGGAATTCGATGGGTAATCGATTTAGCAGATCGGCAATATGATGTTAGCAAAACGGGGATGTGATGCAGGAGAGATACAGAGTAGAGTAGAGGGAGAGAGGTTGGAATGAAAATTTAGGGTTTTTAAAAAGTTTGTGTAGAGGGAGACAGAGGGAGAGAGACGGAGTAGAGAGAGTAGAAGGAGAGATATGGGATGCCACGTGGACGAATTAGAGAATTACACGTGGCATTATGGACCAATGAAAATGTTTGAAATTGATTAGTTGGCAAAATAAAATCATATGTAACCTCATATATAGGTTAAAATTGGAGGCCCTTCATAAATAATGGCCATATACAACTGCTCTACTTGAGTAACCACTGCTTTGTATCTCTCGGGATGAATACCTAACCTTCGGTAACCATAAAACTGATAATCGGTTGTCACAGTTAACTTTGATTTGGTTGATGCTACTAAAAGAATATAGTTTCACATACGGTTGACATTATTCAGTTTGTATGATATACAAAACACCATATACGTCAATTAACTTAGTCCTTATCGTAAATCAACTTTGCATACCTCAAGTTTTTTGTTATTAGTTTTTAAGCTTGATCTTGTGACCATGTTAAAATTAATGACACTGTTACATCTTTTTCGCTCTAATGTTTTGTCCCGCTTCAACATGTGAAACAACTTACGAGCAACAATGTTAGTGCTAAAGATACGTGGAGTAAGACAACACGTGCTGTTTTTAACAAGAGTGACGTACTCTCTGGTCAAATACAGACAACTCATCGGTCCTCTTCAGTACTTCAATATTTCTCGGACCGGGTATCACAATCGTTGTTAGAAAAGTGTGTCAATTTTTATATGTCAACAAATCGCTCGCTAATTGACTCAACTCAGTTATATGGTGCATGCGAAATATCTCTAGTCAATTTTCCTTCTCAATTCTTATTTTGAGACGACAAATTCTCGCCACACTTTCTGGTCTTCATGTCCGCTCGGTCCGATTACAGATATGCCACGTTTAACCATTTTCACCTAAACCTGCGACGTGTTATCAAAGGGAATCGCCACCAAGACAATAAACAAACAATACTCCATCAAGCACATGTCCATAATGATGCTCAATCAAATACAAATTAATATAATTATTTACTGGCCACCACCTACTTCCTCTAGAATTATCTAGGCAAAAGAGAACATTAAAAACATGGTCAAACTCGTGCACTATTTTTAATTAATGGTAACTTGATCTCTACATATATACTACTACATCCGTATCACAATTCATTTTTATTAATTTCAAAATAAATAATGCCCTTTAAAATTTTATCTTATTTGGTACAAAAATTTAACTTAGTAATTATTTACTTTAATAAAATAAAATAATTATAACTATTTCATCATTATTTTTACACTTAAACACAATTAATATCAATATATTAAAAAAAACACAATATCATTTTAACACTCATTATAATATTCATTTTAATCTATCTTAACACTCATTATATTATATTCTACAATAAAACCGACAATATATCATTTATTGTAATCCAAAGGTACTAAGGTAGTATTATGTTAACCGTATGATTCAACATTAGCATGTTGCTGAAAATTCACGACAACTTTTGAATCTAGACGCATAAAAACAAGCATACATGAAAGAATCCACACACAAGAGATGCTCAATTGTTGACAAACGATTGGTGTTATAAGATTTGCTTGAGAAGATTTTACAGTTTCATAGGTCAAATAAACGCTAACAAGTACCGAGACAAAAGGTTCATAAACCAAAAGCCAATAATCCTCCCCTGTTTTTCGCTCGAAACCTGTATAAACTTACCCTCCAAAAGCAAAACAAAAAAACCAAAACATTATCCCCACTACCATACTACTACTAAAACCGCTAAGCTACATAGGTCAGCATTTGAAGGTTGTCAGCCATTGAAGATCGATAAAAGAAACTAAGCCTAAAACATTAAAACCCCAAGTTTATGGTGCTAATCGACTATTTAAACCACTATCGATCCATGTTAATACGATTGGTTAGGCCATATGAAGAACTCAGCCGGAGAAAGCATTGGACCAGAGGTTTCAGGTACACCACCACCGCCGCCATTCCCACCACCATGGAGGTGGTGGAACAAACTCTGATGATGATACATTTGTGTTGAGTTTGGATCATATGGCAAGGCATAAGCTGGCGGCACAGCTGTGAAACTGATATTGTTGGCGGTGTATTGTGGCGGCAGTTGGTGGTTGCTGATCAGAGAAGGTTTCTGTTCCGCCTCAGAAGATACTTTTAGCCGCTTGGCAGCTCCGCCAACGGGAAGGGAGCTACTGGAAATTGCTTCCACATCATAACGATTCATTTCAAAGTTCGTTACAGCATTCACGCCTCTGAATTTGATGGCAGCTATGTCGTATGCTTCAGCTGCTTCCTCCTCGGTGGCTGCAATAAAATAATATCATTATATGATCAAGTTAAAAATATATAAGAATCGTCATTAATTTATTATGATTTATAACATACCGAAAGTCCCTAAATAGAGATCTTTGTTGCCAGCAACGCGACCAATTCTTGCTTGCCAACGACCTTGTTGGTGATGCCTTGTTACACCTCGGTAGATCGATGCTCCCCGAGAAAAACCGCTGCTTTTCCTGTGTAATATCTCAACAAACATGTTAGGAAAAATCATGATTTAATTGGGGAGTTTAAAAAAACTTGATAGATATGTTTACCTTCTAAGAGAAGCAATGAATTCTTGCTTGGTTGCATGTTTCATGTCTTCTAATTCTTGTGCATAAGTTGCAACCTGAGGAAGAATAAAATAAAGTGTGCTAATTACCATGATCTTAAAAAAGTGAAGGCAAGAATTTACCGGAAAGTTTGTAGTGGCGGTGGGACCCCAGTACTTCAAAGCAGCCAAATCATATGCTCTTGCTGCCTTGTCCTCCTTGTCATAACCACCTGAGTAATAATTCAATCAAGTTCATTATAATCATGTTAAACATTGTCAATTTATTAAATAATTAAGAACATAAACGAGCGAAAGGAAATATGAAAAGGATTTACTCACCTAAGTACACTGCATATCAGAAAATTGAAAGTTGAGAAACCACCATCCGAATTGGCCATGCAAAAAAAAAAAAAAAACAGTCAAAAGAAATGAACATTAGCTTAAATACAGTGGTCCATGATAGGAGTACTTTCAAATAAAGTAAAAGCCAAGGATTGCAATGCACACATTTGCATTATTACATATGTTTATAAGACGGAAATGTAATCACTCGTTTTAAGCCCCAAAAACCATCTCCGAAGTTAATGAAACTGTCTCGACTAGTAGTAGTTCTAAAAAGGAACGTATATTCATTAGAAGTACATTAAAAAGGCATGAGCTTTTAAGTGAATATCTTTATTAGTTTGAAAAAGAAATGTATGTGGTTTGACTTGGTCAAAGCAATAAAAAATGAGGGGGGGTAAAAAGAGGAAAGGAAAAGCAAAAGTGAAAAGCAAAGGCATGTATGTACAAAAGCACAGAGAAGAGCAGGCACACTATTAAGTAGGATACAGACTAGTGTAGTATTTGTGTGTAGGTATGTGATTGAAATTGATGGATAGATATGGAGAGAGAAGGCAAGTGTAAGGGGGTAACTTATAAAATCCAGTGGACAAAAATGTGCCATTTAGGGGAAAAGTGGCAGCCTATCTGGAATTAAAACCCTGTGAAGAAGCATAAATACAGAAACAAAAGAAACTAGAAGAAAGTACATGAAATGGTACAATTACAAACATCAATCAATCATCACCAACAACATACTACTGATGGATTTGAAATCTAAGGTCGTAATCTCATTTAAATTCTAGTCTTTATATGATTTTGAATCAAGAAAAAATGTACTATTGATTTTTAATTTATTATCCTACCCGTAAAATAACTGATTTGGAATTCATTAATTCTCTTTCTTAACTTATAAATAAGTAGGAAGAAAAGTAGAAACATTTAGAGCATCACGCTCAAGCCAAAGAGTCACCTCAGCCTTTCACTTTTCACATTTATGAACCAAAATATCCTTTCATTTATAACTCGTTACACCACTTTTGGACCTACTAACCAATACCTTTGCTCTTAAATCAAGTTAGTTTTAGTAACCACAATTGAATTTTTGGATTAATGTAACATAGTATTTGAAGAAATCACTCAATAGAAAGTAATTAATTAATTAATTATAATGAGGTAACAAATTAATTATAATGAAAGAAATTAGGAAAGTACCTTGACGTCCTTTCCTTGCTTGACCTTCCCTTCTACAGCTGTTATCCCAAAGATGCGCTTCGTATCTACCAGTCCACCTATGTCTGCAATGGAGTGACACATATCAACTTACTGTACAACTCTTTATACATAGCGTACAAATCAATCTCATGAATCAAAAAATTTCGAACACCTTGTAACACCCCTGTAGATTGACGTCCTTTGGCCAAACGTATCAGCAATCTTCTTACAACTATTCCGATCACCGGAATCAACCGCCACGATAGCCTTCTCATCGGAAACCTGTTGGGTGGTTCCGCCGCCGCCGCCTACGGTGGTCGTGATACCTAAAGACAAAGCATTCATTGGACACTGTACATAAGCCAACTCATTACCAGACTCAATCGACTGTCCTGCGAACTCGGTCAGATGCGTCGCTGAGTCATCAACTTCCGACCCCGAGTTCGCCGAGAACGTCTGGAACCCGGTGGTTCCGGCGATACCATTGAGATCTTGTTGGTCGGAGAAGTAAACGGAGCTGCTTCCGTCGTACATGTGAGTTAACGATGACGAGTCTTGGGTTTCCGTCTGTGATGCGTCGGTGTAATGGAAGGACTGCATGGAGTGGGTGGTGGGGGCGGCGGTTGTGGTGTTGTCGCCGCCGAGGAAGTCTTCTAACTTCGGAGCTTGTTGCTGGTTCATATGGGATTCCATGAAGCTTCGAAAAAGCGGTGATTCGCCGCCGTCTTTGACATCAACATGACTGTTACTGTTGTCTCCGGTGTACATCGTCGACGGCTTTCCGCCGTTGGTCCAACCTGAACCGCCGGAAAACGTTAAGACTGACCACAGCAAACACATGCAAATCAACAAATAGAATATATCCACCGATATACATATAAACAAATAATATATGCACAGAAAATCAAGCAAAAATTAGTTCCTCGATATTACATCATCAGATATTTATTTTTAGATATTTGCACACAAAATCATATTTTCCTCAACAACTTTCGTTATTTCTCCGACATCAAAACGGAAATTCGGGGACCGTTAAATTTCAAAATAAATGAGAAAAAGACAACATATTTAAGATGGGTTTTGAATCTTGAGGCATAAAGTAATAATCTTTTTCAAAAACTAAAAGAATTGAAGTAGAAAAGATACCATTTTGATAGAAATTATCGTTAAAGTAATACTGCTGAGGTTGAGAGGTAGCTGAAGAAGTTAACATCTCCATAGGTGAGAGTGAAAAGGAGAGCCAGTTATTATCAGGAGCCATTTTTGAGGTGGTGATAATCAACCGAACATTTGAAATGAAAGTTTAGAAATGGAGTAAAATGTTAAGAAGTAAGATAGTGGGGGTGAAAATGGAAAAAAAGAAAGATTAGTGTTGAAGGAAGCACATGCAGAAGCTGGGTTTCCGGCACCGGCAGAGGGGTACTTGTATTGACCGCTGATCTTGAAATGAATTGAATGAATATTAGAGAGAGAGAGAGAGAGAGAGAGAGAGAGAGGTGGAGGTATATAATGGGATGAAAGAGTCGGTTTCATCTGCCACACCGGCGGAAAACCAGAGGGAAAAAACAAAACATTGTCCCTTCGGTTTCATTTTATATTATAGTAATTCCATTTTATCTTTGACTAATTGACTCAATAAAATATCTTGATACTCTATACTTCCTCCGTATACATTTTTTATAAATGATGTTTCATAATAAATGATACATAGAAGTTATCTTATTAGGAATCTGTTAATGAAAAATAGATTTATGTATCATCATGATTCATGAATATTAGTCCACCTCTTAGACCGCTTCCAATAATGACAGAAACTGACGCCGTTAATTTATGTCAACTCAGTGGCACGTCAGCAGACACACTAACAAACATTAAGCTGACGTAGTCATGCCAACACCACACCTTCTCTTCACCAAATTTGGGCCCCACCATCTATTTTACTTTATTTTTAATTAAAACAAATATATAACTAAAAACATAATACTTTTATTAAAAAACATTACAAGAATTTAAAAACATTAAAATAAACAATACAATAAAAAAGCATTACAATAATTAATGTTGGCGGAAATTTGGTAGGAGTTGCGAAATGTGGTCCACTAGTGCATTGTGAAGTTTGTGATGCATTGCGAATTTTGTTGGTCAGATAGCGGATACTTAAATGTCTTCACAATGGTTGACCATTCCGGATATATCCAGTCACCGAGATAGTATCCCTTAGTGAATTGTTGCCCGGTAATGGTAAAAGGAATAGTGGGAGTTCTGTCTTGCAGCAAGTCTTTGAATAAGTCTGATGCATTAAGGACATTGATATCGTTGCTCGAACCAGCAGGGCCAAAGTAAGCGTGCCAAATCCACAAATCGTAAGACACAACTGCTTCTAGCATGATCGTTGGACACCCTTGGTCACCTCGTGTGTATTGTCCTTTCCATGCCACCGGGAAATTCCTCCAAGGCCAGTACATACTTTCTCGGCCCTCTAGGGATCTAAGCGACTTCTTCATCGTCCTCTGTATCCGATGAAATAACATTCACAATTGCGACCATTGCCTTGGCGTTATAACAATTGGCTATCAAAACAATAGCTTCCAAATCGGAATCACAATCGGAAGAGGAACCACAACCATTATCCATTTTATAAGTATTGTAGCGTGGGAGAAGAGAGAAATTTTGTTGTGAAAATTATAGAATGGAGGTTGGTATTTATAGAAGTTTAAAAAGTTAAAAAAAATAAATAAATGAAAAAATATTAATAACGGTAATATTACCGTTTGGGAAAAAAATTAAAAAAATTAATTTTTTAATCAATTGGGCCCCACCATCTTCAATCGATCCCCCTCTCTCTCACTCGTCTTTAAAGCGGCGTGACCCAACCGGCCGACGGGATCAACCGGCCAGCCGTGCCAACAGTGATCTCAACCGGCGGGATCAACCAGCGCTTCTGTTGGCACCCGTCTTATACTACCTCTATTTCAAAATATATTATACTTCCTCCGATTCAAAATAAGTGATACACTTTGAGTTTCACGGTTTTTGAGACAAAATATTACAGTGATGGTTAAATTAGATTAATTGGATGGTTAGTGGAGAATGGGTCCCCCACATTTTGTATAAAGTGAGGGTAAATGGGTCATTTCACTTTGTTAAAGTAGATAGTTAGTCGGTGTAGGTCCCACTATTTTTTGTCAAATAAAGTAACAATTCAAAGTGTATCGCTTATTTTGAATTACCCCGAAAAAGAAAGTGTATTACTAATTTTGAATCAAAGGAAGTACATTTTTCTTTTTAGAATATTTTAAAATAAATAATATAATTTGAAACTTACGTTATTTGATAAAACTTAGCGTGCCTCATACTCGCTAATTATCTCTTTTAAGAAGGTGAAATATCTCGATAAACTTATTTTAATCAAAATGTGTGAGACTGACTTATTACTCACTAACTATCAAATTAAAGTTAATTTAATCTTCATTGTAACCTTTTAACTTAAAAACATGAAACCTCAAGTGCATTATTTGTTTTGAAACGGATGAAATATTAAACTTCTTATTTCCTTTTAAATTTGTCTAAAATAAAATTTTCATTTCTCAAATAAAGTTTATTTAATATAAAGTTCACATTTTCCCTTAAATACCAAGATCTTATGGAAAAATGACTTTACAAAAATGAACATAACTTTATTTTATGCCTAATTTTCAACTCGTTTGCCTTTTTAAACTCATTAAAAAATCTAGTTTTGTGAAACGCTTTGTTTGACACACTGAACTTTAGTATTGAAATTTTATGAAAATTAAATTTTCCCTACAATTTGTGTTCTTAAGTTGAACAGAATTTTAAATATTAAATCTATGACATTCTTTGAATCAATATAATTTTGGATTGTCCTAGATATTCTAAGAATCAACGAAACCAACATATGATCTTGTTTTTTACTCTACATTAGATTTATACTGATATACATTACTTTGTATATTGCTAAAGCATATGAATATAAGTACGAATAATGTGATTTGTCATTATACACCTAAATTATCACTTTAAAAGTGGTGGGGGACTGGGTTATGGGAGGGTTTTCGCTGGTGCCGAACGGAACTAGACTTGGCGGGTTCTTAGAACCTAAGAACCGGAGCCAGTAATAGCGGTTCCACAATTATCAGAACCGGAGCCACCGGTTCCACGTCCGGTTATCCAGTCTCTAACATCGTAAAATTTTAATAAATTATGCGAAACCGTTAATTTGAGAACCTGTAATAAATGTTGTGGACATGCATTGATGGTTGATCTTTGTAGATATTATTACAATTAAGTTTCAAGTTTAAAATATATAATTTATGATCGAGTAAATTACACAAGGTTTTTGTGGTATATAACTAATTACAACTTTAGTTCTCTAAATTTGTTTGTTACATTGAACGTATCTGATGTATGTAATTTATTACACCGGTTGTCCATTGCATAAAGGTAAATTCCCATTAACACTTGTACTACATGCATAATTAGTTGTACATTTCATTGCTAGTGGCCCTCTTCTTTGGCACCGTCATCCTCCCACAACCACACCGAGACATACTTGCGCCAAACCTTATGTCAACCTGATCAGCCAAATTTTTTGTTTGCTTATGTAGTGTGTGGTGTGACTGAAGAGTATTTTGGCGAGTCACAAAATAGGTAATTTGACTTAAGTTATAAATGATGTGATTTGACGGAGTGAATGAGACATGTGGAATTTTGAAGTAACATTATTGTGGTGTTAATATGTTTGGCTCAAGCTATCATACACCATGTTCAAACTTCTTCAAATCAATTCCATGTAAACATGTAAACCACGTGTAGTTTCACGTTGATGAACCAATAAGGCTAATGCTAATTTTATCCAGCCTTATTAAACAACTAGTCTCTAATAATACTTCATACTTCATTCGTTTCAAAATATTGATGCAAATTAGTTTTTACATTTTTTGACGCAAAAGATTATAATGAAGGTTAAATTAAATTAAATTAGATAGTTAGTGAGTGAGGGTCCCATATATTATGATTAAAGTGAGTTTAATGATGTTTAAAAGTAAAAGTAAGGGTAATGAGTAATTTCACTTTATTAAAGAAGATAGTTAGTGGGTATGAGTTCCACTACATTTTACCAAATAAGGAAAGTTTCAAAGTGTATCACTTATTTTGAAACACCCAAATATGAAAAATGTATCACTTATTTTGAAACGGAGGAAGTAAGAAATGTATTTTAACTCACTCAGCAAATGAACAACGAGCCTGATTTCACGTTGATGGGGGCCAAAATATCTGAAAAACATAAATTGATAAACATGTCTTTCTAATGGGATGTTGTTTTAGTGGGAGAAGTAAAAGAAATACTAGTATAAAAATAAGAAGTGATTAGAAAGATGAACTATATTTGGAAAAATATAAATCAAATATTTTGCATGTTGAAATACGACAAAAGTAGAGTTTGCAAGGAAGCAAAAGTGACTAGAGAGAAAGGGTTTATTATTTTTGGAATATAAATTAAATAACAATAATAAGATATCTGAGTGATATTTGTCCTTTAACAGTTATTAATTGTAATACTACAGAAGGAAGAAATTTTGTCTGGAACAAGGTTACAAAACATCCGGGCTCGGCTTGATGTCGGCTTGGTTAACCCGGTAAACATAGTTACTTCTTTTAACCCAATTTTTTTGAAGGTTTTAGTTAACGATTAAATTATTGAATGTATTAGCAATTTGTATTTTCATTGATAGAGGAGGCATCGATCCCTAAATTACAAGGGTGATTGTTGATTGATGTATAAATTCAATTTTTTTAATGGCAAATTTATTACTAGAGTTTAGCAATGTGCTAAACAATTAAAATAACGAGTTTTTTATCCAATCAATCCAAAAAATCATACATTTACAATTTATGTGGTTTAGCTATAAAAATGAACACAAAACAATATAATCAACTATATCTACTCTACGAAGGCTACCAACATCAAATAAAACCGAGTTCCTAAATTTACAAATCCACCAATATGTAGTATTCCCGATCACCTAACGTTTTAATCTCCTATATTTTGTAGTTGGACAAGCTTCACATTGTTGCCACCAATCTTCAAACGAGTAACCTGACCCGTATATTAGTCACTCCACCAACATGTACAAGTTCATAATTCATGTTCCAACATTTTAACAACAGTCTTAATTTGTAAACAAATTTAATTTTAATTTTAATTGAAATAATTTGTAAAATCTTCGTTTACGATCTGAACTAGCTTTATATCTTTTGGTCTACAAATACGGTATCAAACAACTCTTAGATTGGACATAAGGGGTGACTAAACTCAATTTGGTCACTCCTGTCATATCAGCGTTATATTAGTTTTTTCAGATTTGACAAAACACATGATAAATTCTGACAAAACTCATCTAACAGTGACCAAACCCACAACCAAACTTTAAAATTAATTTTATTAATACATGTTGTTGGAATAAAACACAGATCAACTTGATACTGATGCTGCAGTTAGTACTAATCATACTTAGTACTGATGGGGCAGAACATGTTACTACTGATAAAGTTGATACTGGTGTATACTATAACTTAGTTACTACTGATCAAAGCTTATTGAAGATACTACTGATCAAGAGTAGTTACTACTGACGTTGGTTTTGGACTTACTACTGGTTACCAGAGTTACTACTGACGATGCACATTTACTACTGGTGAATGATTTTACTACTGATACGCGTTTTGGAAGCATATCAAGTCCGAGATCTTCGCAGAGATAGTTATAGAATGTAATTAAATGTATATCTTTTATAATTCGATGTAAATCAAAGTCCTAGAATAACTAGGGTAAATAGTTTAGCTTCAAGGACTATTATAAATAGTTCCTTACGAATTGTAAACGTACGTGTGTATTGTTAACTCAATAATATACATTGAAGCTTTTTGTGAAACTGTGTTCTTAATACTTTCGCATATTATTTACAGTTCATTGTTCTTAATTACATTGATATAGTGTTGATCCGCTGCAACTTCTATATTCAATTAGATCTAAAGTGTTTATTAACTTCTCTATAGTTAATCGATCCTGACAAGTGGTATCAGAGCTTACTGGTTCTAGATCTACTATTTGTTAAGAACAACAAAAAGTTTTAATCTTAAAAACATACACATTATTAATCATGACTGATAATAATGAAAGCACTCAGGCCAACAAAATTCCTATACTCACTCCCAACAACTTTGGGATGTGGAAGAATCGTATTAAGCAATACATGCTTATTACAGATTATTCTATGTGGGAAGTTGTCCTTGAAGGAAACAAAACTGGTCCTGGTCAAGCAAGCAGCTCTGCAACTGAGGCAGACAAACTTAAGTGTGAGAAGGAAAAGAAGGACAAGGGAATCGAACTCAAAGCTCTAAGCACTCTCCTACTGGCCATTCCTAACGATTATCAACATCTCTTTGTTGAGTATGATGATGCAAAGGTACTATGGGAAGCACTGGAGAAGAGATTCGTTGGGACTAAGAGCACCAAGAGGAACATGAAGTCTGTTCTCAAACAAGACTTTGAAAACTTCAAAGGAAAACCCAATGAAACACTCACTCAAGTGTTTGACAGATTCAACAAGCTAATTGGTGAACTTAACCAGGTTGGGGTTAAGATGGATCAAGAAGATGTCAACATGAAGTTCCTAAGATCTCTTAGTGAAGAATGGGCCATGTATACAGTGGTATATAGACAAAGAGATGCTCTAGAAGAAAAAGAGTTGGATGAACTTTACAATGATCTCAGAGTATTTGAAACTGAGGTAAACCAAAAGAACCATTCTATTTCTTCTAATAATGCTGCATTTGTCTCTAGTACAGGTCAAGGTCAGGAAACCTTCATAGGAAAGGCTGCAGATTCTGAGGATGCTGCAAGAGAATCCTTCTTCACTAGTCATGTGCATACTGCATTGATTAGTGATGACTTGGAACAATTGAACCCAGATGATCTTGAGGAGATGGATCTTAAATGGCAGATGGCTATGCTAAGCCTAAGGACAAAAAGATTCTTAAAGAGAACTGGTAGGACAAGCCTCAACTTCAACAAAGGTGACAAAGCTGGATTTGACAAAACTAAAGTCAAATGTTACAACTGTAACACACTTGGTCACTTTGCAAAAGAATGTCCTCAGCCAGACAAAAGATCAAAATCAACTGCCCTTGTTTCACAACAAGGACAAGGTTATGACTGGAGCTTCCAAGCAGAAGAGCATGCTCAAAATCAAGCTCTCATGGCCTTTACTGACAACAAAACTGAGGTAAAACCTAAACCTTGTACTTCTGAATGTGCTAAAATTATTAAAAACCTAGAAAAAGAAAACACTAAATTAAATAAAGATTTAGCAAAAGCAGTGAGAAGAAATCATGAATTTGATGGTGTGATTACTGATCAAGAACATCAAATAAAGGTGTACCAGATGATTGATCAAAGGATAAAGGAAGAATTGCTTCAGGCTGTGGATGAGAAAGAATTTTATGAAATAAAAAATAAAGAACTAACAAGTAAATTAGAAGAATGTCAGCTTGAAATTGAACAAAATAAATTAACAATTAAAAAGTTTGAAAGAAGCACTAAAATTCTTGATGAATTAACTAATAATCAAACTACAGAAAAAGTTGTTCATGGGGTGGGATATCATGCTGTACCACCTCCATATAAAATCATTCCACCACTTAAAAACAGTTCAGAAAGAATCATTAATGAATTAAAAACTGAAAATCAAACTGAATCACATAATGAAACATCTGAATCAAATGATTCTTCTGATGATGATCAATCAATTGAATTTACAATCTCTCAAACTGAATCACCAAAATCAATTGATACAAGTTTTCACACAGCTCAAAGTCCAAATGAGTCTCCTAAATATGATGCAGAAAATATACCCAAAATTCTAAAAAGGGGAAACCAAAGAAATAGGAACCAACTCTTAGAACAAAGAAAAATCATAAAGGCTCAAGATAATAAATTAAAATGTGTTATTTGCAACAAGGTGAACCATTTAGCAAAGGATTGTCACTTCAATCCAATAAACTGCAAAGAGTTAAAGGAATTTAAAATTTTTAAAGAAAATGCAAAAACTTAAAAGTTAAAAGATACTACTGGTCCTTCAGTAGTAAATAAAATTAAAACTCCAATTGCTGAAACTCCAAGATTTGGAAGAAGTGCACCAAGATTTGTGCAAAACAGAAGAGTTGGAAGCCCAAAGAACAGCAACTACTTCAAGAACAATGGAAAATCCAATCAAAATAAACAATATTTTAAATTTTCCAACACCAGTAAAAACTTTACAACTTTACTACTGGTGTTAACCCTAATTATAATGCTGTATGGTACCAATACAAGAATACTACTGGTGTCAACCCTAAAAACACTACTGGTCAATCTAAAAATGGCAAGTACCAAAATACTACTGGTCCATCAGTAGTAAAACATTCAAAAGCTAAAAATCATGAGTATAAACCAAGATCAGTAGGAAATTATCACACCAGTAATACTTTCAAAAGGGCAGTAGTAAAACAAAACACCAGTAATAAACAAGTATGGGTACCAAAAATGTTTAAAGTTAAATCCCCAAAAGCTTATTTCTCAAAGGATGAACCCAAGACATATAAAGCTTGGGTTCCCAAACTTAACTAATCCTTTACTCACTTGTGCAGAGCATTCAGATTCCAGAAGAAGGAAGAACATGGCATATTGATAGTGGATGCTCAAGGCACATGACTGGAAATCTGCAAATTCTTAAAGATTTCAAGTCATTTGATGGAGGATATGTGGCATTTGGTGAGAATCCCCAGGGAGGTAAGATTACATGTAAAGGTACTGTTACTAATGGCAAAATTACCTTTGATGATGTATTTTATGTAGCTGAACTAAAATACAATCTTGTCAGTGTGTCTCAAGTTTGTGATAAAAAGAACAAAATTCTTTTCACAGACATTGAGTGCATCATTCTTTCTCCTGACTTTATTTTAGATGAAAAATATGTTGTTTTAAGAACTCCAAGGAGAAACAATGTGTATTGCCTGGATATAGGGGGAGAACTCATTTCTTCAAATGAGGTCAACTGTTTTATATCCAAGGCAAACACCACTGAATCAGAACTATGGCATAGAAGGATGTGTCACACTAATTTTAAAAACATGAACAATTTAGTAAAAAGAAATCTGGTCATTGGACTACCTCAAAAACAATTCAAGTGTGATCATCACTGTGTTGCATGCCTAAAAGGTAAACAACACAAGACTTCTCATAAGTCCAAAACTGTGAACTCTATTTCTGTTCCTTTACAGCTCTTACATATGGACCTTTTTGGACCTACAAATGTAATGAGTATTGGAAAGAAACAATATTGTCTTGTTATTACTGATGACTTTTCCAGATATACATGGATTTTCTTTCTCAGGACAAAGGATGAAACAAGTGAACTCATAAAGAACTTAATTGTCAAACTGGAGAACACATCTGATCAAAAAGTTAAAGCCATAAGATGTGATAATGGCACAGAATTTAAAAATGCTAACTTAATTAACTTTTGTGATTTTAAAGGTATTGACAGGCAATACAGCTCACCTAGAACTCCACAACAAAATGGTGTAGCTGAAAGAAGAAATAGAACCATCATAGAAGCAGCAAGATCAATGCTAGCAGACTCAAAATTACCAATTACCTTTTGCGCTGAAGCTGTTAATACTGCCTGTTATGTTCAGAACAGAGTATTAATAGTAAAGCCACATTTTAAAACACCTTATGAACTTTTTAATAAAAGAAAACCTTCTATAAACTTTTTGAAATCATTTGTTTGTCCTTGTACTATTCTGATTACAAGAGAACAAATTGGTAAATTTGACTGCAAAGCTGATGATGGAATCTTTGTGGGATACTCTACTCAAAGCAAATCATACAGAGTATTCAACAAAAGACTAAGGATAATTGAAGAAAGCATCAATGTATCCTTTAATGAAAATGTACCTAATGAACAAGGAAATGGTCCAGATTGGCTATTTGACATAGACAATCTAACCAAATCCTTTAATTCTAACATAAATTTCAATGCAGATAATTCAAATTGTCACAATCAAAAGGAAGGAACATCATCAATTAATACTGGTCAAGAGGAAATGAGATACATTGTAGTTAATACTGCTCCAATAGTTAATACTGATGTCAGTAATAACTCAAGTTCTGGAACCAGTAGTAACTCTGAGAATGAGGACAGTAGTAATTCAAATACTACTGACACCAGTAATAGTACTCAAAATACTACTGGTCCAAACATTAACCTAGATTCTCAAGATACTACTGATGCCAGTAACAACAACAATACTACTGATCTCGATGAAGACAATAGCAGTAGTAACTCTGACCAAGATGATGATGAACCAAACATCAATGACAATGAAGGATCACTAGAGGAACAACTGCCTGAGACAAATGAGTCCAATCTTGAAAATCAACTAGTAGTTGATAAAGCTACAACCACAAGTACTCAAAAGAACCATCCATTAGACCTTGTTCTAAGTGATGTTAACTCACCACTACAAACAAGAAGCAAATTAAACAAAAGCTTAACTGCAAATATGTGTAATATAAGTTTAATTGCTAATGAATGTATGTTTGAATGCTTTCTGTCTCAGGATGAACCAAAGAAGATCCAACAAGCAATGAAGGACTCAAACTGGATTGAGGCAATGCAAGAAGAACTCCTTCAATTCAAGTTACAAGCTGTTTGGACACTTGTACCTCTACCCAAAGGAAAAAGAGCCATTGGAACAAGATGGATCTTCAGAAACAAGAAAGATGAAAGAGGTATAGTGATCAAAAACAAAGCCAGACTTGTAGCCCAAGGATACACTCAAGAAGAAGGAATATACTATGATGAAGTATATGCTCCTGTTGCTAGAATTGAAGCCATAAGAATATTTCTAGCATATGCTTCATTCAAGAAATTTAAAGTCTATCAAATGGATGTGAAGAGTGCATTTCTATATGGGAAGATTGAAGAAGAGGTCTATGTATGCCAACCTCCAGGTTTTGAAGATCCAAAACATGGTGATTATGTGTTCAAATTGGATAAAGCTCTGTATGGCCTACATCAGGCACCAAGAGCATGGTATGACACATTATCATCATACCTATTGAAGAACAACTTTAAAAGAGGAGCCATTGACAAAACTTTGTTTACAAAGAAAGTCAAAGATGATATACTACTGGTACAAATATATGTAGATGATATCATCTTTGGCTCAACCAATGATTTATTATGCAAAGAATTTGAAGAATTGATGCAGATTAAATTCAAGATGAGCTCTATGGGTCCAATGAACTTCTTCCTTGGACTCCAAGTCAATCAAAGAACAGATGGTATTTTGATAAATCAATCAAAATATGTCAAAGACATCTTGGAAAAGTTTGATTTGAAAGACAGTAAAAGTGCTAGTACACCAATGGAAACACACAAACACCTACATCCTGATGTTGAGGGGGAGGATGTAGATGAACACTTATATAGATCAATGATAGGTTCTTTGATGTACTTAACTGCATCAAGACCTGACATTATGTATAGTGTTTGTGTGTGTGCAAGATATCAGGCAAGACCTAAAGAATTACACCTGCAAGCTGTTAAAAGAATATTCAGATACTTGAAAGGCAAACCATCACTAGGTCTATGGTATCCACATAATTCACCCTTTGAACTCATATCCTACACAGATAGTGACTATGGAGGTGAATGTCAAGACAGAAATCCACTACTGGTGGATGTCAATTCTTTGGATCAAGACTGGTGTCATGGCAATGCAAGAAACAAACAAATGTATCAACATCAACTGCTGAAGCAGAGTATGTAGCTGCATCTGCTTGTTGTGCTCAAGTGCTCTGGATTCAAAACCAGCTTCTAGACTTTGGTATCTCTATCCTTAAAACTCCTATTTTTATTGATAATCAAAGTGCTATTAGTATTGTGAACAATCCAGTAAAACACTCTAAAACCAAACACATTGAAATAAGATTTCATTTTATAAGAGACTGTAATGAAAAGAAATTAATCAAAGTTGTTAAAATTCATACTGATGATCAATTAGCAGATATTTTTACAAAAGCATTTGATGTAGGAAGATTCAACTTCTTGGTTAGCAGTATTGGAATGATTTTGATAAATTAAAATATCTCTTAAAATCATGTGTAAAGTTTGTTGTATAAAGTTATTTATTTAAAGTGTTTTACTACTGGTAGATCTGTATTACTGATTGTAGGCATGTGTACAAAATACTACTGGTAGTTTATTACTACTGGTGTGTATTAGGTATACATAAATACTACCGGTGATCAGTACTACTGGTATTCACATATACTACTGGTCTTGTGTGTTAGTGATTACTACTGATGTCCATAGTTACTACTGATGTCAAAATCCTTAGTTACTACTGATGTTGGTAGATACTACTGACGTCTTACTACTGATACCTTATTTACTACTGGTCTTTCAGAATCACAATTACTAAACTAACCTCCATGAAAATAACCGTTATGTTATGATTCGAAGGGCATTTTAGTAGTTTTGCAGGTTAAATCGAAAGATATAAAAGGCGGCAGTCAATTAATCTAGCATTATCTTCACTTCGATTTGCTAAATTCTCTCGATAAACCCTAGTTTACGATCAAAACCCTTCGTCAGTAACAAAATTCATTCCAATTCTTCTCAAAATTCAACAAAAATGGCAACTCTAAAATCTTTGAATGTTGAAACCGATCTCAAATACTCAGAATTTCACAATATGTGTGCCTTCCTAAAGAATCCCGACGGCACAAAAGATTTTCGTCCGATCGTCAAGTTCTTGAGAAATTCTTATATACAGTTTGCTTTAACTGTAAAACCAAAATCATATCAACAGCACTTGGTGGATTTCTGGACCAATGCTGAGCAAACGGAAGGAACAACCATATCAATGATTAAATCAAACGTAGATGGAAAGCATATCACAGTAACAGAACAATCAATCAGACACCATCTACAACTTCATGACGATTCAGGTATGTCTACTCTTCCGAAGGAATACATTGCTGAAATTTTACAAAAAATGGGTTATGAGGGAAGACTGAATATAGTAACCTTTCAAAAGGGTCTTCTCTCCCCACAATGGAAATTCTTAGTACATACTATTCAGCATTGTATTTCTCCAAAAAGAAGTACTTGGAATGCGTTTAATAAGGCAATATCCTCTGCTGTTGTCTGTTTATCCACAGACCAAGTATTTAATTTTTCTCAAATGATTTTTGAAGGTATGTTGGGAAATCTTAGTTCTTCTAAATTTTTAATGTATCTCAGATTTCTACAACATATCATAAATTGTGAATTACAAAACTTGTCAACTCCTAAAAACATTTTCATATTACCTGAGTTGAACAAGAAAGTTTTCTCAAATATGAGAAAACAATTTAAATTTTCGGGCAAGGAAACCCCTCTGTTTCCTAACATGATCAAAGATCAAACAACTATTGGAGAGGGTTCAACCATTGTTACAACCCAAGTTGAACCTCAACCCACTCCATCACCCCCAAATACAGCCCAAACACCACCCCAACTAGTCACTCAATCAACAGCCCAAACAGAAGTCCTGAATGTGTCCCAGGAACTTGATATAAATCTGCAGAGTGCTACTCTTCACTCTGTGGAAGACCTACCAGATAAAACCAAAAACATTTCCACTATTTACAAAAGAAAGAAATCTTTAAAGGACACCAGGGGACAAATTGAGTCAAACCCCAGGCTCCAAGAGTTGTCCTCCAAGGAGGAGAGAGGACATGAGGCGAGGGCTTTCACTACTGATGCCCCAAAGGTGGGTGCACAGGACAGTGAAAACATCATTAGGACCCAGACCTCGGCAACTTTGAGTGATGACTCATTTAAGGAATTACTCAAAGGACCCCGGTGCCAAGAAACCACAAGGGGGGGCATCTCTGCTTCTTCTAGGAAGAAGAGGATGTCTAAAAGACCCAATGAATCACCAAGAAGTGATGAGGGCAGATCTTTTGAATTGATGGATAGGATGGAAAACCTCAAAGCCAATGTACCTGTTAGTGAGCCCGATGATCTTGCTAGATGGAGTGAGGGCAGTATTAAAATCAACCAATTGACGGAAAAAGTGGATTCTCTTGAATCCACTGTACAAGATTGTCTCAAGTATTTAACAAACAAGGGAAAACAATGGCTGCCATGAAAAGGCATGTCAATACCATCAACAAGAGAATGAGATTCTATGAGCACATGCTTCATCAACAAACTAAAATCATCAGGAAATTGAAGAAGAAAATTGATGATAGTGAGGCTCCACCAGTTGAGCTCACTAAGGGGGAGAAGGACAACATACAGACCATGATTGATGAATCAATTGCGGCAGCAGCATCCTCTCTCCTAAATTTAAAAGAAACAAAAGTTGATGAAGGCCCAGAAATGATGGTTACAGAAGATGAACCAATCACTACTGCTACTATGGAAAATCAAGCTGAAAAAGAAGTATCAGTAGTAAAACCTACTACTGATATCATAGCAGTAGTAAATGAAGAAACGACAGCAAACACTACTGATGCCCTATCAGTAGTAATCTCTGAAGACATACCAGCAGTAACTACCTTAGTTACTACTGATGACATTATTGAGCTGCCACCACTACTAGAACCTAAAGTAATACTTCCACCATCTCCAAAAAGAAAAACAACACAAATGGTGGTGAAAGATATTGATGATGATGTAAATTGGTTAGAAGTTGATGAATGCTCCCTGCCTCCACATCCTAAAATCCTTCCTTTGTCTCAGATACAATACTATGGTCCCAAATTTGTCCTTGAATCTGAACCAGATAAAAAGAAAGATAACTACATAGGAAAGGGAAAGGAAGTTGCTGATGAAGACCAACCTAATAGAGCACAAGGTCATGAAATGGTCAACAAAATCAACTATGCAAAATCAGCCAAACAGGATAGGTGGAAGGTAAAGAGAGCAAAGTACTTAAAAAAGGTTGAAGTATCTCTAGCAAATGAAAACAAAAGATTAGCAGAAAGGGCTAGAATATTGAGACAACCATTCACAGAAATCAAATTGGCAGATATAGCAGATATATCAAAACTGCCACAATTTCAACAAAAGGTCAAAACCAAACAAGTTGCTGAAACAAGAAAAGAACTACAAAGAAAAGAACTAGCAAAATTTAGGCAACTTGAATATGAAACATTAGAACTTATTGAAGCACAAGTACAAGAATGCAAAGAGCAGAAGGCTGATATGCCAGAACAATTTGCAGAGAAAAAGAAAGAAATGATCACATTCTTAAAATCAAAAGGTCACAACACAAAGGCCTTTGGAAGAATGAAGCTGATCAATTTGGTTGAAAAGTACTGTGTAGAAAAGAAGAAGGATCTTACTAAACAAGATATTAATGAGAAGTACACCACTAAACTTGAACAGATAGACTCCAAAGAAATAAAAGAAAGAAAAACAATAACTGGAGAATCATCTGGTGTATTCTCTCAAACTTCAAAGAAAAGGAAGACAATTACCTCTGAACTTGAACAACCCAAGAAGAAATTACAAATGGTTTAGGTTTATGATCTTCCCATTGCTCCCCTACAAAATAATCCAATCATCAACTGGAAATGTATAGATGATATGATTGAGATTATTAGAGAAGATAAGGTCATACAAAGATTCAGAGCTTGGAAACCTTTGGTCATGTCCCTAACCAGAAGTGACATTATCAAAATGTTGATCATTGGTAAACCAAGAATGACTAAGAAGAACTGGAAGAATTCAGCTGCAGGCTATCTTACTGAAATGATTGATGCTGCTTTCTATCCAGAAAATTATTCAGAGAAGTTTACAAATCCAGAGAATGTTCAAGCCTGGAATGTGCTGCCAACTGTCAATATGTACTTCTTTGAATATACAAGTAAGAAATGTGACTTATTCCTTTATGAGAAAGACTATCCTCATTCTGAGAAAACTCTTTATCAACTTTGGTGCATGAACTTTATTAAACCACATAATGTTGTGATGCTCCAAAACAAATTGAATGAATTTGTTAAAAGAATCAGCAAATATATTATTGCACAAAGAAATAAAAGGAACCAACAGACTTTAGAAGGTGATCAGAAAAGAGCAAAGTTATTGGAAGAAAAAGAAAAGAAGAAGTAAATAAAAACTTAGTTGATTGAAAGATAATCAATAAGTTTAGGGGGAGATTGTTGGAATAAAACACAGATCAACTTGATACTGATGCTGCAGTTAGTACTAATCATACTTAGTACTGATGGGGCAGAACATGTTACTACTGATGAAGTTGATACTGGTGTATACTATAACTTAGTTACTACTGATCAAAGCTTATTGAAGATACTACTGATCAAGAGTAGTTACTACTGACGTTGGTTTTGGACTTACTACTGGTTACCAGAATTACTACTGACGATGCACATTTACTACTGGTGAATGATTTTACTACTGGTACGCGTTTTGGAAGCATATCAAGTCCGAGATCTTCGCAGAGATAGTTATAGAATGTAATTAAATGTATATCTTTTATAATTCGATGTAAATCAAAGTCCTAGAATAACTAGGGTAAATAGTTTAGCTTCAAGGACTATTATAAATAGTTCCTTACGAATTGTAAACGTACGTGTGTATTGTTAACTCAATAATATACATTGAAGCTTTTTGTGAAACTGTGTTCTTAATACTTTCGCATATTATTTACAGTTCATTGTTCTTAATTACATTGATATAGTGTTGATCCGCTGCAACTTCTATATTCAATTAGATCTAAAGTGTTTATTAACTTTTCTATAGTTAATCGATCCTGACACATGTACCATTTATCATACATAAAATACAAGCAAATATTGTATGTTGCCTCACGACCGACTCTGATCATCCAGACGACCAAACTTATACCAAGACGCGTCACGTATAGTTGGTGTAAGGGGAGGACGCGTCGAAATGCTGGGATAGTATCACGACCGAAGGTTCAAATCATTTCCTTACTGATAGTCTTATAAGTTTAGTACGAGTCAAATCTAATAAATAACTAAAAATATATAATATACGGAATCTCAATAACTTAGTGATGAGATCAACCGATTTGTTGCGTTTTTTGTTGACTAAAATAACCCTGCCACTTTAACCTAATTCACACACTTGGCCTTCATGCGCACATCCTGTTCATATGCTTGTTTGTCTTTCCTTTGTTGGGCTAGATAAAGCATCCCTTTCGTTTTTTCCTTTGGCGCATTGTGTATCATATAATACCTTTTAAATCACAATAACTAATAGTACATTTTTTGTTTATATAGTTTCAAAATAAGTAATACATTTTATTATTTATTTTATTTAGTAAGAGGGAAAGAACTTATTTTTCACTAACTATTTGCTATAATATAGTGAAATTACTCTTGTACCCTTATTTTTACTTTTAAATTTCATTAGACCTTCCCTAAACTCGTCAATGGGGATGTGGAATAGAGAGAAGAACCTCGTCGAATTCACAGATTGAGAAATCGTCTTTTGTTGGGGCAGGCGATGAGGAGGTTGAGTTTTATGATATCTTTTTTATTAATAAACAGTTATGTGATAAAATTAATGAGTTAGAGATGAGTTGTTGTTGACATGAAATTGTCAGTTTCTTATAATCAAGGAATGTGGTGATGTGACAAAAATAATGAGTTTGAGAACTCGTCACTATTGGGATATTTCTTAATATCACTTTATTAAGAAGGAATGATATTCATTCTCCACTAATTTTCCATTTTAATCAATCCTAACTGACTGTCATTAGCATCTTCTTTATTATTTTAATCAAAATAAATAAGTATATCAATGTAACTATCTAATTTACTCACTTGTATATATAGAATTTCTTATGTCAAGTATTGATATTTTCACAATCCTACTAATTACATCATTTTTAAACCAAATTGAGTAAATTACCTTAAATAAGTTTTATTTTTTTCTTAATCAAATTGTTGTTTCTCTCATCATCTTGTAGTAAACTAACTATTAATAGTACTTAAATAGTTAAATTATTAGAAACTAAAGCAATTCAAAAGATATGATATTGGTGCATATTATTTGTGTCTACTCACTAGATTAAGAGAAGTGTCAACATCAATAAATGATATTAGGAAATAAAATGAATGACTTACATATATCATCTTTTAGTGAATATCAACATAAAATAAGCACAAATAGTAAACATAAATACTAATTCTCTAAATGAAATAGTTATTGAATTAAAAACATTAGGGGTGTTCGTTTGGATAATTTGGATATATCCGAACCAAATAGGTGAATCCAAATGGATTTTGGATTTTAAATGTTCAAACCGAACCATCCAAACTAATTTAAATCCAAACCGATCCGAACCAAATTACAATTTGGTTGGTTTGGATTTGTCCGAACCAAACAATTTTTTTCTTAATATACTTGCAGGGCTATCAATACCTGACACGACACGACAAAAATACACGAAACGAAACGAAATTGGGATGAAATTGAAATTTGAATTCGTGTTCGTGTTGTGTAAAACAAACACGAAGTCGTGTCGTGTTCAGAGATTAACACGAAATTGACACGATAGTTATATTTTATTTATATTTTTGTCGTGTTTTTAGCATGTGATAAGTAAAAGATTTGTTATTTTTGTTATTTATTTTGTGTTGTCGTGTTTATTATTTTTTAATCGGGTCGTGTTCGTGTTAGCAAAATAAAGCACGACTTCGTGTCGTGTCCTTTTCGTGTTGAACAAATCCGTGTCGTGTCGTGTCATTTTACCCAAAAACACGAAACGATAACACGACTTGACAACCCTAATACTTCACAAGACTACACAAGTATATAACATAACTAATATTAAGTTAATTATATACAATTTTAAAACGATAAACTACTTTATACATAAAAACAAGTCTAATTCATAGCTTTTGAGATTTCAAACCATGAGATATTCTGTTAATTTCCATAGTCCATAGATATTTGATCTTTTAGAAATGTGCTAGAATTGTTGGATATATATTTAAATATATGTAAACCAAAACGTTTACTATTTGGATTTTTTGGATAATCCGGATTTTACATTGAAAACCAAATCCAATCCGAAAACCAAACTATTAATTTGGTTCAAGTCCAAACCGATCCAAAAAACCAAAAAACCAATCCAAACGATCCAATCCAAATTGTCCATTTGGATAATCCGGTTATATCCGAATAGTGAACACCCCTAAAAAACATAATTTAAATTCCCACTTATAATTAGCATTGAGGACATATTTATAGGAAGTGGTCCCGGATCCGGAACCCACGTTGGCGTACATGCCCCAAAACCACTTTCTCGGATTCGGGGCTGATTCGATCCTACCCGACCAATTCACATTTTACTCGTTATGTATGCCCGTTTCACCTTTTTGTGTGCTTCTACACCGGCACGTGATACCACACGTGCGTTTGTGATCATCCTAGCTAGGTCTTCAACTACTTGACGTGGTTACGAATTCATAATATTTATCTATTTGCCCCTTGTACTTTTTATATATTCTGACATTTGATCCCTGTACTTCATTTCTTCCCATTAAGAATTCGTATAGATTTTGCCTATCATTTAAATGTATATAACTTTCAATTTCAAAGTTACCAACAAGAAGTTTACAGTTTACTTTTATAGAATTTTATTGAATTAATATGTACTTTATGTCTTTTAAAAAGAATGAATAATTAGTAAGTGTGATTGTTTATAAGTTAATAATGGTTTAATCGATAACTTTATTCCAACTTTTATTTATATCCCTAACTTCTTTTTTGGTATGTGTTTATCCTTAACTTTTGAAGTATTTATAATGTTTTAACCTTCAAACAAGTTTTTGTAATGGCTCTACATTTTTTTACATGCTATGATTTTAATGGTCAATTTTGTATACGAAGTATATATAATGTGGTGTTATATTCACATTTAACTTATGGACAGGTTACAATAACCATTTTGAAAAAAAAATAAAAGTAAGGAAAAAAATATAGCGAACATAATGCATAATCTAATACCACTGTGAGAACACATAATACGTGCTTGCTATATATAATGTGTAAGTGTAGTCTTGTATATAAAATGAACTTGTAACGAGTAATGATTGATGCATTTAAGCAAATATTTAAATAGAAGGGATCAAGGGAAGAATTATAGATTTTGTCAGGTGGATGCATCCCCTTTTCCTCGTCATTCTTCTTATCCTCGGCTTATTATACGCTGTAAACTTTTATTTCATATTTATATGAAATTAAAATTAGTTTATGTGTGAAAGATTAGGGTTCGTAGTGTAGAACAGTAGAGGCTTTTGACCTTTGACTGTAAACCACGTGCGCGGTATCTTTTGACTCGATGATCTTGGGCTGGCCGCACGTGCATACCCTTCAACTATTGGCTCATATTTTATTTACACTATCTTAGTTTAATTACCTCCCTACCCTGCATTCTGCACATTGCTTATACCCATTTCACATGTACATTATTTATACACACACATTGGGTTGTTATTATATGGTTTTCTTTTTCTTTCGGCCATTTTATTAAATTCATTTCCTTTAAAAAGGTGACACCATACACATATATACATTAGCAATACGTGAACATCTAAAATAAGTTAGCAAAATGTTACATATTGACCATAAAGTGATGACATAGTGGTTAGATTTAATCTTTAAAATGAAGAATTTCTCAAAAAGTCTCATGTTCAATCCCTATGCACAAAGAAAAAAACCCTTATGGCCACAGAGGTTCACCCGCGCGACTCCAAGCTACATGCAAAACAGGTGGTCTTCATGAAGTTAGTCGGCTCGCAAAGCGAGTTGAAATTCAGGTTACCAAGAAAATCTTACATACTAGATTATCTTGTATCATAGACATGACATTATATTTGGGTTAAAGATTAATTGGTAAAAAAAATAAAAATTGCTTGATGGTCATATTAATTGTTACTTAACTAAGTGTTATGACTTCTTACAAATTATAAGGTTTTTTTTTTTCTTTTTTCTGTTTGTACTTTTCATATTACTTAAACAATTGATGGTTATTTTGCTTGTTATTTTATCGTCATAATACTTTTTGTAATGTCATAATTTTTGGTATAATCTGGTGTATTTTGATGTCTTAGTTGTAAAATTTTGAACCATCTAATTTCTTATGGCATAGTTTGGTATGATTTCAAACGCTGGCATATATTACTATATTCTTTACCCAAAAATTATAATTGAAAGTTCACTTAAATCTTGAACTCAAAAAATCATAATTATACCATAATCATTAATCGACTATGACAAGCCTCAAACAACTTTCTAGTGATGGGCTTTGGCAAGCATACTAGGTACGGTTATTTTCAAGGCCTTTTGATCAATAAATTTGTACTCTGTGGGCTTTACGCCTTTATGGACTACGGTATATTTGTAATAGGCCCAAATAAGAGGAATAAGAGAATAACCGTGAGGTGTATGTTAACTTACCAAAGGAGTCGGATCATCTCCAACCCACAAGGCCACAACATTGTCTTTTACACATAAACTTATCCTCCCCTATATATGAGCCTACACATGATGGCTTCATGCCACCTCATCACAACGACGGCTTATGATTGGTGGACAATGCCACGTGTAATTCTGGCATTGGTCCGTTCAATCTTCATAACCTACACAATCCGAAAACAATGAGCAGTTAATAAAACTCGGTAAATCAGGCAACCAAATCTTGCTTATTGACTACAGGCAGCCTAAAAAGCAATATTTACGGCCAATTAATTACACTCATAAATAAAATACACAATCATGGATGCTTAATTACGGTATTGTCAAATTACCGAATCATCTCACCGTTTTCTTTGATATTATCAACTAAAAACCCGCAAAATTGAATAGCACACATAATCTATTCCTTTTGTATCGGGAATTAAATTACAAAATTTCAGAATTTGAATTTCCCTTAAGCATCCACCCCTATATATATTTTGCACACCATAGGAAAAGATTAAAAAGTTTCTCTTACTATGCTACAGTTAATGGCCTGCGGTTTTAAAGGAAACTATTGAAGAGCCCTTTTAGCAATAATTAATTCCGGATTTAATGCAATATTTCAAATAAAACTCAACTGATTTCGTGGTTAGCATTATGGAAACTGCGATTCTAATGCAATATTCCGGTAGACTAAAATCATGAATTAATTATTTTAATGAGCCTACACATGATGGCTTCATGCCACCTCATCACAACGACGGCTTATGATTGGTGGACAATGCCACGTGTAATTCTGGCATTGGTCCGTTCAATCTTCATAACCTACACAATCCGAAAACAATGAGCAGTTAATAAAACTCGGTAAATCAGGCAACCAAATCTTGCTTATTGACTACAGGCAGCCTAAAAAGCAATATTTACGGCCAATTAATTACACTCATAAATAAAATACACAATCATGGATGCTTAATTACGGTATTGTCAAATTACCGAATCATCTCACCGTTTTCTTTGATATTATCAACTAAAAACCCGCAAAATTGAATAGCACACATAATCTATTCCTTTTGTATCGGGAATTAAATTACAAAATTTCAGAATTTGAATTTCCCTTAAGCATCCACCCCTATATATATTTTGCACACCATAGGAAAAGATTAAAAAGTTTCTCTTACTATGCTACAGTTAATGGCCTGCGGTTTTAAAGGAAACTATTGAAGAGCCCTTTTAGCAATAATTAATTCCGGATTTAATGCAATATTTCAAATAAAACTCAACTGATTTCGTGGTTAGCATTATGGAAACTGCGATTCTAATGCAATATTCCGGTAGACTAAAATCATGAATTAATTATTTTAATGAGCCTACACATGATGGCTTCATGCCACCTCATCACAACGACGGCTTATGATTGGTGGACAATGCCACGTGTAATTCTGGCATTGGTCCGTTCAATCTTCATAACCTACACAATCCGAAAACAATGAGCAGTTAATAAAACTCGGTAAATCAGGCAACCAAATCTTGCTTATTGACTACAGGCAGCCTAAAAAGCAATATTTACGGCCAATTAATTACACTCATAAATAAAATACACAATCATGGATGCTTAATTACGGTATTGTCAAATTACCGAATCATCTCACCGTTTTCTTTGATATTATCAACTAAAAACCCGCAAAATTGAATAGCACACATAATCTATTCCTTTTGTATCGGGAATTAAATTACAAAATTTCAGAATTTGAATTTCCCTTAAGCATCCACCCCTATATATATTTTGCACACCATAGGAAAAGATTAAAAAGTTTCTCTTACTATGCTACAGTTAATGGCCTGCGGTTTTAAAGGAAACTATTGAAGAGCCCTTTTAGCAATAATTAATTCCGGATTTAATGCAATATTTCAAATAAAACTCAACTGATTTCGTGGTTAGCATTATGGAAACTGCGATTCTAATGCAATATTCCGGTAGACTAAAATCATGAATTAATTATTTTAATGAGCCTACACATGATGGCTTCATGCCACCTCATCACAACGACGGCTTATGATTGGTGGACAATGCCACGTGTAATTCTGGCATTGGTCCGTTCAATCTTCATAACCTACACAATCCGAAAACAATGAGCAGTTAATAAAACTCGGTAAATCAGGCAACCAAATCTTGCTTATTGACTACAGGCAGCCTAAAAAGCAATATTTACGGCCAATTAATTACACTCATAAATAAAATACACAATCATGGATGCTTAATTACGGTATTGTCAAATTACCGAATCATCTCACCGTTTTCTTTGATATTATCAACTAAAAACCCGCAAAATTGAATAGCACACATAATCTATTCCTTTTGTATCGGGAATTAAATTACAAAATTTCAGAATTTGAATTTCCCTTAAGCATCCACCCCTATATATATTTTGCACACCATAGGAAAAGATTAAAAAGTTTCTCTTACTATGCTACAGTTAATGGCCTGCGGTTTTAAAGGAAACTATTGAAGAGCCCTTTTAGCAATAATTAATTCCGGATTTAATGCAATATTTCAAATAAAACTCAACTGATTTCGTGGTTAGCATTATGGAAACTGCGATTCTAATGCAATATTCCGGTAGACTAAAATCATGAATTAATTATTTTAATGAGACTAAAACGGCAACAGATATCTTCCCTCTACAATACAGCAGCATGTCACCTATATACATATAAATCATGTGTTAATGTGTTAATATTGATTTTAAAAAAATTATATACCCCAAAATAACATATCATTCCACGAAATTAAGGTGATTTACATAATCTATTCCGGAATTAGCGTGATAACAGTTACCTAGCTTGGCAAAGTGAACGAATCAATGACCATCGAGCACTATAAAAACCATGCTGACATATCCAATACACATTAACCTGCATCGAAGAAAGAACGCATACGAAGGTAAATTACTCTTTGCTTTTTTACTGTTTTATTTGATCCTCTATATTGCAGACCTTAGAACTGCATCAGTTCTAATTAAGTGTCTCTTTACGTAAATCTATATTCACTGAAAACATTCATACAATTCATTTTAGGGATTTCTCATAATTAAAACGGAATTTACCTAATATATTTTAGTTTATTGCCATGCAGGAATAGTCTATTCAGCTCAATAACCAAAGCTTCATTTTTAAGGTATTCAAAAGACACTATATTAATGTTTGACATTATTTTTAAGCTGTATATTAATTCAAGAAACACGTTTAAAAATCAAACTGTTTTATGTATAAATTAGATGTTGACTTTTAATTACAAACATTTATTTGAACAAAATACAATCCTATTAATTAAAACCGTGTTTAGTAAATTTTGTTTACTGTCGTTTAATATCCTGAAATTGGTAAATTATTATATCGTGTCAACGTCAAAGTTCACAAGTGTACCAAACCGGTTCAAATTATTTTATTAAAAATCTTTAAATCAAATCATTAAACATAACACACCAGGTAAGAAAAGGTGAGACAAGCTTTGTAATCAACGTCTGAAAAAGGTTACGCAACCCATCACGACAAAATTTGAAATTAAATGAAAGGTAATTACACTTTTTGACCAAATAAAAATCATGCAAGAAAAATTTACTCCATTTCACACCGAATAATGATTTTGAAGATGCGGAGATCCCCTTTTTCTATAATAAATAATTGATTTTATGTAAGGTGGTAATTCATCGTAAAAATAAATAGGCAAAGGTTGACTTTAAATGTGTTAAAGGTAGTAAATAAGTTGGCATAAGTAACCTTGCATAATGGATCGAGTTAAGATTGAGTATTCCAACTCGATAACTTAGTTAAAAATGCAACTAACGAATAAAACTTTATAAAATCCAATTTCATCTTCCAAAAAGTTATGGATGCTTATGTTAATGTATATATATATCTATCATATTTTTTTTTTATTTGGAAGACAATTAAATTTAGTGGCTCGAGTCGGAGTGTCGGACAATTACATCCACAAATGGACAGTATATCCATCTTCGAACCCTATGTGGAGTAAACCCCACCACATATTATAAACCTTTCTTATTCTAGTTCCATTGTAAATGAATCAATGTTGATATATCATTTAATGAACATATGTTCAAATTCAACTTTTCAACATCATTATCTGATAGGTTTCGTTAGAGTTGGTTTATATGAAGTTATGACACTAATTACCAACCCTAATTTTTATGCATGTGGCGGTACACATTGGATCGAGATCTGACCAAAAGGAACCAAAAAGAGCAAAATCAAAAAGTAAGAAGTTAAAGGAAGCAAAAGAAAAAAATTAATGTAAAGAAGTTTCATTTGGCACAAAAAACGCTATATTTTATAAGTTATACTTTCTCCGATTTAAAATAAGTGATACACTTTTCTTTTGGGGGTAATTCAAAATAAGTGATACACTTTAAAAAATTACCTTATTTGGTAAAAAATAATGGGACTCATACCCACTAATTATCAACTTTAATAAAGGAAAATGACTCTTTTACCCATACTTTTTACTTTTAAAAATTATTAACCCCAGTTTATTCAAAAGTTGTGGGACTCATTCCCTATTAACCATCCAATTAATATAACTTAACCATATTATTATAACTTTTACTTCAAAAACCGTGAAACCCAAAGTGTATCACTTATTTTGAATCGGAGGAAGTATGCATTTTCATTTTTTCCCCCAGTTTGGTGGACTTTGTCCGTGGGCTTGTTTCCTTTTAAGCCCCCTTATTCGAAATTCAAGGTTTATTTTATGGTTCTATGGTGATATTGGAATATTCAATTTTATTTTTTTTCTTCAATTAATAAAATTTGTATTTAAATGGACAATTTGTTTAATTATTTGTTTCATTGAATCAACGGTAATCAGAATAATTATTCATATGAATCAACAAATTCAATTTGTGTTTATCACATTCATTTTTAATTTAAATCGCATCAATCAAGATTACAAAATTTTACCCACACATAACGTACACACATGCAGTACCACAATTGACCTTTTATGATATATTAAGGAAATTTTGCTTTCAAAGACGACGAAAACAACAAAATTCAACCTTTCACCAATGAAATGAAAGCCACAACTATTAGCCTTGATGACACCGACCGGCCTTCAAATTCTTGGATTTATTAAACCAACCATTTTCTCATAATTCAAAACCCATCAAGAAAAATCAAATCTTGACATGATTTGATTCATTATCAATCCGATTTCACGCAATTAAACAGCACCCAGAAACAGAAAAACAAGGAATGGAGAAAGTTTATGTAGCAATTGGGAATGATATACAAGAAGGGCTTGCAACTCTTGAATGGACACTGAGAAAATGGTCTTCTGCTCAAATTTCAATTGTTATCCTTCATGCAGATGTAAACAGAAACTATGTTTATACTTACTGTAAGTTGCTAACTTCTGTTCATCACCTAATAATTTCAATTTTGACTTTTTTAGCTTATGCTTTGACTAATAAATATTTGGTTTCTTGATTAAAGATGGAAAACTCCCTGCAAGTTATGTCAATGATGAAAGTGTTGACTTTCTCAAGAAACATGAGCAAGGGAAACTTAACAAGATTCTTGATCAATATATAGATTTCTGTGGCAAGGTGTTGTGTTGTGTTCTTTTTTAAATGATTTTAAAACACTTTAATTATGAATTGTAAAATGATTAGTAAATTGGTCTTAAATTCTGTTTACAGGTGAAAACAGAAACTCTAAATATTGAAAAATACGATGATAAACGAATCTTACAACTCGTATCAGGGCTTCGAATTCGCAAACTAGTGATGGGAATTACATTCTTGAAATCATCCTCATTGTATGTTGACTTTTAACTTTGACTTTGTTATATATCAGAAAGAAAAATGTTCTTTTACTTTTACTTTTCTACTACTTATAACTTACATTTTTTCTTCATTTATGTAAGGAAATATGGCAATGTATTGAATAGATTGAAGTATATTCAGCAAAAGAAGCCCGATTTCTGCGAATTATACTTAACAAGTGGAGGGAAGTTGTTATACTTGAAAGAGGAAAACAATGAAAGATTTATAGAAGACGATCAAGGAGAAATGGTAGCTAATTTGAATACAAAAAGAGCTAGTTTTAAAGGTTGGATTGGAAAAATGTTTCCAGAAAACGCAAAAAGTCCTCGAACATCACCTTCTTCAACAAGCACAGATTCGCCTACAATTTGGGAAAATTGTGTAGAAGAAATTGAAGAGTATTTCAGTCAGTTGTTGGATTCAAATGCAGATGAAGAATCAGAAATTGTGCAAGTTCTAGATCCTGTTTTGGAATCGATAGAACCGGATATACCTACAGATTTGGTAATCATTTTAGATCTTAATGACATTTTATAAAAATATAACTTTTCATGGATGTACCAGAATCCGATTCAGAAAACAGAGTTCTTGAGAATTAAAATAGGTGAAGCAAGAGATGAAATACTTTTAAAGAGAAGAGAAGCTAGAGAAAGTGCAAGAAGATATTCAAAAGCAAAATGGGCGGTTAGCCTATGTAATCCAAGGGTAACTCTTCAATCTCATTGTTGATAGAATGTAGACCTGTCGGGTCGAGGCCTTATCAGGTTCACAATGTTGACCCGGACACAACACGATTAATGTAGAGTCAACCCGAAACGACCCATGGAACCCGTGATATATGTGAAACCCAACTCACCTAATTGACCTGTTTAAGCTTTGAAAAAATTGTATATATCGATTAAACAGATGTCGAAAACATATAAAATTTAATGTTCTAACTTATAAGTGACAATTTAAATGTCAAAAACATAATAAAATTCAACAAACAAGTTTTGAAACTATGAAAATATAAAATTCATATATTAATGTTGTTGGGTTTATAGGCAGGAGATCTTGAAGCCCGATTAAATGAAGAAACCATGAAACGTGAAGCTTTAGAGAACGACTTAAACACCATAAAAGAAGAAGTTGCTGAAAACAGAAATAAACTTGAGCAAAACAAAAGTAAGCTCAATTCGAAATCCAGAGGGAACTATCAAATCATCCACACTGACAAAATCACAATCTGAAGAGCAATTAAGCAAGATGATTCGCAAAAGGGGTGTGATGATTCAAGAGATTGAGGAAACAGAAAGATGTTATGCAGAGAAGAATAGAGTTTTGTAGAGATAAAGATGCAATTGAAATGGTTGCAAGATTGAATGATTTGAGTTTCAGTTATAAGGAGTTTAGTGGTGATGAGATTAGAGCGGGAACAGAAAACTTGAGAATAAAATGTTCGGGTGATTTCACTATAGAGCTCGAATCAATCACACTACAGTTGCGGTCAAATTGTATGTCAAACAAGTTTCAGAACAAGAATTTGATGCTAAGGTAAACAATTTTTCTAAGCAAGATCAGTTAATCAATGCATGCAACAATCTAACGTAACAATCAACTTGGTCAAAAAGTGTTCAGATAAAGATACAGGTTCAAAGTCACAAAAAGTTTGTTTTTGATGAATAAAAACTTTGGAATCGATTTTATTTATAAATTCAAATTATTATAATAACAGAATTAAGTGCTAATAAATTATTCAATTATTATGTGAATATTCTATTGCGTGCAACAATTTTTTAGTTCTTTTGCTATTGTTTTATTGTCGTACTTAAAAATTTAATCAATCAAAAAACAGTTAAGTTATATATTAAGATAAAATTATATTGGTTGCAACTGGTTGGTTACATTAAATGTCGGGATACATTTTTGCGCTTTTAACCCTAATTCAATGCATTGATTACTTAATTGTTTCGTGTCACATCACCTCTAATAAAATGTTTCCCATATGTAGGTGAAGATCTGTACAACATCCACATTTGGTAGCCATGCTTGGGTTTTGCAAAGAGCTAAGTCTTCGAGTATATGCATCAAAACTGCCTACAAAACGCGTTTTTCTCTGAAAGTAGAATAAAACAAGCTCTAAACTAGAGTTCATATTGCAGCACAAGTTTGTTCCGGACTAACCTTTCTCCATCTAACCAAACCCAAACCCATAGTTCACGGTAACCTTAACCTAACCAACATCCTTTTGGACCGCAACATTCTACACGGCTAGACTTTTTGCATGATGAATGTGGTACATTAGGTGTGATATTAAAGATTTTGGGAGTTTGGTGTTGAAACAGGGAGAAATTGGTGTGGGTCCCTTGAGGAGGTTTTGGATAAGAGAGTTGGGGAATGGCCATTTGAAGTGGCGATTGAGCTTGCTAAAATAGGAATGAAGTGTTTGTGTACGGAAAGCCAATATTTGGGAATGGGTATGGTGATGAAAGAGATCGAAAAGGTGAGGAAGAATGCGGATGATGTGGCGGGAGTGTTTGGTTAATGAGTTTAGTGTGGATTTGGATGATCAAACGGGCATACCATCTTTCTTCTTTTGTCCAATATTGCAGGTTCAAACAACTAATTATATGATTCTAATGTGTTAGATCAAGTAAGGGCAAATTGGTCTTTTGTTTACAGGATATAATGACAAACCCACACATAGCTTCAGATGGACATTCATACGAACTTGGCTAGAAATGGGGCACAACACATCACCAATGACAATTTAGAGCTAAAACACAATCGTCTTACTCCTAATCGCACTCTTCGTTCCTTAATTCAAGATTGGCACAATAAAAGATCCATTTCTCTACCTATGTAACAAACTTTACAATATGTTCATTGTTTGATTCCTAAAACATATTAATGAAGCTTCTTGATGTTCTACATCTAAAACAAATAAAATGTCATGCATTTAGACATTTCGCCCAACTAAAAAATCGATAAACTTTTCTTGGCAATGAATAATCATCGAGCAAAGATGGATCTTCGGTCAAATCATCGGGAGTTGACCAAACGTGTTCTTGTTGACCTCCTGGTACAGTGTTATCTAGTATTATAGCCGCCAAGAGTGTAACCACCATGTTCATTGATAAAAGTGCATTCATTATGAAATCCAACTGACAAAAAAACGATACAAAATTTGTTAACTTTAGACGACAATATAGACATAAAAAAAACTGATTTATTTGTATTTTGTAACGTTTTTTACCTGCTTATTTCCGGGCCGAATTGGACCATCTGATGCAGCTGAATAAGGAATGAAATAACCGGGAAGAATCAAAGTGGTTTCTGGTTGATATTGTTGAAAATATGCAGGTAAAGACAAACCGAAAAATAAAGACACACCAACAATCATCATATTTCGATAACTTGCAGTGTGTGTGTACCGCAATGTAGACAATCCTAACCCCACAATTAGGGCCCACACAAAACACAACAAAGCAGCAGCTAATGCTTGTGGTATAGAAGCAAGAATAGCACCAATTTTACCTGAAATAAACCAATAACCTTTCATTAATTATTTAACCTATTCAAGTATTAACGAAAAAGTTATGGTAAGATTATGAGCAAAAGGGTATACCTATACAAGAAAAAACGATTAAAATAACTGCTCCAACTTCCACAGCTTTTCTACTAGCTATTTTCGTGACTGAAATTGTGTGTGAATTTTCGGTCAAAGTTGTTGACCCGCCACCTGTACCCCACAGACCAGCAAGTATACTACAAAAACCTTCCAAACCGATTCCTCTACTTACAATACCGCGTGTAGGTGGTTTTGCGTTTATACGCATTGATGCAGAGTAATATGTTCCAATCTTTTAACATGCAAAAATACATAATAATTAGGTTTAGTTCATCAACAAATAATTACTATTATGGTAACAAGTTCTGACCGAGTCAACTGATGCCACAAAAGACACAAAGATCATGATAATAATTGTTCTTGAATGAAAAATGGGGATTCCCCATTGCAGAGGGTAGGGTATCCTAACCCAATCTGCAGTTTCCCATGCATTTGATGCATCTGTTCTACAATGTTTCATTGTATATGCATGTTTTATGCAAGAATCAATTAACATGTTGGAAATAGGTATATCAGAGCTACATCCTTTGTAATTGTATGCACCGCCAGCTGTCAAGAAAAACGCGTATACCCATATGATTGCAATGCTTAAAGGGACCTGTAAAACATTAACTTAATTTGTATTACAATCATGAACGAAAAAGGAAAAAAAAAATGTATACATAATCTTGTAACATACATACCGCGTATATTTGAAATACCCGATTTCCAAAAATGGATACTCCCCGAAGGTGCTACATAAAAGATTAAAATTTTAACAAAATTATACAACTTTAGTAAAAATTTAGTATTTTAATTATGAATATAACTTGCTCACCAAGGAAAAAATAAGCACCAATAGTATTTGAGGAAGACTAATTTCAACACAACTACCAGCTTGAGGAAAACCGTAGCTAAAAAATGCTAAACCCACTGCTGCAGTAGTAGGTGCAATCACAACCAGATTAACTAATCTGCATAAAAATAATATTATGATCATAATGAAATTAATATTATGATAATATATATGTATGTGTGAAATAATTTACCTAAGGAATAAAGACATTAGGCCGCTGAATCCCATGATGCATTGAAAGATTGAACTAACAATTATAGCTCCTTGTAGTTCCCGCATAATGTGTGTAAATTTCTGCATATAAGAATGTGAATATGCAATTAAATAAAAGAATTATGTGACGTAAATTGTAGAGCACTTACATTTTCGGTAAGATTGCGGTACTCATGAGAATTAATAATAACTAAAGCCGGAGCTAAAAATACAAATGAACTCCCTTGAACTAATGGTAGTCGAGTCCCGAAGTATGAATGTAATATTGTGGTTAAGCCTGAAACTAACATTATTGTTGAAATTACAGTGGCTGTGTCCTTCTGTTAACAAAAGTTTCAAATATGTTATAATTGTGAATTTCTAAGAGCAACAAATAAAATTAAAAAGTGGCTCACATCGGTTCCACCCATGGCTGGAACAATTATCAACGGGATGAAAATTAATGAGCCCGCGAGTGAAAGGTAATGTTGCATACCGTAATATATAAGTGGTACTGCAATTCATAAAGTAATAAATAAAATTCAGCATAAAAATTCAACTACTTCAAAAGATTGTTAAAGAATAAAGAGAATAATGTTAACACTTAAATGTGCAAATTAAGCATAAGCTATCAATCCTTAAGCATGATCAATTACCAAATATATAAGTTTGTTAAAGGTAATGCAAATTATTAGTTTAATAGAAACTAGATATTTGTGAAAAAATTTAAGAAAAAACAAACCTAAACCCGGGTTGTCTCGGATCCCACATTTCATTTCGGGTTGATTCGGTTCTTTATTACCAGAATCTACTTCACCTCCGGGATACATTACATCAATCTTATTATGCTCAATAACCGGAGGACCGCCGGAACTTGCTGAAACGCCGTCGTTTCTTCTCTCATCTTCTTCTCTCTCTGATAAAATGGGCTCAGCTTCACTAGTATTCTTATTCCGGTTCAAATCCGGTTCAATTTCTGAACCTTTATTTCTACTTCTTCCCAGAACCGGATCAATTTCAATCGTCGGTGACAATGAACCGCCGGCGGTCCTCTCAACATGACGACCGCCGCCGCCTCTCTCCAAATCAAACCCATCTCTGTTTGTATTAGTTCTGTCTCTTGAAGTCCCAACTTCACCGGAAAATATAGAAACAAAGCCGGTTTTCTTAGCCCAAGATCTTAAATCTCTCACATTGTGGTCACCTTGCGATACAAAAGGCTCGATTTTTTTACCCTTTTGTTTATCAGCTTTTTTTGTCGATTCTGAGTTCGACCCACGTTCCATTTTAGCTTTTTTCTGCAAACTTTGCAAGAGAAAAAAAAAAACCCAGAATCAATAGTCCCCTTGGCGAAAATTAATCGGAGGGGGTCCCTTTGTTCTTCAATCTATACATTTTTGTTTGTTTGTAGGTTTGAAAATTGGAATTGTTGCTTTCGTATTACAGGTCGGCAGTTGCCGTCACATTCAGAAGGGGGAGTGTACAGAAATGCCCCTTGGATTTGAGTTGAGTTCATGGAAGGTTGGTTGGGTAAAAAGAGGGAGGATGGAAATGTGGAGAGATGAATGGAAAAGGGAAATGGGTGTCACTGTCGATGTGTTTCCTTCGATTTCAAGTATCTCCGCTTTTCATGTAATAAAAACTGAAATAAAAACCTAAAAATTGAATTGATAGAAAAAATTAAATTTGAAGGAATTAAAATCCTTATTCCTACGTATAATACGAAATTTACATTATTACCCTTAAATACCCATTTTTCTGACTCCGTCTCCGGCTTCCTCCGGTGAGTCTTCCTCCTCTCTCTCTCGTTACCGATTCAGAGTTAATAAATTGATGTTGAGTAACTAAAAGACTATTTTTTTTTTTTTTTTTTTGAGTTCACATGTTATATTTAATCTACTTATTAATGAATAATCGAGACGTAGGTGATGATATTTACTTGCGAACAAAGAAAATAAGATGTAAATTAACATAAGTGGGATATTATATGGATTTGAATACATAATTGTAACATTCTAATTCTTAACTGTGTGATAATAATATATTAACATCTAACATTAATTAAAATACTTATTTATACCAAATGTCTTCTAGTCTATCCGGATGTGAGTTATATCCCCCAAATAATATGTTAAGGGTTGGTACTGTTTGGTAAGTCTCTTAATAATTTAGTTAAGATGATAGCCTCTTAACCAGACAGATTCATGGTGTTTGGTAATGTCTCCTAATCAGCCTCTGAATGAAAATATTAACATTAACTGCCTCTTAATCAGACAGATGTAAGGGGAAGTCTGAATCATTCAGACTCCTACATCATTCAGATATTAATTATTTAGATGCTACCAAACAACACATGTATATGTAATATCTGGTTACGTGAGTACTTGCATTTCATATAAAAAGAGTACCTGATTGTTAGGTTTTTAAAGTTAAACTTTAAACTATTAACGATTGAGGTGTGATGATTATAAATAAGGAGTGGAAAACACAATAACAAAAGGTAGCTTTTTATGATTATACCTTTTCCATTGGCAAATACTCCCTCCGTCCCACAAAAAACTTCCCATTTGAGATGGACACAAGTTTTAATGTGATAGTTAGTGGTGGGGTCATTGATAATAATTTTGATTAAAATATAAGATTGATTTGGAGAGAGAAAGATAGTTAGTGGATTGTTAGTGGTGGGGTCCTTAGTAATAATAATATTTTATTGAAATGGGAAGTTTTTTGTGGGACAAAAATTTAGGATGAAATGGGAAGTTTTTTGTGGGACGGAGGGAGTATATTCTAATCTATAAAAATAAACAAGATTAAAAAGTTTAGGGTAAATTACAGAAATTGTCCATGAGGTTTTCCAGATTCTGGGTTTTTGTCCCTAAACTTTTTTTTTCGGTTTTTTTGTCCTTGATTTTTTAAAATTCCGCATTTTTGTCATTCCGTCCAAAATCATCCGTTAACTAACGATTTTTTTGTCTATTTACCCAAATTACCCTTGCATCATCTTCATCATTTATGTGTTCTTCCCCAATTAAACCCTAATTCTAAAATCACTTATATAAGCTTCCATAATTAGAACCTCCAACAAATCCCTTACAATTAGAACATGCACAATTACATGTGTGACTAAAAATCGTTAAAGCTTTTGATTTAAATGGTGCAGGTTAAAGCTTTTGATTTGGGGTTTCTCCCACCATGCGTGACCACAAATCCCTTGTAGGGTTGAAAATTGTTGCAGGTTAAAGCTTTTGGTTTGGGGTTTCTCCCACAATCACACCCAGATCTAAAAACACAGTGACCAAAAATCGATTGCTGTAAATGGTGGAACCACAGATCTAAAATCGCAGATCTAAAATTGTTCGTGTTCTTGTTGAAGAATGAAACCTAAAAATGCAGATCTAAAATCGATTGTTGTAAATGGTGGATTTTGATGTTTCTTCTTTCCATTAAATCCTTTTTGTTGAAGAATTGCATTCAACCAAAAAATCCGGGGAAGAAGATGATGAAGATGAGGGTTTTTCTTTCAATTGGGATGAAGAAAAACGAGGGTCACAAGAAGATGAAGATGTTGTTGAAGAAGATGAAGAATGGTGAAAAGGACCAAAATGCCCTCACATGCTTTGCATTTTCGTCAGTTAACGCCCAAAAATGGAATGGACGGAAGGACAAAAATGCGGAATTTTAAAAACGTAAGGACAAAAAAGCGGGAAAAAAAAGTTTAGGGACAGAAACCCAGGATTTGAAAAACCCAGGGATAAATTCTGTAATTTACCCAAAAGTTTACATAAAATATATGGGCCTAAAATACATTTAAAGCCTTGTCCAGCCCAAACCGCCTTCCCTGTTCTACTTCTTTCTGGAACAAATACCGAGCTATAACTCATTCTGGAGTCAAACATATGCCTTCTGATTATTGAGAAAGAAAATTCTTCTATATCACTTTGTTTTCGACCGACCAGAGTGTTCTTCTAGCAGCAATCAGGTAAAGTAAACTTGTGATTGTTTTCTTCTGACAATTTAATTACAGAAATCAGGTAAAGGTTTTAAGTTTTTGAGGTATCACGTTATTGAAACCTAAATCAAAATCCAAAAGTTATAAACTTTGATGCAACCTGATTCAAAAAATTTTGACTTTCCATCTCAAATGGTATTGAAAGGCTGGAATTTGGTATTGCCCATCACATGTTCGACGTAATGCCTAAATTGAAAATTTTGCCAATATGGTTTTTGGTCGACAGTATAGAACAAATACATGTGTTTCTTATGTGACTTTTAAGTTTCTCTTAGATTCATGCTTTCCGAGCCTTCACTGGAGTTATATTTGTATCTCTTTTAAGTATGTGTTATTCTGTTCCGAGCAATATAATATATTCTGAATTTTTTAGATCATTCATAGTATGCTCAATTAGGTGGTTAGGTTTTTTCATGTTATATTGTTATCTAGCAAGTCCTTGAATAATCAGAATTTGCCAAATAACTAATTATCTAATTCTGATTATTTCATATTACACAGTCACTTTAAAAGAAGCATGTTATATTCTGTTTTACATTCCGTTTTTTTTGCTTATGTAATTTTTTTCCTTGAATCTATTTTACATATGCAGATATAATAGTTTTGAAGTACTAGAACCTGAAGCTGAAGCTGATTTTGTGTTAGTTACTTTAATCACTACTAATAAAAACAATGTCTGAATCCGACCCGTTTTCCATATTCTCCCAAAAACACTCAAGACTCCCAGATGACACCGTTTTCTTCTCCATTTTCCCTGATTTTTCCCTTTCATCATCCCAAAACCCTACAAAAAACCCTAATATCTCCACACAGCTCCAATCTCTCCACCTTCAAATCCTCCAATCTCTCTCCTCTTACACCACAAATTACATATGGCAACATGAACCCTTCACTCTCTCTCTATCCACCCAATCACCATGCGCCATCTGTCCTCCTTCCAATAACACCCCTCATCTTCATGGCAAACTCAAGTATGGTGACAATCTTGAAGACGAATGGTTTGTTGTGTTCTTACTCTTTGAAATCTCAAGAAAATTCCCAAATCTGTCAATTCGTGTTTGGGATACTGATGGTGAATTTCTTCTAATTGAAGCTGCATTTCATCTCCCTAAATGGGTCAACCCGGAAACCAGTACAAACCGTATTTTCATCCGTAATGGAAACTTACATATTATTCCCAATGATCAAACAATTTCTACTTTATTTGATGCACTTTTGTATTTATCAACCCATGAGGAAAAAACCAAAGCTTCAAACTCAATCCAATTAGCCATTAAAAACCGAATCAGTGATTACCCAAACCGAGCAATTAAGAACATGCATAGAGTTAGGGTTAGGGTTCCTGTGTCAGTAGCACAAATCTTGAAACACGAACCTTGTTTAATTTCACTAGCTGTTGAAGGGTTTTATGATCGGGATATAGATTCAATGAAATACGCTGCAAATATGGAACGTTTTTTACCTAACAAAAGTTCTGAGGAAATAGTTGAGATTTCGGTTATAATGTCGCGTGCAATGTATGCACAATTGATGCAACAAACATTTCAAGCCCCAAAATGTTACCCAATGCCACCTAGGCATGATGGTGGTTATACTGCAGCTGAATTGGGGATGAAAATTGCATGTGGATTTGAAATGATTTATCAAATGAGAAAAAAAGAGGGTTTAGATGTGAAAAATGGTAGTTGGGAGGTTTATAAAGAGAGTTTTGAAAAAAGTGGGTATTTTGAAGATTTGCTTCCTGGGTCGAAGGATTATAAAAGATTAATGGAGAATGCACAACATTATTACACTAAAAGTTCTCTGCATTCTAGAGAAAGGTTTTTATTAATTTATGGGCATATGTTATACAATAGCAATATACTTTAGTTGGTGGTTCTTTTTGGTAATTACCAAAATGAACCTTAAAAAGTTGTAATTACCAAAAAGAACCTTAAAAGGTTGTAATTACCAAAAAGAACCTTAAAAGGTTGTAATTACCAAAATGCACCAGCAACAAAACTATGTTCCTATTTGATGACATTTTCCCTTTATTTATTACCTTAATTAGATGTTTACTTTTGTTGCAGTGAGATTATGAGTGGTCCAGTTAAACGAATAGATGAAATTCTTTCTCAACCATTATCATCACATGATTTTAAGAATGAACAAGTTCCTAAATCAGATGATGATTCCTGGCTTTACAATGGTGAAGATGAATTAAATGCTGCACTTCTTGAAAGGCAACAAGAAATGGAAAATTATAACTTAAAGAAGAATAATAAATCAAAAGAACGGGAGGATGTGGGCCCCTCAAATGTAAATGATTATGATCTTGGTGATGTAGCAAAATCAATGCAAGAATTTATACAAAAAATGTCGACTTTTGAAGGAGCAGAAGTTCCTCGAGATAGGTAACTCAATTCTTCTATTTACTTGTGTATTTAACAAATTCTTACTTATGTTTTAATCCTCAAACTTTCATCAATTTTACGTTTTAACCCTCAAACTTTTCCTTTTTTGCATGATTTGGCACCTTAACTTTGGTTGACTTGTTTTTGATCTGATATCACAACTTGATTGCTGCAAAGACCATATTGACCCCTAAGTTCCTTTTCGACAATGGTTTACTACATTGCCACAAAAAATTAAAGGTTAAAACGCTAAATCAGTGAAAGTTTTGGATTAAAGCATAATTAACCCTTTAAAACATGAAATCTTTGGAGAAGACAATGATATGATATTGCACCTCTGAATATGTTTATAATGAATAATTTTGATTTTGATTTTAGGAATTCAAATGGTGTTGAGCTTGATGTGGAGCGTTTTATGAAAGAAATAGAGTCAGTTATGAATCCTTCAACAGCAACACATGGAGATGATGATGATGAAGATTTTTCATCTGACATGGATTTGGGTAACTTACATTTTTTTAAAAAGTGTTTGTTGAACGAACATTGGCAATATTTTATGGTGAGTGATTATAATATGATTTGATTGCAGATGATTCTGAAGATAGTGATATTGAAGATGATAATGAAAAACATTTCATGAGTTCTTATTCTGATGCTTTGAGTCAGGAACTCAAGAGTACAACACTTGAAAAAAGTTTTGTTCATGCAAACGAGCCACCATTAAACAAGGATGAGGTTAGTTAGTTTCATTTCATTTTGATTTTTTGTTTTAATTTAACTGATTTTGATGGGCATTACAGGGAACTTCAAATGATGATTCATTCAGTCCTGTAGATGTGGATTTGAATCTTGTGAAGAATTTTCTGGATTCGTTTTCTTCTCAAGAGGGATTACCGGGACCCACTTCCAATCTGCTTGGTCTTATGGGCCTTCAACTCCCACAAGATGACAAATGATTTTACTATCTCTTTTCATGATATATTATCATATATCGAGTACTGCAAATGAGGCTAGAATCTTGTTTTAAAACTATAAATCTTATTTTCACTTTATTATTATTTAGATAGTGGTTGTTGAGAGGATTCTGTGTGTTCTGCACTATCCTAATTCACTTTGTTTAATTATTTGCTCCTTAGAAGCTCATTTTGTAACAAGAAAAGGAAACCAACAATTTTCACTTTTTTTTTTTTTTTTTTTTTTATATTATACTTTCAAGCTTTTGAATAGGATCATGACACAAACTCTAGAAAGACTTTCCCCTCTTATGATGGCCGCCTATACAAGCCAAAAAGCAAGACTTTTGCTTCTGTGATTTACTCCTAAAAGGCAACCACCTCAAGCTAGCGTTTGACCGGCTTGTTGACCTCGCCTTATGTGGCAGGTTCTGATTGGTGGAAAGACCAAATTCCATTTCTAGACTTTCTAGAGCTACGTCAAGTTTTAAGGCAATGACATGATCAAAACATGCATGAAGTTCTTGGTCAACTTTGTTGTATTCTTGTGACAAGTTTGTAATTTCACCTTTCAACTTTGCGGCTTCATGTGTACTGAACTTCATTTCTTCACCTTCGGTCAAAGTTTGCGTTATTTTTTCCTTAAATTCGGTCAAATACGAGCATCTTGTTTGTAATTCATTATTCAACAATTTGCTTTCTTCAAACCATATTCTAAGTTTACCGTTTATCTCTTTAAGATGCTTGTAAACAGGTTTTATTTCTGTTATTAAACCGTTTCCCGCTACTCCTTTGACTTTATTGACTTTTTCTTGAAGCCCTTTGACTTGATTCTTGAATTGAAGTACTTGACGGAACACCATACTGAATCTTAACTAGGAATCAAGATTCTCGTCGAATATTGCAACTTAACTTCCCTTCAACTGTGGAAACCGTTTGTAATTCATCAACAATGTCCACGTCATCCTTGTTTTCTGCTAACAGTACGTCCACATCATCTTCTCCGAGCCATTTTAGCTTCTGTTTTAGCAATCGAATCATGTTATACCGGTTAACAATGGTGGTTTTTATTAGAGAAAGTGTTCCTTGGTTTCGTTTCTCTTTTTCAGTTAGTTGGTTTTTGGTCTTCTTGTAGCTTTTTAAGATGGATATATATTCTTGTACAAGAATATCATCTCTATGTTCTAAACCATGCAACAACATCTGTTGCCAGCTCATGTCATAAATGCTTAAAATAAAAAACCATAAATGTTTGCAGTGGTGGTTCTGGGGACATTTAGGACTCCGAAATAGTTGCACAGCCTACGAATATATGATGTTTGTGTTATATTGTAGAATTGCTTGTCTTATTCATTGATAGAATGGGTATAAATATCCATAGAAATTACAGTTATAATTCAATAATAAGGAAATTATTAAATACATTAAATGACATAAATGCTAAATATGAAACTGAAGATTCATATGCTTAAGTTTTGGCTAATAGTTTGTGGATTTTTATGTCTGTCTTTTTTTTCTTTTTCTTTTAAACAATCAGTTAGTAAGTAGTGATTCGAGTCATACATTGATATTCAAGTGGGCAAACCTCCAAAACAATCTTTGGTGGTCAATTGATCTAGATTAATTAGTTTATGATTATCTACTTTCATTCATTTTTAGACTAATTTGAACAGAACTGGATTATTTACATTTTGTTTTGTTTAGATTGTTTATGAACGGGTGATATGTTTTTTTTTGGATTTGAGTTGGATTTAAAATCAGATGAAAGTTGAAACGAGTAACAAGTACAAATGACCCATGAATATATAATCTTAAAAAAATGGCGATATGAGTTTAGGTGGAAACGAATAACGTTTTTGATACAAGTTAAAAAATCTCTTGAGTTAAGTTGACCCACAACAAATTTTAGTCAATTTCTAAAGAAACATTTTGTCACGATAACTACAACACCAAGATATTCTCTTAATAGATTTTAACTATTCTATTATTATAAATAACACTAAATTTCTTCTTTTAGAGATATGAAAGAATATAAAATATAAATAAGTTATACCATCAAGGTAGAGAAACTGGCTAACACCTTATTAAAATTGTATAGTCATCGTAACAAAAGCACACCATAATTTAAAAAGTTAGCTATTGATATATTCTTTAGGGATAATTTCATATACGTCCTTGTAAACTTCAAATATTACGTATATATCCTTGCAAACTTCAAAATTACATATATATCCTTTTAAAACCTTAAAACTCTCAAGTATATCCTTTATCCTAACTTAATAATATTTAAAACTTCTAAAATTTAAATAACATATATATTAATCTAAATTAATGTTAAAAAGCCCTAAATACCCTTAACCCTTCATTAGTGATTAACCTACTTCGCCGGCATCATACAACTCGTTACTACATTTCGTGATTTCACACCCCCATTTATCCTAACTTAATAATATTTAAAACTTCTAAAATTTAAATAACATATATATTAATCTAAATTAATGTTAAAAAGCCCTAAATACCCTTAACCCTTCATTAGTGATTAACCTACTTCGCCGGCATCATACAACTCTTTACTGCATTTCGTGATTTCACACCCCCATTTACGCATTAACTTTGTGGATTATATTGACATTTCACTTTCTTCTCGTGTATGGTTGCTTGGGGGGATGCCAATATGTACAAATTTTGTTATTAAACTATGTCAGATTTGTAACATAATCACAGGAAAGAAAATTTTACTAAAGTCAAATGTCAATATCATCCACAAAGTTAATTCGTAAAATATGAAATCACGAAAGGCAGGTTTTATGATACCGAAGGTTAATCACTAATAGAGGGTTAAGGGTATTTACGCCATTTTATCATTAATTTAGATTAGGATGTATGTTATTTAAATTTTAAAAGTTTTAAATATTATTGAATTAGGATAAAGGATATAGTTGAGAGTTTTAAGATTTTAAAAGGATATATACGTAATAATGAAGTTTGTAAGAATATATACGTAATATTTGAGGTTTATAAGGACGTATATGAAATTATCCCTGTTCTTCAAGGAACAACAAAATATTCTAAAAAAATTGTCACATAAAATACAGGAAGCCAAAGCTGACGAGAAAGAAAAGATAGACGAATATTCTTTCGTGCAAAACAACTATCGTTCTTCTCTTGTTCATCCGGAAAGCAGCCAATTTTGCTCTCATTTCGTTGCGATAGAGGTTATTATTATCTTCTTACGATTGCCATTTTTTCCATTTAGTGAAGTCGAAATCAATGCCCGACGTTTTCCCTAAATTTTGTAGTTTCTAAATTTACTTGTTATTTACGTAATTCTATAGTTGTAATGGATTGTATTCTATCGAGCTATTACTGATTACTGATTTTTCATGTATTAATTCTTCTGAGGTCTTGAATTTTGTGATTGTTGCTAGACGAAAGTAATCCGGGAAACCTAAAAATTGGTACTTCTAGGGTTTGTAGAGGTTTCTCTGTTCTTAATCGTGATTTTAGTCCTTTTACCGTATTAATACCTAAAGCAACTCTTGTTAAGATGGAGGAATTACCTAATTGTTGCAAATACTGAATTTTCGATTGCGCGTTATTAAAAAAATTGTGATGTTATGTTCTTTATTTTAAACTATTGTAGCTGCTTTGCGATTGTATTTTCAAATAATTAATTATTCCAATGTTTTCTCATTGCAGTAGCTGAAGCAAAAGTACTGCTGCAGAGTTCCATGGTTATCTTATGCTGAATGTTTGTAACTGCATTTTCAATAAATGATGGCTATGACCGGTTCTTTAAATATTTCTCACAAATGGGGAATTTGCAAGAACCAGCGATACAACAAACAGTTAGAGGTATACGTTATTAAATAAGGATTATATTTTTAATAAATAATAAATAATAACTCATCTTATGTTGATTTGGACTAATATGCCACAGGGTTCGATTCGAAGTAACAAATTACATATATTGCCTTCCAGTCTCTCATCATTTGCTTCCGTATGGTTCTTTTCTGATTTAATTTTTAGGATAATATCATCATTTGTCAGTATTTTTGTTATTTTTTGTCTCTTGAATATAATATTTTGTTGCAGCAACAAGATTACTTGAGTATCAAACTTTCAATTCGATTACAACAACCATTAACCACTGGTCCTAATAGATTAAATCTACTCAAATGCAATTGCTCTTTGAATCCAGCCCTAACTTTTGGGTCTTATGCTGTAAAAAATGCTGCTCTTGCTTTATCAAGGTAATCCACCAATCAAATCAGTTTGATATTATTATAAAATATGAATCCTTAATTAATAATTGTCATTTAAATTTCCTGCAGCACTTTGCAAAGTAAACCTATTATTTTAAAGCTACTTCCAGCAGTGGGAATAGTTGTGTTTGCTGTATGGGGTCTTGGGCCACTAATGAGAAAAAGCAGAAACATTTTTCTTCATGTTTGTACCCTTTTCACATCTCTATATTATTTCATTTTTCTTCATATTTTTAATGTTTTATTTCACTTTTTTATTTCAGAAAAGTGATGGAAGTTGGGGGAAGAGTAATACACATTATGTTATGACATCATATCTTCAGCCTTTGATGCTCTGGACAGGGGCCATACTTATCTGCAGGTTGACTTTGGTCAATATTTGGAAGTCAAATAGTCAATAAGTTTAATGTTGCATCTAACTTTGTTTCAGAGCATTAGATCCAATTGTTTTGCCATCAGAAGCTAGCCAAATTGTTAAAAGTCGGCTTTTAACTTTTGTGAAATCATTGTCAACTGTGCTTGCACTTGCTTATTGTTTATCCAGGTTAATAATTCCCTATTTTATTTAATATTCTTTATCTTCTAGTCATTACTAATTATAGCTTATCTTTTTGTTTAAATCATTAACACAGTGCAATTCAACAAACACAAAAGTTTTTCATGGAGACAAGTGATACCACTGATACAAGAAATGTACGTTGGTCCCACAACACAATTATATTTTATTTTAATTAATATTAAGTTTCTTAATTATTGTTAGCAGATGGGATTCCAATTTGCTGGCAAAGCTGTATACACTGCAGTATGGGTTGCTGCTGTATCACTTTTTATGGAATTATTAGGTTTTTCTACCCAAAAATGGCTAACTGCAGGAGGTCTTGGGACAGTTTTGCTCACACTTGCTGGTCGTGAGGTATATGTATATGTGTATATATCTATGTATGTATGTATGTATGTATGTATGTATGTATGTTAAGTATACAATCATATTTGTTACACCAAAATATATTTACAAAGTTATCTCTATAATTGTAGATATTCACAAATTTTCTCTCGAGTGTTATGATTCATGCAACACGTCCATTTATTGTTAATGAGTGGATTAAAGCAAAGATCGAAGGATATGAAGTTTCTGGAACTGTAGAGGTTTGTTCTTTTAACAATAAGAATATATATTTTATAATTATATTCTAAAAATGTTTTATTTATTTATCTATAAATTTTGTAGCATGTTGGGTGGTGGTCTCCTACAATTATAAGAGGTGAAGATCGTGAAGCTATTCATATTCCAAATCACAAGTTTACTATGAATGTTGTGAGAAATATGACTCAAAAGACTCATTGGCGTATTAAAACACACCTTGCTATCAGTCATTTAGATGTCAATAAGATTAATGTAAGTAACAACTTATCATTCATTTCATTTATTTATTTATTTTTTATTTTTTTATTTTTTACAGTTAAGATTATTACAACGTTATGTGTTTACAGATTATTGTTGCTGATATGCGAAAAGTATTAGCAAAGAATCCTCAAGTCGAACAACAAAGATTGCACCGAAGAGTTTTCCTTGAAAACGTTGATCCTGAAAATCAAGCACTTTTGGTAAGTCTTGTAACATTTTTTGTCTATGGGCTCTTAAATGACTATTTTACCCTTTTCAAACTCACACTTGTAATAATATGTGTTATGCAGATACTAATTTCATGCTTTGTGAAAACTTCTCATCATGAAGAATACTTGTGTGTAAAGGTACAATAACATCTTCTCAAATTTAGACAAAAACCTGTAATTTTTATAATACTTTTTGTGATATAAAATCAGGAAGCTATTTTATTGGATTTATTGAGAGTAATTAGTCACCACCGGGCCCGCCTGGCAACACCAATCCGAACCGTTCAAAAAATATACAACGACTCTGATTTAGACGGTTTCCCGTTTGCTGATTCAGTATTCACTCGTGGCAGAGCGCCAACAAATCGCCCTTTGTTATTAATCGAACCTAATAATTACAAAGTCAACGGAGAAGAAAGGTCAAAAAGTCAAACCAGCAAAAAGTCAACTATCAAAACAGAAGCCAAAAGTGTAGACTCCAAAAGCAAAGATAGTTCTGAAACGAAAGAAGGCGTCGTAAAAGATAAGAAAGCAAACGTTGATAATAGAGATAAAAGTGTAGATGTATCATCTTCTGAGGGAAAACCGAGCAATGAAAATGAGAATTTGAGTGTAAATGAACAAAAAGTGTCACGAAATGCAATTGAAGAGAATATAATACTTGGTGTTGCTTTAGATGGATCAAAAAGAACTCTTCCTATTGAAGATGAAATGGATACTACTGAAGTCAAGGAATTGAGTAAAAGTGCGAGTGGCAAGGGGCCCACGTCGTCAGAGAAGGATAAGAAAGACGGAAATACCCTTGGCAATACAAACACCGATAACAAGTAAAGTTGCCCCTCGTGTCATTTGGGAGATGTTTAGCTCGGGTTTAGAGTGTAGAGGTGTGCTAATTGATTGGATTTTAATTTAGTGTTTGCATATTAGATCGCTCAACAAACCAATTGGCCCTCAGAGTTTTAAGTCTCGGGCCCGTGTTTGTTGAGAATTAAATTCACAAATTAAAGATTGTATTTGTTACCATTGAACCAAATGCCACTTTAGTATGGAAATTAGTGTATGCTTGGTGTTAACAAGCTGAGTTGAGTCGAGTATCATGGTATTTGGGCTTGGTTATATCAATATACATCTTTTTTTTTATATTAATAATTGTGTTTGAACTCAAGCTTATGATTGTTTGAGCTTGATGCTTGTTTAGTTATTGTTAGTTGTTTTGAACCAATATTCGAACTCAGGCTCTTAAGAAGTTTGCTCATTATTATAAAAATGTGTTCACATCTGATGTTTGTCTGTTTGAGGTAATGCATTATGGTTACATGTTTTTTTTTTTGGGTATTTCAATTTTACCCAATAAGTTTATGCAAACTATCAATAAATGTTTCTTTTTCAGGCCAAAATTTCAAAAGTATATTCTCATTAGCCTCTGATGGACTCTTTTGTGTAAACTAGCTGGTACCCGCGCAATGCGGCGGCGTGTACCCTGTAACTATTACGCGTCAAACAAATGTTGTCCGATAGCAATATTTAATTGTTGGTATATTACTTTGAAAGCTGACATATCATCTTGGATAGCGATAACATTCAAAGGACAAACAATAAATAAATTTGGATGTCTGCCACCTCTTTCTATAATTTTCAGTCACTTATAAAACGTAGAAAGAAGTTACAAAAAGATAATATCCAACAATTCAATTTTAGAAATGCACAATTAATTGGAACCTCAAAAATATAACACGAACAAATCACCATATAATTCTTTAAGAACAAAATTTAATCTATATCTATATAAAAAACACAAACTCCAAACTAAGAAACGAGTTCAATTAACGTCTTTTAAATGTTTACAATCTCCTAAATTTGTAAATGTCACCGAATCACAAATTCCATTTGTATCATGAGAAGCTTCTTGACACTTATTAGACATTCCTCTGGTATCGATTGTGCTGAAAACACAGAGTGATTAGACCAATATTCCCATTTGTTATTCTTCGCTCCCCGCTGAACCTCTCTATTGCTTCGACATATACCAGCAAACTAACGTCCCATCCTAAAAAAGTAGACTGCCATAAAACATAATCATTTTCACATTGCATTAGGGGGAAAAAGTATCAAACATATCAAAAACCAACAATTCAATACAATTTTTTTTTTTCTTTTTCTTATTAGTTTGGAGCAGAGTATTTGTTTCAAATCTGCTACTTTGAATCACATGTCAACCTCTGCAAAAGAGCTGGCCATTAGTCAGCTACATGTATAATTGTCTTGATACGTTCGTTCAAATCTCAACTGTGCTTGCCTGTGTTTGTTCCATAACAAAAAGAGAAAAATTATAGGGCAAGATTAAATGTGCAATATGTGAACCAAATAAATATCTCTCTGCAAATTGTTATCTACAAAAAGTGGCAAATTGGAGGACTAAATAACATTTAATTTTATAAAATAAAACGGTTTGGGTTGACCTAAAACCCTATTTGTCCACAAATATAAATTTTTTTCTAACCAATTACTGTATCAAATTACGATAAAAAAACTGGAGTATATTGTTTCAGTAATAATCCAAGTTGTTTTTCAAATCGAGTTAAAAGGTTTTTTGAATTAAAACTACAATTAAGGCATTTATTTTTTCATGATTAATAAAAGTGTGCATCTGTGGGGTATCATGCACCACCACAGTCAACAGCCAGAATGCTATGGACCACATACCAAACCATTACTAACATGAAAAGGTGGCTAGGAAGTAAAGCAACTTTTGTGAGTTTGATGATTTCTGGTCTTCCAAAACCAGACCGAATAACCGGTTCTGGGTTGGCTCGGTTCCGGTTCAGTTACGGGTTTTCTGCACATCCGTAGTTTAGGGGTGTGAATTTTAATACCACCAGAATCTTTGAATATGAAATGTAAACAAATTAAATTATACCTAATTTTGACCCACGAGTTCAACCGGTATATCGGGTACATATCTTCGATGGTCATGCATCCACTATAAAAACATTACAATTCAAAATTTTAACGTATTAATACCAGATAATTTAATTAGAACAAAATAGGCTACCATGAAATCTATATATATTAACGCTCACCAAAATAGTACACTTTGTTACAGTTTGTGCATTTTGTTTGTGGTAAATCAGCACCCCGAGTAATCTTTTTGAAGTAATCCCAAAAAATTGCTCTTTTTCGGCCCTATTAACCGAACTTTCATTTGTCTCTTGCTCGGGACCAATATTATCAGGGAACATTTCTGCATCAAATAAAAAGAGAAATTTAGCATTAAAAAGTAGTTAAATTGACAAGGTAAGTTTAAAAGAGCACAAATGTTATTCTCTTCGAGAAGCTGATAGATTTTACAACGTAACCCTCATTTCATGAACCCAACTGGCTGCCCAAGTGTCTAACGCACACAAACACATCAACTATCTAAAAATGACAAAACAAGTCAACCAACTTGATCCAGCCCGTAACCATTACCCATTTTGACAACATTTGCGCCTCCATGAAGAGCCTCGTATACATGCGCTCCATCAAGAGCTGCGTATACATCAAGACCACTACATGCACATAAAATTCAATCTTTAAATACTAACATAAAATTAGGATAAAAACTTCAAAAATTAGAAAATACATAAAAGTTTACCTTGATGCAATATACCTTGCTGCTGTTGTTGAGCAATTCATTTCATGTTCTGCATGTAATACAAATACAAGTACTTGATCCAGTCTAGTTTGGTTTATATGTCTTATCACCGGTGAAAAAGAACCTACAAAAAAGGTTGACTTCACTCCAGGAAGAGACCCCACCCGAATGTCACAAAGAACCTAAAAAAATAACATAACATGATATTAGATTAAAATATTTAGCTGCCCATTGAGACCAACCTTTTATGACAATAGAAATGCAAAATCGCCAATCAAATCAAATGCATCTCGTTTTTATAATCTAACTACTAAACAACCCTAGCTGAATTTATTCTCACCCCAATGAATTTAGAGGTTTTGTGCGATAGTTGAAACTTTGTAGTAATCTCACTCATTCAGGTTCAGGCAAAGGGTGTCAAATTTCCCGAACAACCAGTACTAGTCGGAAAATGTTTCTGATTTCATACATTCAGTGTGATTTTTCAGTGTCTTAACACTAATATTTGGTTCTACAGGAAAGAAGACACATATATGATCCACAAAACAACAAAAGTAGAGGCTAACATAAGCAAACAAACCTGAAAATGGCCGGAGAAGGAGGTGGTGGTGTGAACTCAGAGAGAGATCGGAGGGTGTGTGAAAGAGACTTATGTTTTAGGGTTATGGCAGAAGAAATTGATTATGAGCTGTGACGTTTCTTCTCTTCCCAACAAATAACCGTTTCAAATACCAAGAAGAAAGTAAAGGTAATACGCATGTATTGGCCAATGTAACGGTGGGTGTTGGGTAGGCAACGTACGTAGCAGTTATATAGTAATTCGTTCAACGTAGCCCCGATGGTGAGCATCTCTTGCATATTACTTTGAGGTTTAAGCTTCGAAACTTGAAAGTGTCACTTTTTGTGATATTTCCATAATTAGCAAGTGTGTTGGTGTGTATAAGCAATAATTAGCAAGTGTGTTGACTGAATTTTCAGCCTTGCTAATTATAGAAGGGGTAAACTCTTTATAATATAGTAGAGATTAAGGAGGTGTTTTAGGAATTAATACAAAAAGCAGAACAATATAGTAGAGGATCACTAATGAATATTGAACACTTGCTATCATGTACCATTAGGGCATAATACCCACAACTACTATTACACACTACAACATATTCATCCATCAAATAATAAACACCAACTTATTACACTCATAAACTACCACATGATTAACCTTGCTGACACACGCAATCAGGGACAGGATACGTGTATATAGATTGTTTTGCTTTTCGTTCCTTAATCTCACCTAATCGGTTTTTCTGCCCTTCCACTACTGCTTCTTGAAAATCCAACCAATTCATACTCTTATTCATAAAAAGCTGCCCTAATAACGCCATATTTGGTCTTATGGTCTTCAAATTCAAATATGCTCGATCACCCACCTGTCAAAATTCAAACTTTATCATTAAATCCCCATTCACAACCATCATCATCAAATATTCTCACAAAAAAATGTATTTTTTCGTCATTTAATACATCAAATTATTTGATTATTAAATAAGTGTAAGTACCATTGCGTTGTGCATATTTCCAGGAGATGCAGACACAAATATATCACTATGCATGCTGACGTAATAATCAACAGCTGCTGATAAAGAAGCTTTCTTTTTTATGTGGGCCCGTTCAAAAGACGATGAAAGGCTCTTCTTATCTTCAATTTCTGGAAATAATTTCCTTAAAGCTGAAATTCGAGCTTCACCACCATATACCTGTATCACCACACCAAAAAGATTCAAACTTGACACTCAAAAAAGTCAAAGGTTGACTTTTTTCAAAATGGGATTTAATCTTTCACCTTGTGGGAAGCAAGGTATAATCGGGTAGTATTATCAAACCCTAAAGCAGTCAACAATAATCCAATTTCTTCTGGAGTCAACGGGCAACGACCCTGATTTCTTAATTCCTCATTTGTAAATCTTGAGTTTAAAACCCGACCCTGCCAAATAGTTTGTCTGTATCTAGCAAGAGCCTTTTTCTCTTCTTTACCACCACCAAAATCACATGCTGAATGGGCAGCCATATCCTAAAATAACAAAACTTAATTAATTTTGACTTTTTTCTGTCAACTCATTTGCACTTGAACATTTAAAATCGACAGAAAATTGTTTTGCTTCAAACAAAAATTCTCTGAAGACTTGTTAATACAATGATTGGTTTTCTCTTTGAAGGATTTCAGGAATTTATAATCTTGGAGCTAAATTTTAGATAAATAGTTGATTTTGACTAAAAAAAGTCAAACTTGAAGTACCTTGTCAAACCGAAGGTGTAAGGCAACAAACTTTCCCGCTCCTTTTGAGTCAACAACTTGTTGAAGGTACCCTTTGCCAAATGGTGGGTATCGAAGGCGGTTGACCAAAACATCTCCAAGATTTCTAACATGAGGAACAAAAGTCAAAGCTTGAAAGTTGACTTTGCATCTCAACCGTTGGATCTCCATAGGCATGTTGTTAAAAGCTAGCCGGTGAGAAAACGGTGAAATCGCAGCTATCCCGTAGCTAAAAAAAGTACAAGTACAGTTTATAAGATATCAAATCAAAAAATTGTAAAAGTTATAAGTAGTGAAGTCAAAAAAGTCAACCTTTCAAGTACTGGTGAAACATTTTCAAGATACCAATGTGCAGAAGCATGAAGTGGTGCGTTCTTAACACGGGTTGATCTAATGGCAGAAGCGTAATATTCCCTTGTGCTCCATGTGTATTCATCGGGTAATTCTCTAATTATTGATATATCTTCTTTTAATACATTCATAAAGTGATCCACATCAAAAATATCTTCAAAAGAGCTGCAAATGCATCCATAATTAGGAATAATAATAACGATTATTATTTGTTAATTACAAGTTCAAACCAACCTTGTGTCTTTCCAAACAGGATTTACTTCAAGATACGGGATTACAAGAGTTGCATTCAGTATTTTGGTAACAGCAACTGCATCACAAATCTAATCAAAGAAAATATTAAAAATAATTAATGTAAGAAAATGGAAAAACCTAATTTGAAATGTACAAAACCTACCCCCATTCTTTGTTGGTTTAATCCTCCATCAAGAAACACTTGAATGTATCTTGTAGACTCTGCTAATGATGCTTTCAATTACAAATGAAACCATTAGAAAAATTAGAATGCAAAAATATATATTGTAAATTATATTTGATGCAAATATATATTCATTTTGTTAGTCGTTACATAGATATTGTGACATTTCACACATAGTTAAAAAACTTGTAATTTACCAAAAAGAAAATGATCACAAGTTGAAATTATAAAAAGTCAAATTCATATAACTTACAAGAAGTGGAAGTATAAGTAGAATTGGTACAAGGTTTCCATCCTTGGTTAGCCAAAGGTGTCCAAAGATCCGATTGTTGTTTATTCAACTAAACAAAAAAATTAATTAATTAATTAGTAAGAAAAAATTAATATTTAGTGGATATCAATAAACAGGTGGAACTTACCGTTTGGTGTTGTAATGCACTTTTGAATAAACGTGAGTGCCTAGGTTTTAGAACACTCGATTCCTGCACAAAAAATGTTTTGAATCATGAGATTGTTAAAACTTGAAATTACTAAAATGTGCATGTTTTGATCTTACCATATGACAGTTTACTAGATAGATGGCCCGAAAGGGTTATTCATTTGCTCATGCTTTTAATAACCGTTCATATTTTATAGAGCAAATGAATCTACAAGTTCAAAATTGCATGAAAATATTAGAATGTTGTTATAGATTGCATTTTTACTTTCTTTGTCCCAAAAAGACTATTATTTTTATTGATTTAAAGTTTAAAGTTTAAACTCATTATTTGTCAAAGTTTGAGTAAAAATTTAAACCGTTTGACTTTCAAAGGTCAAATTTGGACTTGATTAGGAAGATAAATGCAATTCATATACCAAAATTAGATCATAAATGAATGCTTTGAGGATCATAACTTGTTATGGAGTAGATTAGGTGCTATTCAAAAAAAAAAATATAATTATGATTATAGTTACTCTCAAGTACTTTGCTAAATTTAATACCCAGTTAAATCTAATTTCTACGATAAATATGTTTAGAGAAATTTATAAGGTTACCCCCTGTGACATCGAGTGAGAAAAACAAACTAATTGCATAGATTTGCCTAGAATCTTCTTTATTTAATAAAATGACACAAATTGGTCAATATATTCATGTTAAATTTGCATGATTACGTATTTCCCATGTCATCAATTAAAATGTTATTTGAATTTTAATTCAGAGTTGGCATGCATACTGAAATTATGTTATTTCAAGAAAGGAATCACACCCAAATTACGTTAGCAAATACCACAAAAGATAACATTTTTAACACACAATTCATATAAATTTCACTACCAGAACATTGATCCCTGAAAAGGCGAATAACTGAAATTCTAACAAGAATTCATAAAAATCCCATCTTGAGAATGCATTATATAAAAATTAAAAACAGAAAAATAAAAAGGGTTCTTTATTTGATTAATGAAAAAAAAAGAAAAAAACCTCACCGACATAACCGAAGGAGAAGCACAAGCCAATGGAGCCAAAAGGGGAATGATCAAAAGAATCACATAAAGTGACGCGTGGCAGTAACGGTAGTGGTGGAGCTTCATCTTGCCACCGGAAAACCCAAGAAAACGGCGGCTATGCGGTGGCGGGATGTAAATCAAGAAGAGGAACAAGAAGTGAAGAAGAAGCAAAACCCTTGGAAGAGTAATAGAATCAGAAGCAAATCATAAATGAGATGGGAAATGGGTCCATGAGTTTAAATAATCTCACATGCTAAAACCTTTTCTTTTTCTCATATATACATTCACATGGTGCAAATTAATAGCAGCTGCAATCAATTCATCTACAGAGTAAAAGAGATGAGGTGTGTGTGTGTGTGTGTGAGAGAGAGAATGTGTCGTTTTCTTGGGAGATGAAGAGGAGTTAAAAAGCCACCGATTGGAATGATTTACGTGTCATCATCAAGGAAAAACTTTCACATTGAGTAATATTTATGGAATTTATTAGCGTCCTTCCATTTTTATACCAACCTATCCCGACCCCATATTTATTAGATGCACTAAACGTATACAGTAATAATATGGTTCCTACATTAGAGTTGTATTTCAACGTATTTTTTTATTTGTATATAATTTCAAGAGACAAATTTTGATCATTGGATAAAAAATCCCTTAATAACCAGCATCATCAAATCATACGTGATTAAATACACAACCATCACAGTCAGCCATCATCACCACGGTCAGTCACTGCCGCCGATCGTTGCCGGTCGCCGCCACAATCACATGTGATTGGACACAAAATCACATGTGATTGAATGCAACCGGCGGTGACGAGGGGTTGCCGGTGGTGGAGACGGTGGCCGGCAGAGGTTGGCGGTCGTGGTGGTGCTGGTCGACGGTGTGCAATCACATGTGATTTAATACACATAGGGCGGTGGTGGTGTTGATGTATTGAATCACATGTGATGGTGGTGGTGGTGATGATGATTTGGGGGTTGATTGATCCAATGCTGAGATTTGTCCCTTACGACTACATAAAAATCAAGGAATACATTGAACGTTTCTCTCATACATTAATACTATTAGTAAATATGTATTAGATTGTATAGATCTTATATTTAGTTAGAATATATCTTGTATTTATTAGTTACCTATTTTGTATACCCTATATATAGGGATCCTTTGGTTAATAACATTCATTCAATATTCATACCATAAACACTCTTATGGTATCAGAGCAAAAACCCAAACAACCCTAGCCCTCGAAGTTCCCTAGCCGTCGACATTTTTTCGCCGCAGCCATGGTTACGACCAATGTTGCTTTGACGTCCGACAACCCCAGCAGCCATCTTCAAACCTTCATCCTGTCTATACCGTTACGAACATACAAAACAAAGTTCGGGTATTAGATGGAACGACGGTTTCATACTCGTCTTGGGTTAAGCTATTCAAACTTCACGCTAGAGGATACAAGGTGCTAGACCACATCGACGGTACACCGGCCCCTGCCGCGACCGACGACAAATACGATACATGGTCCGAGATTGATGCTATCGTTCTACAATGGATCTACGGAACATTGTCAAACGATCTCTTGGCCCGTGTACTCGATGCAGAGGCCTCGGCTCATGATGCATGGACGAATATTCAAAACATCTTCCTCAACAACAAAAGTTCTCGAGCCGCCACTCTTGAGCACGATTTTACAAATCTCAAGCTCACAGCATGTTCTTCCATGGAAGACTATTGTCAGAAACTCAAATCCCTTGCGGATCAACTCAACGACATGGATAATCCGGTTAGTCAAACCCGTATGGTTCTTCAGCTTGTTCGTTGTCTTCCAGCTGAGTTTGATACGACCGCCTCATTCATCAACCAAAGCTCACCGTCGTGGGACGTTGCCTGCAGTATGCTCCAATTAGAACACCGACAATTGGCCCGCAACACCAACGCCGGTTCCGCTATGGTTGCCCCATCGAACTCAAAAGGTTTGACCAACACCGGACCCTCAAACTCCACAAGCGACCATCGCAACTTTGGAAGGGGTCGCGGTCGCGGACGATCCTCGCAACGGGGAGGCCGTGGCTCGAACATCGGACGTGGACGAGGTCCACCAATGCCGCCCTCACCTTACTCGCAATTCGGTTACCCTCCATGGGCTTGGTGGGCGCCACCACCCTGTCCGTACCCGACCCAAAACTCCGGATGGCCCACCAACTATCAACAGTCCGGACCAACGCCTCGGACACCCTCGGCCTAGGCCCATGTCACTCTGCAAGGTCCCGAAGTCTAAACCGCCGACCCATCGGCCCAAAATTCCGAAGCACCGCCGGCCCAAGACTACAATGCTCTCAACCCCACCGACATTGGGGCCGCTTTTCATGCCACGCATCTCAATTACCCGGATCCAAATTGGTACATGGACACTAGTGCCTCCTCGCATATGACTTCGGATGCAGGTAAAATACAAACTCATTTATCAAATTCTAATATACGTAATGTGTTTGTCGGTAATGGCACGCAAATACCAATTAAAGGATCTGGAAACGCCTTACACCCTACCCCACGAAAAACTTATCACTTACGTGATATCCTTTTTACACCAAATATAATAAAAAATCTTTTATCCGTTCGTAAATTTACTCGTCATAATCATGTTTCTCTTGAATTTGACCCCTACGGTTTTTCTGTGAAGGATTTAAAGAATGGGATGATTCTTTCACGCCACAATAGCTCGGGTGATCTCTACCCGTTCACCAAACCAGAACCACCACCATCCGCCAATGTCACCACCTCTTCAACGGAGAAATGGCACAACCGCCTCGGTCACCCGGGCAATACTATCTTAGATTTACTTCGTACTCGTTTTTTTATTTCTTGTAATAAAAACAAATCTTCAACGATTTGTCATTCATGTCAATTATCTAAAAATAAAAGATTACCGTCTAATTGATATATAGGGATCCTTTGGTTAATAATATTCATTCAATATTCATACCATAAACACTATTAAATACATTTTGTGTTTATTTAAGTGTCTACTAATTTGATAAGATGATATGTGTAATCTACTAATTATTTCTACAAATTTATATTTTGATTTTGACACATATCTTAATCAAGTGAGTAAACACATAAATAGATACAAAAAGTAGACACCGAAACCATTACTCAAACGTTTATTTTAAGTAGCCTATAGAATAAGTATCATGTCTTATTTGGGAAATCACATATCAAATTTTAAATGTTGATGAGATGGATAAAATTCAGCATAAGCAAGAAACCAACTAATTCACTAACTTTTCCTGACTTGGATTTACAATTTTATGAATCTACTAAAATTAACAAGAAGTGAACCAATTTGTTTCCCACGTCTCTCACATGTATGTAGTTTCTCATTATATCCTAAGCCAAGGAAACGACTACGGGGTACGGATTAAACTGTGTACATCAAAGCTAAAAGTTCGACTTTCTCCAAATATAATTTAAACATGAATCTCCTTCCCATTCCCACTTAACCGCTTCTCACTATATCCTAAGCGAAGTTGTTATTCTCTAAAATTATATACAACCTTATTATTAAAAAAACATGTAAAGTGAAATCTAGAAATTAAAAGAAAAAGAAAAAGAATAATGGTATTTCTTCCTACTATTTCTTATTACCATATTACTATTCATTTTGATCATGACAAATGTTAAAATTAAAGGATGATATAATGAAAGAGAATTAGTGAATGACACACGTTCAAGTATAAAATTAAGTAGACTTATGGATAGGAAAAAATAATAAGAAGAAATATCATTTTCTCAAAGATCAAATTGATAGTCTCTTATATAGTAAAGATAATATAAAGACGAAGATGTTTAGGATATTGGTTGGTGTTGGTGTTGGCGTTTATATACATGAATTAAATGTAAGTGGGTGAGCAGTAGCCAGTAGTACGAGGAGTACCCATATTATTAGCCACCGACACGGTCAAAGTTGTGAGTTTTGTAACGTTGCGGGTGCGCTGCGTAGTGTCGGGTCCATACAGTGGTTGTAACGTTGAAGATAAGTGATGTGATGTTTGGCTATAAGGGTCAATCATTGAATGCCGACCCGGTGACCCGTCACTGTCACCGTTTTCCATTTCTTCCCATACATTCATGTCTATCTTATTATAATGTACTCTACTCTACTCTACTCCTACCAAAACGAAACAAAAGTATTTCACTTACCAAGATATTGTTATTTTAATCAAAAACTTACAACGGTCTTAAACTTTAGTAATAAAGTTAAACAAATATGGTATCTTTTGAACAAGACAAAAATATATAAATGTTGCTTTGTTATATTCTTTTAAGAGGGTATTTTCATTACAAGGGATTCCCGAGCTTATACTCGTGATATACATGACCTTATGTTTCTGTCACCATATTCAAATCATCCTTTGACCATATGGTAAATGTACTTTACCCAGTGAGAATCAAACTTGTGACCTTTATAAGTCATTTATGAGCTTTTACCACTAGGCTATCACTAAATGGTTCGAAAATGACAACATAATAGGTTGCCTAATCAACCAAATGTAGGTTTAGTGATATGCGAGTCACCCTAATAAGAAGTTGTGAGTTCGGGTTCCATTAATAACATGTAAAATGTAAGAATTATAAATGTAAAGAGATATAAGTTTATAAATAGATGTAAACCAATAGCGAGCTCAATTAGTAATGCAATATCCAATATGGCCCATGTTTGAGACCCGATGGGCTTCTTTTAAATGTACACTTTAGATCTCTTTTGAGCAATTTGCTCTTGAAGTCATTTTTAAAGTTTTCGTTGACGGCAGCCCAAAAAACATTGTCATTCCAACGTTTAAGATTCTTGAGTCATCTCAATTTTTCTTTTCTAATCTATAGCAGGTACTCGTCGATTTTTATATACTCCTCTAACAGTTGAATACATAAGCAGGCGAAAACCAGGCCTCAACCAATCGTTGTTAGGCCCCGACAGTCGTGAATGCCAAATTGATATTAACTCATTGGATTCCATCAAATTGTTTCACTAGATGATTTTCAATTTGCAAGAGATGTGTTACAACTGCACTTGCACTTTTGTTTTTAGTTTGTATTCATTTTTCATTTTGGTTTTTGAACTTTTAATTGGTTGATGGTGAATAGTGAACTGTAAAAAGTAAAAAATAAAACATAAGGATGTGCGTGAACTGGTAAATAATAATAAACGATCAACTAATGTAAAATAAGAAGAAAACACTATTCATCAACTATCGATGAATAGTAATAACATTTAGCAAATGTTATATATACAATTTTGTATTTTTCTAACTTTTTAACATTTGTACGTCATTTACATAACAAAAATGATATTCGTGCTTACCATTTGTATCTACCCATATGCCTAGGGGTGCCCAACGGGTCAACCCGACCCGGCTCTTATCGGGTCGGGTCTATCGGGGTTGAGGTAAAAAAATTCTAACCCGAAACCCGACCCGATAAGGAATCGGGTTAGTCGGGTTCGGGTTGTTCGGGTTTCGGGTTTGTCGGGTTGACCCGATCGGGTTGGTCGGGTTAGCCATTTATAAATTTTTTTATTTTTTTTACAAGAACACATAAAAACACTAATCAAAACACTGATTTTTTAATTACGAACAATAACAAGAATACTTCAAAAACAATCCTTTGATTTTTAGTACCTTAAAGTACTAACTACGAACACCATCACTTAAAAAAACAATCCTTTTTTTTTAATCAAACAACTACAAGTTGTATACAATCCTCTCGATTGATACATGCTTTTTAAGTAGCATGGAATGAGTGCGGTATGCCAGTCGTTAGCATTGAAAACAACTTGTATAATCTAACAATGCTTTTTTAATCAAACAACTACACAATTTTATAAACAATACTTTAAAAAATGTTTTATAAACAATACTTTAAAAAATGTTTTATAAAACAAACAATGCTTTTAACCCTAATCCTAATCGGGTCTAATCGGGTCAACCCGAAACCCGAAATTTTAAAAAATTCTAACCCGACCCGATAAGGAATCGGGTTAGTCGGGTCGGGTTTATAAAACCCGATAAGATCACAAGACCCTAATACACCCGACCCGACTAGCATAATCGGGTTCGGTTTCGGGTCGGGTTGACCCTTTGGGCACCCCTACATATGCCTACCCACTTCTAAATTTGACATGTGTCATCCATTAATTCTCTCTCTTCATATCATCTATTATTTTTTACACTTGTTATGATCAAATTGGTAGGCATATGAGTAGGCATGTGCACGGTCCAAGAACCGGACCGACCCGGTTAGGACCGAGAACCGATAATCGTCTTTTTTGTGGACCGAGGACCAGACCGAAAAGGACCGGTTCGGTTCGGTTTTTTGTTGGGTATTTTCGGTTTGGACCGTCTGGAACTGGATGCAGTTTACAATGTTTCAAAAGGCCATATTTTTTACTATTTTGAGGTGCAAAATGGCTGTTGTAAAGGGTTTACGATTGAGAGGCGAGAACTACTATACGGTTTACGATCGAGATTTGAGAGACGTACAAATGTTATGGGAATTGGAAAGCGACGGTCGCTGGTGTATATTAACATTACATAAAAAAACAGCCGCTGTGATACATTGTTGGGTTTTCGATTTTGGGCCAAAAATACATTGCTGGGTTTTTTTATGGGCCAAAAAGACTAACGGTCCTACTCGGTCCCAGTCGGTTCCTTCGGTTTTTACCCGAACTGTCGACCGGACTGTCGGGTGCGGTACTGACCTACTGTTGCGGTTCGGTTCCTTCGATCCCATTCGGTTCCGGTCCATTCTGCACAGGTCTACACACGAGTAGACACAAATGGTAAGCACCAATACCATTACTCTTTAAATAATTATAACATCATAAATACTTATACGATTGTTGTTCGTTTCAGCGGGCTAATATGACTTGTTTCAATTGTATTTAAGATATTCTCCAATGGACTACTGGAATCAAGTGAATAGCTGTATGTCTTTTACTACTTCTAGAATCTAGATCACATATATACATACAACATACTACGCGCTATTTTATTTTTTAACCCTTTCAGTCTCCACAATTTACCAACTTAAATTATAAAAATTCAATAAAAAATTGGCTGACACAATGAAGTTATTTGCAAAACTTATTTGCAAGAAAAGACTTTGTTGCATCAACCAGACAACCACAACACACTAGACAACGTTTTTCTCTATGTTTTTTTTGTTAAATATATAGAGGATAATTATACTTAACAATGTATTCTTGAATTTTAATTTTAACTTTATATAGAGAAGAAGAGATCTGGAAAGAAATTTTTTTTTTATCGTATTCCGTAATTTTTTATTATGAGAAGAGAAAAGAAAATTAAGGAAATTGTGGATCATTATTTCTCTTATAATTTTTCTCCTCAAAGTGAGAATTTAGAGAGAAGAAAAGTTAAAACTAATGAAAAAATTGCATTTATCAAAAGAACCCACAATAGGTATATGTGGCAAAGTGAAAATGAACAAAAATCGATATGGTGCAAGTGTAGAATACCCACAATAGCCATACCCACAAAATGTGGGGTGTTTATCTCCCTTCTGGTTGTCCTTCGTGACCACCTTTGCAATAAATTATTTAATTAAATTTCATAAACACCACATGTGTATATGTGTTAATGCATATTATCTTTAGAGTAAAATGCATTTTTAGATGCTCTTAATAGAATATTGAATTCTCAACCTCTTTGACTTTCTATCTTGATTGGCTACTAATAGCCAATAGGAGGCAAACCTTGAATTTTATTCCATGAAATCAAATAATTCAAAAACCAGAAACTTATATATGCCGTTAAACAAACTACTTCCTTTTAGTATTAACTAGCAGGGTACCCGCGCAATGCGGCGGCGGGTACCCAGAAACCATATTTCGTGGCGAGTAAGTGTTGTTCGTTTACACGGTAATAATTATTGTTAGAAATAAATAATTAAACGGAAATGTGGATTTTGGTAAGAGTTGATGATTTACAGCTTCGTATATTTAATGTTATTGGGTAAAATGGTTTTCGAGTAACAGACTTTTGTTATTAACTGTGGGTGGTGTTACCAAAGTGTAATGTATAGCAAGTGGTTAACACATAGTGATAAGTTAGGAGAGGTCTTAGGTTCGAATCTTATTAGCCGCAATTTTTTTTTTAAGGTAGAGAACTAACTAACAAAAGTGGAAATGTCCTTAAAATCAAGTTTAAGGAGCTCCTTAAACTTGCTTAATGGGGTAGGCCTAAATGCTTTATATAGTAGTAAGATAAGTGAAAACTTAGAGAGAGAAAGTATTTCATTTATTTATTATGTATTGTTTGAATACAATGACAGTATATCTATTTATAGATGTAATGATAAAGTCAAGATAGAGTCAACAGACTACAACAACTTTAACAGACTGAACAGAAATACCTAACAGACTTTACTTATACACTATCATCCCCCCTCAATCTGTGGGGAGATATCAACACAAAGATTGGACCATAAGGTAAGAAACCGAGACGCTATTAGACCTTTGGTTAACACATCAGCAGGCTGCAACAGTGTTGGAACATAACGGATATGTAGTTGGCCAGCTAAGACCATGTCACGAATAAAATGAAGATCAATCTCAATATGTTTGGTCCTTTGATGAAATACTGGATTGGCAGCCAGGTAAGTAGCCCCAAGATTGTCACACCACAGTGTCGAGGAAGAAAAACTGACATGTAATTCTCGTAAAAGTGATTGTAACCAGCAAATCTCAGCAGCAGTATGCGCAAGTGCTCGATATTCCGCTTCAGTACTTGAACGAGCAACAGTTTGCTGCTTACGAGAGCTCCAACTAACAAGGTTGCGACCAAGATAAAATGCATAGCCTGTAGTGGAACGTCTGTCATCAGGGCAACCCGCCCAGTCAGCATCCGAATATGCATGTAATTCAGAATTTGAGGACTTGTGAATAACAAGACCATGTTTAAAAGTACCATGCAGAAATCGTAATATGCGTTTGACAGCCACCCAATGAATATCAGTGGGACAATGCATAAATTGTGAAACCTTGCTAACTGCAAACGCTATTTCAGGTCTAGTCAACACTAAATATTGAAGAGAACCAACCGTACTCCGATATAAACTTGGATCTGTCAACGGAATTCCAGAATTTCGAGAGAGCTGCTTTCCTGGAGATATAGGAGTTGATAAAGCTTTACAGTCACGCAACCCAGTTTTGTCAAGTAAGTCCAGTATGTATCTCTCTTAACTCAAATGCAAGCACTTATCGGTAAAAGTAACTTGAATACCCAGAAAATAACTGAGTTGACCAAGGTCCTTTAAGGCAAACTTGGAGTGAAGTTGACTTATAATATCACTAATTTGCTTGTCACAACTTCCAGTGATGATAACATCATCAACATACACAAGCACATAACAAATTGTTGATGAAGTTTTAGCAACAAAAAGAGAAGTGTCAGAGATACACCTTTTAAAACCAAAAGTGAGTAAAGCACTAGAGAGCTTTGCAAACCAAGCTCTTGGAGCTTGTTTAAGACCATATAAAGCTTTTTGTAGCAAATACACATGAGTGGGACAAGAAGGATCAGCATATCCAGGAGGTTGAGACATGTAGACCATCTCAGATAAGTCCCCATGAAGAAAGGCATTATTCACATCAACTTGCCTTATTGACCAATTATTGGAGTATGCTACTGACAAAACAGTACGAATAGTTGTTGGTTTAACAACAGGACTAAAGGTCTCGAAGTAATCCACACCTTCTGTTTGGGAGTACCCTTTAGCCACTAAACGTGCCTTGTAACGACTTACAGAACCATCTGCATTTCTTTTAATACGGTAAACCCACTTACACCCAACAATATTAGCATTCAGTGGGGGAGAAACTAAAACCCATGTTTTATTCTAATTTAAAGCAGATAACTCAGATTCCATAGCATTACACCACTCTGGCCACTTTTTGGCCTGAGAATAGGTGGTAGGTTCTTTATCCGGAGGAGAACCAGATCGAGCAACATAAACCACATGACCCGGAAATTGTTTGGCTTGACGGGTATTATCACGAGAGCGGGTTACCATAGGATGAATAACCGGAGGTGGAGGAGATGGAGCAGAGGATGATGAAGAAGAGGGTGGTGATGAAGAGGAGCTCGATGGAGAAGAAGTATGTGAAGGAACATCTTTAGAATTAAAAATAGAGATAGGAACAGTAACTTTTGTAAGAGCAGTTGATGCAGGAGTGGATGGAATAGCAAATGTAGACTCATGAAAAGTCACATGTCTACTAATATAGACCTTGGAAGTAGTAGGGTCAAAACATATATAACCTTTATAGTTAGGAGCATACCCTAAAAATAGGCAAGGGACAGATTTGGGAGACAATTTGTCATCTCTGAGATGACCCAAAAAGGGATAACACAAGCAACCAAAGGTCCGAAGCATGGCATAGTCTGGTGGTTTATGAAATAAGACTTGAAACGGAGACTTATTACCCAATATCGAAGAAGGTAGTCTATTAATCAAAAAGGCAGCAGTGCAGAAAGCATCTGCCCAAAAATACATTAAAAGCTTAGCTTCATGTAATAAAGCAAGAGCTACCTCTGAAAGATGTCTATTCTTACGCTCCGCAACCCCATTTTATTGGGGAGTATAAGGACAAGAGACACGATATGTAATGCCATTTTCTTGCATGAACTTTAGCCTTTTACAAGTTCCGGTGCTCCATCACATTGGAATATTTTAATTTTTGTGGAAAATAAATTTTCAACTTGTGTCTTAAACTGACAGAATGCCTCAAAAACTTGAGACCTGTTAACCAATGGATATAACCACACAAATCTGCTGTAGTCATCAATAAAAGTAACAAAATATCGAAAACCAGATCTAGACAAAAGGGGAGCAGGGCCCCATATATCACAGTGAATGATATGTAATGGAATACTAGAATGTATAACATGAGAATCAAAAGGTTTTCGAGTTATTTTTGCAACATTACACGAATTACAAGGAATTGAAGAACTATCTTTATGTAAGAAAGATAAAGAACGCAGAACATGAGATCCGGGATGACCAAGTCGAGTGTGCCAAAGTTGAGACATCGACAGAGAGGAATCTACAGTCATTGCAGAGAGACCATAGACATTGTATTTGTTGAGCGGAAGATGATGAAGGAGTTGTCCATTAGAATTCTGTAGAAAGAAACCAAAACAAGAGAATGCAACAACAAGAAAATTATCAATGACAATTTGAGGAATAGACAACAGACTTTTCTTAATTTGAGGAACAAGCAGCACATTGTTAAGAAACAGAGTGCAATGCGGAAGAACAAGTTTAAAATCGCCAATATGAGTAATCGGAAGAGCCATACCATTGCCAATGATGACTTTCTCCTTACCAGTATAAGGCCGAGCATTATGAACAAGATTGGGATCAAAAGTCATGTGTGAAGTAGCTCCAGAATCGGGAAGCCAGGACTCCACAGTTTCACACATATCGGATAGATTGTCAGCAACAAAGGCATGTTCAGGAGCCCAGTATTTGTGTTTGCTTTTGTTATTGTTTTGATTGTTATTCATAACTGAGGCCCAATGTGCAAAGTGATTTGGCCCAAAACAATTTTCACCACCAGAAAAATTACCAGTCCACTGATTATGATTGTTATGATTGGTGTGTGCAGTGTAATCAACAGGTCCAGTTTCAGCATTAAAATGATGAAAAGAGGGAGAAGAGAATTGGTGTGGCTCATGACTGTCTGTTTGCCAGGCAGCATAGCCATAGTTTCCAGGTGTGCCATATGAAGAGTTTCCACTAGTACCATAACCTCCATTGAAAGAGCCACCATAAGAACGACCACCACGGTAGTTTCCTCCTCTAAAATTTCTTCCTCCAGAATTTCGACCACGATATTGTGAGGATGAGCCTCTATAATTTCCAGTTGAACGTCCTTTGCCTGAATTAGGTCCATTTGTATCAAACCTCCAGAAACACTTAGAGGCTAAGTGTCCATCCTTGTGACAAATTTGACAACTACTGCCCAAATTTAGACCAATAGTTGTAGAAGGAGTATTGACCTGATGTGGAGGTATAGAGGAAGTCGCAGCCATAGCCGAGACATCATTAACAGAAATCTGAGATTCACGAGATAATCGTTGTTCATGAACAAGCAATTTAGATCGTAACTCCATGAACGAAGGCAGATGAGGAGAGTTCTCAATATTAATTGCGAGAACTCTATAATCCTGATTTAATCCAGTTAACGTGTGAATAACTAGGTCAGAATCATCAATTTTAACACCAATCGAACATAAGGAATGTGCAATCGAATCAATCTCTGCACAATATGCATCAATACCAGTGGTACCTTGTCTGATTTGATGAAGACGAGTTTGTAACTGGATTTTCTTCGCCAAAATTTGTTGTAAAAAGAGTGTTTCAAGTTTCTGCCAGAGTTCATATGCAGTACGAGTTCCAATTAATTATGAACTTTTGGATCTAAGCTCTGATACCATGAAAACTTAGAGAGAGAAAGTATTTCATTTATTTATTATGTATTGTTTGAATACAATGACAGTACATCTATTTATAGATGTAATGATAAAGTCAAGATAGAGTCAACAGACTACAACAACTTTAACAGACTGAACATAAATACCTAACAGACTTTACTTATACACTATCAATAAGTGATATATTATTAATTTTTAGAAATTAAGATTAAAAAAATTATAATATATTAAATTAGATAGTTAGTGACGTGAGTCCTACACATTTTTAATAAATTAATTTTAATAATGTTTAAAAGTAAAATTAAGCATAAAAGACTCATTACATTAAATTAAATGAGATAATTAATGAATATGTATATGAAAACTCCAAAACTATCTTTGGTGATCAATTAATCTAGACCCGTTGATTAAATAAAAAGTGTATCATATGAGGAAGTATTTGTGATGTATTTAATTCTGGAAGCAAAAAAACAAAAAAAAGTGTATGAAGGTGAGTGATACTTGCTACTAGCTAGTTAAATGATAGATGTTGGATCCATCTGCTCACCTAAATCGATTTAATGCCATTTCCATTTTAATCACTTCGCTCAAATAACTCCGCCATTCATTATCCAATTTACTTCAGTTAATCAATCAACCAATCTTAACAAACTAACTATCTCAGCATCGGGATCACACTTCAGCTTCTTCAACAATGGCGGGATTTCTGTCAGTTCTCCGGAGATTCTATCTCACCGCCTATAATTGGATTGTGTTTGCCGGATGGTAAGTTTTGATTTACACTTTAATCCTCTCTGTTCAACTCGTTAATTATCTTAATTTCTTTGTTATTGAAATGTTTTAGGTTTCAAGTACTGTTTTTTACTCTAAAAACTTTAAAGGAATCAGGTCATGAACACGTTTACAGTACAATTGAGAAGCCACTTTTATTAGCTCAATCGGCTGCCTTTTTAGAGGTACTATAAAACCCTTAGATTCAGGAACTTTTAATGATGGTAACAACTTTGTTAAAGTATATGTTTTTGCTTTCCAATATTAGAAATCAATAAAAAAAACATTGGATTAGGGCTGAGATCTATTAGTGATTATGTTAAGGAGATATGAGCATGATTTGTGTTAGGGTTTTGATTTTTCTCTTTTCTCCTTTCATTTCATATGGGCCAATTTGTTCTCTCTTTTTTTTTTGTCAAAATAATTTTGGTATTCCTGATTGATCTAGGGCTAGAGTTTATTTCATGTACTTTTAGTTCATGACATCGATTAGTACTTAAATTGTGGTCCGTGGATGTACATCGAATTGATACATCATCATCCTTTTACTATGCCTGCATCATAGATCTTTAAAATTAAAAACTTAACTAAATTATGGAAATTCAGTTAGCATGCTTTGATATGATTTCACTGTTAGTGGATTTTGACCTGTTTCCTTTTTTTTTTCTTGCATTCGGAACAGATATTACATGGCATAGTCGGTGAGTTTTTTTTTTATCTCATTAATAAACTACACTTTGATGGTTTGATTTACACATGATTATATTTGAATAAACTAGTTTTTGCTATATTGTTTTTGGCATGAAAAGGGCTGGTTAGGTCCCCAATTACAGCTACACTGCCTCAAATAAGTTCAAGGTTGTATGTGGTGTGGGGAGTCCTCTATAGTTTTCCTGAGGTTAGAAACCTATTATTTTTCTTTCTTGTTTTGTTAAATGTTGTCACAAATATATTGAGAAATAAAATAAAGGTTGATGGTGGCAGGTTCAAACACATCCTTTTGTTAGTTCTTTAATGATCAGTTGGAGTATTACTGAGGTAAATCCTGATGATGCTCAATTTTTAATTTAATAAGCAAGTGGATTGTGTATTTTTGTTGGTTTTTCTAAACATATGATATATTTATGTTTTTTATGATTAGATTGTTAGGTATTCTTTCTTTGGTACAAAGGAGGCTTTTGGCTCTGCTCCATATTGGTTGTAATGGCTCAGGTTTGACATTTATGCTTTTGGTCAACCAAGTTTAATATATATTTTTTCTATTATTAATTTTAATTTTATGCTCCACCTGTCCTGTGAAACTTTCATAATTTGGCAATAGGGATTATTTGTTTGTTAAACATATAAAAACTACAAGTGAATCAAATCTTTAGTAATATTTTGGGTTACAAATGCAGGTCTGGTGTTGTATCCAAGCGGCATTGCTAGTGAAATTGGCATGATTTATAACGCCTTGCCTTATATGAAGGTAAAATTTATTTTCTTGGGTCCCACTTTGTAATCTTTATATCATCTCATAAAATGGGTTCAGGAATCTGGAATGTATTCGATAAGGATGCCCAACAAATGGAACTTTTCATTTGATTACTGCAATTGTGGTGCTAGCAATTTACATACCAGGTAACATTATATTATATTAGTCTATATAGTGACTTTTTGTTTGAGTAGATAATTTTGTTAAATGAACAGGAATTCCACACTTGTATGGGCTTGGACAAAGAAAGAAAGCTCTGTCCAAATCCAAAAAGGCGTGAATTTGATGTTGAGTTATAACTGTTGTATACGTATGTGTATCTTTATGTTTACTTCCATCTTCTTCTTATTCCTACTTTTGTAGCCTTTGTTAGACATAATCTGATAGGAAAAAACACCTGCAGAAAACAAATATTAGTTGTCTTATTTTTCTGCCAAAAATGGATATCATTCAACATTTGGGCAAAATTTCCATTTGATGAGCATTATATTAGTACAAATTGGCTACTCGATTATTTTATTCTTTCACCGGATTGTTGGGCAAAATGTCGATCATATATTGATGGTATTAGACATTTTATTTTTCATGGTGATCACCTAATCTAAGGGGTAACTTGTGGGTGTCATTATTGTCGTGTCAAAATATGAAAACTAGGTATGATTATTGCGATTTCAAACAACATAATCAAATTCAAACACTATTATTCAAAATCACTTGTTTGTAACGATTATTCATTTTCAAAATATACAATCTATTTTCAATAAGCAATTCCAAACATTCCCTTAAATAGGGTGTAGCACTTTGCGGGAAGTGATTTAGTTGTAAGTAGGCATGTGCACAGTACAAGAACTGAACCGAACTAATTGGAAGCGAACTAAACTGAGAACCGGCAAAAGGGTTTCTGTTGGACCGAGTACTGAACCAATAATGCTCGGAACCGAACTGAACCGAGAATCGAAAAAGCTTCTTCTACTTTTTTCAGTGTTTTCGGTTTTGGCCCAAATCAAACCGCGGGTTCTCGGTTCATTTTACATAGCCTAGTTGTAAAACTTTAAGGGGGTATAAATGAAACATTGTGTTTGGGAAGACTGGTAAAACTTGTGTTAAACATCAGAAAAAGGTCATTCCCAAATCTCACTCGATTCTACCGCTCCCGAATGGCGAATCCCAATCAGCAACAAATCTCGATTAAGCCATGGATCCTTGAATTTGTTCCTTTTGTAGTCGTAGTTCTCATAGCTGCTCACGTAATCGCTTTGGTACGCCAATATATTTTCTTTCTCATTTTCTTTTTTCTTAGATCACAGGTTCCTAATATGGTTTTGGTGGAAATTAGGTTTATTGGATATATAGAGTAGCTACGGAGAAGCTCCCTGGACGAAGAAAGAAGCACTAAACCTTTACCTTCAATTCGTACACGAAGAAACGAAGGTGTAGTGATCCAATTTCGTGTTTGTTTTTTAGTCTTTGTGTATGATTAGGGAACTCCTGTTGGATGCACTCAAAGTGTTCGATGAAATGTGTGAAAGAAATGTTAGATACTTTGTGATAGTAAAAAGTTTGACACAATTTAAAGATTTATTCTAGTGTTGTGGTTTCTTTTCAAGTATGTTGTATATCAACTTGCCATTCTACAAAATCTGTATGACAAACATTCCATGAATTGCACTTCCCATCAATAAAATTTGCATTGTTTTAAAGCATCATTTAAATGTCAACTGTAGACTAAATGTCTTAAAAGTACCACTTTGATGTATGTTTTACAATAATATGTTCTTCATTTTTATCAATTAAAATAGGGGTGTAAATGAGCCGAGTTGTTTGCGAGCTACTCAAACCAGGCTCGTTAAAAGATCGATAAAAGCTCGAGTTAAACGAGCTCGAGCCGAGCTTGAGCTTAACTTAAACGAGTTCGAGCTTCCGCCTAAAATCTCATTTAGGCCCGTGAGCATAAACGAGCTAATATACATTAATTATTATAAAAATAAAATTTCATATCATGTATTTATATTATTATGTGTATATGTTATACATATATATGTACACAATATAGTATAAAAAATATTTACATACTTCGTATATATTAAATATTATAATTATAATTAAATGAAAAATCATACATTTCATGTATACAGGAGCTTAAATAAGTCTAATCGAGCTAAGCCCGAGCTTGTTAGAATCTTAACAAACCGAGCTCGAGCTTTACACAAATCAGCCGAGCTCGAGCTCTCTGAACTTAAAAGAGCGAAACTCGAGCTTAAGCAGGTTCGAGCTCGGCTAAGCTCATTTACAACCCTAAATTAAAAGATTGAAAATTTGTATTGCTTCCTACTAAATATTCATATTTCATCCTTCTACCTATAAAATGATTGACATGTGGAATTCACGAATTCTCTTTCATAATTTTATCAATTGATTTGGACACTTGTATTGATCAATGAGAAGGAAGATAAGTATGAAGATTTAGTAAGAATTAGAAGACAAATCAGCAATACCATCTCTCTTAAAAGATATTGGCTAGTTACTGCATAGATGTCCACCAAATATGTATTATACAGAAGATACGTAATAGTTGTTTCATGTATTATTCGAGTCGTTGTAATAGAATATTATCATGATTTTTATGGGAATAATTTCACATGAATTAAAACAGATATCTTGTTGAAGCCAAATAAATTGCCTAAATTTATTGATTCAAAGAGCATTTTAAGCAAATCACTATGGCTTGAATGAAAAATACATACTAATAACCAACTAAATTCTTCTGTATCTGATCAAAAATAAGGAAAATAAAACACAATAAATCATGTCTTCTTAATTCAGCAATAAAATGCCAAACTCCTGTTATTGCTTTGCTACTCCTCATTTGAAGCACTTGCAGCACTAAGATCCACACTTAAATCAAGAGTCTGCAACATTAAACAGTCAAATAAATTAAAATTATATTTGTGAAAAATGCATAAATATAGATTCAAGAAAATATATATCTATATTATAATTACAGTATAAAGTTTACCTTTCCAGTTATCCGGCTGTACATAGCAATCACATCTTCTACAGTTGACTCAAAATGTGTTGTTGCATCATAGCTCTGAATCAGACAAATTTTTAGATAACAAAAAATAAAGTGTAAATTTGATAAATATACTTACAGTAGATATGAAACAGTTATCTTCTTCACCCTGATTTGTGGGTTCATATCTATCATAAGTATCAAAAAAGATCTGGTCAACGGGTCCAAGCAAGTCAATCCCAGGTTTCAGTTCTGTCTCAGGATCATCTGTTTCTGCTTCTGTTGTCACAAAAGCTATGAATTTACCTTTTGGAACTACATTATGATAATACGAGCAGCAGAACAAATACCTGAATTTTTTTATAAATAACATTTTGTTAACTTTCATTTGTTTGTTATAAGGGTAAAAATGTAATTCTCTTTTGGGAATACATACATGTCAGATTTGCGACCAGTTTGTCTCTGTGGGAGAATGACTTGTGCTGAATGAGCATCGTTAGTGTTTGGAATAGGATGACTCATGATGCATATGGCACGTGCCACTTTACCAACTTTCTTTACCTATTTTGATAAAAAAGACTCTATTTTTTGTATTTTTTTAAATTGTAAGTAGTGAGTGAAATTTAGTTGATGGTTTTTTACCTTATCAGGTAAATATGATGGATCACATACTACTTTTTTGCATTTTGCAGTTTCTCCTTCTGATGTCACACCAACTACTTTTCCATCTTCAAACTCCACCTGTTTTTATGTATTTTCTTTTAAATCACTTATTTTAACATAATTTTTAAGGATATTAGTGGATTACCTTGCATTCTGGTTTGCCGAGCATGTAGGTGCCACCATAAACTGCACTCAGACGAGCAAATGCCTGAAAAATATTTATTTGTCTATTAAATAAAGTTAAATAAGATAATTAAAGTAGATAAATGATGTAAATGCAGTTTTACCTGAGGTAATTCTCCTAGTCCATAGAGGGGGTAAATGTATGGGGAACCCCCTTGAAATCGAGCCAATGATTCGGCATAAAGCTATTCAAGAAATAAAAGATTAAACATTAGAAAATATTGAAAAAAAATGCAATCTTTATGTCACTAATTTTTAATTATTATTATTTTTTCACATATGATTTCGCACCTTAACTCTCTTGATAACATCTATAGCTGGCTGATCCAAATAACTGTCATTCCTATAGAGTGCCAATGCATGCCCAACAAAATCAACTGTATTGTCATCTAGTCCATATTTTTTACTACATAAAACAATAAGTCAAAAATCAGACTGCAGTTATGTATCAAAGTTACAAATCATAAATAAAAAAAAGATCATACGAAATAAGATCTCTTGCAGGTACTTTAGTGACATCCATTCCTTCATGTGATTTTGGATCATTATCATCATAATCTTGAACATAAATGAAGAATTTTCGAGCACGGCGTTTTTCAAATAATCCCATTAGAGGAGATTTTAGTGCTTCAACATCATTTGCTGGTACTTTGTGAACCTTGTATAAAATCGCGATTTTTCAGCACGATTATGTTATTGTAGAATAATTGTTAATTGTAAGCTTAATCTTAAGGGGTTTTATACCTTTGATTTGTTGTACACGTAACTACCATCAACAGCCTTGAAATTAAGGTATTTTGTGACATTAGTGTGAATTAGAACACGAACTAAGGTACCATTAGCCATCATGAACTGCAAAAAGCACACAATTATTATAGAAAATAATATATTATTTAATAATTAAGTATTATTCTCCTTTTCAAAGGAAAAATAAGCATGCCTTAGGGACCATATCGACATTGTAGTCTTTGCTTGATCCTAGTTCTGCAGGGGGTGCTTCATCGCCCTTGAATCGCTTCCAGAGCTGTATGCAGATTAATATATCAATGTTAAATGAACATTAATAATAGTATAAGTTTTTTTTATGAATTATTCAATGATTATATATATACACCTGGTTTAGGTGGAGTGAAGTTGAGTCTCCTCCATAGTAATCATTTCTATCCATGTGTAGTACCTGTACAAATTAGACATTAAATATAATGTTTAAAAATTCTATCAATCTTAATCAAGAGCTCACATCTTCTGTGAAATGCACAATGAGAAGGATACATTAAAAAAAACAGTTCAATAACGCCTGTGCTTAAATTTACTGAAAAGCAATAACGAATTCAAATTGATCTATTATGCACGAAATCAAACTCATATCCATGAACCCTAGCCCCAATTTGCGAGAAATTTTCAATCTATTTCCATGTAAATCGACAGAAATTAAAAAAAGTACGATCTAAATAACCGAATAATTTTTTTTTAACAAATCGTAGCTAGATCAACATCAATCAAAACAGATTCCATCATCTCTATCATAAAATTAATCTTCGTGTGAGAAATTGAGACGTTATATATGTATAGACATTAAAAATGAGTGGCGTACTTTGAGGCCATCAACGGAAAGGAGACCGCTGAGGATACATTCCTTGAGACCGGTGCCGAGAACAATGACGTCATATTCTTCATCCATTGGGCGATTGAAGAATTAGGTTAACAGAAAGATGAAACGATGGATTGTGATTTTAATTAAGCAGAAGAAGAGAGGAAGTCGGGGCATCGAACAGAACAGGTCTTTTGCAGAAACATTCGGTTATCAACTCCCCCGCCAAATTTCAAGGATTTCTTACTACGTGGTGGGTGGGACTCCACTAATTACCTTTTTTCCTAACGTAAACCCAAAAATAACAAAAAACATATTAAAATAAGAGTAATGATATTTAATCCTATCATTTGATTATATTCATTATATGAAAATATGTGTCAAATTTTATGGATAATATTAATACATTGAATTAGTGGATTACACATGTCATCCTATCAAATATGTATGACTATAAGTATGATCAAATAGTATGACTAAATATCATTTCTCTTATAATAATAATAAGAATAATTATCATTATTATTATCTACCCCTACATATGAGGCCTAAATTTGAGTTCATTTTGCCAACATGTCCAATTAAAGCATTCTCATTGGTTATTATTGATGACATGTAAATATCATAAATGCCACTTGTCATCACAAAACAAAACATGAAAAACCTCTACAAATTTTGGCTCCATTATTTCCGCAAATATTTGAAATTTAAGAAAATCTACCTCTATATCACTTAAAAATCGCAGCATATTATGAAGATATTAATATTCTTTAATTTGAATTTTTAATTTTGGTAATAAATAATCACAACCTATTTTAGAATTTATAGTTATAGCAATACATATAATTGGGTTAAGTTAGTTTGACATACACGAAAGTAGTTAAGGAAAATATCGTGTACAACAATAAAAGGAGGTTTCTTTTGTCGGTTATTTTAACTTTGAGAATACATTTGTTTAATATTTTTTGAATTATTCTGAGTATTATTACTGATGATAACCACACTAAATTTCGTTTCTAAATTTCATGTAATATTTATTTATGTATCAAAATTTATACTAATTTATCATTACAATTATAGATTGTTATGTCATTTAAACTTTATCAATATATTTGTTATTATTCTACATATCTTTTGAAGCATGCCCGCCCAGTCGGGCGGGTTTTGAAGCTAGTTAGTATATATTCGGACCAATATCTGCGAATTGGTTATTATGTTGATATTTATATTAAAGTAAAGAAAATCATTTTATCGTCGTTAGTGATTTATTTGAAAAGGAAATAGCAATTAAGAGTATTTTTTAATGATTATTAATATATAATAATATAAGGTTGTTGGTGGTTTTTGGTGAAATGTAAAACAATATTTATTTGGTTGAATAACTGTACTATGGTTGGAAATAAGTCGATATATGTTGTGTGAAATGAGAATCGATTGCAAAACTTTAGATTTTGTTGGGGATCCGTTTAACAAGAACAGAGCCATGGGCGGGATTAAGGCATCCTGTAATTAATCCCTCCATTTCAAATTAAACCCCATTTGACTCATAATGGAATTAACCAACTGAGGGATTTAAAGGCTTTTCAAAGTTAATCTTAAATAACATGATTATTTTTTTTTTTCATTTTCTTTTTCCCCAACTAATGATTTCATTAACACTTAAAAGGGCCGTCAATAATTTGTCTATATTCAATGTAAGTGATTTGAAAGAGAGAGGCGATTGCAAGATGTTTGGCTGAGATTTTGGCTTGTAGGCATGTAGTCACTTAGAATTAGTGGGTCTTTATCTTTTGGGATGAGGGCAATGAAAGATAAGGTGTGGTCCATGAAAACAATACCACATCAAAATTACATCAAATTTCTTACTAACACCATATTTGACCATGTTACAACCATTACCCACTTTTTCCACTACACCCGCGGTTCTATCCAGGGAATCCCACCCACACCGCAATCACATCATATCTCAGAGTAGGCTTAATGGGTTGGGCAAGAAAGGCTCAAACTTAGCCTAAAATATAAATTGATTGATATTAGGGAATGACCTCATTTTATATTTCAAAAATGTAAGTTTTTTAGAGTTTTATTTAGTTGTTATTTTTATGTATTATGGTTCAGAGCATGTTAAGGGCCCTATTTTATATTTCGTCCCGGGACCCAAATCGACTTGATAGTTGATACGGCCTTGTCATATCTCCCTACCATGATAATCACGACTATGGTCATCCACCACAAAAGCTCTACCACGGAGCATGACCTTTGCTCTAAACATAAATGTTAAAATTATATTATTATGAATAAAAGTCCAACTGTCAACAATAAAATGTAAACTGATATAATAATACGCCCACTCACAAAATACTTTAAAAAAACACCCCAAATTTCCCCCCTCTCACGCCATTTCCGCCACTGCAGTGGCACACACCACATGCGGTATTAAAGGGGGATTAAATGATCATCCAAAATGCATCATGTAATGCAAGAAAACAACCATTCGCTGTACATTCTAAAACACCAATTAAATGGTTGGCAACCAAATTTTATACAATGATTGCTAATATTATACAGCGATTTTTTTCTTTTATTTTGTACCGACGAGTAATTGAACATGGTAGGTACATACACAAGCATAATCCCAAATGTTATATCAGACCCAGAGAAATCATTGTTAAACATACACGGCTTACATTTACATACTTCACAGTTACAGAAATCCTATAAGCTTTCATCAACCGGCTTAAGGTAACCTGCAAAACCAATGTACTATAACTAATAAAGCATGAAGTTAAAAAAAATGTGAAAACAAAATGGCATTTTTATGCAGTTTATTTTTAATAGTGTTTCTAGTTCCCATAATTAATTAATTATAGTTTAGATGCAATCATAATTATGCACTTTGCAAATGATAAAAAAAAGTTTCACATTGCTAATGTCGGTTTTCATGGTGGGGGCAGTCTATAAAATCCAGAGACAATTTTAACCTTATGATCACATGACAAAACCAACTTATCAGGATTTTTTGGTGAATTTACAATATTACCCTCTAAAATCTCGAGATAATTTACCTAATTCCTAGGTGAATTGATATTGTGAATATTTTATTCACTTGAGATTTGAAAGTTAGATTCTGCCATGGTAGTTGAGTTTTTTTTTTAATTAAAAAAGGACAAAATTTCAATCAACTTGCATTTTGGTTAAAAAAAAAAAAAACTCAAAACCAGAAAATGTACTCACCCCAATTTGAGAGATGTACCAGAACTTTCATAATCTTGTGGAGGACCATCAGAGTCGCAGATATTGGTAGATTCAGATGACTCACCATCATCACTGGTAGGTCGTTTCCAAGCATTAGATATCATCATAAGCTTCATTTGACCATTCAAATGCAAAGTTAGCAACAAAAAACACACACACACTAAACGAACGAAAAACGGTCAAATAAAATCAACATTTTTGTGCACCTTTTTGCAATTTAAAAAGTATAATGGTTGGTTAACATGATAACATGTCTAGAGCCATTAAAGTGGTTGAAAATGTTAATCAAATCCTTTTTAAAGGGAAAATGGTCGCTAAAGCAATGTTTGTTAGTTCATTTGTTGTTTTTCTCACAATAATACAGGTTGAGTTTAAAACACAGAAAACACTTAAGACTATAGAGAGCATGACTCGTACTTCTTGTCTTAGCTTGTCATTCTCCTCCATGAGTTTTAATTCCTGCATGTTGAATTTACCAAATTTAGACAGGATGTCGAATCACTACAAAATGATCTTTTGCAATGCTTTCATAAATTTGTAACATGCTTTCACAATTTACATTTTCTTGTCACCAAATTGACATAGTCCACTTAATTAAAACAAGGTATAATATGGAAGTAATGCAAGAATGGAATCATTAAGTTTGAGTACTGACCTTCTCATGAAGATGATTAATCTCGTTCATAATCACCTCCCCCTGATACAATTAATAGAGTATATAAGATTATTATAAGCCTATGCCTAAAAACTCGGTCCCATGGAAGTTGCCACAGTCACCAATCTAATTAAATACATTTGCTCTTTTATTTACTTTCCTTTTGATGATAATTAATAAGTTCTTATCCAGTTGCAAATCCAAAGATGTGTTTCAGTGGTATCGTTGCAATTTTATGGAAAAAGAAAGAATATATATACTCATAAAAGTTGCATTGTTTGATTAGATACATAGTTAGAGATAATTGTTTGAGTGTTATTCAAATGTAAGATACCGTTAAAGATGTAATCAACACATATGTAAATTTCACAATGAAAAATAATAATAACTAATTAACAGAAACAATTGCACCTTTTTGGCTACAACACGGCTCAACCCAGCTTCAAGTGACTTCTCAAGCTGGTGCAACTCTTCGATACTCAAACCCTGCAGCTCCTCCCCTCTTAATTGCCTGCTTCTCATAAAAATCACATCCAATATCCAAACAACATATTTTCATGTATATACATACATACACAACACACACACACACATATATATTTGAACATCATATTTTCATGTATATACACATACACTCAATATATTAATCCATATTTATGAATGCATATATGTGTGTGCCTTTGTCGACTGTGTATATATATATATATGTACGTACTAAATGTACCTTAATTGAAGGGTTCTTTCTGCAACTTCTTTGCTTAAGTTGGCATAGTTGGTGTCTTCAACCAGCTGTAACACAAAATTAAATCTTTACACATTAAAAGTCAATATTCCATTAAATTCAAGATCCGGAACTTGCTTATCATATTCCATTAAAAGTCGAATTAAAATAAAGCAAACTGGAGTTATAAGTAATTCAATTTCTATGCGTCCTATTAACTTGTTTTTTTTAAAGGGGTCATCTTTGTGGTTTAATCTCTGACTCAACCATGGTCACAACCTTACAAGTTGCTCCAAGCAGCCTCAATAAGAAATAAAGAAATTAATTGAACAGAATTAAGCAATTAAGAAACTAAAATAAAATAATTATGATCACAGGTACCTGCAACTCAAGGGAAGGTTGGTTTAACTTTTCGATATTTCTCGAGTGCAAGCTACGCCTTTCTAGAATATCTTCCATACTGCAACAGAAACCAGAAACACAAGTGTATTAAAAATCAATATGTACAAGGGATATATATACCAATGGTTAATTAATTATGCAACAACAAAAACACCTAATTATAGTGTTTCTGATAAAATGAATAGTAATATAGCATATCATCATTTTGAAGAACCTTTATACAAATCAACAATTAAGTTAAAGAGAACTCAACATAGATAGAAGGAAAAAACCTAGAAGTACTGACACCCTTTGTGATGATGTCAAACTATCTTTTCTTTTCTTTTCTTTTTTAAAATGTGAAGTAGAGGAAAAAATGTCTTAACAAATTGGTTAGATTGGATTTGTTGCCCATACTTAACATAATCTGTTCCCTTGTAACTCTCTTAGCTTCTTGCTAGTATGCTAGTATACTTATGTTGTTCAAATAAAATAAAATAAAATAGATAAAACAGTTTATTACATGCATGTGTGCATGTTTTGTAAGTCCAGTATGTAACTGCCTCCCGTAATTACTCAAGTTAATTATGAAAATAAGAATGCTAGCTTTTCAAATTGTTTTAGTGGTAAGTTTCAGTATTCTTTAACTCCTTATTAATTGATGCCCTTCTAACTATTATTAACTTTTCACTTTTCAGAATGTCCTAGCAAAATTGCATTACTTAATCGTCTATCCTTTGAATCTACAAGATTTCTCCTTATTTTATTTAAGGATGATTTAGATATTTGACCAAGGTTGTAAAAATTGGTCGGTTGTACCTAGTCGATCAACCACCTTCAAGCGCTTAATCGGTCTCGGCGGTGATTAATCTGTTTCTAGGCGGGTACCATACATTACAAAGGAATTTATTTAAAAAAACAAATATTAGCAAGTCCTTGCAAGTTGCAAAATCATTCAAACTACCATCATAATTCGGTGATTTCCTCTATTTGTATACAAACTACCATCACTAAAATACATAACCCCAAAAAAGATTTCTTTTAAATAATCAATTTTGACTTTAGTTGACCTTGACCAATTTTGACCGACACTGGTAAATGCTCCAATTAGGAAATTTATCACTCGGTTAACTCCCTATAACCGCCTAGACCGATTTTTACAACACTGTATTTGACAGATCGCACACATACTTTATTTGAAGCTATGTGTCAAGTCGGATATTGCAATTTTTATGAGACTGATGGAGTACCAAGTTTGTGGGTGGTTTCTTAGAAACTTGGTACTAGTGTAGTGTTCTTGAGTCAAGTTTGGGAAGCCATAATGCATCTACATGAACTAAAACTCATAATTCATCATATATATATGCAAAATATTTAAGACTTTATCTATTATGGCTCATGTTTATAAGGTGCATTTATTTAGCTTAAAATTTCCACTAAAACTGAAAAAACCAATTTATTAAATCTCCTAAAAAGGGAAAAATAGACGTGATTAACGTTAATTAAGCCATATTTTGGAAATTTTCAGTTGTTTAAATGCACCTGATTAAAGATGTGCCCTTAGGGCACATGTTAGAAAAACGCAACATTTAATAACCTTAAGGACTCCACATGATGGATAAACCTGAAAGTGGATCACTAACTACCTATGGAATTCCGTCACAAAAACATAGATAAGCATTCATTGGTAACACGTACATATGTCAATAACAAAAGCTATACGTTCCAAATGGATTATATAACTGTAACCTAATAAAGGACTCGTACACGTAGCATCACGTTGCCATGTGACGGAGTTTGTGTCTTTTAGGCTTGTCTAAGCTAAGTAGTTAACTTAATTATATTAGTCTATTAGACCTCTAATTTGAATTCCATTTTTTGTGACCGGAAGATAAAGGATTTGAATCAGAAAATCAGTCTAATTTGCATAATGGAAAAGAAAATTATTGCATGCAAATTACAAAGAACTCCCTTTCCACAAGTCTTGAACCTTCTGGTGGAAATTTTGCATCTAATTTTCAACAACATAATTTTAGCAAATTACTGTACTTTTCAAGAAGCGAGTGAAGAGAATGAGTGCTCATAAGAACCAAACTTACAATTTAACCAGTACTTAAAAACGTACAAATAAGCATGAAGTACAAACCAAGACTGTCTCAGTCCCACATCAAGACTGGAAAATTACTTTCAGATAACCAGATCAATTAATAAACACACAAACAGGCATAAAATATGAACTACAACATATTACAAAAGAAGCTAGCATATATACGAATGTTCATGAAACACACATAAAAACACACACATAACCCTAGAAATATACCTTGAGCTTGAATAATGAAACAGCTTGTCATTAGAGGAGAAGATGGCGACAGCCACATCAGCATCACAAAGTACAGAAAGCTCTTCAGCTTTCTTGAATAAACCTCTTCTCCTCTTGGTGAAAGTCACCCTTCTTGCTGTAGCATTGTCAATTTTTTTAATCTCTACTTTTTCCTTAGCCATCATAATTCCAATGAAAACACACACACACACTACTTTTGGAAATATTTAATCCAAATCCCAGTGAGTTGTCAAGAAAACAAGGAATAACCCAGCGTTCAAATCAAGGGTTTTCTATATATGAATGGAAACGATTAATTTTGTAGGTCAGAAAAAGAGAAAAGAGCCAAAAAGGCGGTATTTTTCTTTACCAAAATTGGGTATAAAGATCAGGGGTTTTAATTAGTAACCCTAGACGGAATTAACACGAGACAAGAACACCGTTTACCCGATTCACTCTTTTACCCGGATCCAGATGGTGGTGATGATGATTTTGTGGAATTAGAAAGAAAACGAAGCCATGAAAAAAAGATGGAGATTTTGCATATTGAACAACAGATTTGATGTGAAGTTTATTTTGTTTTCGAGTTGATGTCAGGGATGAAGGGTGAATTGGGGGAAGTGGTCTGGTTCTTGGGGGCTTGAAGAGATAACTGTTGTGTAAAAGGAAACCAATCAGACACAAGAGAGTGTACTTCTACTCCGTATTGTTTACCTTTGTCAATTCTTTTTTTAATATTTTATTGAATATTTATGAAAGATGTAAAAGTCTTTTGGTTCCATTCATATTCCTGTGTGTAAAAATGGAGAATATTTTTTGGTACTCTTTTCTTAAAAAAAAAAAAAAAAATTTAGCTAAAATATATTAAAAATAAATGTTTTAAGGAACTTGAATTACAAGTTCTTTCTTACTTCCCATTGTTTATAACTTTATGTATCAGATCAAGATTGAATCATGTATTTTTTTTATTTTGTACTACTAGCTCTTGCTAGTATGATTTTGTTAAAAAAAAATTTGAATGAAATTACTGTCTGTGGCATATATTGGTTAACTTAGTTATATTATTAAAGTCTCATAGATAGCCTTTGATAAGAACATGTTAAACGAACAAAACATAAATTAGACATGTGTTTTTAAATCCCTTTATATTGTGTATACGAGAACTACACATTATATTTATAAACTAATATATTCATAAAATTATGTAAAATAATATATTTGTTGTTTTGAAACGTTTGAAGAGGAATCAAACCCAAGGTTGCAGAACTCACTACTCGCTACCCGTTCGTTCGACGACCTTGTAGCGAGTAATCGGTTTACTCGGTGAGTACTCGACGAGTACTCGGATTGAGATTTTCATATATATATTTTTATAAAAATATATATTATACATATAATTTCCTATTTCTTAAAAATACAACATATATTGGAGAAATTGACAGAATTTTAACCGAGTTTTCGAGTTTTGACCGAGTTTGATTGAGTTTTTGAATTTTGACTGAATTTTAGAGTTGGACAAGTTTTGACCGAGTTGGCCGAGTTTTTACTGAGTTGGCCGATTTTTGACCGTCTTGGCCGAGTTTTGACTGAGTTGGCCGAGTTTTGACCGAGTTTTATATTGACCGAGTAATTTGACCGGTTAGGACCTACCCGACTCGGCACACCACCGAGTAGCGGTTACTCGGCCGAGTAGGCCGAGTTTTACAACACTGATCAAACCTAATATTCAAACACCATTTTGTAAAAAAAAAAAAAAAAAAAAAAAACTCTATTTTTCTACAATAAATTAATAGTATTTCCTCATGTGAAATGTTATTACAGGTGATTTTAGGGATTTTATTTAAATCCCTAAATATATCCTTACTTGTTTTGGAGCTTAGTAGTGTGGTTATAAATGTGGATGATGAAGCATATAGTAATGGGTACATGCATGTTGTGGTTGTGATGCATCAGAGTGTGCCCAACTTGTTTGTCCATTTGAGGTATTCCATATATTGATCGCAACTTTTTTTTTTTACTGAGTATAAGACTAAAGTGTTGTTTGGTAAGCCTCTTAATAATTCAGTTAAGAGGCCAACCTTTTAATCGGACAAATTCAGAGCGTTTGGTAAGGCCTCTTAATCAGCCTCTGAATAAAAAATTCAACATGTTCTGCCTCTTAATCGGACATATGTCAGGGGAAGTCTGAATCATTCAGATCTTGATATTAATCATTCAGATGCTAACAAACAACACCTTAATTTGTATGGTGAATCGGATGCTAACAAACAACACCTTAATTTTGTATGGTGAATGGTGATATATTGGGATACTCTTTTTTTTAAGGCAAGTTAGTAAGTTAGTGGTTTGACATATGCAGTGATATTCAAGCGGGCAGTATGCATTCCCCGAACATATCTCCTTTTTTTGGGGAATAAACTCCACCACCTTTTTTTCTCCTAAATAATGCTTCCAACAAGTCTTGAACCCAAGAGCTCTTGAAGGAAAACTCCCCAAGACAATCATTAGTAAGATACTTAATATACGAATTTTAAACTTAAAAAATGCTAGCCTGACGGACGCTTTTTGGAAGATAAAACTATCTTGACACTTTGTAAAATGGAAATTGAAACCGAAAATTTAAAAATTTCCTCAAGTTAACTGTTCATAAGAATATATTCAAGATAACAAAAATGTTTCAACAGGACTTACAACTCTTATAAAATTGACCGCAACAATTTTAAAATTGTTCACCTGAATATTTTTTATAAATACAGGTTTCTAATAGTATCGAATTACAAATAGAGTAATATTTACAAATAGAGTAATAATACGAACTCTTATTCATACTCCCTCCGTCCCAAAATTATTATTCACAGATAAGATTCAAACAGTTACAAAAAAAATGCATTTATTATACTTTATAAAATTGTAACCAATAGAATTATATCTTTACTACATAACTGTTTTGTGATTAGTTGGATTTCAAACGGACAATATAAAAAGACGTGGACAATTAAATTGGGACAGAGAGACTATATTGTTTCCATTTGTGTAACGGTGTTATTTCAGCTGTTCGTCCACTAAATCAACGGTCAAGATTTCATCCTTCTCAGGAGATATTTTGTCTTTGATACATAGCTACATGCTTACTAAAGGACATTTGGTCTAGCGGTATGGTTTTGACGCACAACCTTGAGGTTGAGGGTTAAAATCCAGTAATAAATATAGGTGGAAATTAAGTATAGATTAAGATTTGCGCGTTAAAAAAAACATAGCTACATGCTTCCATCATGACATATCCTGACTGAGCAGGAATGCTCCTCCGCGTCTCCGAGCACATCCTCAGCCGCAGGCATTTCGACGATTGTCTAAAATAAGCTCAACAACTTTGCCGTAACGACCCTCATTTTGTATTTAGTAGCATTCTTGTTGTTTAATTTCTGAAATTGCATTTTGTTAACTTTTTTATTGCTATAATTTCATGATTATTGCTATCGTTTTGAGGTTGGAGCTTAGGGTAGTTGTGATGTTTATGAGCACTAAGTGTCTCTGACAGCATGCATAATAGTTGTAACAAACTGAATAGTAAAAATGACATAACAAGTATACATATGTGTTATAAAATAGGTTTAGTTGTTAATTGGAATTGACGGTTACGAATCTCACTAAAAACCATTTCTTTTTCAAATGAATTGATTGGTGTGGTATAAGGTGAAACAATCCTCCCAGACTAATTGTATATTTCGGTAGTTGTTACTTTTTCCTGCAATCGTCTTTTCTATTTCTTTACTTTAAGTAGTTCATGAATTTCACTTTTACAACTTTGCACAAAACCTATTCTATAAAATGCGCCTAATCATTTAAAAAAAAAATCATTAGATTGGTAAGGTCTTTGTATGTGAGTGAAACACTCTTCAAATTTTATGGCTTGATTATCTTTTGGTTGGATTGAAGATCACAGTTAATCCTGAACATAGCGATGCCCGTAATAGTTTTGTGTAATTCTTTATATCAATTTCAATATTGATTCTTATTAATGTAGTTTTTGATGATTCCATATAGGGGTGATTATTTGGCCAAAACCAAACCGAACCGATAGAACCGATAACCGATTAAGCATAAAATTCGAAACCGAAAACCGAACCGTTAATACTTTTTCGGTTTCGGTTATGGTTCGGTTTTGGTTCCGGTTTTCGGTCTAAAAACCGATATGGTGCAATAAGCTCTAAAACCAGTTTTTTCTTACATCAATTTGAGTTTCTGAAGTAAACAACCTTAAATTATAATAGAATATTAACAAAAAAAACTTACATCAATTTGAGTTTCTTGAGTTTCAACCTAATTCTTGTTCTCCATTGAAAAATCGTGATGTAGAAGGGATGAAGGATGAACTGATGAAGTATAAACCAATGAGATTAAACTTGATGTACAATCGACGATGAAGTTTAGAAGTGGAAACAGTCGTATGGGAACCAAAGAATTTTAGGAAACAAAATAATTAAATTAGGGAAAAGAGATGGACTTATGGGACCAGTTATACGAGGTTATCAATGGGAGATATTTGAGGAGTCTCCTAGTTTTTTGTTGGACTCCCTTATCGGTTCGGTTAAAAACCGATAAAAAATCGACCGAAACCGATATGAACCGAAACCGATAAAGCCAACTTTCATAAACCACCGAATTCTATTATCGGTTCGGTTTAGGATAATTTTCGGTTCGATTCGGTTTCTTCGGCCCAAAAGCTCACCCCTAATTCCATATAAAGCTTATTTCGGTTTCTTTGCCTTTTTCTGTATTAGACAACTTGTGATTCTTATTTAGGTCTCTGATTTTGTTCATTCGTGATTATAGCATACGAACTTCTTATTGTGAATTAGGGATTGCTGTTAGGGTCAATTTATATTGTATCAAATAGTTTAGGGGCTAGTTATGTCAAGATGTAATAGTTATGATCTAGTCATTAGCCTTAGTCAATGGAGTCAAGCTTAATTAGAGTTAATTAAGCTTGTTTAGCTATGAGGTATAAATACCTTATGTTAAGGCTTAGTTTGTAAGCTTTTCCCACACTTAATTGAATTACCATTTGAAAGCTAACCTTTCCCTCTCAACTACCTCACACACACTCAAACACCAAGAACACACACACTTAAACAATTCTTCAATTTCTCACCTTGAATCATCATGAATTAGCTCAATCTTAGTTGAATACGATCTAACAAGTGGTATCAGAGCAAAAACTCTCTGTGAGTGGATCCAAATTCAGCCTAATTCGATCAAGATCTGAGAAAAAGTGAAGAAAAGTTGATTTTCGTCATCCAAAATTAATGTTGTAAATTTTTCGTTGGAATTGAAGTTTTGAGCATGGATTAGTGTTTCTCCAGTGTTTCTAAACACAATAGAATCAATTCCAGATCAATTCCATCAACATTCGACCTTCAATTTGATGATTTTAGAGAAAAAGTGAAAAAGTTGAAAAGTTACTGTAAATCGAAGATTCGAAGCTTGTGTGTTATGGATTGAAGAAATTGATCGGATCAATGTGTTAGCAATTTGATTTCTAACGTTTAGCAAGAAGAATCATTCAAATCGGTTGAGAATTGAGTATAATCAGATTAAAAAACGTGATGAAGAAGACGGATGTATGTACGTATGATGAAGTTCGGCTTCAAACGATGAACGTAACAGAAGTTCGGCCCGAGGTTCTTCTTCAGTCCAAGTAGCTCGGCCCAGATCGAACTTGTTGCTCGGCCCGAACATCTAATTACTTCGGCCCAGGTAACTATTTCGGCCCATCTCGAACTACTTGTCTTCGGCCCATCTCGAACTACTAGTTCGGCCCAGTAGTTCGGCCCGAACTACTCTACCAGTTCGGCCCATATCGAACTTCCAGGTCCAACAAGTTCGACATCAGATCCAGCAGTAGTTCGGCTTCACCCAGTTCACCTAGTTCGACACCTACTTCGGCTCTTTCAATTTTGACAAAAAGTTCAGCTTCAATCGGTAATCTCGATCAACAAATCAACAAATACAATTCAATTGCAAATCAACAAATCAACAAAAAGTTCGATCAGATAACAAATCAACGAATCTGTATTCAACAAAAAGTTCGATCGGCTTTATCACTTCGATTTTAAAACGGAAGAAATCAAGAATTCAAAATTTAATTCAATCATCTATTCCGAACATTATCTGATTCAAAATCAGATCTAAATTTCAATTTCAATTCTGACATCGATCTTATCTGAAAGATCAAAGAGTTCGGTATTAATCAGAATCTCGAAACTGTTTATCAAAGATTTCGGCTTCATCAATTGAATTTGATTGTATATCAGATTCGACAGTCCTTGTTACATTGATCGATTGATTTCATTCTGATCGATCGATTGATATCTGATCGAACTGTTCGCGACTGCTTTGACAAAGAGATTGACTGTTTCCGTCGATTAATTTCTGTCGTAGTATCGATTGATATCAGACTCAAAAGGAAATCAGACTTTATCTCGGCAATGAGGAAATCAGGCTCAAAATTCTGATATCAGCCCAAGATCCAACTTATATGTAAGCCCAAATCATTTTATCAAATTATTAGAAGAAGGCCCAAAATAAATTTTTGATTGCTGTCAACAAACACGTTTAAACAAAATCAAAATCCATTATGAATTTTTGAAACAAAATCAAAATCATATTTTTAAACAAAATTTTGAACAAAATTTTAAAAATAATAATAATAATACTAAAATAAAATAAAAAAGGCCCAATCACGTTTAAAAAGGTAAAATAAATTTCTAAATTTTTTTTTTTTTTTTTTTTTTGTCCGAAAAGCATAAAATCACTTTCATATATTTTTTTCTTATCATTTTTTCCCCCAACATCACATTATCACTTTCATATAAAACAATTTTTTGTCAAATAAACCTAATTCTTAATTGCTAGAATTTTTAGGTCCAAATTATTTTGTCATATCACTTTCACTTGATATTTGCACATTTTGAAAATAAAAGAGCTAAAATGGATGACAATTTAATAAAATCACTTCTAAATAAAAACAGGGATCTAAAGAGCAAATGTCTAGTTTACAAACTCATCAATTACAATATCAAAAAGAAATTTGTGATTTAAAAGAATCTGTTGAGTTGTGGGAAACTACAAGTACACACAATTATGCTTTATTTGAAAAATCGTTTTATGATAATGTTAAGAATCTCCGATTAAGTAACGACTACAAAGAAAAATTGGAGAAAAGTGAGAAATTAAATGAATATTTCAGAAATTGTAAAGTTGATATTTTAATTGATAAAGTTCAAACTCTTGAATCTGAAAATGCAAATTTCAAATCAAAAATTATAACTTTTGAAAAAGATTCTGAAATAAAGCAACTTCAAATTGCTGAATTAACAAACAAACTTCATGACACAAATACTGTTAATATTTTGAACATCGAAAAATATGATTCTGTTTGTGCTGAAAATTGTATTTTGAATGATAAAATCAAACTACTTGAATGTAATTTTGGATCTGATTTACAAAAACAAATCAATATTTTTAATATTGAGAAAACAAAATTGATAGCTAAAATTACATCTCTTGAAACAGATCTTTCTTTGTCTCAAAATAAAAACGAAAGTTTGTTAATTCACCTAGAAGAAAAATCTAAAATCTTTAACAACGACAAATCAGTTTTACAAACCAAAATTTTTGAATTAGAAACTAAAATTGATGAGTCACAAAAATCTTTTAATGAAGAGAAACTGAAGTTGCAAATACAAATTCAAAAGTTAGAATCTAAATCAAAAGATTCTCATTTAACAGCATCGAATAAATGTCAAACATCAAGAATGTTTTCTCCTGTCATGGCATATCGTGATTTATATACGATCAAGCAAACTGAGGTTAATAGAGGAAATTCTAAACCTAAACCGAAATCACAAGTTACTTCCTCTACCAAACCTAAGACTAGGAGATCCACGGTTTCCCCAAACTCTGATAAGAAAATGAATGCTCTCAAACAAGCTAATAGAGGAAATTCCGCACCTAAAACTCCAAATACATTAGGTTCCTCTTCTAGACATCAGCATTCTCAAATGTATAAGACTAAACCATCAACCGTGTTGAAACATTCTATTCCTTCAATGAAAATCTTTTCCAAAACTAACTCTTTAAAATACTCAAGAAAAGATTTACTTTCCTTGGCACCTAAAACGACTTTTACACAAGTGCCAAAAACATCTCCTGTTTATGTTTACAAAACATCCTCGATCTTAAAAGCTAAATGGGTTCCCAAAACTCCAACATCTCAAATAATTCCCCGGAAATTATTTGAAAGTGAAACATCAAGTTTCAATTTTTCATGGAACTCACAATCTTTAAATAAAATCGATACAACTTATCGGTGGTTTCAGTCCCACTCTAACATTGTCGGACCCAAACAAAAATGGGTACCAAAAGTTGTTTGATTTGTTTTGCAGGAGAAGGACTTATACACAAATCGGTGTATAACTCGCGCTTCAACAAAATGACTTATACACAAAACGGTGTATAACTCGAACCACATCGTAAATGACTTATATACACTTCAGTATATAACTCGTTTTTAAACATAATGGCTTTCAAATACATTTGTTTGAAACCCGCTCTTAACCAGATTTTCACATAAATGTAAAAACTCTTTCCCACTCCTCTAAAACTGTAAATTTTTCATTACTTATATTTTGTCGAGGGGGAGAAATATTAATTCTAGGGGGAGAATTAGTATTTCCAGGGGGAGAAAACTTTCTAATATCAATACTTTTATACCCATTTGATTTTTTTTAATCGACATATTTTTTTTATCAAACGACAATACCTTCCCATGGTTTGCCAGAACCGGCCTTACCTTCCAAGGGAATTATTTTTTAGCCAAAATTGGTAAATGTGAGGGTATATGTCTTAGGGTATAGATTTAGGTGAGTGCAAGGTGATGTGAAAACATGATAATATCAAGAAAACACACCTTTGAGTGCTTCCAAACCGACAATAAACCGGGCAACCTCACAAATTTGTGATCATTCATGTGTTGAATGATTCACCAGACTTAACTGGCCCAGTCAAGCATTTGCACTCCACCACCAACCACTCAGATTCCTCTCAATAGGAATTTGTTTCAATTCATTAGGGGACGTAGCACATAATCTATCGACTGCTCATTCGGAGTATGTTGGTATTGAAATAATTAACCTTCTGCCCCGGGTTACGTCTTCAATTTAATGCACAATGTGTCTAGATTTCACCGACAAATATTTCCAATTTAGGACACATACACTATTGAATATGAATCTCCGTGTATTCATCGGAACACTCATAGTGGCATCACAAACTGGTGTTTCACAAGGATTGAGTGGAAATCCTGCTAGAGCTAAAATTGCGCCAACTCTAATCGCAGGTCACACATTTGAATCAATGGTTGTGCAAACGACTATCGATTCATACCGTGTGTTAACTAATACTCTTTGTGAGTCCGGTATTTCCTAAATTGTTCAAGTTGCTGTGCCTAAACTTTTAAATCATAAAGGCAACAACTTATGCTGGAAACACATTTTCCGATGAAAAATCCATGTTATTCTTACAAAGTAACATCATAAATGCTGATAATTTGCACATGAGCGTTATAGTTCACTCTCAAATTACTCCTATGATCTGCTATAACCGGCATGATCTTCCACAGGAGCCACCTACAATATAGGACAATATGTAAGGGTACATAGGTCTAGGTGAGCAGAATCAAGTATCACGGGATCTTGATTGGGGTGCGCTGAGATAAAATTTGAGAGGGGGAATGTAGTATGGGGTGCAATTCAGCTATACATGGTAAAATGAAATGAGGGAGTAGTCGAAAAATGAAAAAGTAAGCTTGAGTGAGGAGGGTGTGACAGGGTTAAAGAAAACGAAAAACCCTTACCAAACTGATAAAAAGCCGGGTAGCCACGTCTCTATCAGATTGCATGTGTTGCTCTCTGATATTGAAAAAGACATCATGGAACCCAGTGATGCAATGCACAACCCCCCCAACCACTCAAGTATTTCTTAAAAAGTACTTGTTTCATTTCCACGGAGATTAGCTCATATGCTATCGACATCTCAATTGGAGATTGTTGATATTGAAACAAAGGACAAGTCTCTCCAGTCCTCGCCTTCGTTTGTCCACTAATTGAGTCTAGAACCGAAATACACTTTTAGGACACAAGGCATAATACCAAGCTTATCTTTGTGATAAAGCCGGAACATTCATAGTGATATCAACGTTCTTGGTATTCCACGATGATTGAATGGAAATCCTACCAGTGCTAACATCTATTCCAACACTGAATGTAGGTCACACAGTTTGTGTAACTGTTGTGTCAACGGGTAATCTATGTGATCCCGGTTTTCCCGACTTAGTTCGATCATTGAGATTAAATGCCAAATGATTTGATCGGATATCTATATCATCATCTTCGGTTCGGTTTTCGAGTATACAAAGTGATGTATCTTGCTTCATTCAAAAGATGCATAAATCATTCTTCATCACATTTGTATCCATGGGCTTCGAAGATTTTCTTCATTTCACCTCGACGAACTTCACATTTTTCATGATGATTCCGATAAATCTTAATCATCATGAGGGGGAGAAAATTTACTAAGAAGTTCAGTTTATGAAGAAAATGCTTACAAGATTTACGAAGATTCATTAGCCTAGTTTACTCCACGTCAAAAAGACATATGCACCGATTAAGGGGGAGTAAACGAGAAACCGAAGAAGATTCATTAAGACATAATTGTTTGTTCGAGGGGGAGCGTAAACTTTAACAACAATTTATCCCTAACAACAATTATCAATGATCATAAATCGACAAAGCCACAACTTTAACAAAAGACTTCCGCTACAAAACAACTCTATCTATCTATGGGTCTACATTTTTGTCGATGTACATGAAATAATTTGTGAAGAAAAAGAAACCGACTTATCTTCAGAAATTTCTCACAAATCCTCAACATTTCCATTTCAAATCTTAAACTGACAAATCATTCTATCCAAACCACAAATTCACATCCTTATCCATTTCAAAATTTAACCGTTTAAATCTTTTTTTCCATTCATCCATTTCAAAACATAAAACATCCATTTCAAACTGAAATCTAATCGAATAAATCATTCTTTACACATTTCATAAACAATCACATCCATACAAAAGCTTAACCGTTCAAACTCTTTTGTATATTCAAATCTTAAATGTATATATCATTCTTTCCTATATACAAACATACACACACACACACATCCAAAACCTTTAACTTTCAAATCATTTCTTTCACACTACAAACCATCATTATCCTATCCTCACAAATCTCTATCCAAAATTAAATCTCCAACATTTCCAAATCCCAGTCAACTCCTTTCCTAACTGATGTTTCATTTCTCGAATCTTCAAATCTTGACAACTATCAGTTTTTGGCATTTCGTAGACCAACAACCTCAACGATAAAAATTTAGTTTCTACAAAGGAAGACAGGGATGAGATACTAAAAGTTCGCAAAGAGGGAGAATTGGATAATGATCAAGACAAATTAAGTCAAGACTCCATGAAATCTTCTAAGATACTTTATATTGGTTGAAAAGCCGATTAAAAGTTTTATTCTTATCTGATTATCAAAGCTGAAACTAATACTACATCAAAAATACTTAAACGATTAATTCAGTTTCAAACTTTGCTAGAGAAGAAGATTTCAAGAACAGGCTAATACAAACTATTGATACAAAGGGGGAGATTGTTAGGGTCAATTTATATTGTATCAAATAGTTTAGGGGCTAGTTATGTCAAGATGTAATAGTTATGATCTAGTCATTAGCCTTAGTCAATGGAGTCAAGCTTAATTAGAGTTAATTAAGCTTGTTTAGCTATGAGGTATAAATACCTTATGTTAAGGCTTAGTTTGTAAGCTTTTCCCACACTTAATTGAATTACCATTTGAAAGCTAACCTTTCCCTCTCAACTACCTCACACACACTCAAACACCAAGAACACACACACTTAAACAATTCTTCAATTTCTCACCTTGAATCATCATGAATTAGCTCAATCTTAGTTGAATACGATCTAACAATTGCAGTCTTCTTTGCCATTCCTATTAACTTATTCCAGTGCACATTATCTCCTTTCGATTCAAATTTTATTTCAAAAGCTACGCTTCACAAGTTACATAGTGCTTAATTTTACTGACAATTTCCTAACTCCTTAGAATGAATTTGAATTCGCCAATTTTAACTTTTTAAACGAATTTGCATTATACCAATACTAATTACCTTACTAACATTTTACAGGGGGAAATCATCCTATTCATCAACTGTTTAGATGAATAGGTCTCTTTAAAAAAATAAAAATAAAAATAAAAATTTGACCGAAAGAAAGCGTGTCAGCTGCTTCTTGGATTTTTTTTCTTCCCGCAATCACAACCAGCAGCACCCTTTCTTAACACGCCTTCACCCATACCCACAATTTCTTTACACGCCTTCACCCCATACCCACAAAATAAGGAGTATTCAATTAATTAAAAGTACAATTATAATCTTCCCAAATTCAACCTGTCCATTACTCACAATTTGTCACCAAATTGTTCCTCATATACTCTTTATCATCTTTTTAATCTTCATACCACCAGATTGTTCTTCATACATGTCTTTTTCTTGCGTCTTTTCTTCAACGATTTGGGGCAAGATAGTTGATACTGAAGTTCTTCTTTTAATAATGAGTTACTGAAGTTCCTGTGAAGGCCTAAGAAATTGAATAAGGAACACCAATATATCATCAGAAGGCAGACAAAAAACAAAACTTTTTTAGTGTTCTTTTAAAGTTAACAAAAATCTCAAGCTTTCTTAAGAAAATTTATTGATTAGAATAGACAGACGAAAAGATAGAAGCATTTCAGTTTTTGCAAATGAATAGTTTTGATTTGTGGATTGTTCCAGAGGGTTTCGATTTTGTTGTTTAGGATGTCATGGATGAGGAGGTTGTGGTGGTTCGTTGAGGGTGTGTCAAAAGAAATGGTGGTGGTTGGCGGTATGGTCCGGCGGAGGTGGTGGGAGTGTTGCCCAAGGAAGATGGGTTTTTGGGGGGGTTTTGGAAGATGATTTGGTTGATCTTTTTAGAAAAAAATTTATTCATGAAAATATAGGACAGTGAAATGAAGATTAAGAAGAGGAACAACAAATTTCATTTATGATAAATATTATTTATGAAATGGAACTGACTTTTTTTTCTTTTCTTTTATTAGGGCTATTGATTACATCATCTCCAGTCATTTCATTGAAATTTCATACTCATATCGGATACAACTAGAACTAATTTCATATTTGAAGAATTAGGTCACGGTTAGGGCTAAAACAACCCTGACAAATTGAAGGCTAATACGACATGAAAAGAGGGGGAAACTAACAAACCTCTAGAAAGAAGATGAAACTGATGGTTGAAGGTGGATGAACCGTGAGCTGATCGGAGATCGTGGTCGTCGGCGGTGATTTTGGAGATGACGGATGATTTTCTTCGTCGGCTTGCTTTGGAAGTTCATTACTTCGTCGTCTGTCTTATGACATCCAGGTTTGTAAATTAAGAAAAGTGATTGATAATTTACACATTTAGTACCTTAACTATACCGAGGTTTACATATACGCTTTTCAGGATATTGTGACATGTGAAAAATAAATCTAACGAATTATTATTACCATATAGATTCATTTACTTCTGATTTATATTGAAATTAAAACTAATAGCAAATCACATTTTTTATGTTTATAAATTGATAAGCAACTTATTAATATTAGGTAAGCAACCATAACAACATATTAATTGTTAATTGAATTATCTATTTTAGAAATATATGCATTTTGCTTTTAACGTAACTTACTTATTGCTATAAATATAATACGTATCATTGCAAATCCGTCGTAAACCCGCCGCGAAGCGCGGGCACATATTCCTCGTATAGAAACATATACATGTCACATGTTACACCTGTTTTCCATTTTAATGGAGATGTTGCAAGTAAAAAACACCTATTTACCAAAATACAATTTAAATATAAATTAGCTTATTCATAATTTCCACAATCATTTTGTAAATACACCACCAAATAAAACACAATCGCCATATGTCAAAAATATTTTACCATTGGGCATTTTTCAGGGGAATATTAGCGAAAAATATCTTACCTTAGGATCTGCTAATTTTGAAAAAAAAAACATTCAGGGTGTTTTAACCGATGCGTACAAACGCGTATTTCGCCGCGTATAGGGAACACGCGTATTTCACCGCGTATAGGGGTAACGCGTATTTGGCCGTGTATAGGGGAAACGCGTATTTCGCAGCGTATATGGGAAACGCGTATTTCGCCGCGTATAGGAGGGAAAACGCGTATTTACCGTAAAAAAAAACACGTATTTCGCCGCGTATAGGATGCGTCGTTGTTCAGTCCAAACGAAAATCAAACAAATCTACTATAATTGTCTTGAAAAGAAAAGGAAGATCAAAAACAATTTTGTCAACAAAAATATTAGTAATAAAAATTTGTCAACAAAAACTTAACGCTTAGAAATCTTCATATCCGTAACCTCTAAAACAAAAAGAAAATTCAATAACAAGCCTATGTTGCATGGGCTTATATCCAAAACCTACTTCAAAATAAAATCAACCAAAATCGAGAAATAAGTTAATGTAGAAATACTGAAAACCTGCCTTCAATGTTAAGGGGCTGCTTGAGAAATGAAAATGTGAGGTGGTGGTATATAGAGATTGAGTAGGGGCCTAATATTATATCACGTGATGGGACTTTAAGTTTCCAATTTAACTTGGGCTGGAAGAAGAAAAAGCCCAATAATTTGAACCCAGAAATTAACCGTTATCTATACACCAATTTAACCCACAACATCCCGTTTCATCTTTTGCCAACCCCTGGACTCCTTCTTATCGGCAGTTTTCATTTCCTTCATTCTGACACACAACTCCTCTCCTCCTATCAACAGTTACTCAACCGGTTCAATTAACCGTTGCATTTCGTATAATCAGAATCTATCCTGTTTCCGTAATTTATGGTTTTTGTAGTTTACCATTCCGTTTTAAGGATTTGGAATCAATTGTTGCGATTTCTAGGACAATACAAGTAGTTGTGGTGCCTGATTCACCGTTCATACAATTTTCCATTATGAAATCACTAGTAACATCAATTCAATAATTATCGTATTCCTTAATCCCTAATTATCGTATTTCTAGGACAATAGAAGTATCTTTCTCTCTCTCTATTCATGATTTTTGTTTTCAATTATCGTATTCCTTAATCCTTCAATAATTAAACAACATGAATTTCACATTGATTTTCTAGATATTCAATTACACAGACCATTTTTTGACTTTTGAGGGTGTTTGTTTCTTAGTTGTAATATGGATTAGAATTGAAGTTATTATAATTGAATTTTAGATCAGTTTGGTTTTATACTATGATGATATTTTCAGTTAGTTTGGTGTCTCAATGGCTAAAACTACAATGGCATGTAACATTTTCTGTCCATGAACATTTTTCGTCCAAGAATAGCTTTTATTGATCTAATTGTAAAATTAAATCGTTAATTACGAACTTGAATGATTAAATTGAAGTTTTACTTTTTTTGATACTTTTTATGAAAAATACTACTTCCTCCGATTCAAAATAATTTTCATTTTGGGGTGATTCAAAATAAGTGATACACTTTGAAAATTTACCTTATTTAACAAAAAATAGTAGGACCCACACCCACTAACTATCTACTTTAATAAAGTGAAATGACATCTTTACCCTTACTTTTACTTTTAAATATCATTAACCCCACTTTATTCAAAAAGTGTGGGACCCAATCCACACTAACCATCCAATTAATCTAATTTAACCATCATTATAAACTTTTACCTCAAAAACCGTGAAACCCAAAGTGTATCACTTATTTTGAATCGAAGGAAGTATAAACATCTTTGCAAATCTTAGCCTTACATAGGTCAACTGTATGAGAAGTAGATAAAGTACTTAAAACTGTTGAGAAAGCTTTCTTTGTTTCTTGTGTTTTTTAAAATCTGTATAAATAATTGTTACATAAACATATGACCTCAGACCATAAATGAATAAAGATAATTGCAGGTTGAAGAACTAGCTTTTCTTGTAATACCTTGTTCTTTCAATGGAAGATATGCCACTTTTCCTTCATGATGAAACAACACAAATTTTAAATTAAACTATAAGGATAAGGTCAAAGTCAAACAACCGTGAAGGTTTTTTCTTCTAATATCTGTTTCCTAAAATCAAATTGATGGATTTAGGTAGGCCTGTCAAATCGTGTTATCGTTTTGTGTTTTTGGGTAACACGACACGACACGAATTCATTCAACACGAAAACAACACGACACGAAGTCGTGTTTTATTTTGCTGACACGAACACGACACGATTAAAAAACGACAAACACGACAACACGAGATAAATAATAAATATATCAAATTTCTTACTTACTACATGCTACAAACACGACAAAACATGACAAACACGACAAAGCACGACAAAATCATAACTATCGTGTCAATTTCGTGTTAATCTCTGAACACGAACACGAACACGACACGACACGTGTTTGTTTTACACGAACACGAATTCAAATTTCTATTTCGTCCCAATTTCGTTTCGTTTCGTGTATTTTTGACGTGTCGTGCCAAGTTTTGACAGCCCTAGCTTTAGGTAATAAACACAGAAAAATATTTTTAAGATCACCTTGTATCCAAAAGCTAATTTAATGGTCTTTTAGGTTTATAGCAAATTTCACCAATGATCCTTTAGTTTCAAAAATTACACCGATGGTCCTTATTTTTGAAAGGTTTTTCACCGATGATCCTTTACGAAAAAGTCCGTGTATTTTTTAAGTTAACTAACATCGCATGTGATGCACATGGGGGTATTTTGGTCAATTTGTCTTTCCTAAAGGACCATTGGTGAAATTTGTTATAAACTTAAAGGACCATCCGTGTAATTTAATTGAGAAGGGGAAAGATAAATTGACCAAAATACCCCCATGTGCATCACATGTGATGTTAGTTAACTTAAAAAATAGACGGACTTTTTCGTAAAGGACCATCGGTGAAAAACCTTTCAAAAATAAGGACCAGCGGTGTAATTTTTGAAACTAAATGACCATTGGTGAAATTTGCTATAAACCTAAAGGACCATTAATTTACTCTTTAATTATCGGTACATGTTTTATATTAATATTCTTAACCTATAGTTTGTAAGTATGTAACAGGCATATGTAACTAACTTTGAAATTTCAGGCAGGGATTGCTTGCTGCAAGCCCATTACAATTTCCTCAACAATATCTATGAATCATTATTGGCCATGCTATGATCTCATCATTCTTGCAAAGATGTTTAATTGGTTTTTATTAATTATACATAATATGATTGTTAATTAGATGATCATCATTCTTGCAAATATGTTTAATTGGTTTTTTTTAATTATATGATTGTTAATTAGATGATTACAGTATTCTCTAGAATAACTTTTAATAGCACATTTCTGAGAGTTAATTCATTTGACCCGTTTTTCTTTATTTTAATTTCAAAGTTACCCATTTGACCCGTTTCAGTTGTCTTTTTCACCCGCGGGCAAAAGACTAGTTGTGTTATATTCTTTACATGTGTTGCGAACTTGCAATTAGAGTTTAGAAATATACCGATGAGTGAGTTAAGTTCAGAAACTTATAAGTTTGATACTAAAAATTTAATGTGTATTCTGAGCTTTAGATATCCACAGGAAATTTATTTATCTGTTCTATTTTGTAAGATATATAACGTTAATGTCATAGTTTATGCTCTTATTTTGTGGACAATTTTTCTCATGTGCATTTTATTGCCTGTGGGGGGTCCAATAGTTAGACTGGACCGAGAACTGGAAAATTGATTTTGGCCGGACCAATACGTCTTGGACCGGAGTGAGAACCAAAAATTTTCGGTATTTTCTGGGTTTTTTGACTTTTTCCGGTTTAGGACCAAACCGGACCGAAAACCAGTTTTGCATGAAAATCAAAACCGGCAAACTGAACTGGTATTGCTCGGTTCGGTTCAGTCCGGTTCGCCGGTTCCAAGCTATTCTTGGTGCAGTTTATATATGCCTATGTACGTGTTATGATATTCTTATTTGCCTTTGCTATTTGCATTTGTTCATTGCTTTTTGAGGATATTTCTGAAACAATACAGACTGTGAATGTGAAGTTTCAGCTTAACTTGAATATTTTGTTAAATACACAAAATTGGGCTAAAAGGTCAAATCTGGATTAGGAGGGTGTTTGGTATTGCACATATTGTGGGCTTATTGCAATTGGGCTTATTGCAATTAGTACTTTTGTATTCTTTGGGTTGTTATTGGGTTATTAGCTTATCCGTTTGCTGAAATAAGCATTTTGTTACTTCTTTACTAGAACACCGATTTATGTTATTCATAAACAAAATGTTACTAACTTAAATATTGTTATATAATCCTCGCATGTTTTTACTTAATATAACCATGTGATGATGGATTAACGGTAAGTATGTTTGAAATTATATATTAAAGGTCACGAGTTTGATTTCTTGTCTAGGTAAACACTTATCAAATGACTAAGGCGCTGTTTGTTTTATGACAAAAGGTCTTCCTGAGGTCTTTTGTCTTCGCGGCGCAGATCACGCGCAGAAAAAGGCTTGCGCAGATGTTTGTTTTTCGGAAGCCCGCAGACCTTATATTGTCTGCCTAAGGTTTTCCCTATGAAGACTTAGGCATTAGCTTCTTGGGTCTTCCAAACATAAAAAAAAACCTCCAAACTTAATTAATATTATTATTATATTAATATATATTATTATTATGTTAATATATATTATATTAATACATATTATTATAATGAATATATAATATTATTATTATATTAATTAATATTATTATTATATATTAATTAATTTTATTATTATATTAATATATATTACTTCCTCCGTATCAAAATAAGTGACACACTTTCCATTTTGAGGTGTATCAAAATAAGTGACACACTTTGAAAACTTTCCTTATTTGGTAAAAATAGTGGGACCCATACTCACTAACTATCTACTTTAATAAAGAAAAATTACCCTTATACCCTTACTTTTACTTTTAAAACTCATTAATATCACTTTATTCAATAAAAGTGGGACCAATTTTCCACTAAATATGTACTTTAATCTATTTTAACATCTACTTTAATCTTTTACCTCAAAAAACGTGTAAGCACATTTGTGTCACTTATTTTGATACGGAGGAAGTATTATATTAATATATTTTATTATTATTTTAATATATAATATTATTATATTATTAGATAATAAGATATATTATTAAATTTAAATTATAAATATTATTATATTCAAATATATTTAAATTATAAATTATTATATTTAAATTATATATATTACTATTATATATAAATATAATATAATATTCATATATTAACTAATATTATTAATATATTAATTAATACTATCATTGTTATATTAATATATATTATTATTTCAATGTTATAAGATGAGGTATATTTTAAATTTCAATTTATTTAAGCAGTCTGCTTATGTTAAAAAACAAACAACAGTTTTCTTGCAGACTGCAGACCTTTGGTCCATCTCAGAAGCTGCAGCAGCTGGCAGATGTGGTCCGCAGACAGCAGATCTTTTTGCTCTGAAAAAACAAACAACACCTAAATGAAGTTTCGAGAACTGTTAGATTGCGTATATCACGAATAAAGTTCAGTTCTCTAGGGGTGCCCCATTATAATCGGAACACCCTTTAAATGTTTACCTAATATAAAAGCATTTGCATTTGATATATTTACTGAAGGAGAACTTTTTAAATCGACCTGCCAAAGAAAGTATACATCACTGGTCGGCTTTTTCACTATCTTAGTTCATTTTTTCAACAGTGATAGACTTTTGGCTTGAATTGTCTTTTATAGTTTAACATTAAATAATCCTGTGTGTTGACAACTTTTACTAAAGTTTAAAAGAGATTTAAACACATAAACTCTCCAACTTTCTTATATTTACATAATAATAATTGCTCATTCATTTACTCTTTACTGCATTATTAATCACACACAACATTTCCTTGTAAAAAGGAAACAAGACCTATTATGTTAATGGTCTCAATCCTAAAGTTACTTGAGTGGTATACATATGTTGTGCATTGTCCAATAACCGAACTGAACTGGTAATCAAGAAAAAGGGTTCGGTCGGACCGATGATCAAACTTACGACGTCTTGGATTGTACCGAGAACTGTGGTTTTCAAATTTTATTCAATGGGGATATTAAAATGGCATAATGATTAATATTAATTTAAAAAAGTTAAGATAGCACATGATTACTTCACATAATCTTAAAACATAACTAATTAGTCATGGATTTGGTGATCAAACTTATGACGTCTTGGATTGTACCGAGAACTGTGGTTTTCAAATTTTTTTCAATGGGGATATTAAAATGACATAATGATTAATATTAATTTAAAAAAGTTAAGATAGCACATGATTACTTCGCATAATCTTAAAACATAACTAATTAGTCATGGATTTGGTGCTGATCATGTAATCTGCACATGAAAGAAAAAAGTGTTTTGGTTGGTCAAATTGATGACCAAAGGTTACATCAAAGGGAACACAAAATGACTCTTTATTCTTTGTTACCTCTTCCCCTTTTGGATTTATGTCTAGGGCTTGGAATTTGCTGATGTTGACAATAAATGGAGACAAAGAAACACTTCAATCCTATGTGATGCTTTTCTTTTGTACTATCTCTTGTTTCAACTGTTAAATAGTTTAAATATCTTGTACTAAATACTTTGATCTTTTTTACAAATCATGTAACTATTTGAAAATGCATCATGTGATGTTCTCTACACGTCGATAGCAATGAACGTTGTGGTTATTAGTAGAAAAGCTAAACGTTTACAACTAAGCTGAAGAACAGAGGAAAGTTTTAGATCTTTGTGTCTTGTTCTTGTAGACACTCGGAGTAGGTTCGGTCCTAGGCATAGGCCACCAAGGCAGTGGTTCAGTCCATCATATTCTTCTTAATAAGTCATAATTAATACGTATTGTTTTTGATAATACGAAAATTCAAAATCCCCATATTGCCACTCTACCTTTTAAGAAAAGGCCCATGACTTTTAATCTTTATTTCAAAAAGATGTTTTGCTACTCTTTTTGCCTTATTCTCATCACTTATTGGATTTATTACCTAGCTTTGATTTTATTTAGATTATATATCTATTTGTCTATTAAATTTCTTATTAATATTGTTTCAAATAATCAACATGAATGAATTTTGACACTCTATGTAATAAACAGCTACTAACAACTTCATATCATAATTTTATGTATCTAAATATTCTCAAGACTCTTCAAGTTTATTTAAAATATCATAACCACATCATAATACACTACAAATTTTTTACTGGGTTTCAGTCATTAGAGCATAAGCGTCTCCAAAAATCTGAACACCCTGTGCGAATATATGAAATTGGACCTCCTAAATACAAGATTTATACTTCCTCCGTATTAAAATAAGTGATACACTTTCCATTTTTAGGTGTTTCAAAATAAGTGATACACTTTGAAACTTTCCTTATTTGGTAAAATATAGTGGGACCTGTACCCACTAACTATCTCCTTTAATAAAGTGAATTGACACAATTACCCTTACTTTTACTTTTAAAGATCATTAAACTCACTTTAATCATAATATGTGGGACACATCACTCACTAACTATCCAATTTAATCTAATTAACCTTCATTATAATCTTTTGCCTCAAAAAACGTTAAAGCTCATTTGTATCACTTATATTGAAACGGAGGAAGTATTAAAAAATTGGCCTTTTAATTTATTTTTTTTTCTATTAAATTATTAAGTTGACTTAAATTTTAAGATTACATATATTAAAAATATATATACTTCCTCCGATTCAAATAAGTGATACACTTTCCTTATATAAGTGATTCAAAATAAGTGCTGCACTTTAAAAAATTATCTTATTTGACAAAAAATAGTAGGACCCACACCCACTAACTATCTACTTTAACAAAGTGAAATGACTTATTTACCCTTACTTTTTACTTTTAAACATCATTAACTCGAATCTTCCACCTTTATTAGTGGTTCGAGCATAGACAGTGACATCCACAAGGGGCAGTATGCCTTCCCTCGAATCTTCCACCTTTATTATCTACGACGGGACTTGAACTCATGACCAATATGTCATGGACAACAGCTTAATACCTCCTTAGATATCACTAGGCTACAAGAAAAAAACTATTCATGCTTCTCACACTTCGAACTAGAAAAACCTTGTTTTGCGATTATATTACAAAATGATAGATGTAAAAAGTGTCATTATGATTAATTACAGTAGTGCCTCTTTAACTAATTTCCATATTTTGCATTATAATTTTGCATTACAACTTTTGAGCACTATATATAATGGTTCATATGTTCCTTTGTATACAGTATACACACAATTTCATCAATAAGAATGGTTATTGAAATGTCTAAAAGTGTTTTGAATTAATTTGTTTACAACAATAGTAACGTAACAGTAATTTAAATTTTCTTAAAACTAAATTTTAGAGAAAAATGTCAAATGCTTTAGGTAGTTAATTAAGATTAAAGTTTGTTTTTTTTTTTTTTGAAACGAAAAATCTAATCTACTCATAATTACCACTTATGTCCACGACGGGACTCGAACTCCTGACCTCAAGGATGAGAGTCAGACACCATACCGCTAGACCAAAGGCCCTTTGGTAGATTAAAAAAGTTTGTTAAACATGTCGCATCTTTAACTAATGAGAATGCAACATGTGACTTGATGTATATACCTAAAATATTTACTTCAAAAGAACTTTTTATTCGTAAAATGTACTGATAAAACCGGCTTTATTCGCATGAAAATGGGAAATTGATTAAAAAGTAAGAGAAAGGTAGACACCACAACACAAGTAGTGCCTGAGTAATCAAATGCGCCGGAAAATGATTGCGTGTTTCAAGCTGTTCACTCTTTGCTATTCTCATTCATTTCTACTTTACCCCTTTCCATTCATATCGATCTACTTTTACATTTAACCCATTTTGTTTTTTGTAGAAATTAAATTAAATGTGTAACATATAGGAGCTGATACCAATTTTCATTAATAAAATACAAATACAATAAGGAAATTAACGAAAAACAAATGTAAGATTGAAACAAGAATATGTAGAAACAAAGAAGAAACAAGTTTTGGTTGAGCCTCGTGAAATTCACGATCCCCTTAAAATAGATTCGTCGTCTATATCCCAGGGTAAAACAACCGAGTAGTTTTACACTACCGAATATAATCCAAGACCGAACACTTATCGAAAAGTTGTGTGTTTAAGTACACGAAAAGAAAAAACAACTATATGTTTTGAAGTTCTCAAAAGTATGGAGATTGTAAGAGTATGTGAAAAGGTGTATGCCTTTTGGTATGTTGGTGTATTTTCCAATAAACCACACATCTTCTATTTATAACAGAATTTAGTCCAAAAGTTTAATGACATTCTTAATGTCATTATGACAATTATGTCATTCAATTCATTATAAAGAAATAAACCATAAAATTCAAATATATATTTAATGACATACATTAAACATATTAATAATATTATTAATAATATTATTCTTAATTGAATTTAATTAACCATAAAAACCGAACCCCCATGAAACTCGGGAGACGAGTGTCGATGGGTTCGAGTTTCCACTAGTTCATTTGTTTAATTTCTTTGTTCCATACACCCCACTTTGAGAGTCGATATCTCATTCACCATACTCCATTTTGGACATACCAACCATTAATTATATCTAATTAAATGTATAATTATATGCGTCTAAATTTTTTCAACATAACATACTTTTGTGTGAAATGTCTAGTCTTGATTTGGGTACGTGCATTATTGTCAAAAATGTGAAATGTCTAGTCTTGATTTGGGTACGTGCATTATTGTCAAAAATACATGTGCGTCAATCGAAAGCAGTAAAATTAGTCGGTTTCGTGAAAATAGCAAGAAGCTATAAGGTTGTTACTGTAATATTGGACTGTTAACATTAATCGAGAATGACACTTTCCGAATTAGATATTTCGACCTTATGCCAAGATATCATGAAATTCTAATTATTGAGATAATTCTTAATAATCAAATTAGAAATTAGACACAACTTATAACTCCGTATTCAATTGTATGTTAAAGAGTATGAGAGTTATTTTTGTAAATCCCCAATAAAAGAGTACATATGTTGTCAATAAAGAGATCAAAGCGGTTCCAATAGTTGGTTGCCCTACACAAAAAGCACAATTTCTAACAGTTAGAAAACTGCTCGCCGTAGCTTAACCACGAGCAGCTGGTCACTACAAACTGGTTGCCCCCTTGACCCTCGTGTTTTGTTCGTTCGCCTTATAGACCGTATAGTACTGGCATTATCTTGAGCTTATACAAGTGTGTACTCCACATCTCCTAGCTTGTACTAGAACCAAAATATAAAACCTATGAGTCCGTGACATACATATTATTTCTATTATACTAAAATTGGAATAAGTAACACTAATAAATCGCAAACAATACCATCGTCGACTGCATAGTGAGATTTTACATCTGTTCAAGCAAGGAAACAGGTTGCAGATGATATTATATGATGTTATTGATGGTCATAAAGTCATAATGGATGATAATTATGAGGTTTTGGTCCCAAATTGTACACGTCTGTGTACCCCCAATAATGCTCAAAGTACCAAAAACTAGCAGAAAAAAAAAGAACAGAAAAGAGTACCGAATGCATTGTTAGATGTACTTTGTCTTGTATGATCTATTTGTTGGAAAGAGTGTCCAACACATCAAATAATCCGGTATTTCGGTTCGGGTATTTTAGAGTCCTATTCGGGTTGCCCTCGAGGCGTCAACGAACACGAGAAATAACGTAGTGTTTAATTAATAGTTTAATTAAATAGACTATCGGCTAGACGGGCTAAACTAGTTAATGGGTAATTAACTAGTTAATGGTATTGGGCCACAAGTATTGGATTAATAGTTTAATAATACTTGTGGGCTTAATAGATTTGTGGGATTGGACTAATTAGAGTTTGACTATAATTAGGTTTGGCCAAGTATAAATAAAGGTTAAGGGTATTAACCTAAATACTTAATCACTTGTACCTCTTTGTGTTGCTCCCTATTCGGCTGAACACACACCACCACCATTCGACCGCCGTCGTCGAACCACCGTCCGCCGCCACTGCCTCCGACGTAGCGCCGCCACCCGCCGGAATCGAAAGGTGTTTTCGATTTGCTTTCGGTGCAAGTTTCTCAAGGGTGCTTTGTACTACCTCGTGGTACATCGTCTCGTTCGTGACCAACCTTGGGTGTGATACGATAGAGGGATTCTTGCTTGAATCCTAGTGCGTTATTTGATCTGGCTCGTACTAGATCACAAGGTTTATCTAGTTCTCCAATTCGCGAAGAACAAGTAAGTTATTCGAATTGATCTATTTAATTTCATTAAATATCTAGTTGCTTTAGAATTATAAACCTAACGGTCCAAAAGTTTTTAATCGGGTCAATGCTCTACCAAGTTGCTTTTGATTTCCGCCTTAAGCAAAGTGTGGCTAGATGCATAGAAAACCCAACAGTGGTATCAGAGCGCCATTGGTATACAAGTCTAATAGTGCTAGACGTTAAATTCGAAATCCATAAAAATTGTTTTATGATTTTCGGAATTTCTGAAAATTGTTTTTGGGTTTTTCCGAAAATTGAAAATACATTAAAAATAGGTTTTTATATTTTTCGGTATTTTATAAAATTGTTTTGATAATTACCGAAAATTAAAAATATGATTTTTATAATTTCCGAAAATTCGGAATTATTAATTTAATAATTAAAAACGTTTTTTTATTTAAATTAATTAATTATGATAATTTCAAAAGTTGGAATTATCAAGAAATTTGAATCAAAAGATTTTGTTAAGTATCTAGCCTTATTTAAAAGATTTGAAGATATCTTTATATATATTTATATATTTTTCCGAAAATATATAAAAGAATATATAAAATATTATTTAATATTTAAATAAAAGATAAAATCATATTTATGGATATATGTATTTTTCGGAATACATATATATGCCATAAATAGTTGATTTATTAAAATCTAGATAATTATTTGAGTAGTTTCAAATAAAGAATAAAATCTTATAAGGGTTTAAATTTAGGGATATATATTTTATATATATATCCGAATTTTTTTAAATTATATAAGGATATGGATTTTCGAAATAATTTTAAATTTGATTTATCTTGTCTTATAATTGTTTATAATTAAGATAATTATTTAAAAGGATATTATATATGATATATATTAATTAATAGTATAATTAGAATATATATATATATATAAATTTCAAAAATTCCATTATATATCAAATAAGATTTAATATTCCTCCCTTATATATATATATATATATATATATATATATATATATATATATATATATATATATATAATAATAGTTATTAAATATTATATATAAAATATAGTTATAATAGGATTCAAAACGTCGCGTCCTCGCGCGTTTATAAAATTAATTATACTATATAGAACTTTAGTAAATGTAATTAAAAAGTTTTAATTAACATAGATATAATTATATAATAGTTTATATATATTATAACTAAAGTTAAATATATCGTCGCTTATGTCATTAGTAGGCTCACCCATAGTCTAAGACATCTAAAGGATGAAAAGGAAGAGATATAGATCTCTAAACGGGGTTGCGTTTTTAACACGCCTTGCGCTGACCTGCCCCGCCGCTTCCCTTGTCTTAGATGGAGCTACCGAACGGGCGTAATAGGATGATGTTAAGATTAAAAGTATAATCATAAAATTAAACAAATCCTTCCCGTTTAATATAAATGTGAACATTGTGTGCTCTCCATAGAATGACACGCGCTCGTATCATAGTCTGATTAACGGAACTCGTGTGGTTAACCGGTCGTTAATTGTGAGATTATTTTACAAGTGAAACGATTCTCGCGATACTCAAGCGAACTTGAGCCGAGAAGTCCACGTGGGTATTCCATGGTTGTTTCACCTTCTAATATATGATCCACGGTATCCCTGTCATATAGATTAGAATGAGCATTGATTCGAGATTAACATGCCATTCTCCCACGAGAATGAATCTCAAAGAACTAGGGATTTCATAAGATTGAAATTGACAATAGTTTGCCTACGACACGAAATTGTTTGGTGTGAAATACGGCATCCCTCTTCACATCAAATAACTAGTGGGCGTATCCTAGCCTTATGAATAAAGATTGGGAAAATTATTATAAGGATTAATTATTGAATTCACTAACAAAGAAATTGTTTCTTTTGTAGATGGGTTCAAACCTAAATGACAACACAATCCCACTTCCTCCTCCACCTCCACTTCCACAAGGACCACAAAGCTTTGCTCTTATCTCCACCTTGAATCGTGAGAAGCTCACTGGACCCAACTACATTGATTGGGTTCGTACGCTTAGAATCACGTTAAGGTACGAGGGCAAGGAGTATGTCCTCGATAACGAGATTGCTGAGTTGACTGACGATTCGAGTGACATAGACAGAGCTGCCTATAATCTCCATCGTTCAGAGTCAGAAAAGGTTGCTTGCCTGATGTTAGCCACTATGTCTTCTGATCTCCAAAAGAATTTTGAGAAGATGAGTGCCTATGACATCAATCAACAGCTCAAACAAATGTTTCAAAACAGAGCTAGGCAAGAACGTTTCAACGTGGTAAGTTCCCTAGTAGGATGCAAACTACAAGAAGGACAATCTGTGCGTAGCCACGTCCAAAAGATAAAGGGCTACATAGACAGACTAGCAAACTTGGGTGTCCCTTTACCGAAGGAGTTGACCACTGATATGGTTTTGAACTCGCTTCCACCATCCTACTCACAATTTATAGTTAACTATAACATGGGTGATATGGATAAGACACTCATGGAACTGCACGGTATGTTGAAAACTACCGAGGCTAGCTTGATGAAAGCTAAAGGTTCCGCCCCTGCTGCTCCTGTCTTGTCTATTCGATCTGAAGGTGTTAAAAAGAAACGCCGTCCTCCTCCAAATAGCAAAGGCAAGGCCAAAGTAGGTCAAGCCAAACATGGCTATAAGAGGAAGGCTGATTCTGATATAACACCTACCAAAGATCCGAAAGATGCTGTTTGCTACTACTGTCAAGGAAAGGGTCACTGGAAAAGAAGCTGCCCAAAGTACTTGGATGATCCGAAGAGTCAGAAAGTCCAAAAGTCTGGACCATCAGGTACTTTTATGATTGAACTCCATCATACTTCTATGTCTAATTCTTGGGTTCTAGATACAGGGTGTGGTACTCACATTTGCACTGATATACAAGGACTTAAGAATTGTAGGAAGTTGAAGCATGGAGAGCTTAATCTGATCATGGGAAACAGAGTCTCGACTGCTGTCACCAAGATAGGAGATTATGAGCTCATGCTTGGGAATTGATGTTCTTTACTTTTATTAGATGTTTGTTTTTCGCCTTCTATGGCACGCAACATTATTTCATATTACGCATTGTTTAAGGATGGTTTTAATTTTGTTTTTGATAATGAGAATGGTTCCATTTTAGTTTATAAAAATGATGTGTTTTATTTTAAAGCTATTCCTTGTGCTGGTATATATATGAAATAGATGGTTGCGTAAACAAAAGAAATCTAATATTGAATGTTGATTCATCCAAAGGTGTATTGGATAAGTCATGTCTGTGGCATTGTAGCTTAGGACATATAAACAAGAAACGCATAGCTAAACTCCAAAAGGATGGAGTGTTAGAATCATTTGACCTCAAATCGAATGATGTGTGTGAGTCTTGTTTACTTGGCAAGATGACAAAGGCGCCATTCACAGGGTCATGTGAAAGAGGCAAAGACTTGTTGGACCTCATACATACTGATGTGTGTGGACCGTTCAAGTCTAACACTAGACATGGTGAACGATACTTCGTCACATTTACTGATGATTTCAGTAGATATGGATATGTTTATTTGATTAAACATAAGTCTGATACTTTTGAAACGTTCAAAGAATATCAGAAAGAAGTAGAGAATCAACTGGGCAAGAAGATTAAGATGCTCCGTTCTGACATGGGCGGAGAGTGTCTTAGTCAAGAGTTTATCGACTATCTAAAGAGTTGTGGAATAGTATCCTAACTCTCACCTCCTCGAACTCCACAACTTAATGGAGTGTCGGAAAGGAGAAATCGAACCTTGCTAGACATGGTTCGATCAATGATGAGTCGATCAACACTTCCAGTGAGTTTCTGGGGATATGCCTTAGAAACTGCAGCACATATCGTTAACCTTGTACCAACTAAGAAGGTTGCCAAAACTCCCTCTGAAATGTGGACAGGGAATCCTCCTTCCCTCAAACATTTGAAAATCTGGGGTTGTGAAGTTTATGTAAGACATGAATCTCACGACAAGCTAGATAACAAATCAGAGAAGTGCTACTTCATTGGCTACCCACGACAGTCTTTTGGATATCGGTTTTATAATCCGAAAGAGAACAAAGTGTTCGTATCTCGAAGAGGATTTTTCCTCGAGAGAGAGCTATTATCCAAAGAAGACAGTGGGAGCAAAATTGATCTTGAAGAGTGTCAAGAGTCAAACGATGAAGATGTAGTGGAACCTATAGTTGACACTAGCACTCAACCAGAGGATGAGACTCATGTTGAACAAAATGATGTAACTCCTACCGTTCCACGTAGATCCTCAAGAACTGTTCGCCCTCCTGAGCATTTTGGTGATTATTATGATTTCCATATTGCTGAAGGCGATGCATCTACTGGTAATAGTTTACCAGTTGATGACGATGAGCCATCGAGTTATAAGGAAGCTATGGAAGGCCCTGAGGCCGAAAAGTGGAAAGTGGCTATGGATAGTGAGATTCAGTCCATGTATGACAATTTAGTATGGAACTTGATTGAGACTTCTCCCGGTATCAAAACCGTTGGATGCAAGTGGATCTTCAAGAAGAAGATAGACATGGATGGGAATGTGCACACCTATAAGGCTAGGTTGGTTGCAAAAGGTTATACTCAAACTCATGGGATTGATTATGATGAAACCTTTTCACCAGTAGCCAAGATAAAGTCTATCAGAATATTGCTTGCCATAGCTGCGTTTCATGACTATGAAATTTGGCAGATGGATGTTAAAACCGCCTTCCTTAACGGAAGACTTACTGAGGATGTCTATATGGCACAACCAGAAGGTTTTATCAATAAGAAATATCCTGATAGAGTGTGCAAGCTTGAGAAATCCATTTATGGATTGAAACAAGCCTCTCGAAGTTGGAATCTTTGCTTCCATGAGAAAGTCAAGGAGTTTGGTTTCTCTAGAAGTGAAGATGAGTCCTACGTTTACATCAAAGCTAGTGGGAGCGTTGTAGTCTTCCTAGTACTGTATGTGGATGACATACTCCTTGTAGGAAATCATATTCCTACACTGCAAGACGTGAAGTGTTGGTTGGGAAAATGTTTCGCTATGAAGGACCTAGGAGACGCAGCGTACATACTCGGTATAAAGATATACAGAGATAGAGAAAGACGTCTAATAGGATTGAGACAGAGTACATACTTGGATAAAGTACTAAAACGTTTTAGTATGGTTGATTCCAAGAAAGGGTATCTACCCATGAATCATGGCATAACATTGTCTAAGAGTCAATGCCCCAGTACTGAGCAAGAACTGGAGAAAATGAGTCGAGTCCCTTACGCCTCGGCGATTGGATCGATCATGTATGCCATGGTATGTACTCGCCCGGATGTCTCATATGCGCTAAGCATGGTGAGCCGGTTCCAGGGCAACCCTGGCAATGATCATTGGACTGCGGTGAAAACGATTCTCAAGTACCTAAGGAGAACAAATGATATGTTCTTAGTGTATGGTGGGAAAGACGAACTTGTTATGGAAGGGTATTGTGACGCGAGTTTCCAAACGGATAGAGATGACTCGTGCTCACAAATTGGGTGGGTGTTCTTATTGAACGGAGGAGCTGTCACTTGGAAGAGTTCCAAGCAGGAGACAGTAGCTGATTCAAGTTGCGAATCTGAGTTTATTGCTGCCTGTGAGGCATCAAAAGAAGCCACATGGTTGAAGAATTTCATTGGGGATCTTGGTGTCGTAACAAGCATCAAGGAACCAATGAAAATCTTCTGCGACAATGAAGGTGCAGTCTCATTGACTAAAGAATCCAAAGATCATAGTCGAACCAGACATATACTCAGAAAGTTTCACTACGTGAGAAAGCGAGTTGAAGATGGGGACGTGATAGTGACAAGAGTATCGTCGGAAATACCCCGGCTGATCCTTTCACAAAAGCACTAAGTCGTGCCAAGCATGATGCTCATGCGAGGACGATAGGAATTAGATTTCATAGTGACTTATCATAAATTGTCATTCATTTGAAATTGTAGCGAATATTAAATTGTATGAATTGATGATTTATTTATGGAGATTAAATAATTTGCAAGTGTTCTATCATTCATATAGTATTTAATTATTCCATTTCAACCTTTTGCATGTTTAGAACATATTCCTAAGTAAACTAAGAGATTACTTAAACGTCCACAGTCGATCGTTCTTATGGGAATAAGAACTGAATTAAGATGTCATGGGAGAGTGAGTAGATTGTTCAAAGTTATGAACATTGCATAGAGATTGCTGCTACTCTCATGAGTATTTAAAAGGTGTATTTAAATGTTGGACCAACCCACGCTCAGAGTATTACCCCATGGACTTTATCATGGGTAATAGTGAGGCGATAATATCGTATGAGTCTTCAAACCAAGATGCATCATTTCCTTAGTACGATTTCGTGATGCATTGGTCTAACTCCAACGCTATTCGTAACTGGTAGCTATAAAGATTAGTTCCATGTATTATGTGATGACTATGAAGGAAGATGATGTAGTTAAGGTTTATTCGTTCCCTCTGATCAAAGTGATAGAGGAGATATCCATGGGCCCCCTGTTGATTTGATGTGACACTAAAGTACCTGCGCAGGTCATGACTAGATTGAAAGTTCAATCATGTAGTCAAATCGTCATCATAAATCTCGAATCAGGAAACATAATCGTAACTAGAGTGATTGACATGTCCATGTCACTAGTTACATGATATCACGCAACGAAGGACATATGATCACTTATCATAGGACTGTTTCTGATAGTTCAGAATTCAGCAGCTGCACATGACATGCACACTCTAAAGGTTACACGAACGCGTACCGTTTATAGTTGATGAGGTGTCCAATTGGGAGACTGTTGGAAAGAGTGTCCAACACATCAAATAAACCGGTATTTCGGTTCGGGTATTTTAGAGTCCTATTCGGGTTGCCCTCGAGGCGTCAACGAAAACGAGAAATAACGTAGTGTCTAATTTATAGTTTAATTAAATAGACTATCGGGCTAGACGAGCTAAACTAGTTAATGAGTAATTAACTAGTTAATGGTATTGGGCCACAAGTATTAGATTAATAGTTTAATAATACTTGTGGGCTTAATAGATTGTGGGCTTGGACTAATTAGAGTTTGACTCTAATTAGGTTTGACCAAGTATAAATAAAGGTTAAGGGTATTAACCTAAATACTTAATCACGTGTACCTCTTTGTGTTGCTCCCTATTCGGCTGAACACACACCACCACCATTCGACCGCCGTCGTCGAACCACCGTCCGCCGCCGCTGCCTCCGCCGTAGCGCCGCCACCCGCCGGAATCGAAAGGTGTTTTCGATTTGCTTCCGGTGCAAGTTTCTCAAGGGTGCTTTGTACTACCTCGTGGTACATCGTCTCGTTCGTGACCAATCTTGGGTGTGATACGATAGAGGGATTCTTGCTTGATCCTAGTGCGTTATTTGATCTGGCTCGTACTAGATCACAAGGTTTATCTAGTTCTCCAATTCGCGAAGAACAAGTAAGTTATTCGAATTGATCTATTTAATTTCATTAAATATCTAGTTGCTTTAGAATTGTAAACCTAACGATCTAAAAGTTTTTAATCGGGTCAATGCTCTACCAAGTTGCTTTTGATTTCCGTCTTAAGAAAAGTGTGGCTAGATGCATAGAAAACCCAACACTATTCACTATTGGGATTTGGGCCTGCAAATAATAGACTTCACTGGAGAAATGTTCAACGGTGCCAATTCTTGGAGGGAATATATGTATATATTGACCGACCCAAGAAAAAAAAAAACATGATTGATATCACTGTACATTTTTTGTTTAGGAGTCTTGACTTATTCTTAAAAAAAAGTTAAATTATTTTTAAATACTATTTGAAAATTTTCGAGAGTTGCACGGTAGGTCCGCCAATAAGCGTGTTAATGTTAGTACAAATTATATATGCAAACTTACACATAAAACGTATCAAAACTGCGTGAATCCTATATTTGGATAATTTAATTTTCTTTTCGTTTATCATAAATTCCCAAACACCCTATGGCACTACCACACTACTGTATATATTTAACACTTAACTTATACTATTTAATTGTTAAATTATTGTATTTTAATCACTAAAATAAACCATTCAAAATCCAGTAACCACCTTATGTTCAAGTGTTTTACTTTAAGCACAAAACCACAATATAAGGATATATTGTATTTGTACTCAATCGACAACTATTTATAGTACAAGACCTATAAAAATATGTGACCCATTTATACGACTAATATTGCGACACTCATAATACTTCATTCGATTCAAAATAAGTGCTACACTTTCCTTATATGGGTGATTCAAAATAAGTGCTACATTTTGAAAAATTACCTTATTTGGCAAAAAAAAAAGTAGGACCCACACCCACTAACCTCACTTTATTCAAAAGGTGTATGACTCATTATCCACTAACCATTCAATTAATCTAACTTAACCATCATTATAATCTTTTGCTTTAAAAAATGTGAAACCCAAAGTGTAGCACTTATTTTGAATCGGATGAAGTATAACTTTTATCTAAATCTCCCCCGGGTCGGGCAGGAGAATGACAAACACTAAAAATGGAGCAAAAAAAACAGTGACACCGTTAACATACGAGAAGCGGGACAATCCTTGATATAGAAAAAAGATGTCGTAAAGACACTAGAGAGTTGTGGTGCCAACAGGAAAAGCAAACTTAAGATGTATACAAGGTGTCCTCGGGGCAGGACTAAATACGCTTAAAAGGTTAGTTTAATTAATCGGTTAGGTCTATGTACACAAAACTATTTCATATGAATCACCTAAACTTTAGCATGTATAATCATTGCATACTTGTAACACTTGTAAATGTCGCACATGAACATATTTGATATCGACATCAAACATTACCAATGTGATACTAGGTTACTTTTGTAGAGTTAATTGGTAGATTGTAAGAGGTTTTTTTCAAAAAATTATGTCCATTCCGACTAATTCTTTCTACTTCATCTTGCTACCCATAAAAAGGTTGACATGTTGAATGCACTAACTCTATTTCTAATGTTATCATTAATTGATATGATCACTTGTATTAATCAAATGAATAAAAAGATAAGTATAAAGATTTAAAACGAAGCAATACTATTTATTTTTCTTATTAATCTCGTGTAATCTTTCGTCACAAAACCTTTAATATCATATTATATTCGTCACTTAAATATTCAATTCGGCATACTTGATAAAAAAAAAGTAATATTTTTTTACTTCTTCCGAGTTGGGTTCTAATCTGATATGCGAGCCGCCTAATCACACCGCGAACACCCGTTTTGTAGGTAGTCTGAAGTCGACGTAAATGAACCTCTGTGATCACGAGTATATTTTGTTAATTTTGTGTTTGTCATTACACAAACTCATTTATTCGAACAACATTTATTCTTATTTTTTAAACATAACAAGTACTTATTTTTGAGTTTTGACTAGACCAATCATAAATGTAAAAACATCTCATTTGGAAACCATAATTTGATCTCGTCAAAGTAGTAAGTTTTAAGACAACATAATTTACACCTGTCACGGGTGCTACCGGGCCCCATATATTGTCTGTGTACCCCAGTGGACATATGACGTGTCCATATTGACCCTAAATAAAACTCACAATTATACTCACACCTGAATACATATATATGTCGATCCATAGTGAGAGGGTTCAACTCATTTACACTCCCACTTCAAACATTTTCGACTAATTCAACGTTTGTATTTCATTAAAAAAGAATGATGCAGTTTTTACCAAATCATGGGTATAATGAGTTCAGTAATTGTTCAAGTATTATAAGAAACTTGGTGTATGATCACGGTGTAGATTTATCAGCCAACACGGAGGCAACGGTGGTGACGGCGGCAACAGCCGAGGCAAAGGCGGCAGCCGCCTGTACCAGACACAGTGAAGCTGAACGCAGACGCCGGAAAAGAATCAACGGCCACCTTGCCACCCTCCGCAGCCTCCTCCCCAACAATGTCAAAGTAACAACCACTTAATTTCCACATTTGTTCATATTCCATATAAATGACAAAACCCTATTTGTTACGTATTTCTTTTCCCTTTAAAAACCACATTTTGTAGCGTGTGAATCGTACGACTGAATGGGGGGTTATTTGTGTTTATGTCAAAAGTTTGAGGGTTCAAAAGTAATAACTTTTTTTTTCTTCGTTTTCCTTTGCCTCGTAAATCTTGTAGTTTGCTGCAGGATTTATTTCCTCTTTCAATTATTCAAGATTCTATTGTTTTTTTAAAAAAAAAAAAAAGAAACAAAACTTTTGTGACTTAAAAACAAAACTATTCGGTTATTTTTCGTTTGTTTGTAACGTTTCTTTTTTTCGACAGACAGATAAAGCCTCATTATTAGCGGAGGTAGTGCGGAGAGTGAAGGAGTTAAAGAAGATGGTTAATGATTTGGAATCAACGGGTATGGATCAAAGTGATGACCCAATAAAAACCCATGAGTATTATATGATTCCAAGTGAAAATGACGAGCTCGAGTTGACATACGTTGGAGAAGATTCTAGTACCAAAAAGATTATGATAAAAGCCCGAATATGTTGCGAGGATAGGCCCGATTTGATAATGGAGTTAAAAAAGGCGTTAAGTGCGGTGCACGCGAGATTGGTACGCACGGAAATAGGGTCATTGGGTGGAAGAATAAAATGTGTGTTATGGGTTCAAGTCTTGGCAATAACTAAAGATCAAGGGTTACACGAGTTAAGAAGGTCGTTAAAGGTGGTTATGGATCGGGCAACATTGTTGGATTTGCCCCGAAACAAGAGACCACGTGTCTTAGATTGTGTATGATTTTTATTGGATTTTTATTTTTGTTCTTTTAGAGGCGTTTATAATGTGACACGGGTATGAACGTTATTGTATTTGTGGATTGTTTTGATGGCTTTAGTCGTGTAGTCGAATTCTTTGTATTTATGTTAAACCAGGCTTGATGGTTATAGTTTGTTTACAATAAATGTAAAAGTTTTGAGGTTGAATTTTAAAAAGTGGTGATTGGCACACCATTTAAATCAGTCATATATGTACCACTAAAGCACGCATGTACAACTACAATAAAAGTATAAAACACATGTACAACGCCACTCTTAAACCCCCGGCACAAGCTTGATTTTAGATCGCACTTTTGATATACATGATGACGCATGTTAAATTCCAAAAGATGAAAAATTAATATTAAAATTGAATATTGATGCATGGTTGATAATGACATTAAAGTAATGATCAGTAGACAGTGGCTTTATGAGGTGGTAGGCAGATAATAAAGGAGTTGATATCTCACTATCTCAGTCATTAAAACTAATTAATCAATAATTATATTTGACGCATTAAGTTCATAAAGTTGGGTTCTATACCCAAGGCGATATTGGTGTTATGGTAAGTTTAAATTCTGTTATGGACAAAATTAAGGTAAATTTAGAAGCCGTTAATAAAAATCAGACAGAAATTTTTATGATGAAAATTTAATGTAGAACCATATATCCATCTGATTCAGGCTTCCATGGCCCAAATACTGTGGTTCATTATTTATATACAGACAAAAAAAAAAAAAGCATAAATAATTGCTGATGACTTGTATATGACTACTTTTAAACTCAATATTACAAGTTAATGCTTGTAAAATACAAGATCTCTACTGCAATTAGTTTTTAAAGCTTCTTCCAATGCTTCAGCTTGATCAAAACTAATTTTGAAAGTCACCATTGTTATGCCATCTTTTCCAGTATCATAATCCTGCTTTATTTCTTCAGCTTTAAATGATTGCAGCTGAAAATCACATACATAAACCTTTGAAATTGATACATAAACTGGCAGCTGTAGTTGAAGCATTTAGAACAAGAGTTTAAGAGTGTTACCTGATGGTAAACGACCCCCAAAAGATCAAAAGTAACCTCCACACCCATAGGTATCTACAACATAACATGTTTAGAATGATCAAAAAAATATTAATAGTCTTTCAAGAAATCCCAAAAAATCACTTTACTTGGAAAACCTTCCACCCTACAAACTTTTGTTAAACTGTCTACTGATTTCATTACTATCTTGTTTAATAAATCATGGATCAACTGAATTTTGAACTCTTTTGTTCCCAAAATGTATGTGACAAATTTGCCCAAATCATACTCTTATTAAAATAAAATAAAAAACTTGCAAGCAGTTTGCCCAAGTCTTTTGCATTGAATTGTACTTATGGACACTTCCACCAAACCCTATCTTGAATTCTTTTGACAAAAAATCATACTTGGAATTTTATTTTATTTTTTTGGACACTCCTACAATGATTTTGGGACATTCTTACGAGGATTTTGGCAGAAGAGGTGAAAAAATTCAAGAAAAATCATGAGAAATTTAGACATAAAATTAATTACCTGAGATTTTACAAGCCGTGTTGGGGCATTTTTCAAGCATTCTACTGCTACTCCACCATAAGCCCTAACTAGTCCTCCGGTGCCCAGTTTTATCCCACCAAAGTGCCTAAACATAACAAAATCAGCCACAAATAAACAATTAAGTTATATAACGTTTGTCTTTTTTTAATTAAGACATTACATGAGATGATATTACCTAATGACAACAACCATGACTCTATCTAATCCTGAATTTTCAATTGCAGAATGTATTGGCTTTCCAGCTGTACCAGATGGTTCACCATCATCATTACTTCGATACTGATTTCCAACCTAGAAAGAAAATGGAGCATCTGGTTATGTCTAAGTGTCTAACGACTGCATATTTATTTAAAATAAAAAATCCATTATCATAAATAGGAAAAACATATACCTTATAAGCCCAACAATTATGAGTTGCACGAGGATCTTGAACCTATACATTAGTACAAGATGAAATCACAAGTTTTAACAGCAATTAAATTACACAACTAATAAACAAGTTATTTTGTTACAACTAAGAAGAGGTATCAATCTCCCTTAACTTCACTAATGTTATGCTACAGATGAAACTGAAACTGAAAATCAGTCTTACATTTTGTGATTTTTCAATTTTAAAAGTGCTTATCTTGCCAATAATTTCAACAAATATTATTTAGCTTCACAACATGCAGTTCACTATCAAACAGTTGAAATTTTAGGCCATGCAGAAAGAAGTCGAATACAAATTTGTGTCTTTCTTGTATTTTGTCTTGTAACTTAAAATTTTAAACCTTTTCACATGCTATAACATCTACTTGGTCATCAATTGCGATTGTCTATTTAAGCCTTTTAGGTAATTGCAACCAAAAACTTTAAATTGTTTTTGCACTGTCTAATTAACTAAAATCCTTCCTTTTTCAAATACCTAACCGCAATATGTCTGTATATATGGGAGCTACTTATTCAGTTATTCCTTTGAGATGTTTTTTACTTGAAAACATAAAGTTTAGGTAGAAGTGATGGAGTAAATGGCTTAAACAAAATTTCCATAAGCTTCTATAGCAGGCTTGAAGCATTGCTAAGAACTTAAATGCTTGAAACCTAAGAAGAGTATGTTGCCTCTGTGTTTCCCCAAATCACTGGCAATCACTTATATAAAATGTCAACCTTAAGTTTACATCAAAATATAGTTTTAACATCTCCAGAAACATTTACTGATTAGTTAGATTATGCCTTTCAATGTTATATGAACGATTTGACAAAACAAAATCGCCAGTCCCAAAAGAAGCCCTCTCTCATGTTTAGTAATATTGTTCAAATTCACAATAATCAAAACTTATTTGTTTTCAAGCACCAAAGCGCTTCTCTTTAATAGCTAGGAATTGTTCAATTCGGTTATCAATGCTGTTCTTTTAGCACCACATGCTTCCTTTTCAATTATTACATCGCTCGAATGTGAAAACCGAAATAATAATAAAAAATTGTGATTGATGTTCGATATCGGAGCGAGAAAATACCAGAGTAGTGTACCTCGGAGAGGAAAGACTGAGCAGACCGCTCGTCAGGGATATGGCCGGCAATAGCGATGAACTTGCTCTTTTTTATATCACGTTCCAAAGTGACTCTCTCTGAGATCGTCGTGAAAGCACCACCGCCGGTGGAGGAAGCGGCGGCGGAGCTACGGCTGCTGGTGGCAGTGACCATGGATCTGAGAAGGAAGAGAGAGGAGGAGATGCGATGATGGTGGTTGTGGACGTGGTGGTAGGGTGATATCAAATTCGATACCTGCCCTGCATTTGGAGATACCTGCTCAAATTGTAAATTTGGAATCCCTTTTCCTTCGATTAGAAATCGTGCTACGACGTCGTTTCCAGCAAAACAAAAACAAAACAACTACGAATCGAATAATATTATTTGGGACACAAAGTTTATGGGGTGATACGCTCATAAATGAAATATACTAAAGATCCGAAAAATGTCTTTGAAATACATTTGGATAATATATTTTTTAAAATTTTAAATTTTAAATATTTCAAATATTTAAATAATAAAAATCCACTACAAAATATTCAGACATCAAAAAAAAAAATCAAATTTTTGATCATCATTCATTTCTATACTACAACTTTTAATGTCCATACCACACTGTATTAATTAGACAGTTAACTGTACAACTCAATTAAACAATAATTGTGATAGATGCAATAAAGATTGTGGTGCAAAAATGACCTCTATAGTATTAACTATTAAGGTATAAAGTAGTTAAATGCACGAATTAAAGTAAAAACTCTTAAACTAAAGCCACGATTTTTTTTCGAGTAATAAATATCGTTTAGGAATTGCCAAAGAAGTCGACATCAATTTATGTAACGGCAAATACCCAAATTTCTCAACTCTCATTCATGTTTCCTTTACTTTTCAAACTTTCCCAAAAGAAAACATCATTTCACTTCGTTTCATCTCCTCTTTCTTTGTATCATATGGTCTCCCACATCCCCACTTTTTTCCTGCTTTGCATTTTATCTCCACCCACATAAACCCTTTGACTATTTGATTACTCAATTTTGTTTCTTATATTTTTTTGAATTTCTCTGTCCAGAATAATGAGAGTAAAAGGATTCGTTGAAGGCGGAATTGCTTCAATAGTAGCCGGATGTTCCACCCACCCACTTGATCTCATCAAGGTCCGGATGCAGCTGCAGGGTGAAAACAACATCCGCCCTGCAACCGCACCAGCAGGTGCCAACATCCACGTCACTGTGCCCCCACGTGCAGGTCCCATTGCAGTCGGGATGCGGATCATCCAGCAAGACGGAGCAGCCGCGCTGTTTTCCGGCGTATCTGCCACAGTCCTCCGGCAAACCTTTTACTCCACCACTCGTATGGGTCTCTACGACATGATGAAAACGAAATGGACAGATCCCCAAACCGGAATCATGCCGTTGTGGAAGAAGATCGGTGCCGGATTAATCGCCGGTGGGATCGGAGCCGCCGTCGGGAACCCGGCAGACGTCGCGATGGTCCGCATGCAAGCCGACGGGAGACTCCCGGCGTCCCAACGTCGTAATTACAAGAGCGTGGTGGACGCTATATCACAAATGGCAAAAAGCGAGGGGATTGGTAGCCTGTGGCGAGGCGCATCTCTTACGGTGAACCGTGCCATGTTAGTTACGTCATCGCAATTAGCATCGTACGATCAGATCAAGGAGACGATATTAGCTAAAGGTGTGATGAAAGATGGGCTTGGGACCCACGTGACCGCAAGCTTTTCCGCTGGGTTTGTGGCTTCAGTGGTTACGAACCCAGTTGATGTGATCAAGACTCGGGTCATGAACATGAAGGTCGAGCCCGGAGAAGCACCTCCGTACGCCGGTGCGACCGATTGTGCCCTGAAAACTGTACGGACCGAAGGTCCGATGGCTCTGTACAAAGGGTTTATTCCTACCATATCAAGGCAGGGACCATTTACCGTTGTGTTGTTTGTCACACTGGAACAGGTCCGGAAATTGCTAAAAGATTTCTGAATTCAAATTGATGATGATGACGACAGATGATTGATTTTGGTATTGGGCTATTGGCAGAATAAAATAAAAGTTATCGTAGTTTATTGTTTTTACTTTTTTTCTAGCCTTATTTAGATATGTAAATAAACAATTAATGTTATTACTAGTTACTACAGAAATGCAATACTTTATTTGAGATAGCAAGATATTCACGCTATGCGACATGTAATGCATATGTAGATGGAGGTGGTTGTACTTTGGATGACACGTTACCCAACTTCGACTTATTCACACATTTTGTGACATCTATAATAATTTTTTATGAATATTAGCAGTAAATTTTAAGTTGATAAATTGAATTAGTACAAGGGACTAAGGGAGAATGGGAGATGCACCATGTTCCACCCATATGGTTTAATATAAAAATCAGATTTAATTTGTAACAAATTTAATATATTAGTGGGGACATGCGCAATGTGGCGGCGTTAGTGAAAATCAAAAATTGTGTTAGTAAACAACATGTCGTCTTCGATACTTGAGTTGAAGACAAACATGTCATCTTAGACCGTCAAAATATGTCAAAATCATCATGATTGGGTTAAAACTAAGTTAGAATGGCATCCTTGAACCAAATAGAGGCTAAAGGGGATGGTATGTAACACCGTATTTTTGAAAGCCATTTTTTTTAAAGACAACCAAACTAACATTTTAATAGGTTACTGAAGCGATTAGTCAAGCACCTAATTACGTTAAGTTTACAGACCGTAGTCTCACAAATTATTACAATCCAAAGTGTTAGTTAAAAGACGGTATTACAAAAACTGGGCTCCTTTCACAAAAATACATTTTAAAACACATGTCAAACGGCCCGTCCAAGCCCGACCAGTTTCAAGCCTTCCAACCTGAAATGTGTCAATGAGGGAGGGATTAGCACACAAGCTAAGTGAATAAATAATCTAACCTATAAGCTATGTTAATCACAAAAGCACGTAAGCAAGTAACATCTCCGATGGGGTAACCACTTTGAGAGGATCGGCGGCTCTGCCGAGACCCTAAACCATGGTTGGCCATAACCATGGTAACCGATAGCGATGTACCCAACTCCCCGGTAAACCCCCTAACGTGTAACACATACAGGTAAGGTCTGAATAACCCATTAGTCGGTACACTATGCTCAGCCGTTATCCTTCCGACACTGACCTCGTCCCGAATGTGCACATTGTCATGTATAGTAATCCTCTATCACTAGGTATACATATCAAGTAGGCTAGCTACAAAGAATCACGATCAAAATCAACACAGGGAGTTCATGCCGTGAACTCGATCGCGAACAAGTTCCCGTCTCGACCCCAAAGTTTTTGTTCAAAGTTCACGACCACGAGTAGGAGTTCATGACGCGAACTCCCCAGGTCGGCCAAATTCCTGCATTTTCACAAGTATGCGAATACCAAACGGAAAGGATCGAAACCCGAGTTGTAGGTTAAATCCACTCACCTTTCAACCTTCGATTCCTTAACCCAGTGAGCTAGTATCACTGAGTCTCCTTCCCGGTTCTTCTAAGCTTCTTTTACACAAACTTTAGTATGAAATTCGGGTCTTAGCACAAGGAATCACCAAGAACAAGCTCAAGAACAAGTATGGTGGTTTGGAGAGAAAAGATGCAATGGAATAGTAGGATAAGGTTGGAGATTTGAAATGAGAAAGTAAAAGAGGGTGACCCCTCTTTTCCCCTCTCTAAAACCGGCCAAGGCAAGGGGTGGGGCCCCCTTGTTGGCTTTTTCATATCTATTTTCAGTATATATCTAAAAGGTCCGGTTCGTAGTTAATTTATTTAAAATAGCAAACGAACTCTAATTTTAAAAACGAAAGCATCTCCGGAAACGAAATTCAACAAGGAATCCAAAAATATAAAAATCATATTTTCATTCAAAGGTATATCAAAAGTCGGGTATTTTAACCCCTTGGTTAAAATACCGCAAAAGACAACAGAGTAAATAATTCCATATAGTATTTAATCTGATAATCATTTAATAAAGTACCTTAAGGTCAATAAACTACTAGGCCGGGTTTTGAGATGTTACATGGTTAGGGGAAGAATCTAAGTCAAAAACTTTGATCAAATAATAAACTCAAACAACTAACAAAGATCAACGTTTGAATGTTATTACCAAGAATCCATAACTAATTATCTCCTAAAAACTTATGTAAAATAGAAACAAGAATGTTATTATGGAACGAAGGAAGTATACAAAACTCAAATAACTTATTTACACACAAATTCGTTGAACCACTCCTTATAGTTTTTTTATAGATTAGCTTCGGTTTCAAATGAACATTCATCAACCATTTAAAGGCTAGTGTCAATAGGCACTTCACTTTTATCTTCAGTTCCTTCAATTTGTTCCAATCGGTGGCACAATGTTTTTGGTTGGAGAGAGAAAGTTGGTTACTTCGGTGATTTGGAATGAAGAGAATGAATATTTTAATAAGATATCCTATTTTGTGTGTGTATATATTTTATAATGGTAGAGTCCAAAAATTACAGAGAAAATATATTGTTAGCAAGAGTATGACAGTTGGAGTGTCAACTGACATGATGCTAATATGACAAAAACCCTTATCCAACCGTGACAAACTTACCTGCAACTTATCCCCTGACGGTTGTTTTTATGTCCACATTGCGTGATCAACCATAGACAAGAAAATCACCGTCCCCAACAACTTTCGTTTGGACTAGAATAAATTGGTCCCAACAAAAATATCATGTTTTATTTGGAGAGATGGTCTTGGCAGGATACCGGTAGCTACAAAACTCAAGGATCGTGGGGTTCCGATTCAGAATGTCTCTTGCAAGGTCTGTGATGGTGTTGATGAATGCATAGATCATGCTTTAATAACTTGTCCTCGGGCAATTGAAACACGGCGTTAGATATTTAGATGGTGCAATATCTCGTTTCCCCAATTTTCATCGGTGTCATCTTTATTTGATTTTGCAGCATCATGGGGAAATTGCCCTAAAAAGGGAAGGTTTTGGCTGCAATATCACATTGTATGCTTTGGGGCACATGGAAGGCTAGAAATGACAAGGTTTTTAGCGGACGAATCAAATCACCACTACGATTACAAACGAAATTATATCAACATCCTACACTTGGGTTAGACATAAGGGTAAACATCCATGTAAATGGCCAAATTGGTGTTGTGGTCTTTTGTTTTCTTTGTAATCTTTGTATCTTCTGTTGTTTAGCTCCTCTACTTAGGTACTTCCTAAGCGTTGAGGTTGTTGCCTTTATTTATCAGTTGAGATATTTGTCGTTTAAAAAAAAGACAAAAACTGAAGATGTCAGTTGATGTCTCAATTAGCTAAAGTTAATTACCTCATCACCTTATACTTTAATTACTTCCTCCGTTTCAAAATAAGTGATACACTTTGTCTTTTACGTTTTTTGAGGTAAAATATCATAATGAATGTTAATTCGATTCAATTAGATAGTTAGTGGGGATGGGTAGTTAGTGAGGATGGGTCTCACAAATTTGGAAAAAAAGTGAAGATAATGATGTTTAAAAGTAAAAATAAGGGTAAATGAGTAATTTCACTATATTATATGAGATATTAATTGAGTGTGGCCGTGTGGGCCTCATCACTTTTTACCAAATAAGCTAAGTTTTCAAAGTGTATAAATTATTTTGAAACACCCCCAAAATAGATAGTGTATCACTTATTTTGAAACCGATGAAGTATTATATTAATTATAAAATTTCACTATTCAGCGTAGCTCTTGGAAGTTATAAACCATGTGTGTCGTTTTCCTCATTTAATAATTCCAATAATGTAGGACAGCAGCAAGCCATGGAGTGTGTCTAGTGTAGTGGAGTATGATTTGTGATTTATGAAGCAACCAATGACCGACAAAAGCAGGGACCCTCTTCGATGGACAGCTTACCAATCTTATCTACTACACCGATACATCATCAACATGAGTAAAAATAAATAAAAGATATGGGACATGTGTTTACCTCTATCATGTATATGGTAAGAAACAATACAAATTTTCATTCATTTTGGGTTGACTATTTGAACACTCCTTTCTACTATTTGGACACCCTAAAAATTCCTAATAATTCTTATACAGTGCCCATCATATTCCGCCGCTAACCACCACCTTTACCAACTCACCTGCATCCGAATCAGTCGACCACCGTCACCGCTCACTCTGTCATTTACTCCGTCATCATCAACTTACTTTGCCGCTCATTCCGCCTTCACCAATGAACTACACCTCTAACTGCGCCACTACCATCACATCTTCCGCTCACCACCACCACCACCGCCCACCATCGATTTTAAGTTTTAAAAAAATATGGATAATCATGTTAATTAATTGTTTGTGATACAAATTTTAAAGTTTTAATTTTGGTTAGAGTATGTATATGGTATAGAGGGGTGTACAAATAATATACAGGGGTGTTTAAATAGTAGGACCCTGTAAGAATTATTATGAATTTTTAGGGTGTCCAAATAGTAGAAATGAGTGTTCAAATAGTCAACCCCTTTATTTATTATATACACTATTTTCAATATATAAACGGTAACTAAATATTTTTATTGTTCATTTAGCAAGTTTTAACGGATTTGTTATAAAAAATCGATATACATATCTAGGTAGTCTGTATAATAATTTCAATAGTCAAAATGAAAAACAAGTTAAATAGATAGGTAAATCCATAATCTTTATACATTGTCCATACAGTGAATGTTTTAAAACCCGGATTATGAATCGGACCGGCAAATGTCTTAAAAAAAGTCAGACTTGTTGAACCATATTACAATATTATTCATTATTTATGATAATTAATTTTAAAGAATATTGTAATTAATCAAAATTTAAAAAAAATATGGATTATAAAGATGATCAATCTTGAAGATGACAAAGAAAGAACGTGACGATTCACAAATGTAGCATTAGATTAAAACATTAACGACACACATAAGCGTCAAATAATATTAAGTTAGACCTTAAGAAAAATGAAATCCGGCACAATCTGCTTTTTTGGGCCCGGTGCAACCCAGTTCAGTAAAAAACTCATCGGTTCAATCCGGCCCACATCTTGCATATTGACCCGGCTACATCCGACCTGTACCACACCGGCTATCCGGTCTGACCAGCCAATACGACCCGATTGTTAAAATTGCAAGCCACAAACATTTTGATCTACTGTATTTTATAATTGCATATGATGTATTCATGTAGCAACCTATAAAGGAAACAACTCCAAAAACTTGTAATGTAAATGTTCAACTATAAACAAAAAAAAGAGACAACTCAAAGTCAGTATTATTCACACATAAGCATATTACCAAAAAGCTATTCTAATGCAATTTAGACTAATATAAAAGGAAATTTTTAGCAGTTTAACATGTCAATTCTTTGGCCCCAAAACTTGTTGCTTAATCTCTTCAACCTTTGATGCCAATTCATCTCTATTTCTCTGTAATAATAAATACAAATGTGTTAACTTTAACAAACAAAAGCTCTAGTCTCGGTTACATACCTTAAAGAGCAAGTAACGTGTACTGAACCAGATACTATAGCCAAGACCCACCACTTCCATCAACTTAGGAAACTGATAACACAAAAATCAACCACATTTTAATGAAACAGATTATAAAATGTTTAAATTTTATTTTTTTAATTTAAAAAGAAAACACTCACCAAAGGAATACGATCAATGGCTCCAACTATAGATACAGTTAACCACAGGGCTGTAAAACCGCCTACACCAAGTATAGCAATTGAAACAGAATCTTCAAGATCCAACTACACAACAATCGCAAACATGTTAACCATTTTAGACATCGACTAATAGTCAAACATTGCAATTTTGATGAAAAGAAAACAGCTTTTAATCTATATTATACCTCTACTTTGAGCTTATTTAGAAGATCAAACTGAGGGAATGTATCATCAGTTGCAGCAGAATCATCTTTAAATAGATTAAATCCTCCAAATCCATTATTTTCTTCAGATTGAGCTTCATCATCTGTTGCTACATCTTTAGATTCTTCTTTGATATACTGATTTGCTCCATTTGATGTTTCTTCAGGGGTTGTTGAATCTATGGATGAGTAGTTGACTACATCTAGTTCTTCTTTGACATACTCGTTTGCACCATTTGATGTCTCGTCAGAAGCTTTTGCTTTTATAGAAACATATTTGTAATACTGCAAACCTGTAAAATGAATTATATGAGATCACAAATGTTTGTTTCCAATGAAACTACAAATTTCTTAAATGAAGATCGCGTGTGTAATATTTTTCATATTCTTTCTTCTCACATCAAATGCAACAACACTATTTCAGTCAAACATTTGGATCAAATGCCCAATTTTGTATATATTTTTGCAATTAACTATCTAGTAAACATATTACTATCTTTCAGCAACAAACACATCTGATTATAATAAAATTCATCAATTTGGGAGAAAATGGATGCAAACACTAACAAGGTAACAGAGATTCTAAATCTAGGGTTACAGGACTACTTGGGAAACAATAACAAGTGCGAAATATAACATTTTGCACTAGAAGTGTCAAATCACAGATTCCTTACAAAAACACATTCCGAGATATTCAATTCAAGCCCTAAATAGTAAATACTCGCAAGTGAGCGACATGGAACCTGATTTCGATTTTAGAATCTGATTATGGATAGTATTCAATAACATCAAACTACGAATCAACTTAATGCAACCTAGGGTTTATAATAGCGATGGAGTAAAGAGTTGAAAAGGAGAATGTGTACCTGAATTGTTGCTAGAAATTGAGTTCGGTTTCAAAGGGAGAGAAAATTTTGGTTGCAGGCAAGTTCTTTGAGGAGTAAAAGATGTGAATTTTGGTAGACGATTTGGGATGCCAAGAGTAGAAGTGCAGAGCTCCATTGTTGTAGAAGGATTTGGGGTTTTAGCTCGTTCGAGTAGGGTTTATAGTTTGCAAAGGTGCTCGCTAGCTATTAAAATTCCATAATTGAAAAGAAAGAAAAAAAAAAAAAAAAAAAACAATGGAATTTAAGCCAATTGCATAGAAAAATGGTAACTAAAATATTTTTTAAACAAGTTATTTCCGTATAAGATTTACAATTAAGTTTTTACCTTTATAATAATATGATCTATAGAAAACCTTTATTAATTAAAAAACATAAAGAACCAATTATAACCTTTAGATCAAGATTAGAATGGAGCAGATGAAGAAATCCTAAAACACGCGGATCAGATAGCGAGGAAACAATATTGGACAAAAGAAAGTCTAGGAGGGTATTTTGGGGAAATGACCAGTCTCTCTCTTAAATTTGCAACCCTAGTTTTTTTCATGGAAGGAAGGCATCAAGTTAGGGTTTTTTACTTTTCTCTCTCTCTAGAGCGAACAAAGAAATCAGTTTTCAAAGCAAATCGGACGAAAGAAATTATCTGGCTCTCTTTCACAGTCTAACGAGATTCAACATTTGGTTTCAATCGAACGATTTCAACGCGCGATTCTCTGTCTCTCGGTCACACTCGAAGGCGATGTCTCTTTCAAGTTTTACGCAAAAGGTTTGCTTGATTTGCATCGTTAATTGAACTTATGTTTCAATATTGTTAAAGTAAAATCTGTGTATTGTTCCATAATTTTCAGTTAATCGGGTCAAGTAAAATCTTTTGAAACTCGACATCTGTTTACACTTTGGGATAAATGACCTTGTATTTAATTGGATTTTCTAATGAGAAAATAGAATTTGATAGATATTAATAGAAGAAAAAGAGGTTTATCATTTGCATATGCATTTGCAAATCTGTGTTTAAGAATTATAAACTATGAAATTGGAAAGAAAAAAACTATATTTAAGAATTATGAACTTAAGAGGGTCTATGGGTATGCATTTGCCTTTCTGGGAGTTTAAGAGTTTGTGTAAAAAAGCAAAATAAATGCTCTTCAAATTAGAGGTGATTATGTATGTGTGTATATGCATTGCATTATTGAAAAAATAAATATGTAACATATGAACATGTGCAATTGTTCATTACAGTAGTAGGGGAAAGTCAAGAAATTTCAGATGATGCTTGGGTGGCACCTTGTTATCCAGAGCTACCGAAAAAAAGGGAAGAAAAAGGTAGTAGAGAAGGAAACAGAAGAGGAGAATGGACCAAAAGGTGAATTCCTTAGCTTGATTTCACTATAATTCATAGATATTACCAAAAAAACCTAATATGATTCCTAATAAAATTGCAGGTGACAATAGGATTATAAATAAAAAAGAACTTGAAGACTTGTGATAACAGCTACAAGATGATAGATTAAAGATCAAAAAAGAAAAAGAAAAAAGAAATTCAACAAGTTGGGCAACAATGCAAGCTAAGGTTTGTAATTATGCTACAAGAAAAAAGAAAACAAAGAAAGATGATGACGGATATTTTTTGGTCGAGACTCAAAGAAAAACAATATAGACAAAATTCAAGAATGTAATCACTAAAGTTACTATGATTTGTAGAAATTATGTTGATTTGTATTTTTGGTATTTAAATGATTTAAAAAAAAAATTAAAAAGTTGAAACTAATGTGTAGAAGGCAAAGAGGTTTATGGTTTGTGTGTGATGGATTTAGGTGGTTGGTTGTTTTTTAGGTGGTTGGATGTGTTTTCAAGGTTGGATGTTTTTCGAACTTATTGGTGGTTATTTTGTTTTTGTTGATAGTTGAATGGTTGAAGAAGTAACATAAATTGTTATTAGTTTGATTTTTTTCTTTACTTTGGTTATAATATTCAATACAACAAGTGCATGTTCATATAATTTGATCAAGTGACGATGATACATGAAAGGTAAACAAAAATTGAAACTGCGGAAAAGCTATATGTAATGCAAATGCAAATGCAAATGAAGGTTTAAATATGAAAATGCAAATGAAATTATCATTATTCAAAACACTTAAAATTTCAGGGAATAACTAGATTTAATGAAAATGCAAAAACAATGGAAAGAATGAAAAGGCAAATGCAAAAACTATTAGTTGAAACATAACTAGTATTTATAAGTTCAGGGAAGAACTGTACATAATGAAAAGCGAAATGTAATTGCAAGTATGAAAGTGAAAATGCAACTACAATTACGAAAATGCAAATGCAACTGAGTAATTAAAATAGAAACATAATACAAAATTACAGGGATCAAGTAGACAAAATAAAAAAGCAACTACAAGTATGAAAATACAACTGCAAATGTCAATTTTCAAAATAGTTGTTTCTCCGAGTGTTGAACTTGAATTCATCAACTGGTTAAACATATGATTCTCCGACTCAGATCTTGACGAAGTACGCATCAAACCAGTGAACTCAAGGCCTATAAGATATACTGGAATCCAAAAGTGTCTTAACCCAAACATGTCAGATAGCCAGTTATTATCTTCAAAATTAAACTCAACAATGGTGGAATGCCAAAGAAAATCAAAAACTTCACGTTCCAACTTGTCAGTCCATACAATTCTACATAATTTTGGTTTAAAGCTAGCATTACATACAACAGCAAAGAAATAGTTAAAACCACAAAAAGTAAATAAAAATCTTAAAATGCATGAAAATCAATAATAGAGGATACATTGGTAGTAACTTTCTCCATTATATGTCACATACATAGTCGATATCTCGACATGGTAAAGCAAGAGTGTATAGCAATTTTCATTGCCGGATCCTGATCAGTTAATACCAACTTATGCTGAGAAGGATAAGCTTTAATAGAAGTGTTGCATAACCACTTGTAAGACGCAACATCTTTGTTCAACATAGCAGCACCAAATGCAACACATTTTTTTTGTGATTGTCTATAGCAGTAAAAGGTATAATAACCATATTATATCTTTAAAAAAAGCACAGAAAGTAAATCATAAAAAATGAACAGAAATATGAAAATGCAAATGCACATTAATATGAAAATGCAAATGCACTTGAATATGAATATGAAAAGACATAACTTACTTATTAGTCCTATATGCAACATCAAAAGAAACAACATCTCTAAATGCACAATAATTTCTCTTTGATTGCTTGCCTACCAAAAAAACCACAAGCCTATTATTAGCATCAAGAAAGTAATCGAATGAAAAATCACTAACATATTGTTTCCGTTTGCTCAACAAATCCACAACAATTTGGCATCGTTATTCTCAATGAATGCCAACACATCCCTCTTGTAATTTTTAGCATCAAGTTTTGTAAAACCAACTTCTTGTTCTCCACAAACCTTTGATAAAATACGAAGACCAATAGCAGACCCAACACTAGCTTCATTCATCTTATGTAGCAAACATTTTTTACAAAAATTGACCTTCCGAGAAACATAAAATGCTTGATATGTCAGGATGAACATCAGTTTCATTGGATAAGTGCAAGTCATTTGCAACTTTTAAAGTGTCCACATATTTACTATTATTTACAATCTTACCATGCATAGAGCATATATTTTTCCAAACCAATTCGAATAGAAGCTGGAATATGATCAAAATCTATAAATAAATAATAATAATAATAATAAATTAAAACTACAAAATAGGGTTAAACTTTCGAAACTGAGTACATAAGATGAAAATGTAATTGAAAAGTAGGAAAATGCAAATGCATTCACTTTTTAATATTTCAGACAAAAATGCAAATTCCAGCACCTGTTTAATATTTTAGTTGAAAATGCAAATGTAAATTCCAGTCAGTTGTTTAATATTTCAGATGATAATGCAAATGCAAATTCCAGTCAGTTGTTTAAAATTTCAGATGAAAATACAAATGCAAATGCCAGTAACTTAAGAAAATGTTTAAAATTTATGTATATTTGTGTTCCAACCCATGTTGAAATATTTATGTAAGCTAATTCCATTAATTTGCATATCCAAAAAAATTGCATATCCTTCAATTCCATAAATTTGCATAACAAAAAAATTTGGTTTAGTAAGCTAGACTAAACAAAGTATGATAATTCCTTTATAAAATCATATACCTCATTATAGTTAGTCAAAAATTCAAATCAAAGCCAAAATTATAGAATATTCTTAGTTTCAAGTAATGTCAGAAAGGATTCAAAGTAAAATTCTAACAATAAGTACGCATTCACAACCCATTACACACGTGATGTTTATCAACTGAACCTTCAATGGTTGAAATTAAAATCACTTGGTGCTTACAATTCTCGGTTACACAACAATAAATTGGTTGTTAGAAGATCTGTGACCTACCTGAATCTGGATTTGATTGAGGAGTATTGGAGCTGTGCGACATGGAGCAGATTGAGGGGGAGAAATGATTTGAATTGGACCTGATTGAGCAGGAGAAATCAAGAGAAATCATCTTTGAAATCACGTGAAATAGAAATCGAAATTAGGAGATGATGGGACTTACCAGATAAACAAAATTAGGATGTAGATTCGGTAAAAAACGAAACAGAAATCGAAAAATAGGAGCTATAACTTACCTAAATCTACTTGATCATGTGATTTCGATTAAGGAGGTGGGGATTTTGTTCGTATGGGAGTTCAGGTTCGTAAGGGTCTCTTGAAGGAGATGGGGGAGAAGATGAGGAATGGGGGAATTGAAAATCACGTATATGTTTTGAAGGAGTGGACAAATGATAATAATACCCTTAAATGCCATTAAGTGTTTTGACTAAATCAATACTCTTAATTGCTTCTTTAACTTCTTTAAATAAGCTAAGTTCTTTCTTGATCCATGTGAGGATCAATAGAAAACCTTTATTAATTAAAGAACTAAAAGAACTAATTGTAACAAATGGATTAAAAATTGAATGGCCTAGATGAAGAGATCTAAAACACGCGCATATGAAACAATATTGGACAAAAAAATAAGCCGTGAGGGTATTTTGGGAAAATGACCAAACTCTTTCCCCAAAACCTTTTCACGTGAAATCAAAACAGGGGTTTTCACCAGATGCCGATTTATCCACACTACAGTTCTCTCATGGCGATTCTCTCTCTCTCTCTCTTTGTCGAAGTCGATTGCGTCGATGACATATACAGATTTTATCGCTCTGTTTAATGTCGATTTCAACTATTTCCGTTGATTTCGATTTCAGAGAAGCGATTCAAAAAGGTAAGTTATCAAAAATTGGTTATAGATTAATTTATGTTTTTATGTTTGAGTTAAAGCAATCGAAAATGAAATTCTTGTTTCGATTTTGAACTTGGTTTGGTCTAAACTTAATTGGATTGACAAAAACGAGTGAAGCAAAAACAGGGAACCTAGATGAAATCTGAAAGCATTTAGGATTTTGAAAAATTTGTTCTCTCTATCTCAAAATCGATTTGAGAAGGCAAAGGGAAGTTTCAACAAAAGCCAACAATAATAGTAAGAGTTGATAAAGTACATTTAAAATAATAGTAATGGTTGATTAAGTTCAATTGGTGGTTTTGTTTGTCTGTTATTACATATGTGTACTTCATGTTGCTTAAATAGTATGTGTAAAACTGGTTCATATGTGATTTTCATCATATAATCAGTTGATGTAACAAATGATATGTGAAATGAGTATGTATTTAAAGTTTATTGACCCAAAACCTACTAGCATTTGCATTTTCATCTGATAATACCTTTATGTGCACTAGAAAATGCTAAAATGCATTTGTTTTTGCATATGAGTATCTATTTAAAGTTTATTGACCGAAAATATATGCTTCCTAAATTGCGGGTAACACTAGAGTTGTAAATCAGAATGAACTTGAATTCTTTCATTAACAACTACAAGATGGATAAAAGATCAAAAACACGAAATTTAACAAGATGAGCAACAATGCAAGCTAAGGTTCGTGATGATCCAAAAAGAAAAAAGAAAACAAACAAAGCTGATTATGAAGTTTTTTGGGTCGCAACTCAAAGGAGAAACAATATAGACGAAATTCAAGAAGGTAATCATTGATGTTGCTATGATTTGTAGAAATTATGTTGATTTGTATTTTGGGTATTTAAAATGATTCTAAAAGAATTCGAATAGTTGAAACTGATTTTGTAAAAGGAAAAGAGTTTTATGATTTGTGTGTGCATTTTTGTTATGCATGTATAAAAGAAAGGCAAAGGTAGTACAGAAGGAACTAAAAAAGCAAAAGAAACTAGAAATGGAGAAGAAAGCGGAAGGTATAAATCTTTATGTATGCATTTGCATTTTATGTGTGTATGAAATATGATAATGAGTATGATTTGTGTGTAACAAGTATGAACTATAAAATAAAAAAGGTATATGTGTTTGCATTTTCATTCTGATTGTAGAAAGTAAGGGAAAATGAAAACAACAAAATAATGTGAAAATGGAAAAGATTTATGCATGTATGCACATAATTAGAATTTCAATAGCATTCATTTATCAAAATTGCTATCAACTTTGATTCCAATTCAAAATTTTGGACTTTGGACTTACTTTTCATTTTTCTTCAATATATTGCTATTATAGCATAAATGACTCTAAGCTTTCAATTACCTATAGAAATTGATAATGCTTCAGAGATTATACGACACATGTTGTTGTCAAATTGTAAATTTCCGGCTCAATCGGTTTTAAACCCGGAAATTACCTGAACCGACCTGAACCCAAACCGGAACCGGTATCTTGGTCCAGTTCCAGGTTCTCGCTTTTCCAGATTTTTGGTTTTCGGGGTTATCCTGTTTACGGTTCGGTCTGGTTCCGGAACCGAACACAATCTTAAATTTATGTATATAGAATACTGTTGTTGTCATGTAATTTTTTACACTAGTTTTGATTGGATTTTTTAGATTTTTTGTGTAACTAAAGTATGATTGGAATTTTTATTGATTGTTTATGCATTTACATTTCGTAATGGATAAAAGAGCAAAAACCCGTAATTCTACAAGATGGGCTACGATCGTAAGGATGGTAAAAGAAGAATGAGTAAATGCATAGGTGGTTGTTTGGTGTTTAGGTAGTTCGTTGGTTTTTGTTGATGTGAATTGATGGATAGTAGAAGTAATCTAAATTGTTATTATTTTTCTTTCATGTTTATTATATTCAACATTACAAGTGTTCATGATACATGAAAAGAAGTCACTGATAGTTGGTTATTTTTATGGTTGCTATTATTTTGATTTTTCTTTGTATTGATTATAGTGGTCGATAGAGAAAGTGCGGGTACATTAGAATTCATTAAGTGTTGATGATACACTAAAAGGAAAACAACAATTCGGAATAATGAGATAAAATGAAAATGCAAATGCAACTCCAAGTATGAAAATGCAAATGCAAATGTAAATGCAAATACAACTGCAAGCACGAAAATGCAAATGCAACTGCAAGTATGAAAATACAAATGCAACTACAATATTTAAAACAGACCTAGAATGTAAAATATCAGGAAATAACTACATAAAATGAAAATTCAATTGCAAGTTTGAAAATGCAAATGCAAATGTCAATTTTCAAAATACTTGGTTAAAATTTCAGGTAATAACTAAATTTAATGAAAAAAATGCTAATGCAAAAACTAGTATTTGGAACCGAACCGGTATTTACAAGTTTAGAGAATAACTACATAAAATGAAAATTCGACTGCAACTATGAAAATGCAAATGCAAGTATGAACATGTAAATACAAATGCCAATGTTTAAAACATAACTAGAATGTAAAATTTCATCGAATAACTACATAAAATGAAAATGAAACTACAACTAAAAAAACGCAAATGTAAAAGACGGTTTTCAAAACAGTTGGTTATAAATTTAGGGAATAACTAGATATAATAAAAAAGCAAAAACAACTGCAAATGCAAAAAGTCGATAATTGAAAAAGAACCATTATTTATAAGTTTAGGAATAACCGCATAATATGAATATGCAAAATGCAACTGCAATTATGTAAATGCAAACTGCAACTGCAAGTATAAAAATGCAAATGCAAATGACAAATTTTCAAACAGTTGGTTAAAAATTCAGTGACTAACCAGATATAATGAAAAAGTAGAAACAAGTGCAAAAATGAAAAATGCAAATGTAAAAAGTCAATATTTAAAAAAGAACCATTATTTATAAGTTTAGGGAATAACTACATAACATGAATATGCAAAATGCAACTGCAAGTATGGAAATGCAAATGCAATTGTAACTATGAAAATGCAAATGCAACTGACAATATTTAAAAAGAACCACTATGTAAAATTTCAGGGAATAACTACAATAAAAAAATGCAACTATAAGTATGAAAATACAAATGTGAACGCTAATATTAGAATAAAAACCAACATTTAAAATTTCAGGAATAACTAGATATAATGAAAATGCAAATGTCAAAGTATGTGTAACTATATTTGGTAAGACTATACAACAGAATCAGTAAAAGAATTATTGTGACACTCTAGAAATGCAGGCATCATCATTTGATCAACGTGTTTTTAATAGTGAATCTTCTACTTTTTTTTTTGTTTCTAGACAAGTGCGGATATTATGCGGGTCATAGATGTCACAATAACCACACTTTCTTCCAATCTTTTTGATTTAGAAATAGCCTCTTCACACGCGAACAAGTAATCCTTTTCTTCAATGAAAATAAGAATGTAACTGCACGTATGAAAATGAAAATGAAGAATTTTCTAGCTTCATTTTTTTAAACTTTCAAAATAAAATGATTCAAAATAGCAACTAAGAAAACACAGACACGGCAAAATTAAGAAAATTCATAAGAACAGTGATTCATCAGCTTCATAGATTACAAAACTAACAAAACACATACGACTAATCCATTTAAATATAATAGACAAAATTTATGAAATTGCATACCATTAAGAGGTATTTTAGAATTAGTAAGACTAGGAACCCAATACTTATCACCAATAACATATATCTTTTGAAAGCTTTTTCGATGAGAAGGTGGAACATGATCATAATCTATAAAATAACAACAAAAACTACAAAAGATGGTGAAAATCCATAAAATAACTACATAAAATGAAAATGCAACTGCAAGTATCAAACTGCAAATGCCAGTATTTTAAACAAGTGTTTAAAAATTTCAAGGAATGGCTAGGTATACTGAAGATGAAAATGCAAATGCAAATGCAAATAGAAGACTTGGATCTGGATCTAAATTGCTCAAAGGCATGAGGCTTTCTAGACACAATAACACATTATCAAATATAATTAGCCCCTTATCAATTAACTGGTCTATGTTATTTGCCAATGAACACCGGTTTCTTCTAGACACAATTGGTTAACTATTTATGCTTATAATTAGCCCTTTCTCACCACTTTTTGAATGGTCAATTTAAAAGTCAAATTGAAAGAGACCATTTATTAAATGGAGAATAAGTACCCATGCACACCAGTGATGTCTATGTAATGAAACTAAAATGTTATGTAAAATCATGTTGCAGTTGTCTTTCTTAAAAAATTAAATACCACAAAATCCTACTATTGGAGAAATATAATGCTAAACAATAAAAAATATGTCTTTTTAATATATTAATCAACCAAACATACACATATATCTATAATCGTAGTGACAAATTGATAATGGATATGATGAAGTTAAATTTGTTACTAACTATGTTGGATACGTAGTATAAATTCAGCAATTGGTGAATTCGTGTTATGTATATAAAGGCTTGTAAATTGTTACCTACCTGCATCTAGATCTGTTTCCCTCATTTGTAGAAGATTTAGGGTTCGTAGAGGAGTTGTGCGACCTGGAGCGGATTGAGGAGGAGAACTCACTTGGCCTGGAGCTGATTGGGGAGGAATCACTTGACCTGGAGCTGATTGAAGAAGAGAAATACCGTAATGGTTCGTATAGGAGGAGGATAAATCACGTAATGGTTCGTTACCTGAATCTGGATCTAAAATCAAGTAATGTTTAGGGTTCTAATTGAGGAGAAGACGCCATTGATGTAGCTGTGGAGGAGATGAGGAGAAGTCATTGAGGGTTCTAATTGAAAGAGGTAGACAATCGTGTGTAATGGTTAGGGTTCTAATTGAGGAGGAGAAACCATTGTTGGAGGAGGGACAAAAATGACAATCATGCCCTTAAGTGTCCTTGAATTTTTTAATTAAATCAATGCTCTTAATTGCTTCTTTAGCTTCTCTAGTTAAGCCAACTTCTTTCTTGATCCATATTTTATAAATTCTATAACAAAAACAACTTAGAAAAAGTAAGTGAATTTAAATTATATGTTTACCTATAATAAAACATTCAATACGAAAGTAAAACCATATGAAAACATAATATTATAAGTATTTATCAATATAACCGGTTCAATTTTAATTATTTTGAATTTACAAACAACCAAACTACGATAATCGAGACGTGTATAAACCCAAACCAATGAACTACAGATTCAACTTACACAAACGTAAAGTCAAACGATTAAACCAAACATTAAATTCTCTCCCTTTTTAGCTAAAATTTAGTTTATAAATAAATGCCTAAATGGGTTGATTGAGGTTAGTCAAACGATTAAAACGTGTGAAACAAATTCAAATTCGTTGAAATTTTATTTTTAGTACATAAAACCGAGAGTGGAGACATACAATCACTTATTTCCATATTAAAGCTTTTATGAACAAATATAGTTTTTATGCTACTGATAATAATTAAGTAGCCCCCAGGATGTTTCTTCCATGGGCGACACATATTGGTGAAAGGTAGATTATCGGAGGGGATAAATCTGATTGTCTTATCATGAGGCATCCCAATAAGATGATGATGGATCATAACAATATAATTAGTGACTATCTTATTGTATTCATATTTATACAATTTAAACGTATAAATTTTAACGGCCTGAAAGATGAACAGTTGCATCAGAAGGAAGCAACTTGAATCTTCACCTGAATGGTACAGGTGGTTTTTCCTCTAGTGATTTGTCACTTAAAAGAGTCACCACTTCAGACATTGATGGTCTAGCTGACTGAGTGCACATCAACGCTATTTCAATCATTTTCATTGCTTCTTCCGCTGCATAATCACCCGTTTGTCGTCCACTAGACTCAAATGCTCTCGTATAAATTCCATGCCTGTCATCAAATTTACATTTTAATTGTTAATCACAACTTTAATTAATTAGATGTCTATATTGACCCTAAACCCTTAATTTTGAGATACCTAAGGAGATTTAGACCGGGTGATTTCTCGTCTACACCATCCTTGAACCGCTAATAATTTCAAGGACCACTATACCGAAGCTGTACGTATCAACTTTCTCAGATATGAATGGCATACTCTGGTGCTACATAACCATTATTCCTGGAAAGTTTTAATTAACATCTGTTATTGTTTTGATTCACAAAGCAGTCCAAGTATGTATTGATTTAAACATACATGGAGCGTGTCAATGTAGTACTGAGATGAGTCTTATCTTCCGGTAGTAATCTTATCAGCCCAAAATCTGCAATTTTTGGCTGAATGTTGCTAGTTTTTATATCCCTATGGATGATGGTAACATGGTATTGTTCATGTAGATATGCAAGACCCCTTGCCACAAACCTATGTTTCCAGTTTAAAGTCCTTGTTTTGTCTCCTGTCCGGTAAAAATAAATTTACTAACCACTAACAAAAATAATTCACATACTTTAATAATAAATAAAATGTCATCAACTAACCAAAGAGGAATAGATCAAGGCTACGATTTTCCATATATTCATGGATAAGAAATAAGTGAGGGCCTTTGCAGCAAGAAGACGTACAAGATGTCGATGATGAACATTGCTTATGATCTTTACCTCATTATTCAGTTTAGTCTTTCCTCCAGAAGACGCCATCTCTTAATTGCAACCGCATCTCCATCTTTCAGAGCATCATGCAATATATTAACCATACACAAACAGTTAAATTATTTTAGCACATAATATTTCAAAATGTATAATATATTTTGAAAGAAATATTACCTTTCCAAACATCCCTCCCCCAATTTTGTTCTCGTCACTGAAATTATTGGTGGCTACTTTTAAATCATTGTAACAAATCGGTTGACCCAGTTGACTTATCTGAAAATCGGACAATAGCAAAAGAGACATTCAGGAAAATGTAAATCTTGTTCTATAAACCATAGCGACCAAGCAGTTTTTAAGCAGACACACCACATATTTATTTACCTTTTATCCCTCTACTCGTCCTTTTCGATCCCATATGAAAATTGCAAGTAGAAGCAACAAAAAGCTTACAACTCCCCCAATAATTGATCTCCTCTTCTTTGAATCCCATGAATATTCATCAAGCAAACTACAAAATGATGGAAAAAGATGATTAATTTCTAAAAGATCAAATGTGTCACCACCATTTGGAAGGAAAGATGAAATATCGGTTGTCTGGTTTAGTCCAAAAAATGGAGTCCTGGAATACCTCATGAAGCATTGCCCGCCCATCATATAGTGAACTTGATCTCATCTGTAAGCATTCTAAACATCTACTTTGGCTTATGTTTAGATTACATTGGGCAATGGCGTACACAGTTGCACTACCATCGGCTACTTGCCTTGTGGAAAGGGCTTGGGTGATTTTGGTGCAGCAATTTGAAGGTCCAATAATAACTTTTTCGGAACTCTTGTGGCTGAGGTGATGTTGTATTGTCACACGATTATTAGCCTCAGCGAAGAAGTTATTCTTCTCATACCTATAAAAGAACAACTACAATTAGGGTATATATACAATCGTGTTATTAAGAAAAAATAAATAATTTATTTCTTGGAACTACATAAGGACTACTTTAAATACATATTATAGCAACAACCGAAATGAATAAGAAACAATTAAGAAAACTTGATGCACCTAACATCGCAATCACTGTAAATAGCATGAGCGCCATTGACATCCCCACATACGATTAACAGCAAAGTCGAAACAGTTGAGACAGTAGAAAGATATCCCCTGCACCAAGCAACTCCCCACACTGACTCGCCATTTTCCATTCTTAACTTAATCTGAAAATAAAATACTAGTAATTTACAAAACAAAAGCCACTAAAACCCTAATTTCGTAAATCAAACCAACCATTATTGTTAGCTGTACGATAAAACCGTAATTTTTATGTTTAAACTGAGGAAGACATGGAGCGAAGATGATGATGGTCTCTGCGGCGTTGGATGGTGGCGGCGACGGGAGAGCAGGTGAATTCCATTCTGGGTTGCGGCGGTGCTAGGTGTTAGTCGTAGTGCAGCAGCCCGTTTAATAGTCGTTAGGGGAACTAATTTATGGTTTTCAATTCCTATATTGTTTCAGCGGCTTTAATTCTAGGTTAATGGGAAATTTTCAAAATCAAATTAATTTTTGGAGATCTTTTAAGCATTCTATGGTTGTGTGTTTAAGTTGAAGAACACACCAAGAACATTCTAATGTTTCTGGAGGTCTTTCAGAAAATAGAATTAAGGGTAATTACACGTTTAGTCATTAATGTTTGCATAAAATGGAATGACCAAATCCCCTTACATACGCCATGAGCCCATGACTAACAATCCAATTTAGACGTTAGTAACTTGAAGACTTCAATTGAAAAAAAAGTAAAGTTTGAAAATGACTTCGTTTCAAAGAAAAAGTGAAGTTTGTAAACTTGATATTGCTTTTACTAAATTTTATCATTTATTTAATCAATATAAATATTTAAATCAATTGATTAGATAAATAAAGAGGATTAATGGATTCCACATGTTAGTTATTATTTGATTAGGAGGATAAAATAGAAAAATTTAGTACTCCATCTATCCCACAAAAAAAATCTCATTTATCCTTAAATTTTTGTCTCACCAAAAAAATTCATTTCTCAAATTGATGGGATCTACTTAGTAAAATATTATTATTATCAGGAACCTCTCCATTAACTATTTCTTAAAAATATTTTTCTCTGTCATAATTAATTTTATATTTTAATCAAAACTATTATCAAGAACTCCGCCACTAACTATTTTCTAAAAGCTTGTAATCAAGAGAAATGAATTTTTTTTTACGCGATGGAGGGAGCATAAAACAATATAATTTTTTCTTTTAATTAATAGTGTAATTTTGAAAAACCTTTGACTCACGGTGAAAATAACGAATAATTCACAAACATAAATTTGTAATTTACATTAATTAAATTTAGGGATTTTACAGCAATGATTAAGAGTTAATTATGTATAAATATTTAAGCATAATTATCCTTAATAATTTATGATGGTAATTTTTTTTATAGTTATTAACTTATTGTACAATATTTTTGAGAGATCAAATGAGATTGAATTCAAGCTAATTCATGGTGATTTGAGTGAGATTGAAGATTGAAGTGTGTGTTTTTAGTGTGTGTGTTGAGAGAGAAGAAGATGGAGGGAAGAGCTTTCAAAAAGTTAATTCTTTCAAATGAGAGGAAAGCTTACAAATTAAGTCCACATGAAAGGTATTTATACCTCCCTTCTAAACATGCTTAATTAAGCACTAACCGAGGCTAAGACTAGATTAACACTATTACAATATTACACATCTAGTCCCCTAACTATTGAATACAATTAAAATGACCCTAACAATCTCCCCCTTTGTATCAATAGTTTGAGTTAGCCTGTTCTTGAAATCTTCTTCTCTAGCAAAGTCTGAGACTGAATTATCCGTTGAATAGTTTTGATGTCGTATCAGCTTCAGCTTTTGATTGAACAATGAAAAATAATACTTTTTATTGACTTTTCAACCAATATAAAGTATCTCAGAAGATTTCATGAATTGTTGACTTAATATGTCTTTATCATTATCCAATCTCCCTCTTTTTGAGCTTTAGCACTTCATCCCAGTCTTCCTTCTTCACTTTCTTCTTTTGGTCCGTTACCAAATTCGTTTATGTTCAGATGTGCTTCAAACTGTTTTGCTCTTCAATGTTTACATCTGATTAGCTTAAGGAGAAATTGAGACTTCAAACACTCAATGAAAATATTTTTTTTATTACGTTGAATCTGTCGGTGTAAGGAAGTCCTAAAACTGGTTTCCTAAGTATTTGAAAGTTCTGGATATGGAATATCAGTTTGGTAAGGATTTTTCTGGGATTCTCAAATATGGAGATTTTATGATAGAGGTTTTAGTGAGGATTGAATAATGATGTTTTTGGATTCTGAAAAGAATGATTTGAAAGTTTAAGTAAAAGTGTGTGTGTTTTTAGAATTATTTGTACAGTTAAGTCTTGAATACATGTGAATGTTTTGTATGTATTAGTACGGTTAAGATTTGAATTTGAATGGTTGAGGTTTTGAGAGGAATTTCTGTAGATGAATCGGTTATCTTCTTCTTCTTCACTTGTTTTTTCGTTAAGTACACTGATTATCATTTTCTGTTTCTCTTGATCACACAATATAAACAATTTCTGATTTTGCATTTGATTTGAGTACATGAGTTATGAATTTTCTTCTTTGATGGGATGTTTATGGTTCTTTTTGATGTTGTTCAGATATAAATCCGATACTTGAACTATTTCTTGCTCTTTTTCTCCCCCTCATGAGGATCATGACCAGGTCCTCATGATAAAGCTGAATAGTTGCGTTTTGGAAACGGAGAGATAAATGGTGTGTCGGTGAAAATCGAGAGCCAAGATCGGAATGAGAACCAGAAACATGTAGTACTCGACAAATTGATTTAATCCTTTGAATGTTTGAGAAAAATATTTGAAAATGAAGAATAGCAGTGTCAATGATCACGTGAAGTCATAAACATATGCAATCTTTACTGAAGAACTTCAGTAAAGAGATCGTTTACGAATATGACAAACACGATGATTAGAGACATTGTTAATCAAATATTTAAAATTTAAAAGAAATCAATTTGTTTGCTATATCAAAGATCAGTGAAGTATACCACTTACAAAGATGCAATCTTCTCTGTACGTGTGTAGAGAAGAGATCGACGGATATACAAAGATCAATGACATAACGATGTGCATTCAAAACGATTTTGAGTGTCTGAGAACTGGAGAAAGTCAGATTGAATCTGAGCAGTTTTGAGAAGATGAAAAATGATTTCTCCACGGAGCGTTTAAGAATGAAAATCGTTTAAAAAGTAGTAAGAACAATCAATCCAAGATGGTGTTAAAAACAGATGCAATCAGTACTTATTGGAATCAGTAAAGAGATCGACGAATTTAACAGCAAATTGTGTTGAGTGTTACAAACAAGTCATTTAAAAATGAAAAATTTATGTTGTGCAAAATCAGGGTTGTGAAAAATTGAGCCACAACGCAAGAGACGAAAAATTTATCATAAACAGATGCAATCTTTACTAATCGAGACTAGTAAAGAGATCGTTTACGAATATGACAAAAATTTGTATCCTACGTTGTGAACACATCATTGTGAGCACAAAGTGAGATAAAAAAATTTTGGAATGTTGAGCATCACAGATTAATAAAGAATTTATGAGATTGTGATGTCAACAACTTAATATGAGTAAAAGAAAATGTTTGAAATTGAGTATTGATTTGAAAAATGATAATCGCATTTGAAAGGAGAAAAAGATGATTTACATTTGAAGAATTTCGACAATGAAGGAACACAAAGATAGCAATGAGAAATAATAGAATTTGCAATAAACAGATGCAATCAGTACCAACCTAGACTGGTAAAGAGATCGTTTACGAATATTGCAAAAGCTAATACTCAACATTGATAAGTTTGTGTGATTGTAAATATGTAAGAGGTAGAAAAACTGTTTGAGGAAAAAAAAAATTTATTATCAAGATAGAATAAGAAAAATTTGTAATAAACATATGCAATCAGTACCAATTGAGATTGGTAATGAGATCGTTTATGGATATTACAAAAAATCAATACCCCATATTGATAATTATAAAAAAAAATTGAATGGAGCATTGAAACAGTATTTAGCGATTATTAAAAGGATGCTCCCCCTCGACAGTTGAATTTCAAAAAGCATAAAGCATATATGCTCCCCCTTGACATAAGAATGTCTAGTTTCTCCCCCTTGACAAGTGAATATAGAGATTCTCCCCCTCAACCAAGTATGAAATTTAAGAACGGGTTTCAAGCAGATGTGCTTGAAAGCCATTTTATTATTTATTTTAAAAAAAAATGAAAACAAAAACAATAAAAAAATAAAGCAGTAAAACGGTTTAAGATTTGAGATTTAGCATACCAAGCTTAGACACAAGAAAATTAAAGCGTTTTTCGTCTAAAGCCTTGGTAAACAAATCAGCTAATTGAAAATCAGTTGAAACGAAGTACAATTCCACATTACCTTGTTCAACATGATCTTTGATAAAGTGATAGCGAAGATCAATATGTTTAGTTTTGGAATGTTGAACCGGATTGCATGAAATCGCAATTGCACTTCGAGAATCACAATATAAAGGAATACAGGTGTATGAAAAACCATAATCTTTCAATTGTGATTGCATCCAAATTATCTGGGATAAGCAGCTTGCAGCAGCAACATATTCTGCCTCTGCAGTTGAAAGAGAAACACAATTTTGCTTCCGAGAAGACCAGCTCACCAATTTATCTCCCAGAAATTGGACACTTCCAGATGTACTCTTTCGATCAAGCATACAACTAGCGTGATCGGCATCAGAAAAAGCAGACAAGTCAAACGAAGTTTCTTTAGGATACCACAGACCAAGATCGCGAGTACCCTTCAGATAGTGAAATATGCGTTTGACTACTTGAAGATGTGACTCTTTAGGAGCAGCCTGATACCGAGCACATATGCAAGTAGAAAACATAATATCTGGTCGACTCGATGTTAGATATAACAATGAACCTATCATCCCACGATAATTTGTGGTATCAACAAGTTTACCATCAGGATCAGCATGCAATTTAGAACCAGGTGACATCGGTGTCGAAATCGGTTTCGAATCATCCATTAGATATTTTTTCAGTAAATCAGTGATGTATTTGGATTGATTAATGAAGATCCCGGTAGGTAATTAGCGAACTTGAAGACCGAGAAAGAAGTTCATCTCCCCCATCATGCTCATTTCGAAACGTTTGACCATAAGATCCGAAAACATTTTACAGTATTTGGGATTCGTAGAACCAAAAATGATATCGTCGACATAAATCTGAATAAGCACAATATCCCTCCCTTGTCTCTTGATGAACAGAGTTGTATCAACTTTTCCTTTTGAGAAACCAGTGTCAACTAAGAATTTGGAAATGACATCATACCATGCACGAGGAGCTTGTTTTAACCCATATAATGCTTTGTCGAGAATATACACATGATCAGGAAAACGTGGATCTACGAAGCCTTCGGGTTGATGAATAAAAACTTCTTCATTGAGAATGCCATTTAAAAATGCAGTTTTTACATCCATTTGATAGATTGTAAAATTCTTATGTGCTGCATATGCCAGAAATATACGAATGGCTTCTATCCGTGCAACTGGAGCAAACGTTTCTTCAAAGTCAATGCCCTCCTGTTGAGCATACCCTTTCGCAACTAAACGTGCTTTATTACGAATAACAATCCCATTTTCATCCTTTTTATTATTGAAAATCCACTTAGTACCGATAACAGATTTCCCGGGTGGTTTTGGAACTAGACGCCAAACTTTTAAGCGTTCGAATTGATTTATTTCTTCTTGCATTGCAAGAATCCAGTCTGGGTCTGACAAAGCTTCACTGACTTTCTTAGGTTCATCGGAGCTAAGAAAAGCAGAGAATTGACATTCATCGGCAGTGGCTTTACGAGTTTGAACAGAAGATTCAGGATTTCCGATTATCTGATGAAGAGGATGATCTTTTGTCCATTTAAGAGAATGTGGAAGTGGTAGTTGACCCGGATTTATATTTGACGTATCAGCGAATTCTGGATGTGGGATAATTGCAGTTTGAGTGTCGGATGTAATCGATGGTGGATCAACACGTGTAACATTGAATTTAGAGAAATCAATCACCAAAGGTTGAACTTGAGCTTGAGCTAAAGATGAGTCCGATGTATTAGCAGCTTGAGCAGGAGGTGAGTGAGTATCCGGTGATGATTGGTTGTCCAATGATTGAGAAGGATCTGAATCAGGTAAGATTGTATTGTGAGCACTGGAAGTAGGAGATGGAGAATTAGTAGAGCTTGAGGTTTGTATTTCAGGTACAGTAATAGATTGAACATCGGCCACTGATGGAATTTGATCGTCAGTTTTCTCTACTGATGTGTGTCTTATGTTATGATAATCATCATAAAAATGTTCAAATAAAATCTCAAGATCATTGACTGACGTTGAGGGAGATGGTGAAGGTAACGGAACTTCAATATCCGTTGTCAGTGAATCCAAAGGAAAAGTCTCATCAAAAGAAACATTTACACTTTCTCGTATCGTGCGATTTGACCGATTATATACTCGATAGGATGCGGATTCACGTGAGTATCCTACAAACGTCCCTTCATCTGCTTTAGCTTCAAATTTATTCAATTTGTCCTTATCATTAAGAATGAAGCAACGACTCCCAAAAATATGGAAAAATTTAACATTTGGAATTCGGTTATTAATGAGTTCGTATGGAGTCTTGTTGTAGGTTTTGTTGATGATCATACGGTTTTGTGTGAAGCAAGCCGTACTTACAGCTTCAGTCCAAAGAGATAATGGGAGTTTAGAAAATGAAAGCATGGTACGAGCAGCTTCAACTAAGGTACGATTTCTTCGTTCAACAACCCCATTTTGTTGAGGTGTACGAGCAGCGGAATATTGATGGGTTATACCAACTGATGTTAGAAAAGAATCTAAAGGTTGATTTTTAAATTCAGTCCCATTATCAGTGTGAATGGTGTGAACTTTTAAATCCAAATTTGTTTGAGTTTTCTTGATGAAGGCGATAATTATATCGGCTGCTTCATCTTTGGTACGCAAGAAATGAACCCATGTGTAGCGAGAATAATCATCAACAATAACCAAGACATAACGTTTACCACCAAGAGATTGAACGCTCATGGGACCACATAAGTCCATATGAAGTAATTCAAGTGGTTTTGAAGTACTTTGAACTGGTTTAGACTTATGAGTCTTTTTAGTCATTTTGCCCATTTCGCAAGATGAACAAAGATGATCTTTAGCAAACGAAACATCTGGAAGACCAGATACATGGCCACCTTTGACTAATTTGAAATTTAGGTGTGATAGACGGCGATGCCATAGCCATGACTCATTTGATGTTGATGTGGAAAGTAGACATACTTCCTCCAGTGGAACCACATCATTTAAATTGATAGTAAACAAATTTGTGTCACGGGAGCCAGTAAGAAGTTCTTTCCCCGCATAAGTGCGAACCGCACATTTCTTTGTGCGAAAATTAACTTCCAATATTTTATCACAGAACTGACCAATACTGAAAAGATTGTGTGCAAGATCTTCAACATAAGCCACATTTCGAATGACTAAATGGTGACGAATGATATCGCCAATACCCATGATGGCAGCAAGATGATCATTTCCAAACCGAACAGTTCCCAAATATTTGTCTATATAATTCGTTAATAAGTGCTTGTTTCCGGTCATGTGTCGTGTACAACCAGAATCAAGATACCATACATTCTACATAAAACAATTAACAAAGAGGTACCCAATCAGATATGGGTCCTAAACGATTAGTAAACAATGTTTTATGAAGAATGATTGAAACATTATGACTTTAGAGAGTTTGAGAACTGCAAGGAGGCAGTTCTATTTTTGGTACTTTTATAATCCATTGGAAGGATTGTGAAGGGGAATGTAGAATCCAGTTTGATTTTTCATTTTGAATCCATTTGTATTTAACAAACTTGGATCGTTTTTTATTTTGTTTGTGAGAAGTAGGCGAGACACCAGAGTGTGTAGATTTGGATGGTGAAACAACCCGATAAACAAGGTTTGAAGATTTGGGTGTTGAAACTACACGATAAACTAATTTTGGAGTTTTTGGAGAAAAACGTGTAGTTAGAGATGTTTTAGATCTAGAGAGCATTGTTTTGCAAGGTTCTGGGTAACAAATTTTACATGAATGAATGATTGAACCATTTTTATGAAGTACATCATGTCGAGAACCACATGGAGCATCTTTTCTTACAAAATATCGTGTATCATATTGAGAAATTGGTTTATTAGATTTTCGATCAAAATAAACCTTTTTACCATTTTTATCTGTTTTAACAATCAAATTAACACCATTAACAGAATGATTAACAGGACGATAAATTGCAGAATCATAAACAACGCCATAACGTGTAGCAGGAGAAATAAAGTTTGTTGAGTTATTACATTCATTGGAATTAGAAAAAGAAGAATCTAAAAATGAAGAAAATCTAGACTTCTTTAGTTCCTTTGACTTAAGCATACTAGACTTAGTTGATTTAGACTTCTGAAACTACTCAACTTCTTTCACCCTGCCTTGCATTGGTCTCCTATGCTTGGAAGTTAAATTTTTATCTGAAAATTTTAAAACAGGAGAATTAGAATTTCGTTTTAAAAGAGTTGGAATTTTAGGAGTTGAGAAATTATCAGTGTGAGACTTTGGCTTTGGAGAAGCACTTTGACTAGAAACAGATGTGACGTTAGCTATTTGATTTTCTAACTCATGAATTTTGTTTTGTAAACCCGATTTTTCTTTGTCAAATGCTTTATGTGTGTTATCGATTTCATTTTCCAATTGACAAATTTTCCTTTCTAGAATTAGAGATGGTACGTAAATCTTAGGTGTGACTTTTTGTTGAAGTACAGCATTACCTTTAATCTCAAATTCTTCGGGTGTAATTATTGGAAAATAATCATCATTTTCAAAGTTTGCCTTTTTAGTTTCATATATTTTATTTAATTCAGTATAATTGAAACTAATTTGCACATTCTCATTTTTAGCTCTGTTGAAAGTCTCAATTTCTTCCTCTTCATTTGTCATTTTGAGAAATGGCGGCAAGATATCTCGGTATCTTGAATCATATAATGTTGGGACCATTGTACAAGCCTTTTTAAGAAATTCTGGATTATCAGCTCCTAGTCCTTCTCGTGAGTTGAAATATTTGAAGTCTTTCGGCTTGTTCAAATGGATGGTTTGATCAGTATGTCCTCTTTTGACAATTAATTCTTCAAGATGTTTGATATGTGAATTCAATTTATGATTTTCATTCCTAAGTGTTTGAATCACATTTTGTTTGATTCTTGTTTCTTTTAATGCAATGATTTTCTGTTCATGTAATTCCTCTGTTAATTCTTTGATTTTAGAGTTTAGAGATTTAAATTGTTTTTCAATTTCTTCGAACTCTTTTTCTTTACGTGCAATACTGTTTTTGTTAATCTGATAATCACCCCAAACTTTAGAGTAAAGTTTGTAATTATGATCATATTTATCTTTAAACTCTGATACTTGCTGTTGTAACCTCAGATTTTCTTGTTTGAAAACTGTTTGTTGTTGAATATAATGAGCAAGTTTATTACCTACAAAAGCATTTTGTTCATTTTGTTTTTCCAAATCATTTAAGCGATCTTGAAGTTGAGTATTTAAATTTTGTGCACTCAAAAGGTTTTGTTTTAAAGAATCAACTTCAGATGTCTGATTTTGAACAAAACACGTATCAGAATTAGTGAAATTATTTTCAGTAGATGGAAGAGAAGTGTGTACCTTTCCATCCTCGCCATCTGTCTCAGCAATTCTTTCAGCAACCTCAGCATTTTCTCTTGCCATGAAGCACAGGTTGGCTGCATGTTCTTCATCTTCCGGATCGGATTCCTCCATCCATTGAAGGTCTTCTGCTAACAACACTTTTCCTGCCTCAATTTGTTTGGCCATTAGCATCTTCCTTTTAAAGAACTCAGAATCACAGACTTTAGGTTTCTTGCAATCATGTGAGTAGTGTCCAACAATTCCACAATTGTAACATTTTTTCTGTGGATCCAAGGGTATGAGCTTTGGCTTTTCACTTGGTTGTGTTGCAGATGAAGTAGGTTGAGCAGATTTAAAGTTGGATGAGTATCTTTGGTTGTTGTTTGTTGATTTGGAGTAGTACTTCTTCTGATAGTTTGAGATTAGTGACATTGCCTGAAGTACATCCTCAAGATCTTTTTCCATATCATCTGGTGGTGAGAATGCAGACGGTTCTACATTTTCTGACATTTTAGGATATGTTGGATACTGATGATGTTGCTTGGTGAGGAATGAAAGAGTATCTGCAGTCTCTTGGCGGTTTTGAGCTGTCTCTTGACGACTTTTAGTTAAGTTTTTGACCATTGGCTCATTTTGGTGCAAATATTCAATCAGTTCATGAATGTCAATCAGACTGAGATCCTTATGTTGCATGGCACTATTCCCAAACATTTCCCACTCAGGAAGAAGACAGTTGATAAATTTGATATTCACCTCGAAATTCTCTTTTCGCAAGTAGTTTTTGCGAAGATCATTCAACAATGTACAATACCGATGATAAGTGCTCTCCAGGTCTTCTCCGATTGTGGCTTTGAATGTCTGATAATTGTTCAAAGCAGAAACCATTTTAGCTTTGTTTCCTAAAACCGTGCCCTCCATTTGTTTTCTGATTTCATCCCATAGCTCTTTACCCGTTTCAAGGCTATCAAAACTGTTGTAGATTTCATTTGGCAGTCCTTGAAGCATAAATGAATACGCTTGAACATCGGCTTTGGCACGTCGTTTTTGTTGAGTAGTATACTCTTTCGGAGGAACTAGACGTTTACCACCAATAAGTGGAGGAGTAGCAGTTGGATCAACGACGATATCATCATAAAATACCGCTTCCCCATAAGTGAGTGATTCCATAATTTCTTTATGTAGCTCCTGATTCTTGATAAAGTGGAGAAATCGTTTCTTCCACTGAGCATATTCTCCTCTATACAAAACCGGGGGTTTTAGATCAGTTCCGATTGTGAGTGCATCTTTAGAAGACATTTTTGAAAATGATTTTTTAAGGAAAATTAGAATTTAAAAATAATTTGAGCTGAAGTTCGGGCCGAAGTATGTTGTTCGGGCCGAAGTGTAGTTCGGGCCGAAGATTGTTGTTCGGGCCGAAGTTCGGGTTTGTTTAAATTCGGGCCGAAGACTTGTTCGGGCCGAAGATTGTTGTTCGGGCCGAAGTGTAGTTCGGGCCGACGATTGTTGTTCGGGCCGAAGTTCGGGTTTGTTTAAATTCAGGCCGAAGACTTAGCCGAGAACAGTCGGGCCGAATATATCACTGTGTTCGGGCCGAACACGTTCTTGAGGCCGAAGATCTGTTCGTGACTTCAAAAAACTCACCATTTTGATCCAATCTCGCTCAATACTTGACCAATTTCAATGATTCCAATCCCTAAATGCTCGAAAATGATTTCATAACACTTTGATCCGATAAAATCCTTCAATCCATAACAACACAGCTCGAATTCTTCGATTTTCAGAGACTTTTTAAGTTTTTCAACTTTTGCACTAAAATCACTGAATCATGATCAATTGTTGATGGAATTGATCGAAATTTGATTCTATTGTTATTAGAATCACTGGAGAAACACGAATCTTCACTCAATTCATCAATTTAAACAGAAAAAATTGCAAATTAAATTTCAAGTGACGAACAAACTTTTTCTTCAAAAATTCTCAGATCTGAACGAATTTAGCTCGAATTTGGATCTACTCTTAGAGAGTTTTTACTCTGATACCAATTGAGAGATCAAATGATATTGAATTCAAGCTAATTCATGATGATTTGATGAAGATTGAAGATTCAAGTGTGTGTTTTTAGTGTGTGTGTTGAGAGAGAAGAAGATGTAGGGAAGAGCTTTCAAAAAGTTAATTCTTTCAAATGAGAGGAAAGCTTACAAATTAAGTCCACATGAAAGGTATTTATACCTCCCTTCTAAACATGCTTAATTAAGCACTAACCAAGGCTAAGACTAGATTAACACTATTACAATATTACACATCTAGTCCCCTAACTATTGAATACAATTAAAATGACCCTAACAATTTTAAACACTAACTTTATATTAAACAATGCCCAAACATACGAAGCCTGAGATTGGGTACAAACAAAAAACTACTAAGAAAAAACCTAACCAAATATAGTCAGATATTATAATTTGAAGTTGAATACTAAAAAGGAATTGTTGTTTTATATGTCGTAAAATATGAAAAACAAGCTGCAGCAAAGCGCGATTCGGCATACTAGTTAGTTACATATCATTGTCATATTTAGTGACGTTTTTATATTCATACATACTTTTCAAGACTTGGTCACTAATTTTTTATAGAAAATAATTTTAATGGTACAGTAAGTACATGTCAGTATGTCACTATAGCATACATTAAACCGATGGAGCGGTTTAATTTGATCAAAATAGATTAATCAAATTAGATTAATCAAATTAGATTGCGATTTCTAAAATATAGATCTGAACCATAAAAATATCTCATGATCCAAACCATACTTTGTCTTATGAACAGTAATTTAGTACTGTACCACTAATCACTAATGTATGATATAATGATTTTTTGAAGAGTATCCTTGTTGCTCTCTTAGGGTGATAGAATTTATGTTTGAGATGTATGTGATTTTATCATTGCCATATTAATTTCTGAATTTTTCCTTAATTATCTGATAAGTATTTACTCAGATAATGAATCTAACATGTGACATGTAGGAACCATTATATAGTAATATTGTTAGAACTAATTATATATATTTACTTCAAACTCTTAATCCTAATTTTGAGTAATAAAAGTTATATATTCCCTCCGTCCCACAAAAAACTTTCCATTTCACTTTAGCATAAGTTTTAAGGTGATAGTTAGTGGTGTGGTCATTGTTATAATTTTGATTAAAATATAAGATTGATTTGGAAAGAGAATGATAGTTAGTGATGAGGTCCTTAGTAATAATACTATTTTATTATGTGGAGTCCATCAAATGTAAGAAATGAGAAATTTTGTGGGATAAAAATTCAGGGTGAAATGTGAAGTTTTTTGTGGGAAGGAAGGAGTAGTTATCTAAGCAATTAAATGAAAATTAGGTCTTCACCGATTATTAAATACACAACTCTGTTGAAGATAAGACTTCAAATATCCACCCTCACAATCAATTTGTTAATTTTAAACGATTTGAAATCGTATATAAAACCAGGAACATGTAATCCAACCAATAAGCATACAAAACTTGAACACTTTAACAAAAGGAACTGAAATTACTATATATTCTGTTTTTAAATTTTTGAAAGGGTCAAAATGTAAAAATTACTTAAACATAAGTACAAAATTATTAGTTATACTTCGTATTCAAAATTAACATATACATGTGAAATAACTGGAAGGGTCAAAAGTCAAAATCCCTTTCCCTAAAGATACCACCCCTTCATACAATTCAATTTAAACAATAAAACTGAAGCTAGTTAACCTGCTATAATCCAGTTTCAGGAATCTTATAACACGATTTGCAATCTGTGCGCCTTATTTAAACCTGTTTAATTTACAACTATTTTATTTTTTTTGTCTCTTTAAATCTATCAACAATAAAATACGTTCTTTATTGTCTCATACGTACTTATCGTTTTTGGCACCCCCAATGTCCCCATCACTAGCATTGACAGTCAACTTTGGTTTATATTTTTGAAGTGTGAAAGAATGTAAAGTAACATTTTTTAGTTTTTTACAGGTTATGTGAGTCTGAAAATAATATCTTAACGATGTGATTAAGATATTTTGATTAAGATCTTTAGATGATACGGTCTACGTTTTTAACATGTAATGGATTTTTTTAATGAAAAACTTTTCTACATATGCTTGACTTCGAAATTACCATTTTTTAAACACAATATATTTTTCTTCTGGAAATCGCCCCAAATGAAATGATACTTGGAAAATGGCAATGTGGTGGGTTTAGAGCGGGGCAGACAATACCCGTCCCCGAACCTGATAAAAAAAACCTGGCCCATCCCCGTTCCGGTTGTTACCGGGGCACCCCATTGTCATCGGGGATATGGCTTGCCTTGATTAGGGGTGTTCGTTTGGACGGTTTGGTTTTATCCGAACCAAATAGATGAAACCAAATGGTTTTTGGTTTTCAAAAGCTCAAACCGAACCGTCCAAACTAATTCAAAAACCAAACCGATCCGAACCAAATTACTATTTGGATGGTTTGGTTTTATCCGTTTGGTTTTTTCATTATTATATTTTACAAGACTACAAAAGTATATAACATAAATGGTCTCTTAAGCTTCAAAGCACCACGCAACATTAAGTATGTTGAGTTCCAAAGAAGATTTTACTTTGTATTTTTTCAAGTTCAATGCAAGACTTGCAATTTGCCCAACCTAAAAGGAGAATTTCTGATAAATTTCACAGCTGCCTAAACCTTATCAGTTAAAACACTTCCTTCTTACATGTCATTAGTCACTACCAAATTGATGATATGTGCAATGCACCGCGTATGTGAAATTAGGAAACGAGTCAATTAAATTAATTGATATTTAGATTGTTGTGCTACGGGCTTATATTTTTGGGTTAACAAATAATTAAATGAATTAAATATTTCATATAAATAATAAGGTTGTAAGATTATTTAAAATAAGTCATAGATATACAAACACGCGCACAAACATATGTATATTACTATTTGGTTTATTTGGACAATCCGGTTTTACAATGGAAACCATATCCAATCCGAAAACCAAACTAGTAATTTGGTTCAAGTCCAAACCGATCCAAAAAACCAAATAACCAATCCAAACGATCCAATCCAAATTGTCCAATTGGACAATCCGGTTATATCCGAATAATGAACACCCCTAGCCTTGATCTCCGTTTTTGCCCAAAATTATATTCACCTATTCACAAAAATACAATATATATCAAATATTTTTTCACCACTTTTGTGATATATTAAAATTCTCACTAATCTGTTGCAAATAGGCTCCATTGCTAATCCACGCCAAAATTGTGGGCTGCTAATCTAATCCGTCGCACACACTGTTTGATGCTTATCCGTCGGAAACATGGTCTTCGCTAATCCATCGCAAACGACATCTGTTGCAAATCCGTCACAAATACGGTCTGACAGAAAAAGCGATGGAACACAGGCCCCTAAAATCAGACGGAAGTTGAGGTCGTTGATGCATATTCAAATTCGTTGGATGTCAGTCGAAATCCATGAAAAAACTGATGGTAAACAATCTCTAACAGATTTCCAACAGACTTCCTGTTGGTAAAACATCTATTTGTTGTAGTCAAATCTTTCACTCATTTTCCTTTTTCTTTTCCCCGCTGTTAAATTAAATTTTGTTGTTTAAGTCGCTAGTTTTCACTCTTTTCCACTTCACTTGTTTTTTCTACGCCCCAATTATTCACAAGACCACCAAAAACTTCCTTATTTTCCTACAAGTTTCTTAGCAAGTGGGACAATGCTCTGAATGTCTGATAAGGGCTGCGCACTTCTTTATTAATAGAGTAATGATATTTATCCCTACCATTTAGTTTTACTCATATTTCTACTCATTAGATGAAGATATGTGTCAAAATCAAGTGATAATATTAGGAGAGAGAATATTAGTGGATTATACATATCATCCGATCAAGTAGGTAGGACTATGAATATAACCAAATAGTAGATTAAATATCATTTCTCTTATTAATGATTACGACGACCAAGTGGTAGAAGCATTAATATTATTAGATGGCATGGCCGAATTGAAAAGATCAATATTTCTGCTTATGCTTATAATGGCATTCGTAATGATTATTCTGAGTTATTGTGGTACAAGTTTCATTCGCACAAAATCACGACTGTTGCATTAACATCAACCACTAAGCTGGTAGCTAATATTGAATTATTTCTCTTTAAAATAAAATAAAATACTGCATACTGCAAATAAAAGATTATACTCCCTCCGTTTCAAAATAAGTGATACACTTTAACTTGCACGTTTTTTGACGCAAAATATGATAGTGAAGATTAATTAGCTTAAATTGGATAGTTAGTGAAAGATGAGTCCCACATATTTGAACTAAAGTGAATTTAATGATGTTTAAAAGTAAAAGTAAGGGTAAATAAGTTATTTCACTTTATTAAATGAGAAAGTTAGTGGATATGGGTACTACTCTTTTTTACTAAATAAGGAAAATTTTCAAAGTGTATCACTTATTTTGAAACACCCCAAAAAGGAAAGTGTATCATTTATTTTGAAACGAAGGAAGTATTAATTATCAACATTTTGTTATCCTATATCGACGAAAGTATTAATTGTTAGTCAACATATTATTCCTCAACCTTCAAACTACTCTTATGAGCGAGTTCTACACATAGCTTAGAGTACCAGGTACCCTCACGAGTGGGAGCTCGCCATCCTCCGTGGTATCCTGTGATGGCGCCGCCGTCACACCGGTCAGGCACTCGTGTTGTGGGTGAGATTGTGCATGGGGTTGCTATTAGAGGAGCGAGAAGAGAGAATGGGTGTTTTTTGAGGTATTCTGTGAATGAAAAGTATTTTAACGGGTCCCAAAACAGGTGTTGAGTGATAATGAAGGGGTATTTAGGGTTGTGAATATGAAATGAAGAATATAGCGCCGGGGTGATGTTTTATCTTGAGCCATCACACTCGGTGCTTTTATGGCATAATATAATCCTAGTATAAAATTGTTCGTATCACATTTACAATGAATACTATGAAGACAAACCACATAAGATGTATCGTGACCTAATTGTGGGCGTCTAGTTATTGGGTGGTTGGACTAGTAATCGTATCTTGTAGATATTATAATTAAGAAACCATTCATTAATATTTTGTTAATGATGGAATATCATTACAAGAAAGAAACTCGCTAGAAATTTCATACTTATTAGCTTGTGATAATAATTTGAAGAAGGGCAGGTGAAAATAGATAATTAATTAAGAAATTTTGTTTGCATGACATTTAATTGAAACTACATTTTGGTATGTTCTAAATAAAACTACGTATTTAAATGATTAAGTATGTTAGTTCAGGCCACTTTATTATGTTAGTGCCATATAATCGTCACATTAATATGTAATATCGTCATATATACACCTTCAAATACTTAGTCACACATAAATCAATCCAAAATATCTATGACTGATTTGTTTTAAAGATGAATTTCGTAGAACATAACTCATTGTTTCATATACCTAAATTATTCTATATTTTCCACTCAACCATATCACAAATTTATGGCCATGAATACGTCAATATCTTGACTAATTTGTTTGAATAGACCAACTCAGTTACGTACTAACTTTGAATAGAAGAGTTTGAGAGAGAAATCAAAATAGTCAAGAACCCCACTTCAATGAATACTTTGGGTGATTTAGGGAATTAGGACCCATCGGAGACCATATACTTATTTATTTACTTATCTATTATTGAAGTAATTTATACTTCAAATCCTATTGGCTATGTACATTGATTAGTTGTGATAAAGCATTATCTCCCATTTCTCCTCTAAAATACGTAGTTGTGATAAGCCATAAGTTTAAAGCAGATTATTATATTAAATCATAAGTTGTAATATATGAATATGTTTTTATAGTGTATATTTCACACGTTACATTGAACAAGTTTTAAAGTAGATTGTACAAGTATATTAAACCATAACTTTTAGTGTTTTTTTAACGACAAATTAATAAATTAGTGGTTCGACATATGCAGTGACATCCAAGCATGCAATATGCATTCCTCGAATATATCTTTTTTTTTTTTGGGAATTAAACCCCACCTTTATTAATCTCCTGAGAATTCCCTCAGCAAGTCTTGAACCAAGATTTTTTGAAGACAAACTCCCCAAGGCAACTCTTGGTAGCCAATTGGTTTAGAACAATTGGTTATAACTTGTAGTGTGCGAATACATTTTTATAGTGTATATATCACTTCCTGATAAGTCATTAGTGTCAATTCTAGAAACTCCAACATAGATAGCATCTTTTTTATTCTTAGACTACATTTAGTGGTCACATCATTTCACCATCTATTTCAGTGTTATATCTCATTTCTCTCTCCATTTACCCTCCCTTACTTTCTCTAGCCTTTCGCGGTTAGTGGTCACACAACCTCACTTTTCAACTTTTTTTAACACATTTAATTAAGAAGTAAAATAAACTTTTATTCATAATTAAAATCATTGCATTAAAAAAAACACCTTAAATATTAAAGCGAAGGTGTGTCTAAAAATAATAAATGATAAATATTAAATATTAAAATAATTTCGGATAATAATGAATAATAAAAATATTGTTTGAGTTGTAAGAGATTAAAGTTTGAAATTGGGTATAAAATAATAATTTATGTGCGTATTTATATGTAAAATAATGATTTATGTGGGTATTTATATGTAAAATAATGATTTATGTATATGTGTATTTATATGTAAAATGGAAGGAGCCATCTTTTGCATATTGTCTGAGTTGCCGACCCCTTACGTTTCATCTCCAAAATTTTGCTCCTTGACTAGAGGTGTAAAAAAATATCTGAAAAATCGGGTATTCGAAAAGTATTTAATATCTGAAATTTGGGTATTCAAAAAACGGGTATCCAAAAAACTGGAGATCCGTGTTTCGTATAACGGATCCGAATAGTGTTTTAAATATTTCCGAGTTCATAACACCCGCTACTACTATCACTACCGCTACCCACCACCCATCACCCGCCACCACCCATCACCATCGTCGTCACCACCACCACCATCGCTATATGAATAAGGGCGAATTCGTCATTCTATGGAATTTTAATCCATTTTTCTACCAACCATATAGAATATTGAATTGAATTTCAATTCCATTTCCTGCCACCCAAACAGAATATGAAATTGAATCCAGTTGCTAACAGATTCTAGTTACATCAGAAACATTTCAACGAATCAAACACCCCTAAACAATACGTCTTGCACAGTATCTCTTACAACAACCCCATGTGACCATTACAATCTGGTAACCCGACTTCTAAGTTACAAGTATTCATTACGTCGTAATGATATATCACAAACTCATGTCCCATATGGATGAATGAAGCCAAAGTGGGTTGACTCATTGACCGAGTCCAAGTCTTCGGGTCAAAGTGTCCCAGTAAAATACACTTTAAATATGTGATTGCCCACATATTTCAAATACCTCCGTTATTCAAAATTTCCCACTCAATCAAATCAAAAAATTATGGCCATGAATAAGTCAATATCTTGACTTATCTTGACTTTGTTTAAACAGACCAAATTAATTACTAGTTTTGAAGAAGAGTCAAGAACCCCACTTAAAAGGATGTGTCCATTAGGGGTGAGTAGAAAAAGTGGGTAACTGGAATTGGAACTAGAATGGCCCTAAAATCATGGAACCATCTTAAGAGATTCCCGTTTTTAAAATTTTTGGAATCAGTAACCGTTGGGTAACCGAAACCGGGGATTATCTGGTCTATTTTTGTTAAAATGTTACTATATATGAGGAATTAAATACCCAAATTTAACAATATGAGAAATTTAATGTAATTTTGAATGAGTTTACTCATTACCTAGTCTAAATATAGTGTTTTAGCAATATAATAATTAGACAATCATATGTTTAAGTGTTTTGAAAATTCTAATTATTCAAAGAATAATAGATAAAATGACCAACAATGATTAGTATTTAAGTTTTACATCTTATTTTAATTTTACGACTTAAGAGATAGGATAACCGGAACTGGCACCGAAACCAGAAGTTACGATTCCAGCTCTGAAAATTGAGGATTTAGTATTAAAGGTTCCGGTACCGGCGGTACTCGACTATGCTCACCCTTAGTGTCCATCAATTTAACAGTCATAAAGGGGGTGACGAAAAGAGTTTTGGAGACCATATGACTATTTATTTACTTATCTATCCAAAAAATCGTTCGTAAATTCCTTGGAATTTTCTTAAATTTTTGGAGGTATAAGTCACGCTAATTTTAGCAACGAGGTTTTTGTAAAATTACCAATGACAACAAATTGTTGGTGACTATTGTATTGATATTCCAACTACTTTTAGACGTTAGTAAGTGAATTACCAACGAATTGAGTATCGTTGGTTGATAAATGAATTACCAATGACTTTACCAACAAAATTGTGAGAGGAAGATGTCAATCGATATTGAATTTACTAACAACCTATAAATCGTTGGTAAATTCGTTGGAGTTTTCTTAAATTTTTGTAAGGTATAATTCACGCTAATTTTAGCAACGATGTTGTTTTTAAAATTATCTATGACATCAAATTCTTGGTAACTATTGCATTGATATATTAACTACTTTTAGTCGTTAGTAAGTAAACTACCAAAAAGTATTACCAATGACTTGACTATCATTGGTTGATCAATGAATTACCAATAAAATTGTGCGAGAAAGATGGCAATCAATATTGAATATACTAACAACCTAATAATCATCGGTAAATTCATAAGATTTTTCTTAAATTTTTGGATGTATAATTCACACCGTATATAACAACGTTATTTTTTGTAAAATTACCAACGACATTAGATTGTTGGTAACTATTGTATTTGATTTTCCAAATACTTTTTGTCATTAGTAACTGATAAGTAAACTATGGACGTATATTTCCAATGAACTACCATCGACTTGACTAACAAAATTGAGATCAAGTTTATCAATTTATATTGAATTTACCAAAAACAAAAAATCGCTGGTATTTTTTGAACTCCAACAACTATACTTGCCATTTTTCAGAAATTTTCAAAAGTCTAAAATAATCTTTGGTCCTTCACCAACATCTTCTTATTTTCTTTGGTATTTTTTGATTACCAACGATTTACCATTTTCCAGTGGCTAATGTAATCATTGTTACTTCACCAACGACTTATTACTTTTGTTGCTATTATATGATTACCTACGAGCTGGCTATTCCCATTGTCCATGGTTCATTAATAATGTCGTTGCTAACAAAATTTACCAACAAAATTTCTTCGTTTACAACGACTTTAGGTCGTTGGTAATTGAAACCTTTGTAGTACTAAACCGCCTTAAATAGGAAAGACATACTTAGGCCCCTGTTTTATTTTGGCTAAAAGCGGTCTTTGCAAGTAAATACCGGTTTTTATGCAAAAGATGGGTCTATATTACATACTAATAACCAATCTTTATTTTATCAGCAGAAAAGAAAAGGCCGCGTTATTCACTACCAAATTTTCAAACAAAAACTTGATAGTAGTTTATTGGCAAGAACACGACTTAAGTTTAAAGCGTGCAAAACATATTCGCAAAATCCAAATTTTCAATCCGATATGAAATTAAGTTGGTACTATCCGTGTACACACATATATAAACATAAACATATGCTTTAATCCTCTGCCTACAACTCCTGGATCCATCTTGAAGCTGGAACGTAACCAAATTAGCGGCCTGTTAATTCGGTGATGGTGGCATCAGCATTGCTCATGGACAAAGTAGTAGACGTAGAGTTATCCTGCACTTGTATCCTTATATCTGATAAATTCACGTTTTGCCTACTTGGCGGGTTTTGCACTCGTGAACGATCACTTAGAAGCATCACCACTTCCGACATTGTTGGCCTCACGGAAACCGGTGACTGAGTGCACATCAATGCTATTTCTATCACTTTCTTTATCTCATCTTCTCTCGGGTTTAATGTCTCGTCCACCAACTTCAAGTGCATCCGAGATTCATACAAATTCCATGCCTGATGCCATAAATTCCACAAATTGAAATGTTAATTAATTACCTTGATAATTAAAATTTGATTAGTTTATAATGTTTGCTAACTAATTACATGTTCAAGGAGGTACTGTTCACCAGCTGATTCATCTGGGACATCAGTGCATCGTTTTCCGCTAATGATCTCAAGAACGACTATACCGAAACTGTAGGTGTCTACTTTTTCAGATAATTGTCCGTGGATCGCATATTCTGGTGCTGTATATCCCCTACAATTAATTTATTACAGATTTTGCTATTTTCCTCTTCCTTAAACTACGAATTATATTCTCACATTAATATATATAGCATAATACTTACAAAGTTCCCGCGAATCTAGTGCTAATATGGGTTTGATCCTCGGGTAGAAGCCTTGCCAATCCAAAATCAGCAATTTTTGGCTGAAGATCGTTGTCAAGTAAAATGTTGCTTGGTTTTATGTCTCTATGGATGATGGTAACATGGTATTGTTCATGAAGATATGCCAAACCCCTAGCGGTCCCAAAAATAATATCGTAACGTTGTTTCCAGTTAAGGCTCCCCTGTTTTTCACCTAAACGACAAGCAAGAGAAGTAGTACAATAAACTTTAGTTAATATACTTATTATATGTCTTATTAACTAAAGACACTTTCTAATTTAATTAATTAGATTCAACTAACCATATAGGAAGTTTTCAAGGCTTCCATTGGCCATGTACTCAAGGACTAGAAGATATTCTGGGCCTTTGCTACAACAGCCTAGAAGGCGGATAAGATTGCGATGATGAACGTTACTAATAACCCGTACTTCACTATCAAAATTGTCCTTTGCTGTATTGGAGCCTATGGCTAGTTTCTTCACTGCAACAATGTTTCCATCCTTTACGATCCCCTGTTTAACGTATTAATGAACCAAATAAAATAAAACTGTTGATTAGAAATGTAATCTAGAAAACCACAGGTAAAGTGGATTGAAATTAAAGGTAAGTACCTTGTACACATCTCCAAACCCTCCTTCCCCAAGTTTATTTTCTTCCCTGAAATCCTTTGTCGCTTTTTTGAGATCACTATAGCTGTAATCCTTTGGACCTTGCAATTCAGTTGCCCCATTTAAAGTACCTGTAAAGATGGAAATTAAATCAGTTAAACTTTTTTTTAAATGATAGAGTTCAATATATTTTGCTAGCAATCCAAAATACGCACCTCCTGGTGCCGTCTTTTGTGACCGACGGTACCACAAAAGTAAAGCTATTAACAAGATGATTAGAAGACCAACACCTCCAACCACACCTCCAATAATGGCTCCCTTATTGCTTGAACCTCCTGTGCAAATAAACACATTTCTTCTATGCTTAGAAAGATGCTAATTAAATTCACTACAAGAAAGAAAAAGGCCTTTAACGACGGTCAAATCCGTCGCCAAACCCTATATCCGACGGATTTCTGACCAAAAGTAAAAACCTGGTTGGTAAATTATTTCCAACGTAGAAATTTAGGAATCCGTCGTCGCTAATTTGTCTCTAGTCATTTGAATATCATTAAAAAGAAACATAACCAACAATTTTCCGACGGATTATACTGACGGAATTCGATGGGAATCAAATTTACCGACAGAATTGGTCGTCGCAAATCCTTAAATAGTCTTTTAAAACAATTTAAGCAATCATCTGTGACTGATTTTGTAACGAATTGTGATCAGAGTCTCGTCAGTAATCTACCGATTTTCTGTCGCTAATATTATAATTTGTAATACGTTCAAGATAGGTATCAATTTTGTAGATTACCAAAATGTCCTGTATGTAAATCGAAATTCACAAAGAAAACTAGCATAGGAACTCAGAAGACTGACCATGACGTAGAAACGGTGTGATGTCAAGAGTTTGATTGTTGGCGAAAAACGGGGAGGCTGAATACCTCATAAAACACCCAGAATCAACACCCCTCCCATCAGTAACATCAGTTGCACAACTTTTTATGTTGGCATATGCCACCGCTAAGCAATCTTTGCATCCGTCACTAGTTACTGTTTCAGCACACTGTGCTATAGCATAAGCAGTACTTGTATTGGTACCAGAAACTGTTGCTGTTGCCGCCGCATAGAAACTGTCCATTTTAGGGGTAGCAATTGAAAGATTGGACAATAATCCATCAACCGCCGTTTCAAAAACGCTTTGTCGTGATGACGTGCGATTGCCACATAACCCAACATTGCCTGGTAATGTTGTTTGATCGTAGAAAGAATTACTCTCGTACCTTCACAAGAATCATAACGTTACAATTACTCTCAAATTATTAGATCGATCTCACAATTGTTGAAAGTATAATTGTTGAAATTGGGTCGGGTTAAGACTCTTATTAAGTTGGGCTGCTAACACGAAACCTGACCCAATAAGGAATAAGATTAACCTAAGTTAGGATTTTAAGAATCGGCATGATTTAAGTGACACCTATGAGGTGGTGCAAGAAAATTATTACATCAATAATTATATATGTGGAATAAAAATTAAAAATAGAGATTTTATTTGATACCGGAAATTAAACGTTGACATCAATTCCACACGTAACAACAAACCAATGACAATTATAGCTGGTTAACGAAGTCTTTGATGCAATAATGAGTTGTTTGGTACATTGCAATATAAGAGAATAAAAAAATGAGAGGAAAAATGAATGTTGACCTGAGAAAGCAGCCATCAAGTACGGCTCGAGCACCGTTGGCAATAGCGCAGGAACGTATTTCCGTATCGGCGAAATCAAAACAGGCGACACAATCAGGTGTTGACATGTAGTTCCGGCATTGAGCCAATACATAAACCGGCTCTGAATTTCTGGTCTGCTCTGAGGTCGCAAAGTGGGTGTTATTGTTCAATAACTGTCTACGGACGTCTATGAAACTTTGGTTAAGATTGCTGAAGAAATTCTGGATGTTAGTCACGTTCAGTTGGCTGCAAGACCTGATTAGTACGTTTGTTTGTGGCTGTGATCTCACCGGAATTGTGAGGAACACCATCGACACAAAGGCAACCGCCACCATCATCTGCCACCGGTTGTACCACCACCTACTCATGGCTCCTTCTTTGTTTCTTGCTACAAAGTGGATTCTAGACTTGGTGATGACTTCGGTGGGTACTAATTATATAAGGGATTTGCTAACCATTGCCCTTAGGGCAATGGTTAAGAGTTGATAAAGTGGTTTATGTACAATTTAGGATGCATAACTACTCAAAGGTGGTTATTAAAATGCATGGGGGTGGTTTTTTATTAGTTTATGTACAATGATTTTAAGCCAACAAAAATTTCTTAACCATTGCCCTAAGGGCAATGGTTAGCATTTTCCATTATATAAAGAAGCAGACATTGACTAAGAGATGAATCCTTTATTAATAATAATAATAATAATAATAATAATAATATTTATAAGGGTTTTTCTAACGTATGCCCCTGTGGCATACGATAAAGGCAATTAATGAAGCAGTGATTTCCTTTTAAACATAAAGACGTATTAAATGCATCTTCTAAAAATTATAGGAGTTAGAGTTCATTAATGTTATTCAATATATATTAGGAAATTACTGCTTCATTGAATGCCGTTATCGTATGCCCCAGGGGCATACGTTAGAAAAACCCTAATAATAATAATAATAATAATGTTTTTCCAAATAATAATAATAGAAATGGGATCGGGTGAAACTTAAAATTTGGTGAAAACTGTGAGGACAAATTTTAGCCTCATGATTGAAAAAATAAATGACCAAGATTCATTTTTGTTAATCATCAAAATCTCACTAGATAATATGGCATTTTGATAATTATTTGTGAGATATTGAATGTTTTTTTATAAAGGGTAAAAATTATAATTGTAAAATTGGTAATTAAAAATCCAAATCAGTGACCATGCGCCAGAAATTGTTCCTCACCCACTCTCCAACACGTGTCACGTTGTGATTGGATAGCCCCTTTTATATTTCCACCACTTATGTTTTTTTGGCTATATATTTTTTTTTTAAATTTCTGAAAAAATTAAAGTTTTTAAAATTAAAATCTCTATGAAATGAGAATAGCAATGAAAATTTGAAAAAAAAAAACAAATATTTTAGATTATTTTATTATTTTTAGATCATTATCAATTTTGAAAAAAATATAATTTTGGATTATTTTTTAATTATGGATTATTTTATTTAATTTTGCATCTTAGTTAAGTTTTGGATCATTTTGTAATTATTAGATCATTGTTAATCTTGTATAACTAAAAGCCCATGATGAAAATACCCTTAATGAACACGATTGATTGAAAATTGTTATCGTAATCCTTACTGATTTTTGAGTCCTTACCGAATTCTAACACAATGGTCGTTCAATAATAATAATAATAATAATAATAATAATAATAATAATAATAATAATAATAATAATAATAATAATAATGTTTACACATACATGTACCACATCCATTGAATTAGTCATACTTCCTCCGATTCAAAATAAGTGCTACACTTTGGGTTTCACAGTTTTTAAGGCAAAAGATTATAATGATGGTTAAATTAGATTAATTGAATGGTTAGTTGATAATGGGTCCCACACCTTTTGAATAAAGTGGGGTTAATGAAGTTTAAAAGTAAAAAGTAAGGGTAAATGAGTCATTTCACTTTATTAAAGTAGATAGTTAGTGGGTGTGGGTCCTATTATATTTTGCCAAATAAGGTAAGTTTTCAAAGTGTATCACTTATTTTGAATTATCCAAAAAGAAAAGTGTTGCACTTATTTTGAATCGGAGGAAGTATAAGTTATGACAGCTCAATTTTTCCACCAGAAGACTTCATATAGTGGCGGTCAACTTGAATTTATCATTCAATTTTTCCTTATGGATTTAATTTTGTGGTTTTGAATTCCACTCACGTATATTAATTTGAGATTTTATGAAATTTAATTTCCTCGGCACGGAATATACATTTTTATTTAGTTTAATGATTTGAAAATCGGACACGACACTAAACCGGCCGTCTTATACGCACGTAGTGGTAAAAGGGTAGACAATGACTGAAATGTGTTTGAAAAATAGTCTCCCCATTATTGTACTTTCAAAAAGTAATTCACTCACCTATTTTCAAATTAACCTAAGTATATACGTATACTAGGTTATGACCCGTGAAAAATCACGGGCTGTGAATAATTTTATTAACGTAATATTTATAGAATACAAAAATTAGTCGTTAATTGCATGATTATTACATATACGATATGAAAATATGTAATGCTTATATAAATAGAGTCACAAGCAAATATGATAATAGAGTTTTTATTTGATGTACTTCAGGGTCACAGTAAAAAAAAATAGAATTTTTTTTTTTAAACTTTAATATCTCTAATTAGGATTAGGGTCAATACAGTAACCTGTAATGTGTTAGCAACCCTAAAATTAAGGTCAAAGTAAAATATCAGTTTTAGTGCTAGAGAATCTGCTATATGATAAAGAAAAACATGAACAAAAATCTAGCCATTGTGTATTACCATCATTACCTGGGCTGCATTGGTAATTCTATGATAGTCAAACTTAAATTTTATACATACACATTAAAAGGTCAAAGTTTGACTATAAAACTCAAGACTTTATGCAAATACATTAAAATCAATAGGTGATAGCAGTTAATCAAGTTTTGAGCTGCTGGTATAAAATTTTATAGGTATTCATGCATAAAATTAATCCTACGTACTCATGTAAGAAATAAAATTAATCCTACGTACTCATGTAAGAAATAAAATTAATCCTACGTACCTTATGAAATTCTAAAAGTATCTCCTTTAGCTTTTTGTACTTCAATCATGTGAAGTGATGATGATACTCCAAATACCTGAATAATTATTAAAAAGAAAATCATTCACAAGTAAGTGATTATTCATGACAATATCATACCTCAGTAGCAATATTGAGTTTTCCTTTTCTCCTAATTTTAATATTTTGAAGTCTTAACTAAGGTGAAAAACAAAGAAACAAAAATAATCATCCAAAACCAATTAGTTTTTCTTGTGCACATCAAAACCAGATTAAGTGAACAGGTCAAATAATGCACATGAACCAGATTAAGTGATCTGGTGCAAATCTACAAAGCTCATGCATCCAACGTAATAACATGTGGATTCAAATTTTTTTTGACTTTATATAGTATACACTAGTACAAAAATAACTTTTAGCCACGGTTTTTTTAAACAGTCCTGCCACGGTTTGGCATGTTTATGTGGCTAAATGTCACAAATAATGATCTAATGTTGTTTTAGCCACATTTTAACTAAATTACTGTGACAATTACAAATTAGGTTTGAACACTTTAACCACAGTTTAACATGATAAACGTGTCTATTGCTAGCCACGGTCATGTAGCGTGGCCAAATGTCAGACTTTTCGCCATGATTTTTTTGTTAAAATGTGACATTATTTTGTCACGGTTAATACGTGAGGCGAAAGACACATATTTAGCCACATGAGTCAACTGTTTGTGTGTCCAAAAATTGATATCCATTCGCCACATTAATTCATTGTTGTTGAAAGAAGTATATAGACACGGTCCTTATTGTGTGTGTCATGTGGCTATACGGTAAACAATAGTCACTCGGAAATTTCTTTTGTGTGTGTGGCTATATGATGAATATTTGCCATATTCTAATCCAAGTCACGATAAAACTAAAATTGTGTGTGGCTATAACCTATATAATAGCAATGGTAAAGGTAAAGTTAAAATTTTGTCTCTATAATTTGTTTATAACCACGATCTAATTGTATATGAATGTGTATCTACAAGTAGCAAATTGTCACGTTAATAATGTTAAATATGCTTAAATCTTATCAGGGGTCACATATATGTGATAACGACTTATGTGGCTAAAGGGTAAACAATAGCCATGATTAAGTCCTTGTTGTTGAAAGTCAGTATACGACCACAATCATTATTATGTGTGTCGTGTGGCTATACAAGAGACAATAGCCACATATTTCAAAATTTATAATTTATATTTTTTTCTTTATATATAAAAGGGAAAAAAACCTAGCACTGTTGCCCATTTCCATCTCACCCTCTTGTGTACGTATGATGAAACCCTACAGCCGCAGATCGAATGAAACCCTTTTGCTCTTTCTCTCTTCGAATTCATCCTGCAAATAGACTAATCTTCACCAACATCCTGCGAACCGATTGCCTTCTTCATCAATGTAAGTCTTTTTAATAGTTTTAATAGCTCTTGTAGTTTTTACAGCCTGCGAATCGATCATTAATATTGCGACACTGTAATCGATAATGATAGTCGACAATTAAAGCTTTTGAATCAAAGCTTCTGAATAATGAAATTAGTTTATTTTAGTTTCAATACTGTAATCATAGTTGGCAGAGACCTATTTTAGCAACGACTAAATACATAAGTTATGGTGCGCTACAGGGGAACAATGTTCGGTGCTCGCAGAGATGTACGTCTTACTAGTTGTGATGCGTTGTATTATGGGTAATACATTCACTAAGCATAGAATGGATGACGCTCACTTTAATTTCGGTGATCTTAAAGGGGCTTTAGCAATGCCTAAAGAGATGTTGATCGGATTCTTTCTTCAGCACTCGGTTAGTTTTTGCCAAAATATTGCTTCATTGGTTTATTAACTTTTTTGTTGATTATACTAGCAGGAGAAAACAGTTTAAATCTAGTGGTGTACAGATGACCTTACTTCAGATAAAAAAATGTAAGTAGTTAAATGATGTTTTGAGTATTTTATTGCAGGTAATGCCGTTTATCAACATTTTCAGTCAGTAGAATTTTAAAATTTTGCCTTCATAATATGCTGCTGGTTTGATATTGGTTGGTTGCTGCCTTCGGGTGCATAAACTCCACTATTTTCTAGCTTTATTACCTTTTGAGTACTTATAATTTGGCTTATGTATACTGTTATTCTGATTCAGTTACCAATATGACCACTTTTTTACTTTTACGAAATACTAGTATTATTCTGACCTACATTGCACGACATGTAGCTTTTTATAAGTGATATCATATATAGCTCTATATTATATGGCACACATAGTTAAATTCCATTATTTTTGTATTTTTCTTCAGGGGAAATGTGGCTTTATCAATATTATTGACTGCTGCAAGCAATGGCTCTCCTGAGTTTGGTACCGCACTTTTCTGTTTTATGCTTTTAAGTTTTTTAAAATAAATGTAGTTTTAAACAAGTTTTCTTGTTTGGGATACGTTTACTATGAACCCAACAAATTAAACTCTTTTAATTGAAACAAAATTTATGTCGGAACTACAACAATTTTTTACTCAAGATAACGAAATACATGGTTTCAGGGAGAAGAAAAAACAACACACGACGTTGAAAGATATGCAAAAGAAAACAAGGAGCAAATGTAAAACAACAAAGTAGGAATTGACACTAGTATTTAAGCATGTGATTAATACATGTGATTAATAGCATTTTATTTTAGCGATATATGACTGTATGATTTAACTTTTCTAAAATATGAATAAAATCTAGTCACGTTTAAAATTTTGTTGTGGTTTTAAGTTGGAATACTTTATGGCCATAGTTTTAGTTCTTACATTAGCCACAAGGTATAAAAAACAGCGCGTCTAAAAATAAGATTATAGTTACACACAACATACCTACATGTGGCTATATGGTAAATCTAAGTCACAGTGTCGAAAAAATGTGTGTCTAAAATGGGGTTATTGTCACAGTAAATATAATTACATGTGACCATATGGTATATAATAGCCACATTTTATATATAGTTATGTGTCTACAATTAGATATATGGTCACCACCAACATAATTGCATGTGGCTATATGGTAACCATTAGCCACATTACATAAAAATAGTGTCTCTAAAAGTAGGATTACAATAAGTGCCACTTTAACTATTTGTGGCTATATAGTACAAAATAGCCACGATTGTATGTATAATTACTTGTCTACAACTGGACTTGTGGTCACCACAACATAACTAAAAGTGGCTATATTGTGACCATTAGCCACAATATATAAAATGTAGTGTCTCTAAAACTAGAATTATAACCACTGCCACTTTAATTATATGTGGCTATACATTACGAAATAGCCACGATTGTATGTATAATTATGTGTCCATAATAGGGCTTATGGTCACCACCACCATAACTTTATGTGGCTATATGGTGGCCTATAGTCATGGTGTATAAAATATAGTGTCTCTAGAAGTAGGATTATAACTACTACCATTTTAATTATACGTGGCTATATAGTACAAATAGCCACCATTGTATGTTATGGCTATACTTTTCATATGATATGGCCACTACAATTTAGCGTGGCCATATGCGTACTTTAAAACGCGAGACAATAGACTACGCTTTTGATGTAAAATAAAACTGTGGCCAATGATATATAGCCACGGTTTTTTGTTGTGGCGATATGTGTTTTTTGTACTAGTGATAGTTTTAATAGAAAAAAATAGGCTTTTTATCTGATCTATAAAATTTACAAACTTCGTGCTTAAAAGAGTGTACCTTTTTAAACACATTTGTAATACATACTCCGCACAAACAGTAAATTAACAAATTAATTACACAATTATAGTTAATCAAAGATCTAGCACGAAGTTTTACTAAAAAAATCATAACAAAAACATAAAATTAAATAAAAAGTCACAAATTCATGAGACAAGAAACTTACTATAAAAAAAAGAAGAAAAATGCTTATGGCATATAATCGAACACATGGCATGCAATTACGTGTTGTATTTGCCAAGAGTGAATAGAGGAGTCACAATCCCTGCATTAAGACTTTTGAAACAAAATATCAATAAAATTAGTAATTTGCTTTAATTAGTGTTTTTTAATCACACATGTTCAAATGAATTTGTCTTGCATCAAGATATTTAATGGAAGTCCCTCTGAACAATAATGTGATGCAAAATTTTATAACAGATTCCAATAAACAAACATGTAACTCTAACACCTCAATTTTTGCATTGGATTTATTCAGCAATGCTTTTTTGACATGTACAAAACAAAATAAAAATGAGTCTGTCTATTTATATGTGTTATCGAGATATATTAATGTACAGAATTCAAATTCATGAAAGGGGATGGAATGCAAATAAAATAATTGTAAGCTGAGTTCCCTTAAGAAATGCAAATAAAAGAAGAAGAAGAAAAAGTAATGAGAGACTTGGTTTACCACACGCAGTAAAAATGATGCCAAAGCAATTTATTCAATGGATGGAACTTAACATGAACAAAATTAAACTCAAATAGTTATCTACTTATGAAATTGGTAGCTGTAAATTTATAACCAGAAAAATGTAGCTGAGTCCTGAACAATTGCATATACTTCAACATCAGAACAATTGATTCCTTCAAGATAATTAAAGAATCCATCCTAATCTTAGCACAAGAAAAGTGGTTAGAAAATATTTAACTTTTGACCAAATTGAAGCTAAATTAATGAAATAATATATAAGATGAAAATAGTTCCAATTCTTATACATGACACGTCACCAAGTTAATATAAATTCTTATAAATTTAATTCCCGATTTCTATTTATTAATTAATAAGGTTAATTAATATGGGGGATTCCCTAAACTTTTTTTTTCATTTCATGATATTTTCAACTTTAGAGCATATATTAACTCATATTTCCTTTTCTATTGTTTCAATTGTAATTACAATTCATTTGATAACCTTATTGGGCAATGAAATCATAAAACCGTATGATTCCTCAGAAAAAGGGATGATAGCTACTTTTTTATGTCTAACGGGATTATTAATCACTCGTTGGATTTATTCGGGCCATTTCCCGCTAAGTGATTTATATGAATCATTAATTTTTCTTTCATGTAGTTTCTCCCTTATTCATATAGTGCCTTATTTCAAAATAAAAAAAAATTATATTATATTTATTAGTTTATGACTACTTGAACGTAACAAAGTCAATAAGCATGGCCTAACTGCTACAATGATATAGAATATGCTGCATAAAGTGTTCTATTTTCAAATGCAAAATTGATATAAACATTTGATCAAACACCTTGTAAGCATAATAGCATATAATCTTGATACCTCATCAAGCGAGCAACAACAAATCTCTTTTAATAAACACAAGGTAATTCCAGCTTTTAGTTGTGTTTATGAATACACCATATAAATCAAAGAACATTTTGAAATTATATATATTTGAAAACACCATGTATATGTGGCGTTAATCAGGGCACACAATATGCATTTGCATGCTCAAGTGCAATTGAAATGAATCATATGTAGTACAGGTCAAAATGGGTCAAACTGAAATGCTAAACATGACTGCTTTTTAAAAAAATATAGAAATATTCACTCTCAAGGGCAACAATAGAATAGGAGGACGAAATGAAAGAAACCAAACCAACACAAACAGAACACAGATTTATATATAAATTAGTTATTTTTTCTTCTTTCAAGTTTGGTAAGAGTTTGTCACATATCATTATTCAAATCGTTCTTCGACTATTGAAAACCTAATAAAACAAAACTTGAATTATATAAACTGATGAGTTAAACACTTAAGCCTATGATTACTCAACAAACACATGAAAACAATTCAATGAAACATTCCGTCAAACACATGGTATGCATTCCATAAGAACACATGGTATGCCTATGATTACGATATTTTAATGGAAAAGTAATTTGGGGTCGGAAAAAAAAAAAATCAACACCTTCTCATATCTCAAGTAAATGAGTTAAGGAAAATCAGATCATGATAAAATGTCAAATTATGAAAACTCACGAAATTAACATGAACACTTACAGGTTAAATGGGAACATGAAACTCTTTCATCAAAAGCTAGCTTAGTATCAGAGATGCTATATACGGCGGATCTGGTGGTGGAGATAGAGTCGGCAAGAGTCCGGTGAGATCGGTGAGAGAACTTTAGGGGAGAGGTGGTGGAGGGGGCAGACGTACAATAGGATTTCAAGGAAGTAAAATGGAATTAGGATTTCTTTTGCGGCAGTTTCTACTCATCCTACGATTTCGCATTGGCAGTTTTCAATCGACATTAGCTGTAGATTAATTAGGGTGGGCGGGAAAATGAGAATGAGGAGGCTCTTGAGGATAACACGTGGCATTCAAAACCTTTGTTTATATATATAGATAGATAAGATCTGTGCCGATGGTACTCTTCGGTTCACTTGCATCGCGAAACCAACGTTGTTGGCAACCTTTTTATTACCAGTATAAATACACACATCCACTACTCAATAAATTCACACCTTTGCTACCACAACAACAATTCTTGTCAAATTTTTATACACTTTCATCACACATTTTCTTTCCATGCCTAAAGAAACAATCAATCACAAGCTTACGATATGTTTTAAAATTTCATCGACTCTCTGATGTCGTCACTTGGTCCGCCCCGCAAAACAAGCAACCCATATTCAAGCAATATATATGACTTATTTTGCTATCAATTCACATGTTATAGTGGCTTTCTTTCTTTTGCCAAAAATTTCTAGCTACTAATCATTTTTCTTTAATAAAAAAAGGTATATCCCATTATGTAAAATGACGATAACACCCTGTACACAACAACCAATTCCTCAATTGCATTGTTTCTACGTACCCCACATCCCACTTTGTTTTTGTGGCCATTATGGAATATGACCAATTAATTGAGCTGAAGACTACAGTTATGATACCTAAAATAGAATATATTTCTTGCTCTTCCTCTCTTAGTTATTGGTAATCATACAACCTTAGTTGTGGTAATGAGAAAAAAGACCCCAAGCCACCATGGATTTCCGGCATGTAATGGTCATGATGATGGTGACTTCACAATCAGGTGATCATGATAGGAACAACAGTCTTCTTAGAAAGTATTGTCGATCATATAAAGCAATGAATGGAGTGTTTTTCTTGAGCAACTTAAACACCGCCCTTTCTAGCATCCGAACACAATTATCCTGGAATACTATGCCTTTGCACAGGCTGTTAATAATGATGAATTCGTCTACACCTTCGCTCTGTGTAGGGAGTATCTCTCCACCTCCCAGTGTCTGACGCTGCAGCTAACGATACAAAAATCATGTGGGATTTCGTATAGTGGTAACGTAATTTATGATGATTGCAGTATCAGGTTAGTTTCAAATTTAATTGTGATTACATTTACTCCATTAATTTATTCATAATCATGCTTAATTACTGTGATTTGGTCAAATAGTGTTAAAACAGAGTTTAACTTGATCAAACCTCATCAGGATTCAGGACTATTTTTACAATCTTATCACTTTTCTATCCTTCTTCTTCTTCTTCGATCTTCTTCTTCTTCTTCTTCTTCTTCGATCTTCTTCTTCTTCTTCTTCTTCTTCTTCAAGAATGTCTGTCGATCTTCTTCACACCCCCACCTCCTGCAACTGGTTTAGGTGAAATCGGTCTACAATACAGCACTCTGCTAACAAAAATTAACTACTTCAAGAGTTCAAGGATGTCTTCTCACTTCCACTTCACACACACACACCCATTTGTTTGCATCGGAGCTTATTTCGTCGGAGGATACGTACCTTCTGTTGAAGATTTGCAGGAACTTGAAGATTCAAAAATGTAGATTGCACTTTAAAATTGAAGATCCAATTTAGGGTTTTTCGATTGGTCGACACTGGAGGCGGCGGTGGTTTCGAAGGTGGCAGCGGTGTTGAGGGAGAACAAGATATGAAGAAGGAAAGGAGGGGGAAGGTTAATGGTGGGGTTTGGTTAATTAAACTAGGGTGTTCAAAAATAACCGAAAAAACGGGTACCTGAAAAAGTATCCGATATCCGAAATCCGGATACCCGAAAATCCGGGTACCCGAAAATCCGGATACCCGGATTTCGGGTAACCGGTTTCCGGGTATCAAATACGGGTAGTGTTTTTCTATAAAACCGGGTAATTGGGTACCCGGTACCCGAATTTTATTTTTCCAACTTATTTTTATATATATTTTTATATAATTATTAGACATTAATTATTACTCCCTCCGTCCCTAAATAAAGTTCCCATTTGTCCTTAAATTTTTGTCCCTAAATAAAGTTCACATTTCACAAGTTGATGGGTCCACTTAATAAAATAATATAATTACCAAGGACCTCATTACTTACTATCCACTAACTATCTTTCTCTCTCCAAACCAACTTTATATTTTAATCAAATTTATTACCAATTACCTCACCACTAACTTTCTTCTTAAAACTTGTGCCCAAGATAAATGAGAACTTTATTTAGGGACGGAGGGAGTATTAGATATGGGCATATGCTTGACTCATTTTGACAAATGTCTAAAATTTAAAACCATGTCTCAATTCTCACGTACAAACCATCTAATTCTCATCTCCGTCGTTGAATTATAATTTTAAATCATTGGATGTCTTTAAAGATTTTGTTAGATTCATTACTAGTAACGATTTTTCTTTAAAGAAAATCATAACGTAAATTTTTAATAACAAATTTATTAATAAGATTTAAAGAAATTAAATATATAAATAATAGCGACTTTCATTTATGTAACTTTTGTGACAAAGAAATTATATTTCCGGGTACCGGGTACCCGAAAACCGGGTATCCGAAAACCGGGTAACCGAAAATTCGGGTACTGATACGGGTACCTAAATCTACTACCCAAATTTTCGGGTACCCGGTTTTAGGGTACCTGGATTTCCGGGTACCCGGTTTTGAACACCCCTAAATTAAACTCATGTTAAATGTATTTTTATGGTTTTAACACTATTTGATTAATCACATTAAAATTATCCTCCATCATTTAACATTTATATTACATTCATATGGGATTCACACAAAATATACAAAGCCAATCATAATTTACCGAACACAAAAAATATCCTAAATTAGGTCTGTGCAAACTGAATGAAAACCGACTGGAACAACAAAACCGAACCGCACCGGACTGAACCGAGTTATATCGGTTCGATTCTTGTTTCTAATTTTTATGCAAAATCGATTATCGGCCCGGTTCGTTCAATTCCAAGTGGTTTGTTTTGGTGCAAAATAAAAAAGAATAAAAAAAGTAAAAAAAAAAACTTTCTCGGTTCTCGGTTCGGTTCGGTTCCGGCCTATTCTCAGTCCAGTTCGCTTCGATTCTGAGTGTCATCGGTTCAATCATCAGGCATTCCAAAAACATTTTCTTAATTCTCGGTTTGGTTTGGTTCGGTTCAGTTCCAAACTATTTGTATGCATTTATGCTGAAGTGTACGTTTTTTGTGCAAGGTACGACAACTATGGCCAAAATTTCAGTAACACAAACGTTATATTGGATAATGATGCACCTCCAATGGGAGTATGTGGCAATGAGACAACATCTCATCCAGTAACAACTTTCAATCAAATAGTTACAAAATTGTTATCCGATACTCGAGACGCTACTCCAAGAACATCTAATTTCTATGTGGCATCTAAACATGTCTCAACCGACAATACAATAGCGTATGCAATTGCACAGTGTGCTAAAAATACGAGCCAAGCCATTTGCCATACCTGCTTGAATACGGCATATAACAATTTACGTGGTTGTCTCCCCAGTAAGGAAGGAAGGGCTATTGACTTTTTTTGTTTCATGAGGTATTCTCAGACTCCATTTTTCCTAAGCAACCAGACCACAAACATCGTACATTTCCTAGGTGAAGGTGCGGTCTCTTATATTTTAATACTCCCTCCGTCCCACAAAAAAGTTCCCATTTCCCTTTGGCACAAGATTTTAGGTGATAGTTAGTGGTGGGGTCATTGGTATTATTTTGATTAAAATATAAGGTTGGTTTGGAGAGAGAAAGATAATTAGTGGATATTATTGATGGGGTTCTTAATAATAATAGTATTTTATTGTGTGGAGCCCACCACATGTGAGAAATGGGAACTTTTTTGTGGGACAAAAGCTTTAGGAGAAATGGGAACTTTTTTGTGGGACGGAGGGAGTATTAATTTAGCTGAATTTTCAGTTTGCTATTCTTTAATGTCTTCTACTATAATAATTTTTTTTGTATATAACCTTTAATGTGATAGGAAGTTCAAGCAAATCTGGCATGATAGCTGAGGTGAGTAGTGGTGTAGGTGTCTTTTTTCTTATATTTTCTTTATGGTTGTGGTATCGACGATGGAAGAAGTCGAAAACTGTTAGAGAAGGTAAACCATATACATGTACACCTTATTTTTCATTGAAGATGTATTACAATTTGGTATTTTCATCTCACGGAACAAAGTTAATGGACCTAAACTATTTGATACGTAGGATGACATCTTTTTTAATACATTCCATTCATATGATATCTTCAAAATTATAATAATTGTGTTACATATATCTCAGCATATGTTTCTGTGATTACTACTACTAATTAATTGCTTGTATCATGAAACTTGGTGTACTTATAGACGAAGGTATACTACAAGGGGCAAAAAGTTACAGTTATCAAGATTTGCAATTAGCAACTCATAATTTTGGTGAAGAGTACAAAGTTGGAAAAGGAGGTTTTGGCGAAGTATTCAAGGTAATGAATTACTTCTTAAATTGAAATTAACATCTCCTTGGATTCTAAATAAAGGTATATAACTTTTGACATTTTTGATTGCTACGGTTATCGATCGGTGTCAAATCAGGTTGTCGGGTCGGGCTTGAAGTAAACAATTTTAACATGAAACCCGACCCTATAAGGAATCGGGTAAGCCGTGTGGATTAATAGTTTCTTTGTCATTTAACAGGCAACTTTAAATGATTTGAGTGTGGTCGCAGTGAAGAGACTTCGTGTTGGTAATGGTAGAGCAAAATTAGAATTTGACAACGAAGTGAAGCTTATAAGTAATGTTCAACATAGGAATCTTGTACGTCAACTAGGTTGGTGTATTGAAGGAGTGGAGCTACTTCTTGTCCTGGAATACATGCCACAAGGAAGCCTTAACAATTTCTTATGGGGTAAATTAATATTTATCAATTACTGCTTAGTTACAACTCCTTAAACGAAATTTTAGATGTGAACACATGTACTTATATAAGTTCATCATGAAAAGGTGAAAAAAGGGGCTCTCTGAATTGGCAAAAACGATTTGACATTATCCTTGGGGTTGCTAAGTCCCATCTTCATACCGAATTCCACGTCAAAATAATTCACAGAGATATAAAGTCGGATAACATTCTCCTTAACGATGACTTTCAAGCTAAAATCGCTGGCGAGATTCCAACCAGAGGATCAGACCCACGTTAGCACAAAGCTAGCCGGAACATTGTAAGTCACTCGTGTATATATATTTTCACTTCGATATCAAATTTTTCCATATCCAAAATCCTGACTTTTCACATGACAATATATAGAGGATACATGGCACCAGAATATGCAACCAATGGACGTTTAGGTCGACATCTACAGCTTTGGTATTGTGGCCCTTGAAATCATAAGTGGTAGAAGATGTACCGATGAAAACTTTAGTGGACCTGACACACCCCACCTTCATGAACATGTAAAATTCAACCTCCTTAACCCTTTCTTGTTTTACCAAAGAGTGAAAAAAAAATTGTAGCAAAAAAAATATTAGAATTCGAGATCATATATGTGTGAGACTTCCATATGCAAGTTATAGTCTTACAAAATTGCAATTGGCGACTCATAATTTTGGCCAAGAGTTCAGAGTTGGAAAAGGAGGTTTCGGTGAAGTATTCAAGGTAACGAACTTGTTAAATTGAAATGTCTAAACATTCCAAGTAAAGGTATTCAACGTTTGAGAATGAGTTTAAATATTACCGAAGAAGTATAGATGAAGAGATATTTGTGTGTGATATTATATTATTATGTACACTGAGCAATCGGTTTAGGTTTGGGTTTGTCAATTAACAGGCAACTTTGAACGACGAGTCGCGGTGAAGAGACTTCATGTTGGTAATGGTAAAGCAAAATTAGAATTTGACAACGAAGTGAGGCTTATAAGTAATGTCCAACATAGGAATCTTGTGCGGCAAGTATTGAAGGTTCTGAGCTACTTCTTGTCCTAGAATACATGCCACAAGGCAGCCTCAACCAATTCTTGTGGGGTAACTTACTTTTGCTTAACTACTTCTTATATAGGTTAAAATTTTACTGAAAAACAAACATGAACTTAACAAATGAGTCATGGACAGGTGAAAAAAGGGGCAGTCTTAATTGGCAAAAAAGATTTGACATTATCCTTGGGGTTGCTAAGGGTCTAGCCCGTCTTCATAATGAATTCCATGTCAAAATAATCCACAGAGACATTAACATTCTCCTGGATGATGACTTTCAAGCTAAAATTGCGGATTTTCAGATTCCAACCACATGATCAGACCCATGTTAGCACAAAGCTAGCTGGCACACTGTAAGTTTACTTCATGCCTATTTTCAAAATCTATATTTATATTTGGTATTCCTAACTTCTTAAATGAGAATATGTTTGATAATCAATATAGAGGATATATGGCACCAGAATATGCAACCAATGGAAAATTAACAGAGAAGGTTGACACTTACAGCTTTGGTATTGTGGCTCTTGAGATCATCAGTGGTAGAAAATGTACAGATGAAAACTTCAGCGGGCCTGACACAGCTCACCTTCATGAACATGTATGTACAACATATTTAACCTTTTCTTCTTCTACAAAAGATTAGAAACTGAAAAATAAAATCATACATATGTGACAGTTGATAAAAAAAAAACTTATAATCTGGTGAATTGAATAGGCATGGCGGTTGTACGAGAAAGGCAAGCACATGGAGTTGATTGATGAATCATTATTAGGTAAGGAAGAGTACAATGAAGCAGATGTGATGAAGACAGTAGAGATTGCTCTAATGTGCACTCAGTCACCAGCTTCTTTAAGACCAACAATGACTCAAGTTGTTTTAATGTTGTCAAGTGGCCAATCTTTGGGGCCAAGACAACTAATCAAGCCTACTTTCATCGACTCACGTAGAGTGGTTCACGTACGTAGGTGCAAATTGGTCACACAAGAAATAAATGAACATATAGACACACACACAATGGCAGTAAAGATGTAAAACACCTGTATACAACAAGGATGTTGTTTTCCCCGCGCGTTGCTGCGGGTATTTTTTTTATTTTTTTATACCTTTTTGACTAAATTATTTGTCATCTTACATTTTTTGAATATATTCAATAAGATGTAAAAGTATGCGTAATATGTTTTGTAATGATAAACATACAACAAATAACTTTCATTAAAGTTATAAGCATACAACGAAACATTGTATATATGTCACTTTTGCAAGCTAAAAACTTAAGTTGATTATATAACATGAGTTGTCTTCAAGGAAGTCCAAGGATTTTGCATAGTCCCAAGGGACAAATCCTAGCCATTTGATCAAAATGGTCAAGATCAAATCACAGTGTTTCAAGCACATGTGTTTCAAGCACATGTGCTTCCAGTCACGACCACCACCACCGGTCACCACCGCCCGCCGCCGCCGACCACCGCTGATCGCCGCCGTCCGGCGCCGGTGGCCAGCGACGGCGGCAGGTGGCGGCGGTGGTGGCTGACAATGAAGGCGCTGGTGGTAATGGGTTTCAAGTCACGAAACACATGTGCTTGACTGTACATATACACTCCTTTATTTTCAAAAGAACTGTTATTAGTGAAACACATGTGCTTCTAGCTTACAAACACATGTGCTTGGCTGTACATATACACTCCTTAATTTTCAAAAGAACTGTTATCAGTGAAGCATATGTGCTTCTAGCTTACAAACACATGTGCTTCATTATTTGAAACACATGTGCTTGGCTGTACATATACACTCCTTTATTTTTAAAAGAATTGTTATTAGTGAAGCACACGTGCTTCTAGCTTACAAACACATGTGCTTCATCACTTGAAACACATGTGCTTGGCTGTACATATACATTCATTTATTTTCAAAACAACTGTTATTAGTGAAACACATGTGCTTCTGATAACGAAACACATGTGTTTCAAGTCATGAAACACATGTGCTTGGCTGTACATATACACTCTTTTATTTTCAAAACACATGTGTTTCAAAAGGTGAAACACATGTGTTTCAAACACATGTGCTTCCAGTCACGACCAACACCGCCGGCGGCCACCTCCGGCCGCCGCCCGCCGCCGCCCATCGCCGTCGTCCGCCGCCACCGGCCGCCGAAGGTGGGTGGGGTATTGATGTACTGAAGCACATGTGTTTGTATGGTTTGAATTTTGATCTTGACCTTTGACTTTTTCTTGATCCAATGACTATTAGTTGTCCCTTGAGACTAGTTAAAATCCTTAGACTACCTTGAACATTTACCTATATAACATACGTATAACCTAAAAGAATCAACATACTCCTTAAAATGTGTACCTTAGAATAAAGATTAAAGACCATTCCGTTTCGAAAGTTTCGTTAACAGAAATATATTTAGAAAACGCTGTAAGTTAATAATATTAGTGTTATTAGCAATTATAACAAAATATTTTAATTTTGTAATGATAATTATAAATTCAATAATCATATTTTAAGCAAAAATAAATGAAAAAGTTGATTTTTAAATGAAAAAGAACAATAGCTCTAACTCTCGGGACTTGTAGGAATATTTTTAAAATCTACCCTATTTAGGGGTGGTTTTTAAAAATTTTTACAACTCCATTTTATGAATTACTTGCACGTGGAATGATCAAAAACTTTAGCATCAAAATGTAATTTTCAAAATTTTAAAAGGACCAAAACTGAAAATCCATGTGAACACCTAATGTATAATAGGTACAAGAACTAGACTTACCCGAAATACAATTACAAGCTACAACTTGAAACAAAAAGGTTTATATATATGTCAAAAATTGAGTCGGTATACTTCAAACTAACTTCCTATCTTCCAACAAAAAAGAGAAATGACACGACATGAACTCTTAACCACTTTATATTATTAATGGCCTAATCGGCAAACAAACAGATTAAACAACAGCCTTTTACATCTTAGCAACATGTAAGTTGGTTCTTGTTACCTTTAAGAGCTTTCACATTCAACAGCAACTCCTGACAAATATGTATCACAATTAGCTACATATATATATATATATATACGTACTCTACTTGTGAGTGTGTGTTTATATCACATGACATGTACCTGAGTGAGAACATTAAACTTCTATTCACACTTGATTGATCGGTAAATGTGGCGAACAAAGAACAAAGCCGCCCGAAAACCCACCATTCCAAGCATCAAAAAGAACCCATAACAAATGCAAGCCATGTAACCGAAGAAAAACGACGTTTGCATAAATCCGGACATATCAGAACGTTCATAATAGTAATACAAACAATACCCATAGATAAAAACACCTGTCGAACCACCACATAGAAACGACCTGAAAAAAGAAATTAAAAACCAAAAGTCAATATAAAAAGTCAAAACAAGAGGATAAAATGTTAATAGTTACAACATACCTCCACCACCATTGATGGTCTTCAGCAGCCAGTTGGAAATAAGTCAAGGCAACCGTGATAAAGGCGGTTACAATTAGGAGAATGATGAAAACAATAAATAAAATACTGTAGATGGTGTAAATGCGGTGGCCCCACACACTGGCGAAGATGTAATAGAGCTCAATATAGATAGCACTAAAAGGGAGGAAACCAGCCATTGCCATTTGAGGGACGGTTTGGCGGTACCAAGGTAACGGTGGTATTTCTCGGGGGTATTTAGTGGTACGAACAGGTGCTTGGAATTCAGCTTTGCTGTTTTTGCCAGCTATGCCACCTAACACTAGCAATGGTGATGTCACTAAAGTCCAAATTAACACAATCACAACAATTGTACCAAACGGTAAAGCTGCTGTTGCAGTGTAGGCAATTGCAACCGTGTTTAGGAAGCAGAAAGTTAGAAAGAGGGGCCCGCAGAAGAGACAGCCTGTCAACAGTAAGTTCCTGACCTGTTGATCAAATTTTGAATTTTTTATTAATATTAATATTTAATGTTTTCTTATTTAAATTTATGACTTTGTAGAGTTATGTACCCAGTTAGTTCCTTCTAGCTGGTGATAAAATGAGGCTGCAGTGTAGCCTGCAATCCCGGATGTAAGTGCGTATATGACAACTAGTGCAGTAAATAGGGCTCCTCGATTGTATGGATAAAATACACCAACAAGAGCCAGTAGGAAGATAAAAAGTGCACTGAAATAAATCAATAAAAACAATTAGTTAATTTAGATTATTAAATATTAATGATTAATTTAGAAGTGTTTTACTTACAGAGCAAATAGCTGGGAACCAGAACCAAGTGCAGCAGCAAATAATGACTTGTATTTTGGGTACCTAAAAACATCACCATGAATGTACTTCCAACCCGTTTCCTCTTGGTCATCAGCTGCTTCCTCATCATGAGCATACCTTTTACAAATTAAAAAAAAAAAAAAAGTTAAACGCTAAATTAATGATGAAAAACTGAAAAAGAAAGTGCTGAAATAATTTCTTACTTGACGAAATCGTTCTTGAGAACTCGCATAAGAATGGTGGCAAGAAAACCGGTTAAAAGAAGAACTGTAACACACGAATTAATAATTGAAAACCAATGGATTTCCAGATGATGTGGTTGTGAAGAAGTTTGTGAGTATTTCTCCATCCTGTTTTCAAAAGGAACATTTGATTCTTTCCATCTAACTGTATACATAAATTCAACTTCAACTTCTTTATCTTCTGTGAGATCAACAACAGCACTAGGATCTGCTTTTGCATTAATCTCAATCACACGATCTTTATTGTAATGGATCTCAAAGTGAAGATGTTTAAAAAGGTAGTGTTTTGTCTCACTAGGGTCAGTTTTGTCCTTTTCAACTTTCCCTAAAAAGCCCCAAAACGGTAAGTCATCATAGTACATCTGGAAGTAATAATCTTTAGTAACAGCACTTCGGAATTTGGATACTTCTTCCTTTGTTAGTGTTTTTTTGCAAACAATTTCAGAATCTTTTTCAACCATAAAGTCAAGCTTGTAAGGAGCACTAACTAAACGATCTCCATTTAGTACTTCACCAAGTGCTTCGGGTTTTTCCTTCAAATGAGCTGTAAATAACATTTGCATAAATGATGTATAGCAGTAAGAATAATAAGCTAGAGTGATAAAAACATGAGAAGATAATTTAAATTTAAATAATAGATTAAAGATGAGTATATGTACCTGGTAAACAGAAGGGTAGATCATAAAAACGGTATGTCTCACTGTAGAAGATCACAAGTAATGTAATGAGTTTTTAGAACAGATATATAAAAGAGGAATTGTATTTGTGCCTACCATTTGTGACTACTCATGTGCCTACCCATTTGATGATGACAAGTGTCAAAATCAAGGGATGATATGAGGAGAGAGAATTAGTGGACTACACATGTCAAGTTTAGAAGTGGGTAGGCACATAAGTAGGCACAAATGGTAGGCACAAATATCATTTCTCTATATAAAATGAAAACGATGCAACAAATTGAAGGTACATAAAATTTACATAGAATAAGGAAAATGAAAAGCATTTCAAAGAATACACACAAAAGTGGAGTAAAAAACCTACACATGTTCGTTCAGTTCTGCACAGCCTCAATTATACAAAATATAAATAAAAAATCAACTGTTAGCTCTGTACCAAAGTAAATGAGCTAAATGGCTTTAAATAAATATACATCTTATTATTGTAGTTTAGCATTTCTTATGTATCCAGTACAAGTTCAAATACGATCTTATATAGTAATAGAGTTACGCTTTTTGTTACAAATTTGTTGTATCTGACAATTTGAGCTATCCGCTTGATTATAGCTCACAAAGTGTGTATCAAATTCCATAAAGATAGCTCATTGCTGACCAGATAATCTATTCAAATCCAGTTGAAATGTTTTGTGACAAAACAGATCTATATATGGATGAAGAACAATTTTAACAATGTCATGTGGTGATTTTGCAATTAGAAGAGATTAAGTCATAATTTTAATGTTTTGAGCAAGAAAGTTCATTTATCTTAACAGCAAGGGAGAGCAGCTGATAACGGGTTACATTTCCTTGCAATGCATAAACAATCCATAATGTCTACAACTACATCTGAAGTCAGCTGAAACCGTTACCTAACAATCTGAGACCGCAATCGACAATACTTACAAGTTCACAATAAAGCCCTAATTTACATAACTGAAACTCAGATCCAGTTAATGACGATCACAAAAACCCTAAATCTATAAAATTAGATCCACTAAATCACTACTATCAGTAGCCCGAAACAAAATGCACAAGAAAAAAAGCATATAAACTTAGATCTAATCAACATACAGAGATTAATGCCTACCTAGGATTATGGAAAGGGCCGACTTTGTTAGCGTATATTGGGACTTCATCACCGGGTTTGTATTTGTGATCAGCAGCCGATCGTACTTGTACAATGCAAAACGCCACTAGTAGCGCCACCAGTAACCACCGTATGACCGACATTTTTTACGTCTGCAGTGGACAGCGGACACAAATTAGATGCGATCTTTACACATTTGTGAATCTAAGCTATAGGTGCCTTATATAATCCGGTAAAGTTTGTTGAAGGGGGGTTTTCGATCATTTTTAGGAAATGGTGAAACATTACATAATTGATCCTTCACGTTTTGTTTCTCTAATTTGTTGACCTGAATCTTTAGTCTGTGGCTCTGTGCATTTTTTATATGAAGAATCTTTTGTAGGGCGTTTCTGTTGTACAATAACAAAATTGAAATACTAAACATGAGGTAACAAGCAAATAAGTAACGATCAATTCCACGTCTGGGTGTGGAATTATCGAGTGATCAACTGTTTAAATGGTTATAGTAGGTTTAATGTGTACTTGATAATGACACACTGAGTTTAGAAAACAAATTCAAGACTAAATTTCAATCTTAGTGAAAGTCGTTGAAGCAAGTCTAGCCACTGAAAAACCATGAGTCGCTAAAGGATCATGAGTCGCTGAAGAATCATGGGTACATGAATATTATTACTTAGTTGCCGGAGCTTCATTTGTCAAAAAAGATACAAGTATAATACAAGATCACTGAAGAATGAAGAGCCGTTGAAAAAGGAAATTATATGCATATCTTTCAGAAGATCTCTGTGACCATGCACTAGAAGACAAAAGATTTAGTCAGAATTCTATTAGTAGTGCTCGTCACATTAAACATCCTTAACACAATTAACATAATTCTTACACGTGGATAATTCGTACATCCTTTTAGTTGTCATTCATGCAAACACTATAAATAAAGGAGTCAATGAACGAATTCAAGCACACAAGACCAACAACAATTCTGACTCTGTTCATGCATTTCTTTCCAAGTAAAGTGAAATTGATAATCATATTGTTCTTCACGTTGGTCATCAACTGAATCATCGTGATTTCAGTGTCTGAACTTGTATTATATAATTTGTTAATCAATACTTGTATTAGTTAGCATTTGTAGATCGTCAATCTCTCACAAGTGAATAAGTTAGGATTCTTGTTCTTAACTAATTCATAATTACTTGTACTTTGTTTATCATTAATTGATTAATAAAGATGAGTTTATTAAATATTGTGTACATTATTTATTTGATCTGTAAAATTTGATAAAATGTATTCAACCCTCCTTCTACACTTAAGTACACTTATTTGGGACTAACACATACACTTAGGTCGCTCGGATGACCTACACTTTGTTAACAACAGGTTACCAACTTACCATCGTTATTTAAGAATACAATTATATAAGGGGCTAATGCAATTTGTAGTTATCATACTTTGCTCAAAAACTCAATTTTGTAATATTTATATATTTATTAACATTATTGTATTATATTACACAAGTATTAATTATTAAATACCAATTTTTTTGAAGACATACACTTGAGTCATTTAGATGACATGTAACATCATGTTAACAACAAGTTATCACCATTATTTTTAAGAATTATTATGTACATTACAATGACCAAATTAAAATATTTTTTTTCTTTCAGAAAGTGAAGTAATCTCGAGAAGCATTAACCCTATTTTATATTTTCTAATCACGTACATATATAAAGAAAAAGAAATATAATTACCATATTTAAATTTTTCGGAAAATACAATGATGTCACATTGACCTTTATATTTAAACCACTTATTTAATCGGCTCCTCATTAGAACTGATCACATTTAGTTGGAATGAATGACAATTTCTGATTCTCAAGATCATGAACCACCATAAAATCTTGTTGTTGTATATTTCCAAATACCGATATCGATTGCCCACTTGAACTTTTCATCAACAAACACACCACTCCCTCTCTCGTATCTTCGATCATATAATTCTCCGGCGGTAAATCCAAAGTCGCACCATCAAAATGAAATTCCAGCTTCGGAACCTCAATCATCGTCCAAGAACCAGTGTTCGCTGGCAACTCAAAACACAATAACGAACTAATCGAGCTACCCACCTTCAATTTCATTTGTCTCTTTCTTCACCAAATCAAATGCAGAATCTTCAAGGTAAGTAAGCGTGGTTCCGGAATCGATGATCATCCCTCCACTCCCATCTGAATTAATAGCAAAAGTGGATTTCTCGATCGGCAAGTCCGACCGATATTCCAACAAGTGAAATGTAATAAAAAGATGGATGCGATGGGATGGTGTGGTGAAAACAGAAGATGTTACTTCCGTTGGTAAACTTCCAATCACAAGAGTGCTTTTAGCGTTGTGGTCATAAATGGAGGTTAAACAATATGAAAATTTTGATTCATTTAGCTGTGGAACTAGAGATAAAGGCCCCCTACCTAACCCTACTAACCCACCACCATCTTCAGGCCCTAATCCTTGATTATCTTGCCCACAACCAAACCCTAATTCCGGCACCGCCACAACGTAAACGTCTCAGTTGCTAAAACCCCTTTTGTCGATGTTCCATCTGCGTAACCAACGGCATACTCACATCCATCTGACGACCCACAATAAGTTGAATCTGGTGACGCTTCACACAAACTATTCAAACACGAAACTTTTGAAAAAGTGGACGATTTTTCCGGATCGAAAACGGGCATTGGTGCATCATAACAATTCGTGCATGGTTTGCATTGTGTCCAAATGAGGTCACTGCCGGTATCCATGACGGCTGAGTAGGTTTCCGGCGGTGTTCCGATGGCTAAAGTCATTAAGAACTCTCCTATTCCAGCATGAACCGGTGATGTTACTTGCAAACTTGAATGATCACCAGATAAATTACTACTGGCCATATTCTTCATGTTGTTTACAAGTCTTTCTAATCGGATGTTTCCTCTTATTACACCACGTTGCAAACGCTCAAACTTTGTCAAGTTTTTGCCGGAATCGATGTGTTTGAGGGCCACTCGGATGGGGGTTTCGCGGTGGTTGTTGGCGTTATCATTTAGGACGCTTCTGGAGGTGGAAAGTGAGGGAGAAATGATGAGAAATTGCAGAGAAAAGATGGTGAATAAAATGAGAGCAGTAAGGAAGCCATATATTAAAACTAAAGAGTTGATTAGTTGGAGTTGTGTATCTATGAGGCATAAACGTATGCATATTTAAATATAACATTGGCCGGATAGATTAAGTCGTCGATATGTTGACTCAAAGAGGTGGTGGGTAATGATCGGAATGTGGTCCTAAAAAATGGAAAGAACATTTACTTGTGGGAAAAACGATGGAATTGAAAAAGAAGTATCGATAATATGGTTAAAAAAATTCTGGAATATTTGCATGTGGAATAGAAAATGTGGACAACCTCGTACACACATGATAGGTTTGGAATGGGTGGATGATAGATCATAGAAGTATAGAAATTATGGATGATTTGTGCAAAGTTGTAGGTTGCAAAATGGATTAGTCGGATAAACGGATTATATACACATAGAGCTTTAGCTTAGACACTAACCATAGAGAAAGTAAGGGAGAGTAAATGGAGAGAGAAATGAGATGTAACGCTGAAATGGATGGTGAAACGATGTGATCATTAATGTGCTGTTTGTTTTTTGTCTTCGGGGGGCTGACCATGCGCAGAAAAATGCTTGCGCATATGTTTATTTTTCGGAAGTCCGCAGACCTTATATTGTCTGCCTAAGGTCTTCCCCGTGAAGACTTGGGAATTAAGTGCTTAGTTGATTAACAACCTTAAGGTCCTTTTGCATCTCTAATTAAATGTTCATAAATGATATTTAGTCGTATCATTTGGTCCTATTTATAGTCTTACCCATTTGACAGGATGACATATGTACTCCATTAATTCTCTCTCTTAATATTATTCCTTAATTTTGACACATGTCTTTATATAATGAGTAGGACTATGAGTAGGACTAAACACCATTACTCTTAAATGTTTAACCGCTAAACATCATCTAAAATTTGGTGCATAAAAAGCATCTTTTAGATTTATTTGAACATAAAAAATGTTACATCTCTAATATAACAATAAAATTTAATATCAGATCTTATTTCCTACTTGTGATATATTAAATAGTAGTCTATTTTAAACAGACGTTTTATTTATAAACCTCAAAACTAATTAGTTTTACTAATTTCTTTACACCCACGAACGAAGATATCAAATGTATGTTCAAATAGATCTCTTAAAAAAGTTTAGAACTTCAAGGAATTATTTTTAGCAAAGACAACTACAAGAAATGGAAAAAGAAAATAGCCAAATATCTTAATTACATGAGCTATCTAGTGAACCAAGTGCGCTAGCTCACTTGGCCATCAAGCTTGTCTTGGGGGATTTTCCATAAGTGGTCATGGATTCAAACCCTGACAAATGTGTATTCTAACTAGGTGATACTAATTTCTAACAACTAACATATGTAATATTTGCCGGTTCAAAAAAAAAAAAAAAACATGAGCTATCTAGTGTATCACGAGTTTGTCCGAAATAAACAAAAAAATTGGGTAAAGTGAGAACGACGAAGCATGTGATATATCCAAAAAAATTGCTTTAATTGCAGGAAATGATAATAACTTATTCAAATTATTGTTCGTAATTTTTTTTATATTTTTATTTAGTATTGTTGCAAATTTTTAATTTTTTTATAACCTAAATTACTTGATATTGGACTTTTTTATTTCATGTTTAAGTTATATACTCCCTCCGTCCCACAAAAAACTTTCCATTTGACTTTTGTCACAAGTTTTTATGTGATAGTTAGTGGTGGGGTCATTGATAATACTTTTGATTAAAATATAAGGTTGGATTAGAGAGAGAGATAGTTAGTGGATATTAGTGGTGGGGCCTTTAGTAATAATAGTTTTTTATTGTGTGGAACCCATCAAATATGGGAAATGAGAAGTTTTTTGTGGGACAAAAATATAGAGTGAAATGAGAAGTTTTTTATGGGACGAAGAGAGTATACTATTTTTGTGTGACGTCTTTCTGTATTTTGCAATTTTTGATAACTAACACATCACAATATAAAATTTAATTAATTATATATTTATCATCTTTTAAATGAATAATAAAGACAAACTGTTATTCAATATTTTTGGGTTCATTTTGAGAATTTCCTGAGATGATATAACTATATCTTTTATAAAAACTAGTTACAACGTTTTATATGAATCATTTAACAATTATATGGAATTATGAATTAAAAACGAAAGAGTTATTATGAAACCGAAATATATATGGTATAACACCTGATGTCTTGATTGGAGGAAGATTTTTACATCAAAATACAACATTTGGTGTTTTGCTGTATGCATCAATTGGAGATGATCTTAAGACTTGACACAACCTTTTTGTTTTGTATTTATTTAATTTTCTTTGAGCAGTTTCCATATTGGATCGGTTCAAACTTTTTATAAACTTTTAACTGATTCTATTTTAGCATTGTATCTTATCTTATTAAGATAAACCCTGTTTATTTTTGTTCAGTTGATCAACCTAGTTTAGATTGGTTTGATCCTGTTTTGGTCCTTTTAGAATCCAAGAAAATCAACTAAGGATGCCTTTGGTTTGCTATCCATGAGCATTGTTTTTGCCAGGAATGAAATTTAAAACCCACCTCCTTATCAAACCCATTTTCTCATTCCTAGATCTTGCAACCAAACATAGACAAGCCCATACCTTTAAACTTAAAACCGTGAGAACAAACACCTCCTAAGTAAACAATCTGTTAACACTGATTGTTGAACATGAACATGCAAGAGAAGAGAAATAACTGAACTTGCACAAACTTTAATTACAAACTACAAACATAAAACAAAGAGGTCTGTATGTATGTATGTATGCCCAAAATTCAGTATTCATATGCTTCCTATTGTCAAATAAAAAACATAAACTAGTATATCAAAACACCGTAACTTGCTTCTCACCCGCAGCTCCTGAAACAATCACAATTTATAAAAACCGTCTTACAACTACAAACATGAACATGAAAAATAAAACATACCTGAATGAGATTCAACATTCAACTTCTATTCACACTTGATTGATCGGTAAATGTGGCGAACAAAGAACAAAGCCGCCCGAAAACCCACCATACCAAGCATCAAAAAGAACCCGTAACAAATGCAAGCCATGTAACCGAAGAAAAACGACGTTTGCATAAATCCGGACATATCAGAACGTTCATAATAGTAATACAGACAATACCCATAGATAAAAACACCTGTCGAACCACCACACAGAAATGATCTGGAAAAGGGAATTAAAAACCAAGTTGACTATTAGAATAAGTCAAACTTCAAAGTGAAATGATATGATAATAATACATACCTCCACCACCATTGGTGGTCTTCAGCAGCAAGTTGGAAATAAGTCAAGGCAACCGTGATAAAGGCGGTAACGATTAGTAAAATGATGAAGACGATAAATAAAATACTGTAAATGGTGTAAATGCGGTGGCCCCACACACTGGCGAAAATGTAATAAAGCTCAATGTAGATAGCACTAAACGGAAGAAAACCCGCCATTGCCATTTGAGGGACGGTTTGACGGTACCAAGGTAACGGTGGTATTTCTCGGGGGTATTTAGTGGTACGAACAGGTGCTTGGAATTCAGCTTTGCTGTTTTTGCCAGCTATGCCACCTAACACTAGCAATGGTGATGTCACTAAAGTCCAAATTAACACAATCACAACAATTGTACCAAACGGTAAAGCAGCAGTTGCGGTGTAGGCAATTGCAACCGTGTTTAGGAAGCAGAAAGTCAGAAACAGGGGTCCGCAGAAGAGACAGCCTGTCAACAGTAAGTTCCTCACCTGTTCATTCAAATATTGAATTTTTTATTAATATTAATATTTAATTTTTTTTATTTAAATTTATGACTTTGTAGAGTTATGTACCCAGTTAGTTCCTTCTAGTTGGTGATAAAATGAGGATGCAGTGTAGCCTGCAATACCGGAAGTGAGTGCGTATATGACAACCAGTGCGGTAAACAAAGCTCCTCGATTATATGGATAGAATACACCAACAAGAGCCAGCCCAAAGATAAAAAGTGCACTGAAATAACCAAAAAATATATATAGTCAATGTTAACAATTAATTCAGTAAAGATAGATAGGAAATAATTAATTTACAAATCTTTTACTTACAGTGAAAATAACTGGGTACCAGAACCAAGGGCAGCAGCAAACAGTGACTTATACTTTGGGTACCTGAAAACATCACCATGAATGTATTTCCACCCGGTTTCCTCTTGGTCATCAGCTGCTTCCTCATCATGAGCGTACCTTTTGTAAATTAAAAAAATAAATAAAATGATTAATCAAAAAAGGAAAGAAAGAAAAATGTTGGATACAATAAATACAAAATAATTTCTTACTTGACGAAATCGTTCTTGAGAACTCGCATGAGAATGGTGGCAAGAAAACCGGTTAAAAGAAGAACTGTAACACACGAATTAATAATGGAAAACCAATGGATTTCCAGATGATGTGGTTGTGAAGAAGTTTGTGAGTATTTCTCCATCCTGTTTTCAAAAGGAACATTTGTTTCTTTCCATCTAACCGTATACATAAATTCAACTTCAACTTCTTTATCTTCTGTGAGATCAACAACAGCACTAGGATCAGCTTTTGCATTAATCTCAATCACACGATCTTTATTGTAATGGATCTCAAAGTGAAGATGTTTAAAAAGGTAGTGTTTTTCCTCATTAGGGTCAGTTTTGTCTTTTTCAACTTTCCCTAAGAATCCCCAAAAAGGTAAGTCATCATAGTACATTTGGAAATAGTAATCTTTAGCAACAGCACTTCTAAACTTGGATACTTCATCTTTTGTAAGTTTTTTTCTGCACACAATTTCGGAGTCTTTGTCTACCATGAATGGAAGTTTATAAGGAGCACTGACTAAACGGTCTCCATTTAGTACTTCACCAAGAGCTTCTGGTTTCTCCTTCAAATGAGCTGTGAATAATATTTACAATTACAGATCAAGCAACAAAGTAATAAAAGGTGATATGTGATAACATAACAAACAAGAAACTACAGACAAGTCACAAGTGTACACACCTGGTAAACAGAAGGGTAGATCAAAAAACCGGTAAGTTTCACTGTATAATAAAAAAGAAGTAACAAAATGAGTGTGTATATATAACATATTAGCATAAACATGTCATAATATATGAATTTAGTCTTCTTTATGTGTAAAAGCTCAGATACAACTCTACATTTCTACATATTCTCTGAACAAATTAACTCATAGTCATCATTTTCTGCTAGCCAGTTCGTTGAAGTTCATAATGTAACAGGTTTAAAAATTGATAGCTCAATAGTTACTAATAATTAGTTCTGACACAGGTTTTTATGGTTGGTGAGAAAAAGGATATATTGACATTCCGATCTGCAAATTTATAGTCTTTTGATGATGTATAATTAGAAACAAAAATTTCACTCACGAAGATTTCAGATCGCCATTTGAAATTCTAGTCTAACTGAATAAACTGTATCTCAGATCAAGTCTAAATTCTATACGGATTAAGTCCAGTGCTGATTATGACAACTTCACATGCATATCTAAAGTCGTAATACAGCTGAAACAGTCGACAAACATTCCGGGACCTCAAACGCTCAATACTTACAGTTATGAAGACATAAAACCCTAAATAACACAATTCAAGCTGAGATCCAGCAAATCACAAAACAGAAACCTTAATTCTTTCCAGATCAATCAACTTAACAGTAGGATAAGCAACAAATGATTAAAACAATAGAAACGAACTACAGCACAAGAAACATAATTTATAATATCCAACGGCATGAAACAGAGATCTAATCTACAGAATCCAGAAATGATACCTAGGGTTATGGAAGGGGCCGACTTTGTTGGCGTAAATAGGTACTTCTTCGTTAGGTTTGTACTTGTGATCTGAGCCTGATCGAACTTCTTGGACGGAGAGAACCAGCAGTAACGCCACCAGCAACCACCGGATCACGGCCATTTTCTTCAACATCTTTGGTGTCTGCTACAGCGCCCACAGATAAATGTGTATGTGAAATTTTATGTTAGGCATTTTGTATACTCAATCGTGGTTTGTTGAAGGGTGTTTTGGGTATTTCAGCAAATTTGACTTCTCACGTTTTCTATGCGACCCACTACGTAAAATCGTAAATAAAGGGCAAAACTAGAAAGATGTAAAGTATAGGTTATTGGATGTGGTCGCTCGATAATGGGTAAAAAATAATTATACTCCCTCCGTCCCTAAATAAAATTCTCATTTCTCCTTTAAGTTTTGTCCCTAAATAAAGTTCTCATTTCTCAAACATAAGGAGCCTACTTAATATAATAATATTATTACCAATACTTTTACCATTAACTATCTCTTAAAACACTTTCTCTCTCCAATCAAGCCTTATATTTTAATCAAAAGTATACCAAGTACCCCACCACTAACTATCTCCTAAAATGTTATGCCCAACACAAATGGAAACTTTATTTAGCGACGGAGGGAGTATTTGATAATAACATGCAATTTTCAACGAGAGAATTATAAAAATAGACTTAAATTTTTTGGTGCGATTAGACGATACTTGTTAAATTTTTTGTGGAGTGGCTATTCTTTTTTTTGGAAGAAATAAAAGTATTGTCTTTTTAAAAATTCTAAATTTTACCATGTACTATTTTTTTAAAAATAGGCCAAAATCTATTTTAGTACACTGAACTTGGCTGCCTAGGTCTTCTACTACCCTGAACTATTAAAGGTGTAGCATGGTACCCTGAACTTGACAAAATGATCAATTTAGTAGCCTGAACTTGACAAAATGGTTGATTTAGTACCCTGACTCACTAATTTGATCTTGTTTCCTTACTTGACTTACTTCCGTTAGAGCTTTTAACTGACTAAAAGTTATACTTTCATCTCAGTATACTGAGATTAGAAGCAAATCACATGAGAAAACAAGACCAAATTAGTGAGTCAGTGTACTAAATTGACCATTTTGTCAAATTCAGGGTACCATGCTACACCTTTAATAGTGCAAGGTAGTAGAAGACCCAATCAGCTAAGTTCAGGGTACTAAAATGTATTTTGGCCAAAAAATATCATGTTAGTTGCATTAGAGGGAGGGGTGTGGTGGCGAGCCACCCCCTCGCCACTTGCCACATATGCAATATTCCTTCCGCCACCATACCTCACGTTATGTGAGTGAAGGCATTCGTGGGTGGTCCGGCGGAGGAGAGAGGAGAGAGAGAGTGAATTTTTAAGGGTATTTTGTGAGTTAAAAGTATTTTGGTTAGTCCTAAAGAGTATTATTGGTTAGTGATGGTAGATGGGGTATTTGAGGTTTTGAATGTGAAATGTGAAATAGTGATGTGGCGCATAAGTGGCGTGGAGGTGGCACTCCGACTTGGTGTGACCACACCTGATGCTCTTATTGTCTTAAATTTTGGTAATATTTGATTGTTACAAGTCAAATTGAAATATTTTTTTTGGGTAATGTTGTAAGTTTTATAGAATATAAACAAATAGTTTGATCATTTTTATGTCACAATATTGAATAATACACTTTCTTTTATGTCAGTGAAATTAATTTTTTTTTTTTAAAGTACAATTAATTGCCCCTTTTCTTGGCAATCTGCTCTTTAATGTAGTATTACGCGTGAATAATGTGTATTTGTCGAAATTTATCAAAGTTTGCATATGTTTTTCATGTGTTTACAGATTTTGATTGTAAACAATTACGAAGTAGTAGAATTGTGAAATATCTTGAAGAAGAGGATGGTGGTAAGTTGTATTAAAATTTAGTACTTTCATTAATAAGAGAGGAATAATTATTAAAATAATGAAGTTGATAATTGATTCATATACACTTTATGATACATGTTTTAACCATAATATCATTATTGACAAAGGCATCCAATTGCATACGATTATATCATTGACCAAGTCCGCCCATAACTCAAGCTAAAGTTCCGTAATTGTTTTATTGGGATGTGTTTAAGGAAGTTTTAATTTTTATAAAATCTTAAAAAATAAATCTTAATCATTGATTAATTATAAGTAATGGTTAAGATTAATCGTACATTTTATACATGGAGGGGTATTTTGGTCATTTAAAAAATAATTTTTTTTTTGTTTTAGAATTATTTCATTTATTATTTTTATTTTTTATTATTATTTTAAAAAAAATATTTTTTTTCATTAATAACACATAATATGATTGCATACCGAATCACATGTGATTGTACTAAAACATTAAATATGATTAAGTATTACACGTAATTATCAAATAAATATTTTTTAACGAAAAAATAATAAAAATAAAAATAAAAAAATAAAAAAATAATAAAAATATTTTAAAATAAAAAATAAAAAAAATCAAAGTTATTTTAAGTGCCAAATGACCAAAATACACTTTCATGTATAAATTATGTGATTAATCTTAACCATTAAATCTTATTGATCAATGGTTGAAATTTATTCATTAAGACTACGCAAAAATGAGGGACCTACTTAAACATCTTGTTTTATTATATTCTTAACTTAATTCTTAAACAATAACGTTAGTTTTGATTGTTTATTTTTCTTATCGTCATCATTAATCTATCCATGTCACGAAAAACCATATACTAATAACCAAGTGGCCCAAACTAAAGTCCTTAACAATTGAACTACTTCTCCAATTAAAAATAAGTGATACACTTTGAGTTTTCATGATTTTTAAAGCAAAAGATTATAATATATAATGATTAAATTAGATTAATTAGATGGTTAGTGGGGAATGAATCCCACACTTTTTTTGAATAAAGTGTGGTTAATAATGTTTAAAAGTAAAAAATAAGGGTAAATGAGTCGTTTCACTTTATTAAAGTAGATAGTTAATGCAACCAAATGAGCTAGCTCACTTGGCCACCAAGCTTGTCTTGGGGGAATTTTTCCTAGGTGGTCATGGGTTCAAACCCTGACAAAGGTGTATTCTAACTAGTCGATACTAATTTCTAACCACTAACATATGTAATATTTGCCGGTTCAAAAAAATAAAATAAAAAAGATAGTTAGTGGGTGAGGTTTCTACTATTTTTTTGTAAAATAAGATAATTTTTCTGAATGTATCACTTATTTTGAATCGGAGAAAGTATTAAAATTATCCACAAAGTGCCTTTTTTTCATTGCAAGCAAATTCTTTCACAAGGTCCACATAAAAAAACACGAGAAAATTATAAAATCCACACAAAAAGTATTAATTATTTGAAGCAAATAATAGCATAAAACTCCGTTATTTAAATACTTTCACACGTAGATAAACGAAATCTAACAAATACCGTTAGTTTTCTTCTTATCAACCACAAACTTCCTCCAAGCATCAGTCATCTTCCTTATTTCCTCTTGATCAGCTTTATGTTCTACCCCATTTTCTTCAGACACAGCAATCTTAGCACTGATCCTAGCTGGCAATGTATCAAGTTCATGAAGCACCTTCACAATATCGGTCACAAGTCGTTCAGCCAATGTTCTTGAAAAATCTTCTCTAATTACAACTCTAAGAACCGTAATGTGTTGGGCATCGGGTGGCATTGTGTAAGCAGGCACAATCCACCCGAACCGCCTTAACATGTCTGAGATTTCAAATTCGGTGTGTTGACTATGGTCTTTTAGTGAAAAAGCGACTAGTGGGACCCCGTGGTTTTTTGACACGATGTTGAAACGCTCGGTTTTTTCTAGTCCTTCACGGAGAACGTCTGCGTTTTCTTGACAGTTTTCCATTATGCTTTTGTATCCCTCGAAGCCCAAGCGAATGAGTTGATAGTACTGAGCAATTATTTGACTAGAACCTTTAGAGAAATTGAGGGTGAAAGTTGGTTGATCAGCGCCAAGATAGTTAATGTGAAAAATGAGCTCATCGGGCAAATCCTCTTTGCTCCTCCAAATCACCCACCCGATTCCGGCATACACGAGACCGTATTTGTGACCACTAACGTTAATACTTTTAACCAACGGCAAACGGAAATCCCATTCCAGTTCCGGGTAAATGAACGGTGCAATAAAACCACCACTCGCAGCATCCACGTGAATAGGAGTATCCCATCTACATTCCATTCCCACAAAAAAGATGAGACTATTTTTATTTTATTATTTTTTTTAACGTCAAATACTAATCTACTCCTAAATACCAGACATGTCTTTTGGTAGGTAAGACTATTAATACGACACTTAGAAAACGAATGTTAAAAAAATGAGAATTTTGAGTTTACCCGGTCTTTGCATTCTTCTCGACTAAGAGATCGTTCAAACGCTTAACATCTTCAAATTCACCATTAAGGGTAGAACCCAAAATAGCAGCCACACATATTGTGTTTTCATCAACCATCGCAACGGCTTTCTCGGGATCCATCACATAGTAACCTTCACTCAACTTTACTTCTTTCAACTCCACTTCGAAATACCTCGCGAATTTCTCCCAGCATACCTTAATTGACATAATTAATAACAAAAGTTATAAAAATGATTTTTTTTTTTATATATGTCATAAACTTATAAAAAATGATTGATTACTTGAACGTTTGCACCGGTGACAATGTTGGGTTTATCACAAGGTTTTCCAAGAGCTCTCATTTTCTTTTGCCATTTTCTTTTGAAAGCGAGTCCAGCCAACATGATTGCCTCTGATGAACCCACGGTTCCAACCCCAACCGCGGTCTCGATCTCCCCCAGTGGTGCGTTAAACAGATGTGCTATCATGTTCACACAACGGTTCTACATTTGTAAAAAAAACAAATATTTCTCTCATTAACAATTATACTAACATACTACCCATTAATATCACAATTAGTATATCATCCAAAAATTTAACCAGGATTAATAAGATAATTACTAAGAAAGTTAAGTAACAATCATACATTAAAAATTTGACTAATGACACACATACATTAAAAATTTGACTAATGACACACATACATAAAAATTAGACCCAAACCAAACTACCTAAATTGTGTTCATATTAAGGATGGAATATAGAACCGAAATTCTGAATCCATGTCCGTACTGAACCGGAACCGGTTGTAACAGGATTACTAATAATCAGTTCGGGTATCAGGTCTTTCGGGTCTAGGTACATCGTGTTTAGAACAAATCGATTATAAGATCCAAAACCAAAATTTAATTAACTATGTATTTGAAAAAAAAACTGGTACAATATTATTGGTAGTGTAGGTTCATGTTTAATACACAATTTGCTGATTGTAAATCATTCAAATATTACATGCATGAACTAACACATATGATAAACACCCGAAACCGAAACCCATCTGAAAACCCAGAACTGGAGTATTTTAAATTGGATTAGTTATTAGTGTTACTATATTTGTTTTGTAACAAGGAGATAATGTCATGCGCGTTGCAGTAGATTTTTAAGCATAAATTTTTATATAGAATGGAATTCTTATCTAAATCGGCTTTGCTTAAAACCTCCATGTTATTATAAATATTGATGCGGTAAAAGTAAAGTTTATACTTCTTCCGTTTCAAAATAATTGATAAACTTTCCCTTTTAATGTGTTTCAAAATAAGTGTATGAAAATTTATCTTATTTGGTAAAAGGTAATGGACCTCACACCCACTAACTATATCATTTAATATAGTTAAATTACTCACTTACTCTTACTTTTATTTTTAAAGATCATTAATCACATTTTAATCAAAATGTGTAAGACACATATCCTACTAACTATTAAATTTAATATAACCTAACATTCATTATAGTTTTTTACTTCAAAAAGCATAAAACTAACAACGTGTCACTTATTTTGATACAGAGAAAGTATATAAATTCAATTGTTAATGACTTAGTTCATTCTATAATATTTTAAAGTGTAGGGTCATATTAGTCATTATCAAAAACTTATTTATATGGAAAAAATTGAGGGAGGGGTAACTGGCAGGCAATAAGGAAACAAAAAACAGTTGGGGACAGGACTTGATCACGGGTATGCCGTATGCATGATGGAAACGCCTTTAAATCAAGCAACCTTGCCAATCCAAACAGCACAATTTAGATAACTATTTCAAGCATAAAATATAACTTTTTAATCATTTCTTTAATGTATTATAGGGGAATTGCAATTGTTATATAAATCGGTGAAACTTTTAGGATTTAAAAAGACATAAAATGATTATTCTTTATAGGATTAATTGCCATTGACGAATGAGTTGATTTATTAAATGTGACGACTCACATAAGAGAATATATTTTATTAAACTATATATTAGTTGGGTAATCTAATATTATTAATCCATTAATACTAGTTGGACTTTTAACATAATATACTAACGCAAATAGGTTTGTAAAGCAACCATGGGCTTTTCTTTGTTGCAATTTAGCAGTCTAACATTATTACAAAGTTGGCAAAAAGACTGTTGTGGATCGTAAATCAATGATTGAATTAATGATTAAGGTGAGAGTTAGGAAGATTGAGACGGTGAGATCTAGAGAGAAACTTCAAGAACACTTTGCATTAGGATAGAACAATTATAATTATGGCAAAGCTTTATAGTAATTAGCTTAGACCTAGGTATTTATACTAAGGCTTAATTTCATATAATTACACATTAGTCCCTAGACTATTAGTTACAACAAATATGACCCAACAACTATTAATTACAACAATTAATCACTATACTATGTGATAATAGTTTAGAAACTCTTTTCAAATTCATATCAAAAAAGCAATATATGAAGCGAAAAAAATTAAAGTTGGGCTGCTTAAACACAAGTTTATCAACAAATTTATAAAAAAACATTTTCTTCATATTTTATTCTTATATTAGTAGTTTTTCAAGTTTTCCTAATTTATATATACATTTATAAAATGATCATTATAAAAATGAGGCAGGAACTCAGGAATCATTCAATATTCAAAGGTCCTCAACAAGACTAAATAAATAGAAAGATAAAAAAGATATCAGGAATAAAATCCCAAAAGCCGTGGTTTCTAGAAGAGTAAGCTTAAACAAAACCACATATTAGCCTAATAATCGATACAATCATACAAATATTAATATAATAGTACATGCTATTAATTAGTTAGTTTCCGATGAAATTGACTTTTTTTCTAGAACTTACAAGTTCATAACATATAATAGTAGGTTAAAAATTAACCATTTATGTTAATTATTAGTAGACTGATTATAATTAAATTAGGTGCCATATGAGTGCCTTAATATAAAAATAGATTAAAAATGTGGTTTTCGTTAATTGATGGCGATAAAACGATGTAGATGTGAAATATATCATATAATAATGTATGACTAGCGCAATTAAATTAAATATTACTCCATCCGTCCCTTAATAAAGTTCTCATTTCTATCAAAATATTTGTCCCAAAATAAAGTTCCCATTTCTCAAATTAGAGGGACCCACTTAATAAAATAATATTATTACCATGTACTTCACCACTAACTATCTTTTAAAAACACTTTCTCTCTCCAAATAATCTTATATTTTAATCAAATTTATTACCAAGACCCTCACCACTAACTAACTCCTAAAAACACGTGCCCAATTGAAATGAGAACTTTATTAAGGGACGGAGGGAGTAATAAATATACAATTAAAAAGAAATATGAATTGAAGTCATAATTAATTTGAAATAAATTTCCAGATAATAATCAATGTCTCAATTTGATAGTAACATGTGCAAAGTTATAGATTTTAGTAATATATTACTAAATTAAATATTAAATTAGAAAAAAGTAAAGTGAAAATGAAAATAAATAATTAAAATTAAATAAAAATAGAGAAAACACAAATATGAACAGAATAAGATGGATAAGTAAATTAAGTAACCTATATTAAAAAAGTTCAATTATCTTTAAGGTTCTATTACTAATTATACAAATTGGTATAAGTAGATATCCTTTGCAAGACATCTGTAAAGTTAGAAACCTAATAAAAGTAATAAAGGTAGGTCATAAGTGATATGATGAAGATTTGATCGGTGAGAACTAGAAACCACTAATATTGTTTAACTTTTTCAAAAAGAAAATCGAGAATTCATTTTTTTAATCAAATTTCTTTATTATTTATTAACATATTATTAATATAGGGGTTTGTTAATAAAAGTTTAAGAGTTGTCTTTAAATGTATGAAAAATTATACATTAATTTATATAGAGGTAATTTCTAAAATTTAAAAGTTATTTATTGATGTACAAGTTTCTAATACATATACTTACTTCGATTTAAAATAAGTGATATACTTAATCTCACATCATCTACTAATTTTATATTTATCTTAGTTAAATAAATAAACACATAAGTAAATATAAATAATATTGAATAAATATCATTTCTTTACCAATAAATATGTAAGGACCCATTGCTTAAAAAAAAAATATTCCTTCTTTATATACACCATTAAATACTTGACAAAAAATTTAATGTGTACACATATACATAATAAACTTATAATATTAAAGATTAAATATCTATCTTTTAAAGAAAATGGTTTTATAATGTATTAGAACGAGTATAATTCTCCCGCGCGTTGAAGCGGATTTTGAATATTTTGGCATGTAGGGGCTTAAGTATAAACGTTTGAGGCTGGGTCAAACTTGGAATGTATGGCTGACGCAGCAATTTAGTTGACATGGTAAAGCCACTTGGGCAATTACACATTTAGCTTAAATTTCACAAAACTCATATATATTATGATTTTTTGTTTCCTTACTAAGTGGGCTAAAAGAGAATTTCTGAAAATCCGTTCCGTTCTTTTCCAACATATTAATGAACAGTAGTATAACGGGATTATACTATCACTATTGTATATAAGGAGAATGCATCCAATTAGTGCGTTATTTTTTAAAGGTGTATCTAATAACATAAATAAATTCTAATTTTAATATGACTTTATATTCAAATGAAATTATATATTTATTAATTGTACTCTAATAACATTAGAGTGAATCTAATTAATGTGGTATTTTTTAAATGTTTATTGAATAACATAAATAACTTCTAATATTTTTAGTATGACTTTATGTTCAAATGAAATTATATGTTTATTAATTATACTCTAATGTATATATCAAATGCATTTATTAGAAAATGCATAAATTAAAAAAAGCTACATTTAACATCGGACAAATGTATTCTTTATGCAAATCATGACCTAACCAATTGGTTTAGATCAACTGGCCACTAATAGTTGCCTTAGAGAGTTTGCATTCAAAAAGGTATTGGGTTAAAGATTTGCTAAGAGTATTCATTAGGAGATTAAAAAAGATGTGAGGTTTATTCACCTAAAAAGGAGATATGTTCGAAAAATACATACTACACGCTTGGATATCACTGCATATGTCGAATCACAAACTTACTAACTTATCATTAAAAAAAATGCAAATCATGACCTCTTCTTAAATCGTATGTGAAACGTTAGATCCAATGATCCCTTGACCCACGCTACTTTCACATATTGTCGGTGAGAAAGTGATCTTGAAATACACAACTATTTGTCCACTTGGGTTCTTTTTATTGTAAAAGAGGAAAAGATATAATTTCATAAATATTCTGAATCACAATAATTAAATACTGAGTAAGTATTCGGGAAAATATCTTGCAAGTTGGTTCCATGGCTTCAATCTTTAATAAACAATAACTCGATCAGATGTCTTCTCAAAATAGTATCATTGTGATGGACTGATGGTTACTTAAATTACAAGGATGATATTATACCAAATTTATGTAATGGTCATTTACTTAAAGTAGTTAAATTGATAGTTTTTTTATTAAATCTTGTGCACCTATTGTTCTTTATTGTAACATCCGTTAATTTTATAAAAAAAATTACACTAATAGTCCTTTAAAGTTACATTGATAGTCTTTTTTTGTTAAAATAATTAGTGATATTAAACTAAAGGACTATAGATGTAACTTTTTTTTTAAATGACTACTAATGTATTGATAATACATAAAATTTTGGGATAAACCTCATGTATTATCCTTGCAATTAAAACAACTACCTTTCTAATTTCATCTAAATCTGGGCAGAACTATAAAATTACATATATGTTTAAAAACATTTAATCTGGGCAGAACTTTAAAGTTTTTATTGAACACGCATAAAAATTTTCTTTTTTATTTATTTCTTGGAATAGCAAATAAAGAAACAAAAAGAAGAATAAAAGGACGGTTTCTATTGGTCCAAAAATGACAACGAAAGATTCTTCAACTCTAGATAACGTAAGATTGTAACATGTGGAGTGAAAAGAAACACACAAATCAGCACATAAGTTTTATATTACAGTATTTCTATTGATTGCGTTTTACAATATACTCTCAAGAGGATGGGCTGGGCAAGCTGGGCAACCGCCCAGGGCCCCCAAATGTCAAAGGCCCCCTTTATTTTAGTAGTTTTCTATATATTTAGCCCAAAAAAAAATCATACCTTACTAGAAAGGCTAAAACTTAACACAAAATAAAAGTTGATTGATATTAGGGAAGGGTCCCATTTTATATTTTAAAAATGCAAGTTTATTTAGAGTTTTATTTAGTTGTTATTTTTATGTATTATGATTCGGAGCATGATTTGAAGCATATTAAGGGCCCCATTTTATATTTTGTCCCGGGCTCCAAATCGACTTAAGACGACCCTGATAACCAATATGTTAAAAGTACAGTGTTTAATATATAGTCGAAATTGCAGCGCACACAAAGCCATCCACCAACTAATTAATCTCATACTTCTATCGGTTTCGAAATAAATGATACACTTATAAGTACATGATTTTTGAGTCAAAATAAGGTAATAAAGATTAATAAAATTAATTTAGATAGTTAGTAGATGATGATTCTCACATAATTTAATTAAAGTGTGTTTAATGATATTTAAAAGTAATAATAAAGATAAATGTGTCATTCTACTTTATTAAATGAGATAGTTAGTGAGTGCTTTATCAGTTAAAAATACCTGGAGCTCAGTCGTGACAGGATATTCATCCATATCGACATAATTCTTATTAATGGAAGCCATAATTAGCTTATCGCATTCAGGCTCCATCCACGTCGTCACGAACGATGCCAGATTCAACCTCGGATTTCCGTCCAACATGAGCTCATCGTTAATTATCTGATACGCAGCCTCTTTAGGGATCGAACTTTCTGGCATCTTAAACCTGAAATCACCAAAATCAATCGCTATCAAATTTCACGTCAAAATTAAAGTTGGTTAGAGTTAATTTTTCAGATCTGGTAATTCGATCGGATATTGCACCTCGGGAGAGAAGTGCGAACGTATCGAGAAGCAAAAGTTGAATGTAGAGAGACATCGGAGTCCGATTGAACAGTCCTTGAGAGCACCATGCTTAGTGTGTCACTATGTGTTTTCTGTGCGTGTTTTTGTGTGTGTGTGATAGAGGGGGAGCAGCTGGATCATGTGGGAAAGAGGAGATTGCGGGTCGACCAATTATATAGCAGAAGGATACGCGGAGAAGACAGAGAGACGTTGTTACGGACCAAAGTTAAAAATAAAGGGGCTTTTTTGGAACATTTTAATATTATAAGGACTGTAGTGTAATAGATTGGTAACGGACTATTGATCGACTTTGGGAATATCTTCATTCCATTATTCCAATCCTTATGTATAATGATTTTGATGTTTGATTTTCATAGATACAACTTTAATATATAAAATTTCAAATTAAAATCATAGTAGGCGAAATAACAATTGATTATGACATGTTAAATTGTATTTTGAAATTTATAGATAAAAGTTAAGAGTAAATTATTTGTTTAGATTATTTATCAAGAGTATGTATTTATACTAGGGGTGTTCGTTTGGACGGTTTGGTTTTATCCGAACTAAATAGGTGAAACCAAATAAAGTCCGGTTTTCAAAAGTTCAAACCAAACCCTCCAAACTAATTTGAAAACCAAACCGATCCGAACCAAATAAGAATTTGGTTGGTTTGGTTTTATCCATTTGGTTTTTCCTTAAAATTTTCAAAATACTACAAAAGTATATAACATAAATAATATTAAGTTCGATATGTAAAATTTAAAATGATAAACTACTTTGTACATAAAAACAAGTCTAATTCATAGCTTGTGACATTTACAATCATATATGCAAAAATCTTGACATCAACTTTATCAAAAACTCCAAAAAGATTGATACATCGTCAACTGATACAATATAAAATGGAACAAGTGTTAGTATATAAATCAATTTACTATAAGAGATGTGAAGAAAATGAGTATCATAATTGATTACAATAGAAATCAACAAGTGTTAGTATATAAATCAATTTACTATTCGGTTTTTTTGAACAATCCAGTTTTCACAATGGAAACCAAACCCAATCCGAAATCCAAACTATTAATTTGGTTCAAGTCTAAACCGATCCAAAAAACCAAATAACCAATCCAAATAGTCCGATCCAAAATGTCCAATTGGACAATCTGGTTATATCCGAATAGTGAACACCCCTAATTTATATACTTACAACATTATTCATCACACACTTTTGTCGGATTTCATTCCAGAAAGAGTCTCTATACTTATTAGTAGATGTTTAATTGTCTACATTTTATACTTCTTATACCCCACATTTGACGAGATTATGTATCATTCTTGTATTTTTTTTGTTTAAAATCATGTCTTAAAGGATTTGAGATAAGAAACATTTAATGAAATAATTATAACATTTATCATTCATATAGGATAATGAACCAGTACATTATATAGGCAATGTTTTAAAAATATGGTTGAACCGGACGGTCGAACCGGAAAACGGGAAGATAGCCGGTTAGATTGAAGATTGTTGTTTGGTTGGAACCAGTCTGTTGGATATAATAATCTAGTTGAACAGACTGGTCGAACATAATAAACATGTTTTTCTATAATAATAAGATAACTATAAAAGTATTAGGTATGATGTTGGTGTTAAAGTTATATTAGATGGTTTTTGGTTTTTTAACATGGGTTTAAGTACACCCATGTTAAAGAAGGGTGGTATTAAAAAGCAAATGGTTGTTAAAAGATTGTTAAACATATACTAGAGACATTCAATATAATAAATAAATTTATAGGACTGATGTTATAATAATAAATAATATACACAGGCGTGTAATTTGATCTAATACATGTATTGTAATATCTTACAATCTTAATATGGAAATAAAATACGCAATAAATATTTTATTAAATACATGATCATGCCAACCCACCAACTCAAGATATACGTTTGGTGTCAAATTAATTAATTAACTAGCAATCAGATGACGAGAATGAAAACGATAACTACATCTACATGTACATGAACAAAAAAAATTAAATAATTGTTTTGAGATGAAATAATAAAACCTTTTATAATTGAATAGAAGATGATAATAATGAAAATGCTTTACTAAATTAGTAAATCACATTCTGAGAAATGTTATAATTATTTTAGTTTATGAGCTATATCTATGAGACATCTTGAATCATCAAATTATTACAAAACCTAAGAGCTTATTAAAATGTTAATAAAAGCCACTAGCATATTTGGACGGCCTATTTGTGGACGTAAATGGAAATAGAATTTTATTTTTAAAACTTTATTCCTCAACTAGGTACGTAGCTAGCTGTCCTGGTGTGTAAGAATTACAAGTAGAAAGTTATAAATTCATGCATAAAACCGATAGATTCGAGTTGAATAGATGTACTAATGTTTTCAGTTTTTTTTAAGCCGAGTTCTGTCTCAATTTGCGAGCCGACTAATCAGAGGGTGATCATGTGCTTTGCGGGTAGCCTGAACTCACACAAGTGAACATCCGTAGCCATAAAAGGTTTTTATTGCTCATAAGGATTAAATACGAGAATTCTGAAAATTTCATTACTTTGGAGATTAGATTATGTTTTAGTTCTTTTCTTATGAATTTCTATCAAGCACAACCCCCAAACCACCCCCCCCCCCCCCCCCCCCCCCCCCTAAAAAAAAAAAATTAAACGAGTAGTTAATCTTTAATGAGAACGAGTAGTTCATTTATAATGAGAACCTTATACAAAAACCCTTGTGCAAGTCAAAGTGTGTATACCTCGTGAATGGATTAAGCATCTAGAGGTATAATGATCGTTTTTCCATTATATGCTACTATGCTAGGTAGTTAATTATAATGAATTTTATATAATACTTTACTTTTATTCAAAATCCCCCGCCTGCTATCTGTCACTTCCTCCTTCGCCAAACTGAACCAAGAAACCCTATGACTCCATAGTCCGTACCAATGGTATCTCCAAACTGAATCTCATGGAGCACATGGTAGCACATGCCCGGTGCCCCTATTCAAAATTTTTTCCGATCACTATACTTCGTCGCGATTTAAATGTTGTTCGGCTACATCTTTTTTTTCTAATGACTATTGTACAAAAGAATTATAATTGAAATTATGGCAAACGTAGTATGTCCATAGTCAACAAACGTGTAGTTTATTCAGTAACGCTTGCTTCCAGAAATTCGTCATAATTTATGTTGATTTTTATATCAACGCTCGGTTTGGGCGATGTTAATTTGACCATTCGTCTTTTTTGTGAAAAACCAAAGTGTGTTCTTGGGTATGTTAATTTAGGTGCATTGTGGAGGATTTCAAAATAAAACGGTAAGTATATCAAATGTGTTAGGTATTAAAAATGAGTGAACTACATGGGTCTTTTAACATTTGGACATGTATTAAATGAGTTTTTAAATAAAAAGTTAAGATTGAGTTTATTAATATTTGTGTCTCTTAACCTTAATAAATATGATAATTAATTACAACATGTCACATATCATGTTTTGAAAAATGTAAAATGTTATTGTAAAAGGTAGAGGGTTATGTTAGTGGTCAAGTATAGAAGGGGTTGGTAATGAACCAATTAACTAATCTAGCTCAGTGGTGGATCGTTGGAGCAGTGGCGAGACGTGTTAGGTTCGATTCCTGGGGTTGGCGTTTTAATATTTTGGGTTAAGAAAAGATTAAGACATTGCCAAAAATGGCAAGGGGAGATTAAGACATTCCGTAAGTATGAATGTCCTAAATGCTTTATAAGGTATCCTGAGCTCCGTCAGGGCGTCCCTCACCGACATCACCTGGTCAGCGGGATCGTCACAACTCACAAGGGATGCATCTCTGTCACACCCCGCCAAAAATGTTGATTTGCGGAAGAACGGGATGTAACATTCATGAGTAACACAACTATGATTATTGCAAACATTTAATAGTTTTAAAAATGTATTAAATACTTGAAATAAGTATTATCCAAAATTTATATGTAATTGAAAAAGATTAAAACAAAAGTTAATGTTTAGAAATGAAAAAGACGTTCGTGGCATCTCGACAATATGCATGCTCATGATCCAAAGTCTAAGGACTCAATGCTTCTCCTAATTACCTGAAAAACATATATAAAACGATCAACAAAATTATTGAGTGAATCCACAGGTTTAATATAAATTTTGAAATACAAGGTTTTGTAAGCCAAACATGGCAAAATCGTATAGTAAAATGTTTTTGAAAATGATTTAAAATATAAAGTTTTGGTGTGCCAATCGGCATAAATTGTATAATAAAATATAGATTTGAGTTACCCAAAATGTATATGTGCTAACAAGGCGAAAATATGTGTGATGATAAGATGTTCGAAAATGATTTGATAATAAATAAATGTTGTAATAAAATTTGATAAGTAAAGACATGTAAGTAAATAAAATAGTAAGATTTTAAAGAGTAGTAAATATTGAAAATGCATGACTGATGTCCCCAACAGTTAGCTACGCCATTGAGTTAATATGCCGACCCTAAGCCCATAATCAAACTGCAACTCTAAATGTGATGTTTCTGTTCTCTATGATATGCACCTCCCTGGCGGTTGGGTAGAACCGTTAAGTAACAACAAAAATGTGGGAGGAAGAGTGTCAGCCAATGGTACCATCTGCATATCCAGGGCCTAGTCACAACTAGCTAAGATTATGGCATGTAAGCATCTACCTATGCACTACACCTACTTAGTCCGAGAATAAAGACTGTTTGTCATGGTTTGAGTAATGTATCATCACAATAAAAATAATGTAAGCATTTAATAAAAATAGTTGATATGTTTTTCACCCCAAATTTGTAAAGCAGTAAAAGTAAAGTAAAAAGGGGCTGTGGACTCACCTGATGCAAAGCTCCCAAAAGTGCAAATAAGCAAATATGCAGTTTTCAACCAAACAACTTCTAATGACCTAAATGCATAGAAGTAAACTTATGAGCGATATGTTGGTGACATTGTTGAATTGATATATATTTTAATACTTTTTATAGTATTTTACTAGTTTGGAAAGTAGTGTGCTTTGATCGACATACTAGTTACTTGTATTCTAGATAATTATAAAAAAAAATTTAGATTTAAATAACTACTATATTATTAATTAAATAAATATTGAATAATAGTACTTTTCTAAATTATCTATTTATTATCTATATTAATAAAAAAATTAAAATAAAAATTTAAAATACTTCAATATAATGAAATCTGATTTCAGTAAAATAAACGAAAGGAAATTTAATTTGAATCTCATTTATGGACTAACAACATGGGTTCGAGACAATGGGCTGAGATTTGACTGGGTTGGGCCGGCCATTTGGCCAAGGCCCACGACTGGGTTGGCTGGATCGTTCGCCGGGAGCTCGGGTAAATCACCGGCGACAGGTAAGGTGGCCGGGAAACATACTGAAACACATACTTATAGAATTTAAACTAAAAGTTTTGATGGTTATACCTTCGATGGAGAAAGACCGAGACAGCGAGAGAGATGGACGAGATGATATATACGAGGGGTTGCCGGACCTTCCAACGTTGACCGGAGATGCGTCTGAATTGCCGGAGATGCTTTCGCCGGGGTTACTGCTGCTGCGCCGGAGCACTGTTGCGTCGGTTCCTTGGTTGTCAGAAAATATGGAGTTCGTTGTTGTATCGCTGAGTTCTCCGAGAATGTCTTGCCGGAGAAACGAATAAGGACGGTGGGAGGGTTGTGGCTTGCCGGAATTTTGAAGAAAGAAGGAACAGGTTTGTATGGGCGGCTAACAGTAGGTTCGTAGGGTTTTTGATAGGGCTTTTGTAGAGTTAATGGTGTCTATTTATCATTGGTTAAAATAAATAGAATATTATATTTATAAAATCATGGTTTGGTTAAGGGGAGTGTGTACGAAAATTTGTGTACAGTGGAGTATTCTAAATTTTGTATATGATTTATTTCATGTACATCGGTATATGTGAATCCTGTTATTTTTGCCTAATAAAATATTTTTATTGGGGTTTTACTCAGTTTTATATTGTGATCATTTTATGACTAAAATTTATTAGTTCAGATTTACATATGATTATTCTCAGTATTTTCATATTATTCCGAGTGCTAAATGTTAATTGTTTAATTACTCGATAAAGTGTTTAATACTTCATTTTTCATAGTGATACATTTGGTCCATTTAAATAATAAAATTCTGACCTTTTATTCTATTCATAATTATGTTAAGTCACCAACTCGCTAAATGACTAATTTAACGATGCAAATAACTGACAATGCACATATAATAACATGTACAAACGTGACATGATTTCTAGGGTTTCATAAACTTAAATGCAACATAATAGATATCACAAATGATATTAGGGTTTTTCATTAGACTTAAATGTAAATAAATGCTTTCATAAATTGAATTAGGGTTCTAGTACACTATTAGGGTTTCAATAAATGCGAAATAAATATCTGAATTTTAGGGTTGTCACAATCTCCCTTGATCTTCTCATTTTTTATCCACGTAAGGATGCTACTGCTAGCGAAAATTTTTTACTTCTACCCCAAGGGACAGTGTTAGACGTTTTGGTTTAAATATGTAATATAATAAACCATTGTTAACGACCAATTCGGTCATATAAGAACCTTCGATTTGTAATATGGAAATGGTTACATGAGACATACTGACAGTCTGACATTGCCACCACCATTTTGCAACCACTAAATGTAAACCCAAAACAAAGATATTCAAAGCCAAAACATCATTATTCCTATTCCTATTCCTACATATATACAATCCTCATACCAGTTTACTGTTCATAAGAGATTTCCAAAATAACCCTTAAAGTTTCAAATAATTATATTATGCTCTATAGAGGTTTCAATAAATAGAGATTTTCAATTAGAGACTTCAAGGAAAAGAGGTGAAAAATGGAACCGAGTTAACTGCCATAGCCACTACTTTTTGTATTCATTTTTTATTACTCTGCCAAATTAATAGATTTTCAACTTTTGCGTTTTTTCTTCACCAAATTACATAACTAACCCCTCGGATTGAACTTTGTTTTTCCCATTAGTTCTTATTAGTTGATTTACACAATTATCATTCATTTTAATATATTTCATTTGCATAACTATAAGGTTGTGTTTCAAACATATTTAAACATCTATTTATTATTCATCAATAAACATATGTTTTGATCCCCGCATGATATACTTTGTACAAATTAAACAAGTAGCTAGATAATATATATTGGAAGAATTTCTTTTATGTCCTTATCAAATTTAGAAATTATTTTCACATCCTTTCAAAAACTATAATCTTTTTATATTCTTTTAAAATTTTAGTTAGCTTTGCATCCTTCTAAACATTTAAAATTATCATTTATGTCCAAAAACATATTTTGATATTATATTATATCATTATAATATCAATATTATCAAATTCATATATTTAGAAAATTACTATATTACTCTTAATCTGTCAAAACCTAAATTAAAAGTCTACCTACTAATGTAACTAAATCACACTAATTAAACGGTAAAATATTAAATTAACATAAGAAATCACCCTAAATTAAAAATTATATTTAGATTTAGTCACATAAGAAATTACGTTTAAAAACCCGCAACAACGTGCGGAGAACCACAATCCTCGTTATATAACAATAAACAAACACCAAATAGGCAGAAATACATTTAAAATAAAAAAGAGGGAAAGAAAGTCAAACGTAAATATAAAAGGAAAAAACATTAAGCAGATAAAATAAAAAAAAACTCCTAAAAGAATAAGAAAAACGAACAAATTGTTAACCAAAGGGGAAAAAGAAGGGGTAGCATCTTCCACCATGATGGTGAGTAACCGAGTAAGAAGGATTTTAAGAAAAATGATGGAATGAGACAAGGCCGTAAACGAGTCAAGCTAAGCTCGAGCTTAACTTAACTTACTTTGGCGAAGCCCGAACTCAACGAAGTCTTAATAGGCAACCTCGAGATAAATTAGAAAATTATTAGCTTTTAACAAGGGATGCTAGTATGCTTCTGCTATTAAAAAGAACAATGATTATGACTTCATCAAAACGTCACAATATATTAAAACAATGACCAAAATATAATTCACCAAATCTCAAACTAGTGCCAGTTTAGATTTTTAAAATCAAGAAACCAATCTATCATTTATGTACTTTAAAGTAGGGATGGCAATAATGCGGGTTGGGTCATAAACGGGTTGACTTGTTTGGGTTTGCGAGTTGAAAATCCCAACCCAACCCAACCTTTTTATCTAAACGGGTTGAGATATTCAACCCAACCTATTTATTAAACGGGTTGGATCATAAACGGGTTGACCCAATATAACATCAATTCACTAAAAAAACAAAAAAAAAAACACACATAATTAAACACTAAAATACCAAAATAAGTTGATTAGTTGCAAAATAGTGAAATACAAATAAAAGTTAACAACTACTCCATAGTTTTTGTTCAAAATACTAAAAGTTTTCCAAGAAGATAAATACTTGACTCATATTATGTGTATGCCAGATTTCAAATTATAATATACATTATATTATGTATTTAAAATAAATAAATAAATAAATAAATAAATAGTAATATATTGTATTATATTACGCATTTAAGATATATATAATATTTAAACGGGTTGACGGGTCATAAGTGAGTTATAAATTTGAACCCAACCCGACTTGTTTTATGACGGCTTGTAAACGAGTTGACCCGTTTACAACCCACGGGTTGAGAGTTATGACCCAACCCGCTAATTTCGGGTTCTAAATGAGTCGAGTTTAATTTTGTCAGCCCTACTTTAAAGTAACTAATAATTAAATCCTCGCAAAAAAGGTTAAAACTGTGAAGTCACATGGGTTGAAATCAATAACTAGGGGCGGTAATAAGTTTGGTTTGTTCATAAACAAGTCGACATGTTTGAATTTGTGGGTTTAAATTTCAATCCAACCCAACATATTTAGCTAAACGGATTGAATTTTTCATCTAAACATATTTATTGAACATGTTTGGATCATCAACATCTTGACTTGTTTAAAACTTTCGCAAATTTACTTGTTTACTAAACAAGTTGCAAGTATGTTGACCCATTTAAAAATCATAATATACAAAATTAAAAAAAATACATATATTTTAGTAGTTAAATAACAAAATAAGATGAATCACATGTGAAATGAACGTGCAAGATAATAAGATTTAGGGAGAAGAATCGCGATGGAGAAAAACGCAAATCTTATAAGAAGAGAAACGAATACAAAGATAAGAATATCAGGTGAAGAAACAAGACAAATGAATCATCAAAACTCAACAGATTGTTGTATATGAGTTGTAATTAATCTAAACTCACTCAACCTGTTTATATGACGGGTTGTAAACAGGTTGACCTATTGATGACTCATGTCAAAAATTACAACTTAATCCGCTAATTTTAGATTCTAAATAGGTTGGATTTACATATCAGATTGAATTTTACAAGTCCTATCAATTACGGCAGAAAGTTCAAAATAATTGATTATCCAGATCTGTTGCACTACTCAGACCCATAAAAAGCAGTCATACTGGTCCTACATAGCAACAATTTTTTGTAGCCTAGTTGCATGGCCATCGGCCCAACATCCTACCGACACATTATCAATTACTAGCAGGGTACCCGCGCAATGCGGCGACGGGTACCCTGTGTAACTATATTTTGTGGTTAGCAAATGTTATTCGGTTACATATTTTTTCTAACGATAGTAGGATACCCACGCTATGCGTCAAAATATAGAGATTAGGAAGAAGATGGTGGCGAGTCGTATCAAGGTTAGTGGTATCTAAGACGCGATAAGAATTTGAATACAAGCAACTAACTTGTTATGAGTAGATACATCCTTAATGGCTCATTTCATCATCTACATTTCAACATAATGGCATGAAATTAGTTTTCAAACATATAAAATAAAAAATAAACTCACTCCTATTTATGAAATACCACCGAATTATTTCTACTTTCCACAAAACGTCTTCAAAATTCAAAAATGACAACAAATCATGATCAATAGTCCCGCCTCAACTGAACAATAAGAATACAAATGTTCATTTGTTCAAAACTGGACATGGACTAAACCAAAACAAAATAAAAAGCAGTTCAATCTCAAACTCAACAAACTCAAAAATAAATCAGACATAACAAAACATCTAAAAGTTTGAAATTTGTAATATAGCATTAATTTTAATCCTTAAAAGTTAAAACACCATTAAGTTTTCCATAAATAACATAACAGTGAAGCAAAATAAATATTCCCGAGATAAAATCTATAAGAAAAATACAATGCTCAGACTCAATTATATGCAATTGTCTTGCTAATCAGCCACCAAATGTAAACAACTTGAAGGCCACTTGCAAGATCCAGTAAAATGTACTCTGCAATTGTGTACAAGATTGTCCTTGTTTGTGTGTTCTCATTTGGTGGACCAAAACAGCCTTCAAAAAATGACAATATAGATGGAATCTTTGTAGTCCAGAATTAATCTGATGCATGATCAGAATACAAAATCTGAGAATTTTCATAGATTTTTTTTGTTACAAAAGCATAATACAATTCATATAGCATTCAAGGATAGAACTGGTTCATAATCGCACACATATATCTTGAATTTTTTAGAGGAATTCAGGTCGTTTTTATGGGCACCAGCCAATCTGCTCATTTTACAACCTCTAGTTACAGGGTTAGCCACATCAACCAATTGAATCATCTTTCTTTCAATCTAGCGCCAATACTATAAAAGCTTCCTTATTCCCCCGGATTGCAGCCCAATGTAAAGTTGTACAGCCTAAAATTTTACAAATTAACACACTGAATCATAAATAATATAACATTTCAATACTAATTTAAAATTTAAACATATATATATATATACTCTACATCTTTGTCTTGGCGGCTTCTATACACATCTTTTAGTGATCCAATTGGGACACAAAACATATACCATAGATATTCTAATAAATCAGTTACCAGAAAAAAGGACATAATCAGATAAAAAACTTCAATCTCCTTCGAAAAATGGAACATCGGTTGGAAAACTATTGTGATCAGGTCCCTAATTTTCCCAACCAGCCTTTCCTTCTTGCAACTTTCCGCAAATCTTCCATCCTAAAAAAAGGTATATTTTTTTATTAAAAATTGCTATTGAATTGATATAATTCATGTGGATCTAAATTGTGGATAAAATCAACAGATTCAAAAGAGTTCGATATTCAACTGACCAAATACACATCGAGATCATGCAGACTCAGAATAAAAAATTATATCATACTTAATAAACAGGAAGCCAGTAACGTTATATCAAAATGCAAGCATACAAAAGTAGGGGTGGCAATTCCTGACCCGACACGAAACCCGACCTGAAACCGACACGAAAATAAACAGGTTTGGGTTGAGGTAAAAAATAATTGGGTCAGTCTCGGGTTGAGTCAGCTGACCCGTTTATTAAACAGGTTAGGTTCAGGTCAATGATAATTTAAATGGGTCGAGCCGCCAACCCGTTTAATTATTAAAATATATTTTAAAAAATATATATTTATACTTAATTTTTAGTTTACTAGTTAAAACGTAATTAATAGTTAGATAAAAATTAATAATGTTATCTAGTAATTTGGTGTTTAGTATTTTGTTATGAATTTGTGTAATAATAACAGCATTTTGACCTGTTTGACCGGTTTAACTTGTTTGACCTGATAACCTGTTTACCCGTTTTATTAAATGAGTTATATGGGTTAGGTTTGGGTTGAAGTTAAACAGGTTAGGGTTGAGATATCTGACCCGTTTATATAAACAGGTCGGTTTCGGGTTGAACGTTTCTGACCCGCCAACCCGCGAACCCGAACCCGTCAACCCGAACCCGACCTGAATTGCCACCCCTATACAAAAGGAATCAGAATGCACCTTAGTTAGTCGTTGAAAGTGAGACTTATGACCTAAATTAGCCCCAATTTCCTATTCAGAAGCACACATATTAAGCAAAAAACACAAAAAGGACCTAATTTACCCATAGTTTGTTCACAGGATTGTCAGAGGTCGGGATATAGGAGGTCGGAGGTATGCGTGAATGCTTCTTGAGTTTTGAGAAGTGAAGTCCCAACGCAAACGTATTGAAAAGAATCGAAGCTCACAGCAAAGTATTAAAGCTCGGAGGTCAAGGCAAGCAATTAATGTCTGCGTGGGAATCGAAACGGCAAGGTATTGAAGGGTTGTACAACACCCGATGCAAACTTAATCTGTTTCCCAAACCTTTTCAACTTTCTTACTCGCATTCCTGATCGAGTACGATGGAATCGAGGAGTTTGAACGAATACAACCCTAATACCTAATTTCGTTTTTTAATTTCAGTTTTGAAAAGGCTGAAAGGTTTGGTGGGCCGATACTTAAAGGGTTAAAAGAGTTGTGTTTTCGGTAATTAACGCAGCCATGGGCTAGCGCAATTGGTTAGTTTGTTGGCATTTGACCTGCAGGTGGTGAGTTCGAATCTTGGGTTGTTTATTTTTTAGCAAAATTTGAAAATTCCGAAAATGGAAACAGTTTGGCTGAATTTTTCAGCTACTATTTAGGGAAATATCCTAAATGCTTTATAAGTAGTAGAGATAGAGATTCTTTTCTAAATTATATAAATTCCCAATTAGTTGATCAATAATCACCAATTGCATTTACAATATTACTCATCAATTAATAAATATACACTAAAGAGTTTATAGCCCAGCGGTATCTAGTATGTATGCTATCCTATATTGTTGTGTGTTCAAATCCTAGTATGGATAAAAATGTGTAGAATTAGGGTGTGTTAGTCACTAAAAAAAAAGTAAATTACACGGATGGTTCCTGTGATTTATCAAAAGTTTTGGATTTAGTCCCCAAGTCTTAGAAATTACACGAATGGTCCCTATAGTTTGAAACTCGTAATGCTTTTGCTCCCTAACACTGACCTTCGTTAGAATTTACCGTTAAACTTTTTTAAATTACAATTTTAACCTTTCATATGTATATTTTTTAAAAACAAAATAAAAGGCAACCACTAGCACTCATCCCGTCTTCTTCTATCTCTTTGAGGTGCTCTTTCTCTTCGCACGTCACCCAACCCCAACCTAACCATGAACACACTCTCTCTCTCCCTAACACCACTATTTCCATCGTGACTAGTTACTGTCTCCGATCGAGGGCTATGTTTATCTTTGTGAGAAATTACCGATAGAGGGTTTAATTTCAAGAATTGCAGGTTTTGATTATGACTTCTGATTTGAAAATTGCAGGTTTGAGTGTGGCGATTGAATACAAATATGTGTGAATTTAACAACATAAATCACACATATTTGGAATATGTAAATTTGAAATATCTAGTAATCGGTTGACTTAACCATGTAAAACATGTTTGGATTAATAGGGGCACAGTTAACAAATCAAAGCCCTATACGGCTATACCTTTATAGTAACTTTGCATGAAAATTCGCTGTAGATTGATTTCAGACAAAAAGAGATTAAAATGGAGAAGAAATTGGATTTTATAGGCGGGGCTTTATAAAAGGATAAAGGGTGTTTTAGTCATTAAAGAAAATTTAACAGTTAATTTTAACATCTTAGTAATAGGGATCAAAAGCATGACAAGTTTCAAACCACAGGGACTATTCGTGTAATTTCTGAGACTTAGGGACTAAATCCAAAATTTTTGACAAACCACATGGACCATCCGTGTAAGAAGAGAGCCAGTCAAGTGATATTAGAAATTCTTAATATATTTTAGTTTTGTTAGTATAATCTTATTTTGCTTGAAATAATTCTGAATGTAATGTTTTTTGTTTTAGTACAGTGCATGTTATTAAAGAAAGAAACAACTTATCTAAAATATTTGTTATCTTTTTCATTTATAACATGCCATTCGACAACAACATTCTCATCCATTTCCTCTAGGCCTCTCTCTTCTGGCCATTCTTCACCGCAGTCCATCTCAACTATGCTCGCATTAGAAAAAGTCATAGGGTACCCGCCGCCGCATTGCACGGGTACCTGGCTAGTATTTATTAATTGATCAGTAATATTATAAAAGCAATGAGTAATTATTGATTAATATACAAATTTCTTGGTTTTTGAATAATATGAAAATGAAATGATAGAAATGAAAATTATCACTAAATTTATTGTAATTAGTTACAGAAAAAATTATTTTTTAATGAAAGGTGTAGGAATACAGTATATCAACTCTTAAGAGCTTAAAAGAGTATGATGTAGGTTTAATAATGTTTATATTAGTAGAGATATGTGTATGTTATCCTTAATTATCAAAAATATGGAAAGTATCAAAAACATTGTATAATTTAACAGTTAGTTATCTAAAAACTCCAATCCAATGCATATGTCAAAATCTTCATTATCAGAAAACTTTTTTACGAAAACAAGAAAAAAAACCATTTATTATGCATATTTCAATTAAAACTAATTAACACTCTTGGCTACAGTCTACAACTAACGTGTAAATGCTCAGCAGTGCAAAGGAAGATGGAAGAATTAGATGCGAGTATCATTTGATTGAATTTTTTTTTAACAGCAAAAAAAAAACAACGGGTCAAGTTTCGGCATTGCTATCACCCTTAAGAGGACCTTCAACTAACATAAATAAAAACTTGAGTCTAGCAAAATGCTAGACTAAAAAACAAAGTACATTACAAAGGGTTTCTTAGCCAATCTACCCACGGAATCTTAAATTTTTGATTTCGGTGAGAAATCCAAGAAAAGGAAAACAACTTTATACTATCAACTATATCGGCCTTACGCATTTTACCATTGTCAAAAATTACCGCAAATCTATATCTCCAAATCACCAAACACGTCGTAAAACTGATTGCATGCATTTTGGTCTTCTTAAAGTTACTATTTGGAAGATCATCACAAATCGCCCACCATTGAACAAACGAATCGCATGCCCAACTCTCCAAACCACACCATCTATAAACTGCCCTCCATACTTGACTGAATACATAGATGTTAACCGTTTTGAATTCGAAAATAAGTAACATATTTGATTGAAAGACTCGTAACATATCTTATTATGCGTTGGAACATTAATTAAGACATGTGGGATTCTTCAACTTTGTTATTATTCAATTTATAACATAATGTTAATTAAAACTTGAATAAATTTTTAACACTTTGTATTATTACTGGTTTAAGAATAAATTTTGTTTTGTAGATATCTGACAGGTCGTAGACTATCGAGAAAATAAATGTCTTAATTACACCTATTAGCTAGGACAAGTAAGGGTCGAATCCACTGAGTAGCTTAGGTTAGCAAACTATTTATTAATTGATTTAAAGGAAAATTTGGAAGATTTACTGATAAAACTAATTAAACTTGTAAATTAAATAATTAAAAGAACTATAAACTAAGTAAAATTATAAACTAACGAAACTACTAAATTTTAGACGGAAAACTATAGGATACGAATGTAATCACTACTAGTTTTGGAATCAATCTTTTCTCTAATGTCACAAAATATGATTATTTTACTTAATTTAGGGTAGTCGGGTTTCATAGACAAAACCGTTAATATCTATTCTACTAGACCAAATCTGGGCACAAATTGTGTGAGTCGGCACCAATCGTCTATAGCATCACAAAGGGTGGTTAAGCACGATCGGTCCAACCACAACAAAGTTGTCTTACACTTAATCTAACAAAATATATAAAAGTTGTAATTACGGAAAATAATTAATAATCATAGCGCACCAAATCAACGTAAATACATAAACCACCTAAATTGTTCAAATAATTTTATAATATTCATGCATTAAAGAAAAAGATCAAAACCTACTCCTAATAGTGATCACAATAAATTTAGCCTAACATGGTAAAGAAAATCAAACCAAACATATTAGAAGAATTCATCTCTCGCCGGCTACTTTTGTTGAATGTATTCGTCCGTTCGTCCGTGGCTCCTTTTTCTCTCCAAATATTCGTAGGTATCTCCTCCTTTTTATAATATGTGACAACTGACTTTTCTTTTGTGATAAACATGAGCTCTCAATTCAAATTCATTATTTGTGTAAATCTAATTGATGACCATATCCTATTCCGACTTTACCCATGTGGTATTTAATTTTCCTAGGCTTCTTTTCTTCAAATGACATGCCCTCCAATTTAAATCCAAATTGGCAAGACCCAATTATTCTCGTGAATAGCTGCTTCCAATTAAACGCATACGGACTTAATTAAGTTTCAAAATATGCAAGTTGATATAATATAACTTGGCTAGATTAATTCTCAATTTTGTGGCTATAGTTAACTTCTGACTTTTTTGGTTAACTTGATCAAATTAACTCATTCTACGCTCCGACCTACAAAATAATAAAACTTGTCAAAGTAGCATATTTAATAATGTATCGGTACCTTTATGAAGCAAATAAAGTACATTAAAGTGTAACATAAAATGTACCGATCAATATCAAAATGGATATCTAATTCTATTAATATTATAATTGATTGTAATGAAACTCATTTTTTATATATAAATATATTTTTACAACCAGTGATTTTTAAACTTTGTTATTATTCAAATTTATAACGTAATGCATTTTATTAAAACTTGAATAAAATTTTAACACTTTGTATTGTTACAGTTTAAGAATAAATTTTGTTTTCTGTATATACAAATTGATATTTATTATTGTATTAATATTGTAATTAATTCCAATGAACTCAATTTGTATATATAGGTGATTTTTAAACTTTTTTATTATTCAAATTTATAAAGTAATGCATTTAATTAAAACTTGAATAGTTTTTTAACACTTTGTATTATTACTGATTTAAGAATAAATTTTATTTTCTAGATATAGGTATTGATGTTTAATATTGTAATTAATTGCAACCTCGAAATTGAAACTCATTTTTTATATACAATGTAGAGTTTTTTAACACTTTGCATTGTTACTGGTTTAAGAATAATAGTTTATAACCCGTGATAAATCACGGATGACTTATAAAATAATTCATAATGTTTTCATAATATTTTGCTTTTTTAAAAATGTTTTACTCATTGAATATTTCGTATCTTTGAAATTATTTCATAGTTACAAATAATTTCATATTTTTCAAAAACTTCAACTATATAGATTACAAATTTACAATATAAGTAATATAGTAACAAATAAAAACTCTCTTTTGTTATCAATGTGTATAAAGCGGCAATAGAACACATGACAAAACTTGAAGAATATATTAAAACTCACCCGGCCAATTTTCCACCTTTAGAATGCATGACAGAACTTGAATTAATAGAAGTGCATCATCCTGTCAATAAAAGTCCCTCATAAATTAATAAATTCTCATTTTTGAACCAAATAATAATAAAAAGTATTAATAATAAATAACATTGCCAAAACATTCTTCAATCACACATCTTACTCCTCCTTAAAGCATTTAGGTCTTCTAAGTTTAAAAGGTCTTAATCTTAAACTTAATCTTAAATTTCTACTTTGAGAAACATTTTAAACACCACAAAATAAAAAAATATTGCTTAGCGGATTCGAACTCAAGACCTTTTGCGAGTACGGACTGTGTGTTAACCAATTGATCTACTTGATACTTTGCTTTATCCCAAAAAAACATCAAACATAACGCATAAACTTAAAACTCCCAGTTAATAATTTCTTTTTCTGTGTGACAATTTAGTTACGGGTACCCACCGCCGCATTGCGCGGGTACCCTGCTAGTAAGGTAAATACATGCAACTATGCAAGGATTCCTAAAGTAACCGTATTAACTTTTTCGAAGGTTATTAATTCCTTAAAAATATCATATTTGCTAACACATCTGATTATTACAACTTTAAACAACAGTAGAAAATCAATATACAAACCGTTTTGATTATCATATTATGATTATCGAATATGATATAATGACTTTCAAAAAGCATCTAAAATGATAACAGAATGCAAATGATACCTGTTGAATACATGACACTCAGAAGCTTTGTTCAAAAACGTCATTAAAACCTTAGTCCTTACCTAATTAAATATACCAAACATATTTCTGAAATTTTTGATATTATAACTTACCTAATTAAATATATACCAAATATATAAAGATAATATTTAAAACCTTTCTTTTTTGGTTAAATGTCTACATAAAGATACATAATATTGGTTACCATATATATATATATATATATATATATATAAATATGCAGTGAATTCGAATTGTAGGCTAATGTTACGTGTGATGAGCTGGTAGCCTAGTCATCTTGAATTATGACGTCATTATGACGTGGAAAGAGTGACATGGCAAGATTTCAAAAACGTTTTCTTTTATTATATATAAAAATTTTTATTTTCTGGATATAAAAATTGATATTTAATATTGTAATTATTTGCAACTTCAAAAGTGAAACTCATTTTTTATATACAACGAGGCAGCATGACCCGTGCGATGCACGTGATTTGTTAACGATCATGAGTTGTTAATATAAACCGCAAAGTACGAACAAAGCAAAATGTGCCGGAGAAAAATGTAAAGTAAATAAACATGAGTACTTAAAATAGCACAAAACAAAAAATGTTATTCATAATACATAAGTGTTGTGACTCTCGATAGTGCTACATAGAGTTGTTTGTGACTGAAAACAGGAGTAGTTTCCCTGAAAAAGTAGGTACAAACATACAGATTAGCAAGAAGTGAAGAAAATTAAAATGGGATTGGTTAATGTTACCTTTTCATTAATGTTATGCACATCCCATTTGCGACAAATAATTAACACAATGGGCTCGCGATCGCCTTCCTTGAGTTGATTGAGGGTGTAGTGGACATTTGGTTATTTGCTGAGTTCGACATAAACTTGGAGTAGTTTTGTAATAGCAAAGTAGAAAGCTTTAGTAAACCCTTTTTATATGTGTGTAGGATATGGTGGAAATTTAATGCCCAAATGTATTTTTTTTTTCGCAAGAATTCGTTTGGTATATAGTTAATGATATCTAAACTGAATACGTCGGTTTTTCTATTGCCATTATGGGTTTCTATTGCAAATACGTTTCTTAATATACTTAAATGATTTACGTTTCTTAATGTACTTAAATGAATTCATTATGAGTTTCGAAATTATAATACATGAATGCATGCATTAAATTACACATACGTTTCTTTGTATGTAATAAAACGATACATGAATTCATGCATGTATGTAATGGAACTATAACTAACAATTACTTCTTGTAACTCTAACAAATGAAACGTATTCATGAATTACTCTTGTAATTAAACTTCGAATTATTGTGGACGGTTCAATTATGCATTGCGGATTAGAGATGCAAACGGGTACGGGTAATAGCGGGTACTGCAAAATCCGTACATGTACCCGACCCGTTATTCTCATACCCGTACCCGGTCAAATCCCCGTCGGGTTCGGGTAGAAAAATCCCCGCCGGGTACGGGGAACCCGACAGGTACCCATTCAATAAAAAAATTAAATAAAATAGCTAAAACATTTAATACTCTTAGTTCGTTCAGGCTTATTTCGTTCAATACGTAATGGACTAACGGTAGACGGACAAGATTTTAAGCATTATTAGATTGGGCTAATGAGAGATTAAGAGTTGGGCTAAGTTTGTGAAGTGACTAGTGGGCTAAACCTGTATTAAAAAATTTCACATTAGTATATATATTCGGGTCGGGTATAAACGGTGCGGGTATTATAAAACCCGTACCCGACCCGTACCCGCTCTCGGGTATGAAATTTAAACTCATACCCGACCCGTTACCCGCTTAGACGGGTAATACCTGCCCCGTAAGACTCGGGTACCCGCGGGTCAAATTTGCATCCCTATTGCGGATGGTTTCCTTTGTAATTGACTTAAACACCACTTGCCGATGGTTTCTTTTGCAATTGACTTAAACACCACATTTAATGTCAAGTTCAAACTTTTAACGCATATAGACTTCGAATTATATTTTATGGACGATTAATTTCATTGCAAATTTAATAGATGGTAATAAAACTACATATCCATGAAACTCAATTTTAATGATAATATGGATGGATATAGATATAGATATAGATTTATAACGTAATGCATTTAATTAAAACTTACATAAATTTTAACACTTTGTATTTTTATTGGTTTAAGAATACATTTTGTTTTCTAGATATAAAAATTGATATTTAATACTGTAATTAATTGGAACTTCAAAATTGAAACTTAAAACTCAATTTTTAATTACCATTAAATTAAATGTTTGATAAAAAGAAACTCAACCACTTATGGTTTATTAAATCCTTCTTTTAGAATTTAATGAAAAGTATTTTTTTCTAGACATATATGGATTGTAAATGAATTATTTTGACACTACATTTATTAATGAAAGAGACAGGTGTATAATTGTGATTGCTAATCTTGCCTATAAATAGTATCACACACATCTCCAAACATATCATCTAATTCCTAATTTCCCATCATTTAACAACCATGAATACTTAAAACTCAATTTTTAATTACCATTAAATTAAATGTTTGATAAAAAGAAACTCAACCACTTATGGTTTATTAAATACTTCTTTTAGAATTTAATGAAAAATATTTTTTTCTAGACATATATGGATTGTAAATGAATTATTTTGACACTACATTTATTAATGAAAGAGACACGTGTATAAGGTCTCTCCCAACAGTTAGCCGTCAGTAAACCCATCAGTAGCGCCACGTCAGCACATCCTTACTGACACGCTACTGACACGGTCGTGCCAACCATAACCCATCACTAACACATCACTAACCCTTAAAATATTACATTTAACCCCCTCCCCACACACAAAAAAGCTACTGACGCACAGTGTATCACGTCGTGGTGGAGACGTGTTTCTGTTGACGGGCTTAGTGACGGGGCGGTGCCAAAGGCATCACCCCCGACGGGTGTTTGACGTGCTCCACGACGGAGCGTTGGGAGTGTTCTAATTGTGATTGCTAATCTTGCCTATAAATAGTATCACACACATCTCCAAACATATCATCTAATTCCAACAACCATGAATACTTAAAACTCAATTTTTAATTACCATTAAATTAAATGTTTGATAAAAAGAAACTCAACCACTTATGGTTTATTAAATACTTCTTTTAGAATTTAATGAAAAATATTTTTTTCTAGACATATATGGATTGTGAATGAATTATTTTGACACTACATTTATTAATGAAAGAGACACGTGTATAATTGTGATTGCTAATCTTGCCTATACATAGTATCACACACATCTCCAAACTTCATATCATCTAATTCCTAATTTCCCATCATTTAACAACCATAAATACTAGAATTATGTTTATTGTGTTCATTGCAGTGGTGGTTCTCCCAACATTATCCACTGCTAGAGTATTCCCAACAAGATCCTTAGTTGAATCCGACGATGATACAACGATCCTTCAAAAAGTTTTCATCGGTATGGAATTAGGCATAAATGATGAAGACATACCTCTTTTAGTTGAGGGTGCGATTTCACCATCAAATGCACCAGAACCTACTCCAGTCCCTGAACCTTCACACAAGCACAAACACAAGCATGCACATGATCACGAACATCATCACAAACATGATCATGAAGATCACCATCACAAGCATGAGCATAAATCTCATCACCACAAGCATAACTCACACCAAGATTCACATGCAATGGCACCAAACTCTTCTGTATCGGCACCTGCACAATCACCAGAATCTTTCGAGATGTGGATGTATTGATTTTGAACCTAAAAGAGCTATATTATTTAGTTGTATCAGAAACTTTCCTAATTTATGAAATATAATTGATGGCTTGTTTTTATTATGTCCTTATACTCTTGATTTACATCCCTATGTCTTTTGAAAATGTTATCCGTTTATTGGTATTACCTTTTCTAAAACCATATATTCGAATTAATAAACTGAACAAACGTACCTAGTTAAATGACGCGTTATTATCAAATGCCCGAAGAATACATCTATAATCTCTAGGGGCAAAGGTTAATAAACATTATATCAACGTTAATGGTCTTTGAACCCAAGACTTGTAGTCTAGTGGTTATTGTGGAAAGAGTAAGGTGTTGTTCAAGCCCTACAGGTCATGGGTTCAAGTCACGTTGTGGACAATAAGTGTAGATTAGGTGTCATTAAAAAAAAAGGTTAATGGTCTCTGACCTCATATTATTTCTATAATAAGAATCATTATGTTTGCCCTTGCATTCATCTCTAAAAATCGTATTTCTTAACTGTTTATAAACTATCTAGAAGGGTAAAACTAGTAATGTGCAACAAAATTAAGGGTAAAACCAATCATTGATATTGAGTGATATTTATACAAGAAAGTTTATCTTATACTTCCTACATTTGGAGTTTTATGAATTTTGAATCAAAAGATTAAAGTATGGTTAAAATATATTAAAATTGATAGTTAATGGATGATGGGTCCCACTTTTCTTGAATAAAGTGATATTAATAATGTTTAAAAGTAAAGGTAAGGTTAAAAAGGTAATTCTACTATATTAAAGTGGAGAGTTAGTGGATGATGTGACCCACTTTTTTTTATACCAAATAAGGTAAATTTGAAAGTGTATAACTTATTACTAGCCGGGTACCCGCGCAATGCGGCGGCGGGTACCCTGTATAACTACATTTCGTGGCGAGCAAACGTTATTTTGCAGTGGCGGGTAGCACTTGTAACTATATTTTGAGCAAAGACAGTAGCCAAAATTTGAAACGGAACTGACCCAGAACTGACGGTTCCTAAAATCAAGGTAACGTACTAAGCGATTCTAGTATGTAATTAATAAACCGATAGCCTCCGGGTAGCCGCCGTTCTAGAAAATGTTACACGTTAAATCCAAAGAATTTGAATTTTTTAATTCATTGCGTACAGCCTCGATGAAGTCTATTTTATTGGTATGTAGGAAAATTTATTTATTAAAAAGAATAAGAGACAGTAAAAGTTGAAGTGAAGATGCAATGGGGGCATCAAGGGGCAAAGTTATCCGGTATTTAAAAACAAGTTCTTTCATTATTCATAAGTTTTCTTAGAACCACAAGATCTAAACAACATTCCATATGCAAGATGACAATTGGAATACCATTGAAAACATCTTTAATAGCATGTGTATGTTTAGCTAAGAGACAACAAATTCCATGGTGACTCGGTTAATCAAGCTCCTTATAAGAGTCTGTAACGACCCGAAATTGTAAATAAATAAAATATGTAAAAATATGATAATTATGGATAAATCATATAAAACACGTGGAAATTGGTTTCGTGTCGTTTGGACACCGTATGAGAAAGTTATGGGCGAAACCGAGCCGAGACAAGGAACGAAAACTGCAGCCCTGCTGCACGGGGGAGTTCGCGACGCGAACGATGGTTCGCGATCGCGAGTGGTCGACAGGGATTTTAGGGGTTTGACCGATCGGAGTTCGCGAAAGGGTTCGCGACCAGTTCGCGAACGCGAAGTACCAGTCACGGGAAGTTCGCGAACGCGAACTATGGGTTCGCGACGCGAACTTAGCAGACAGCATTTAAATTCGGGATTTCAGCCATAAATGCATAACAAAAAACCTAGTTTTTCTCTGTTCAAGCTTGTGAACGATTTTGGGTGTAAAGCATCATTTGGAGCTGATTTCTTCATCAAATCTTGTGATTCTTCACTCCTAGTTGAAGATTTAAGGTATATCTTCAATCCTTTGTAGTTGTAGCTTTAGATCTATGGGTTTAGAAGCTTGGGATTGAAACCCTAGTTCTTGGGGTTATGGATTATGGTGATATAAATGGTGTATACACTTAATAGATGGTATATTAACAAGGGAATCAAGTGTATGGTTAAGATTTGTAAGAATCTTAAGGGTTGGTTAACCTAGGGTTTGGTTAACCACCATATTTGGGGGAAATGGATTGATGGGTGTTATCTAGAGGTAGATGAACACATTGGTAGTAGATTATGATGATAATCTTGTTGTTATAATTGTTTTAGACATTCGGTGAAGTATTGAAGTGGTCAAGTTGTGAGCAAGGAACCGGCGGAAAGAATACGGTTAAAACATCTTATTGCTAAGGTGAGTACGTGTGGAAATTTACTGAGTACATAGCCTATGAAATACATTTTCATTACTTGTGTTATGGTCTATTTGCTTAATTGTATAGACTAGTAGCTAGTAGTTAGTTATACCGATAGTTGTATTGAACTAACTTGTTTGATGATAGACGTGATAGCCGAGAGCTAGATTGACATAACCATCGAGTTATGATATGGTGAGATGATGTGATGATTCGGGGGATCCCCGGTCATGAGGTATGGAATGGGGAGCATTTGGGCGTATCCCCATCGGCCCATTCCATGATAATAGTCTTGCTAACTGGAAGTAGTCCGGTGTGTAAGGCAGGTATAGGTGGATTGGGCGATTCCCTCTTGCCTTTACCTTGAAGCTTGTTAATGCGGGGGATCCCCGGTTAATGAGTTAATGTGGTTCTAGTTGGTTGAGGATGTCTCGATAACTAGATATGATTGCTAGGAAAGCAAGGTATTAGAGTCACAATAGGGTGACTAGATAGATGGATGATTGCTTACTTGTTGTTTGTTGTCATTTGGTTATTGTTATTAACTTTGGGTCTAAACCCATGTAGCTCACGAGACGTTTTTGTCTCACGTACTCCTTGTTGTTTTTGCTATGTACTCAGGTTCGGGATCGAAGGCTTAGGTTCGCACGGATAGAGTTGCGGGACCTAGAGTAGAAGAACTTTAGATTGGATTTATGCTTAGCTTTGGTTTTGATATATTTTGTAACACCGAAACTTTATACTCTGATTCATACCAAAGGTTTTTGTAAATCCATATTTTTGGGATAGTTCTTCTATTTATGAAAAATGTTTTATTTTGGGCAAATATTTTGTAATTAAAAATTGAGGTGTTACAACTTGGTATCAGAGCTATAGTTTAAGTGAATTAGGTTGGATGACCATCCTAGTCTTAGACTGTAGCATTAGGAATATAAGATTCCTTGAGATTATAGGTTGACCTTGAGACTTTATATTAAGTTTAGGGTCGAACCTAGGGGACCGATGAGAATTGATATGATTATGGATATTGAGTCTTAGGCGACTAATGGGTTGTACACAAGGTACTAAATGTTTAATGTCTTTCGTATAGTCTTGATCGAAAGAAATGGTGACCACGCGAAGAAGTGGTAAAGCCCCGGAAAACCGGGAGGAGGAGATACCTCATGTAGAGGTTGAGGTTGAACAAGAAAGTCCACCGTCGTTGCATCGAGTTGATGAGTCGGAGGTCGGAGCTAATAGAACTCCGGTAACCATGGCGGATCTCCAAACTATTATCGATCAAATCAAGGGAACGGTGGCCGAGGAAGTGCACCGCATTATTGGAGACCGTGAGAGGTCGGGTGGAGACCGGGAATCCGAGGCTAAATCGGATGAGAAAACGGGAGGTAGTGGCACCGGGGAGATGAAATCCTCCACGGGTGGCCAAAGTGATGCTAGGGCAAGGCCCGTTGTGAAAGAAGGTTGTTCATTTAAATCCTTCATGGCTTGTAAGCCAAATGTGTATACGGGTAGCTCGGACCCGAAAGTAACGATGAGGTGGATCCGAGAAACCGAGAGGGTTATCGGAAGTAGCAAGTGTAAGGATGTTGATATGGTGACGTATGCGTCACAATTGTTAAAAGAAGATGCCATGGTGTGGTGGGATATTGTGTATGAGACCCTCGGGAAGGAGGTGGTTGAAAGGATGTCGTGGGATGAGTTCACCACGAGATTGAAAAAGAAATTTTGTCCCGAAAGGGATTTGGAGAAAATGCACGAGAAGTTCGTGACCCTCAAAAAGGGTGATTTGTCGATTGAAGAATATTCGAGGGAGTTCACGGGATTGCTCCCGTTTGTTGCTAAAACCTACTCGGATGAGAGGTTGAGGGTGGTCCGGTATGCTAGTGGGTTACCGTGGGACTACCAATTGGAAGTAAAGAGGGCGGTTTCACTTGATGAAGCTATTAGTGCCGCCCGGAGTGTCGAGGAAGTGAATGAGGCACGTGTTGCCGAGAGGGCCCATGTGGGCGAAAAGAGGAAAGCCGAAAGTGGCTCGAGTACGTTCAAGAAAGGGAAGTTCACATCGAACTTCTCTAAACAAGGGAGTGTTGGCTCGTGCAAGAAGTGCGGGAAGACTCATGCCGGCGTGTGCCGAGGGGAGTCGAAAACTTGTTATAATTGTGGGAAGCCGGGGCATATGGCCCGAGAATGCAAGTCTAAATCTTTGGCCGAGATCGAGTGTTTCTCGTGCCACGAAAAAGGGCACTATAGCAATGTGTGCCCGAAGAAGGGGATCGAGTCGATGGTGTCCACGGCTCAAAAGAAAGTGGAGCCGGCGAAGGTGAAGGGGCGGTCCTTCCAACTTACTCGGGAGGAGGCGAAGGAGGCACACGATGTGGTGTCAGGTATTCTATTCATTAACTCCTTGCCAACTCATATTTTATTTGATTCGGGTTCCAATTATTCGTTTGTGTCTTATGAGTTCGGTTGTAAATTAAATGTGCCGTCCGAAATGTTAGATGAGGTTTATGAGATAGAAGTAGCCGACGGGAAAACGTCTATGGTTGATTGTATTTATAGAAATTGTGAAATAGAAATAGACGGTAGAAAGTTTAAAGTGGATTTGTTGCCCATGGGAATTAGGGCGTTTGATGTGGTTATCGGTATGGATTGGTTGGGTATGCACCAAGCCAAGATTTTGTGTGGAAAGAAAATAGTGTCGATTAGGACACCCGAGAACGAGAAAGTGTATGTGTATGGGGAGAAACGTCATCACATGCCTAATGTGATTACCGCCATTAAGGCGAGGAAAAGTATATCAAAAGGTTGTGCATCGTTTATTGCATATGTATTAGATGTCCGAAAGGAAAAGAAGTCAATGGATGATGTCAAAATTATCCGGGATTTCCCCGAGGTATTTCCCGATGACTTGCCCGGTTTGCCACCGGAGAGACAAGTCGAGTTTAAAATTGATTTGGTTCCGGGGGCGACGCCGATTGCTCGTGCTCCCTATCGTTTAGCTCCCACCGAAATGCGGGAATTGATGACTCAATTGCAAGATTTGTTAGATAAGGGTTTTATTCGTCCGAGTTCGTCACCGTGGGGTGCACCGGTGTTATTTGTTAAAAAGAAAGACGGTTCGATGAGAATGTGTATCGACTACCGAGAATTGAACAAGGTAACTATTAAGAACCGTTACCCGTTGCCGAGAATTGACGACTTATTCGACCAACTGCAAGGTGCTAGTTATTTCTCGAAAATTGATTTGAGGTCGGGTTATCACCAAGTTCGGGTGAAAGAAGGCGACACCGAGAAGACGGCTTTTCGTACACGTTATGGTCATTATGAATTCCTAGTGATGCCGTTTGGTCTTACAAACGCGCCGGCTATTTTTATGGATTTGATGAATCGGGTTTGTAAACCGTTCCTTGATAAGTTTTTGATCGTGTTTATTGATGACATTTTGATTTATTCGAAAACCGAGGAAGAACACGAAGGTCATTTGAGACTTGTGCTAGATGTGTTAAAACGGGAAAAGTTGTATGCCAAATTCTCGAAGTGTGAATTTTGGTTGCGGGAAGTACAATTCTTAGGTCACGTGGTGACGTGTGATGGTATTAAGGTTGATCCGTCCAAGATTGAAGCGGTGTCAAATTGGGAGCCTCCGAGAACTCCTACCGAGGTTAGAAGTTTTCTTGGATTGGCCGGTTATTACCGAAGGTTTATACAAGACTTCTCGAAAATCGCGATTCCACTCACGAAGTTAACGAGAAAAAGTAAGAAGTTTGTGTGGGAAAAGAAGCAAGAAGAGGCGTTTAATTTGTTGAAGGAAAAGTTGTGTAACGCGCCGATTCTCACGTTACCGGATGGTATGGAGGATTTTGTGGTTTATAGTGATGCGTCGAATCAAGGGCTCGGTTGTGTGTTGATGCAAAGAGGTAAAGTAATCGCGTATGCTTCGCGACAATTGAAGAATGCGGAATTAAGGTACACGACACACGACTTGGAGTTGGCGGCGATTATATTTGCTTTGAAATTGTGGAGGCATTATTTGTATGGTACTCGGTGTACGTTGTACACGGATCATAAAAGTCTACAATACGTGTTTACTCAAAAAGATCTTAATATGCGACAAAGGAGGTGGATCGAGTTGATAGCCGACTATGATTGTGAGATTGTGTATCACGCGGGAAAGGCGAATGTGGTGGCCGATGCCTTGAGCCGAAAGGTATATGAAAAACCGAACCGGGGAATTTTATCACGAATAGAAGTCGTCTCGAGTATTATTGAAAGGATCAAGAATGCTCAACGAGAGGTTATGGGAAAAGACGAGTTAAGACAAGAACGGTTAGGTAAGAACCAACATTTTCTCGAGAATGCACAAGGGTTGAAGACCGTAGGCGGTCGTATTTGGGTTCCTAAGTTCGGTGGTATCCGAAAGGAGTTGTTGTATGATGTGCACAAATCGAAGTATTCGATTCACCCGGGAAGTACAAAGACGTACCAAGATATGAAGCGGGTTTATTGGTGGCCCGGAATGAAGACGAGAGTGGCCAAGTATATCTCTAAGTGTGCCACGTGTGCACAAGTGAAAGCCGAGCATCAAGTACCGTATGGGGTAGCTCAATCATTGGTTGTACCGGCCGGGAAGTGGGAAGATATAACTATGGATTTCATAGTGGGTTTACCGAAGACGAGTAGAGGTCACGATGCCATTTGGGTCATAGTTGACCGGTTGACCAAGAGTGCGTTATTTTTAGCAATTCGGGAAACGTTGCCACTTGAGAAGTTGGCTAAGTTATATGTTGATGAAGTGGTTCGACTCCACGGGGTTCCGTTATCGATTGTGTCCGATAGAGACGCGAGGTTTACCTCGAGATTTTGGCGATCTTTACAAGAAGAGTTGGGTACAAAGTTGCGGTTGAGCACGGCCTATCATCCGCAAACCGACGGTCAAAGTGAAAGAACAATTCAAACGGTTGAAGATATGTTAAGATCGTGTGTGCTAGATTTCGGTGGTAAGTGGGACGAACATTTACCGTTAGTCGAGTTCTCGTATAATAATAGTTACCACTCGACTATTAAGATGCCGACTTATGAGGCGTTGTATGGAAGAAAATGTAGAACTCCATCTTGTTGGTTGGAAGCGGGAGAGACGAAACTCACGGGTCCCGAGATCGTGAGAGTGACGAATGAAAAGGTTGGTATTATTCAAAACAACATGAAAGTCGCCCAAGATAGACAACGAAGTTATTCGGGTTTGAAGAAAAGGCCATACGACTTGGATGTCGGTGATATGGTCATGTTGAAAGTGTCACCTTGGAAAGGTGTGATGCGGTTTGGAAAGAAAGGAAAGCTAAGTCCAAGGTATGTTGGACCGTTTAAATTATTGAAACGGGTCGGGCTTCAAGCTTTTAAGTTGGAACTCCCACCCGAGCTTCAAGGTGTGCATGACACCTTCCACGTGAGTTATTTGAAGAAGTTTATCGGGGAAGTTGAAAATATTATTCCGTTGCAAGAGTTGCGGGTTGACGGCCCGAACCGGTTGATTGAGGAGCCCGAGGCTATACTAGAAACGAAGACAAAGAAGCTTCGGAATAAGGAGATCGAGTTGGTGTTGGTCAAGTGGAAGCATTCACTTGGGCCGAATTTGACTTGGGAAGTCAAAGACGAGATTCGAAAGAGGTACCCGGATTTCGTGAACTATGATGAGATTCCGAGGACGAAATCTTCTTAAGGGGTAGATAGTTGTAACGACCCGAAATTGTAAATAAATAAAATATGTAAAAATATGATAATTATGGATAAATCATATAAAACACGTGGAAATTGGTTTCGTGTCGTTTGGACACCGTATGAGAAAGTTATGGGCGAAACCGAGCCGAGACAAGGAACGAAAACTGCAGCCCTGCTGCACGGGGGAGTTCGCGACGCGAACGATGGTTCGCGATCGCGAGTGGTCGACAGGGATTTTAGGGGTTTGACCGATCGGAGTTCGCGAAAGGGTTCGCGACCAGTTCGCGAACGCGAAGTACCAGTCACGGGAAGTTCGCGAACGCGAACTATGGGTTCGCGACGCGAACTTAGCAGACAGCATTTAAATTCGGGATTTCAGCCATAAATGCATAACAAAAAACCTAGTTTTTCTCTGTTCAAGCTTGTGAACGATTTTGGGTGTAAAGCATCATTTGGAGCTGATTTCTTCATCAAATCTTGTGATTCTTCACTCCTAGTTGAAGATTTAAGGTATATCTTCAATCCTTTGTAGTTGTAGCTTTAGATCTATGGGTTTAGAAGCTTGGGATTGAAACCCTAGTTCTTGGGGTTATGGATTATGGTGATATAAATGGTGTATACACTTAATAGATGGTATATTAACAAGGGAATCAAGTGTATGGTTAAGATTTGTAAGAATCTTAAGGGTTGGTTAACCTAGGGTTTGGTTAACCACCATATTTGGGGGAAATGGATTGATGGGTGTTATCTAGAGGTAGATGAACACATTGGTAGTAGATTATGATGATAATCTTGTTGTTATAATTGTTTTAGACATTCGGTGAAGTATTGAAGTGGTCAAGTTGTGAGCAAGGAACCGGCGGAAAGAATACGGTTAAAACATCTTATTGCTAAGGTGAGTACGTGTGGAAATTTACTGAGTACATAGCCTATGAAATACATTTTCATTACTTGTGTTATGGTCTATTTGCTTAATTGTATAGACTAGTAGCTAGTAGTTAGTTATACCGATAGTTGTATTGAACTAACTTGTTTGATGATAGACGTGATAGCCGAGAGCTAGATTGACATAACCATCGAGTTATGATATGGTGAGATGATGTGATGATTCGGGGGATCCCCGGTCATGAGGTATGGAATGGGGAGCATTTGGGCGGATCCCCATCGGCCCATTCCATGATAATAGTCTTGCTAACTGGAAGTAGTCCGGTGTGTAAGGCAGGTATAGGTGGATTGGGCGATTCCCTCTTGCCTTTACCTTGAAGCTTGTTAATGCGGGGGATCCCCGGTTAATGAGTTAATGTGGTTCTAGTTGGTTGAGGATGTCTCGATAACTAGATATGATTGCTAGGAAAGCAAGGTATTAGAGTCACAATAGGGTGACTAGATAGATGGATGATTGCTTACTTGTTGTTTGTTGTCATTTGGTTATTGTTATTAACTTTGGGTCTAAACCCATGTAGCTCACGAGACGTTTTTGTCTCACGTACTCCTTGTTGTTTTTGCTATGTACTCAGGTTCGGGATCGAAGGCTTAGGTTCGCACGGATAGAGTTGCGGGACCTAGAGTAGAAGAACTTTAGATTGGATTTATGCTTAGCTTTGGTTTTGATATATTTTGTAACACCGAAACTTTATACTCTGATTCATACCAAAGGTTTTTGTAAATCCATATTTTTGGGATAGTTCTTCTATTTATGAAAAATGTTTTATTTTGGGCAAATATTTTGTAATTAAAAATTGAGGTGTTACAGAGTCACAAGTTCAAATTGTTGTAGCCTATATTTCTGAAAATAGCAAATGAGATGACTGAAATTATATATAGTAGAGACTCATTGTTTTAAGGTAAACAATTAATAATTTATAATAATTAAAAAAATCTCCACAAGAGCAGCTTTAATAGTTTTAGCTTCATCAAGTAAATCAACTAACTTAACAACTTCAGTACGAGTCCTAAATCTTTTTCCATCATCACCAAAATCAGGGCCAAATCCAACATGATTTGTTTTTGTGTATTTATTTACATCAATTGGTAGTCATCCTGCACGTTTAGCAGCCATGTGTAAAATATCAATATCTAATTCAACATTTTTTTATTTAAATTTTTACAGAAAATGGCTTACTGTGAAAAACATTACAAAATGCTCTCTCTGATTAAGGCGATACCTACATTAAGGTGATACCTACATAGTGAATAAATTTAAAAATGGAACATTCAATAAAAAAAGTTGTAGTAAAATCATTACACCAGGCCACAAAGTTGGATATTACACCTGAATTCAGAATCACCATGAAATCTCTGCTTTGATGCCTCGTAGAATACCTATTAAAGTACCAACTGAGTCAACATAACACAGATCAATCAGAATAAAAAGCTTGACCAAATTGGTAATATCATTCAAAATTTAGAGCAAATAGCTCACCTCAAGTTCTCCAATAGCCTGATCATTTAACTTCCCTGTTTGAGATCTGCCAAAATTTCTTTGCAAGATCCTGATACTTGCAAATTAGTAAGTTCTACATTTCGTCTATAAGTAAAGGCAATAACAATCTCCCTTTAGTGTTAAAGTTCATGTTTCGTCACCGCAAAGAACATCCATTCCCCCTTGATCTCATACTTGTTGTAATGCAAGCACCTAGAAAACGATCGAAATTTGCATCACTCCAAGTGTTTTTTATCCAATGTATCTGATCTTCATAGGGCCGGGACTGAAATATTAATATTAATACATGAAAATAGGCATTTAAATATGTCAAACACACCAAAGAGAGATATAAAGATTTAATGAACAAAGTAGGCATTTAGGGAATTACCTCCAGGCTGTCTGCGGTTTGAAGCATAGTTGGAGCATCACATTCGTTGGTACTGACAGTAGAGTCCTATAAAGCAAAAGAACAAATGGATTAGTAAGTAATCATACACCTAACAACAGTGATTGTAAAACCAAATCGAGCAATTCGTAAAATTTAAAGTAAACTGGTCTAAAATGTTACTTAATTACCTGAATTGTGGCTGCAGTTATTTGGGTTGCGGTTAGAATCATTGTTGGAGCATCCCCTTCATTGGTGACGATAGTAGAGTTCTTTTAAATTAAAAAAACAAATGCATTAGTGTGAGGCAAAATCAGAAAATGATTCTTAACCCTTTGCTTTATTCTTTTTATTTTTAAAAAAATACTTAATCTGTTAAATTGGTGTAGTTATAGGCTGCTTCATAGGGTGTAGACAACATTCTACACCCACATTTGGATTAAGAATTGAATTTTCTGCACAAATCTATAGCAATTAAGGTTTCAATCCCTAAATCTGAAAGAACAAGAATATATTTTGGAGACATTACATTCTAGCAAGACATTAAGAAAATTAATGCTTAATCTGTCTTTTGTAACCATTTTGTGTGGAAAAGCTTTCGAAGGAACTATTAAAATATGGGGCAAGCTTGTGTTTCAGGCATGTTACCCACAACCCCTTTATTTTTTTTAATGATGTTTTAATCCAATGTTTACTAATTTGGTGTTTACTATTAAAATATGGGGCAAACTTGTCTGTCTTTTGTATCCATTTTTTTCGAAGGAACTATTAAAATTAGTCCAGTGTTTACTAATTTGGACTGCATGTTACTAAACAAAGGTTTACTTATATTTCATTAACCAAGTCAACTATGAAAAAAGGGTAAATAAACTCGTAATTACCTGAATTGTGGCTGCAGTTATTGTGGTTGCGGTTAGAACCATTGTTGGCCCCTTCATTGGTGACGATAGTAGAGTTCTTTTAAATTAAAAAAACAAATGCATTAGTGTTATTAAGGTTAAAAGAATTGGTGGTATTAGCTTAATATATGTGCTAATAGCTATAGTCAAATTAGTGTTATAGAGCATGTTAACGTCCCATTTATTTGGAAATGCTAATTTTAAATAGAACTACTAAATGAAAAAGAATTTAAAACTATTCTGTTTTAGTACGTAAGTTTTCAAATAACCACATTTTATAATACAAACTTCATAAGTCTGAATAAAATACAATGATAGTAACCTAATGAAACCATAAAATTACTCATTTGTTGTGTATGAAAATAGAGTAGGTGATTTTAAAGGGCTGCAATGCGGGATATAGCCTAAACGGGTCAAAACGGGTTCGTCAAATGGTCAGTTTTTCCATGTGAATCAAAACGGGTTCGCCAAATCCATGTGTGCATTTGATTTCCTTAAATTTATGCAATTTGATATCCCCATTTAATTAATAACATGCGATTTTGATAAAAATAAGAAAGTGTAATACCTTGATTGTTCCGATGGTAACAGGGTCTGTTGGAACATCGGTTACCTCCTTCAGATTTTTGGATTCCATTCGTTGATCTGAGAATGAATGAACGAAATAAACATATCAAAACGAAATAAACAAAAAGAGATTCACTCAATCAGAATAGCATTCGTGTTCGTTAAAAAAAACGATTTTTAAGTAGAGTTTTTAAAACAAAACTGAAATTAATAACAAATGGGAATTGCAAACCTGTTCAATGGGAATTCGATTACTATTTTGTATCTTCTGGAATCAAAAGCTGGATGAAACCTGTAACTTAGCTCATTCGTCTTGTATTTATAGGGTTTAGAAACCCTTAAGTTGAAGAGGCTGATTTCTTGAATCGAGGTGGGCATTTGAAAGGGGTTATTGTAGAATCGAGGTGGGTAGATGTAAACGTGATTGCAATGTGTTATCTGTAAACGTGATTGCAACTTCCAAGGCTGGAAGACGAAGATCGAGGGAAGCAGCAACGGCTGTGATTAGGGTATTTGAAAAGGCGTGTGTTTTCAATTTGAAAGGGCCTGCGTTTATTCTATAAGGCCGAAATCCGAAACAGTTTATTGGTATATGTTTTCAATTTTAAACGCAACCAGCTCCTAGAGCAGGTGGTTTAGTGCTTGACTTATGAGGAGGAGGTCATGGGTTCGAGGCATGATTTCTCCTTTTTTTTCTTGATTTTCTTGAAATCTCAAAATAGAAAGAAAGTGGCTGAATTTTCTAAAAGGTATTTATGGAAAGGGGGTAAATGCTTTATAAAGTAGTAGAGATAGAGATGAAACACCCTTAAAAGAAAAGCGTATCACTTATTGTGATACGGAGGAAGTATATGCTGAGTTGCGTTCATGGAGGTCCTTAATTTTTATAAAGTTTCAAAGAATAAATCCCAACCATTGGATCAAAAGATCCTTTAACCACCACCATCAAATCATGTGATTCAATATACAACCACCACCATCATCAAATCACATGTGATTCAATATACAACCACTAACGCCGGCGACCACCTCCGGCCGCTGTCTGCCGCCGCGCCGCCAGCTGCCGCCTTCGGTCGGCGCAATCACTTTGGATACGCAATCACATGTGATTGTGTAACACCAAAAAATTTAGAAACCGTTTTTTTTAAAAGGTGTGCGGAAGCATAAAGATAATAATAAGTTTTAGGTTTAGGTTTACATTCCAAACGTTCCAAAATAACAAGGTTGTTTAAATGGTGTCACTTAACGAAAAGGCTCATTTTACAAAACATATCAAATTGAGCTTGGTCATCCATTCCGTCCAAGGCATCGATCAACCTGAAAAGAGTCAACGAGGGAGTGATTAGCACAAAGCTAAGTGAATGAACATAATCTACAAATTCTGTAAAGCACAACAAGCAAGCACAAACATCTTCACGATCGAAAAGCCACATAACCACATAATCACTGTTTGTTCGAGAAGCTCGGGGTCCTGCCGGAGCCTTAAACCATTGTTGGCCCAACAATGGTAACCGAAGGCCTGTACCCAACTCCCCGAGTAAACCCCCTTACGTGTAACACATACAGGTAAGGTCCATTCCACCCATTAGTCGATACACTATGCCCAGCGCACTGACTTCTCAAACCTCGGTTGCCCACTAACCGAGTTGTTACCACCATTGAAGCCAAGCCTCCTCAAATATGTGCACATAACCTATTTATCTTAACACACTCAAATAGGTACCAAACAAGCAAGCTATATACGAAAAATCGCGTCGTGGCCATCGCAGGCAAGTTCACGTCGCCAACCTCAAGTTCGCGTCGCGAACTGTGGTTCGCGTCCGCGAATTGGCCCGCGAAGAGTTCTCGATCCAAACCCAAACTCACTGTCTATAGTTCGCAACCGCGAACCATAGTTCGCGTCGCGAACTCCCATAGCTGCCAACGGTTTCCTGCATTTTAACAAGTATGCAAATACCAAACCAATTGCAACTAAACACAAGTTGGAGGTTAAATCCACTCACCGTAACCTTCTCCTTGTCACCAACTCAGTAGTCTAATGTCACTGAGTTGTCCTCCCGTTTTCCTGTGAATCCAAAGGAATACTGAATTAGTACATAATTCCACCAAATCTATAAATCATGTCAAATATACATTTAACACTACCACTTGCACTAACTAGATAACTAAACACTTGCGACATCATATGAACATGTCATGACCATTTACACTTACACAACAAGTCAACTAGCCATTTTACATGTCTTACATTCAGACAGGTCAAAACCGGATTGCTAAAACAATAATACTTTCTACAACTACAATCAGGTCAACAACTTACAAATTACCAAATTATGTAGTTATCATATTGATGTCATCCATAAACCAAGTAAAACCATACTAAATATATTTAGTCAGACTTTCACCATATTTACCCAAACGGGTCAAAACCCTAAATTTGACCTCAACACTTTCCAAACACTACTTTAAAGCTATAATCACACCATTTAACAATTCATGACTAACTAGGCATTTCAACATACCAAACTCTATTTCTAGACTAATATCAACTACTAGTCCATGATTTAATATAATTTATCCAAACACTATAAAAACTAGCATTTTTATCAAATTTCACCAATACTTGGCATAACCCATAACTAACATATCTAACATGTTATTTTAACATAAACAAGCAACAAAACCCATAAATCCTATCCTTGACATAATCACACCAACTTGTCATAAAACACATTTACTAGTTTGTAACTTAGACACCAAATCCATACCATCTTTTAACTAACAATTTTATCCATACAAGTCAAAAGCATCCATATTAACATCTAATATTTCCAACATATTAGTTTACCCTAAATTAACAACAAAACCACTAAAAATCCAAGATCTAACCATTTTGGTAAAAACCCACTTTCTTCTCCAAAATCACCTACAATGGTGATTTATGGATCTTGCACCAAAAATGTGATTTCACTAGCTATAACATATAACAAGCTATACTAACATATATTTTTCATGTAATCGACATAATAAACTCGTATAAACATAAATACATCATTATATAACTAAACTAGTAAAATACTACAAGACTCAAGACACTAGTTTATCATTTTTTTTGCAAGAATCAAAACAAACAACAAGAGGTGAAAGCTTACCCCAAGCTCTACATAAAAACGAGACTAGAAGAAAGATCAAGCAAGAATGAAGCTTAGAATCATCAAGAACACCAAGAAGGTTGAGAGAGTTTTTGAGAAGTTCTAATTATAAAATGTTAAAATGAAGTATAAAATGTGGAAATGATGGTGAAGTAAAAGGATGTGATCGGGTCCTCCCTTGGCTGCCGAGCATCATCAAAAAGGGGCCCCTTTGCTTGATTTTTCTTTTAAGCGATTTTTAACAATACAATATAAAAAGTCCCGTTCGTAGTTAATTTATTTAAAATACCAAACGAGCAGTGTTCTTAAAAACGAATACATTTTCGGAAACGGAATTAAAAGGAGAATCCAAAAATATAAAAATCATACAATCGTTTAATCATTTCAGTAATCGGATATTTTAATCTCTTGATTAAAATATCACAAAAGGACAAAAGATCAAACAATTCATTTAACATTTAATCAATTTATTCCACATAGGGTCAAATAGATATTTATCAAATATCAATATATACCTAAAACTACTAGGCTAGTTTTAGGATGTTACAGATTGCAAGCAGCCGACAGTGGTGAGGGGTTGCCGATGGTGGAGACGGTGGCCGGCAAAGGTTGTTGGTGGTGGTGTTCGGCCGTGTTGAATCACATGTGATTTAATAGACATGGGGTGGTGGTGGTCGGCGATGTGCAATCACATGTGATTTAATACACATGGAGTGGTGGTGGTGGTGTTAATTATTGAATGACTTGTGATTCTGGTGATGGTGATGATTTGGGGGTTGATTGATCAAAACACTGAGATTTATTCCTTAAAACTTTATAAAAATCATAGACATTCTTGAACGTGTCTATATGCTTGTTAATCTTTTCCTTACAGCATATATTTACGAAACTTATTTATAAATAAAGAATCGTTAAATTTGCAACGATCATGTAGACTTTTCTTGAAATTTAATTAAAGGTCTTGTATTTAATGTTATAATGGTAATAAAATTACAACCTTGGCTATATATGATATAATCAAATTCATCCTATTATAAATCAAATGTATTAAAATCCCACAATAAAGATAAAAACATGTAAGTTTGAATCGAAATCGATTACATCTCGAACATAAATTTTTTTTCTTTCTATGATATTTATGTGATTGATATTTATATAATCACATATGATTATATAAAAATATTACATATGACTATTAAGTACATGATCACATGTGATTATTACATAATATTTTTTTTCTTTAAAATAATAATACAAAAAATAAATAATACTTCCTCCGATTCAAAATAAGTGATACATTTGGGGTTTCACGGTTTTTGAGGCAAAAGATTATAATGATGGTTAAATTAGATTAATTGGATGGTTAGTGGGGAATGGGTCCCACACTTTTTGGATTAAGTAAGGTTAATGATGTTTAAAAGTAAAAAGTAAGGGTAAATGAGTCATTTCACTTTGTTAAAGTAGATAGTTAGTGGGTGTAGGTCCCATTTTTTTTGCCAAATAAGGAAACTTTTCAAAGTGTATCACTTATTTTGAATCACCCCAAAAAGGAAAGTGTATCACTTATTTTGAATCGGAGGAAGTAATAAAATAAAAAATAATTTTAAAAATAAAAAATAAAAAAATGAAATAAAATTTGGATTAAAATTGATGCTAAATGTAAAAAAATTTAGAATTAATTACTAATTTATACCGTGCGACTGCTTCAATTCTCATCTAAGACTGATAGACTTCAATCTTCCCAAAATACCCCGTGGGACTAGGCGACTCCATAGAGCAACACTAACTTTGAGCAACACTAAGTGGTGAGCAGCACTAAGTGTTGAGCAGTACCAATGAGCAGTAGTAACAAGGTTGAGCAGTACTAACGAGCATTAGTAACAAGGTAAGCGGTACTAACTCGGACATGTGACGTCGTTCTAGTGGAGTAGCATGAGTATCTTAGTCGCACTTAGCCGCACGGTCTATTTTGGGAAGAATTGAAAACATAAGACTTTTCTAGGGGAACTTTGACTTCATTTGGTCTATATTAAAAAATCACCCAAGAAATTATGTTGTTTTCACTACCAAAAGTGATGATGGATGATCTATAACTCCGTTGTGGTTTTGCCCATTGATCAAATTAAGGCCACATGTAACCCTTTGAAATGCATATCATAATAACCATAACCATAACCATGTTTTTTAAATAGCTTTGCTGAATTTAATCACATGACGAAACAAAATAAAACCAACAACCTAATCCCAAATCAATAAATCCTACACAACTCGAATTTAGAACACCAAAGCATATAAATTTTTTTCGTCTCTGAACCATCCATACACTTACCTGGATACCAAGAAATCAATTAATTAGAAAACCCGAAATAAATTTTACATAAAATAATCATTAATATTACAGTCATATAAACAGAGATTATAATAATAATAAGTTATTAACTTACAATGATGATTTCCCAATAAGTCTTGCTTTCAGCTCGTTTGCTACAGCATCAATAAATTCTTCCGTGTTCAAATAATGCACCCTACTCAGCCTGAAAAACAATAAAAGATAAGATATTTATATAAAATTCAAAACATTTATTGAAAAAGTCAAACCTACTTTGATCCATGAATAATGAGTGCAAGATCCTTTGTCATTTTCCCAGATTCAACAGTTCCAATACATGCTGCTTCTAACTTCTCAGTGAAATCCAAAAGCTTAGAATTGTTATCCAACTTTGCCCTAATTTACACAAATTAAAATATTCATCAAATATTGGATTTCAAATTTAAATATGAATAAATTAAATTTTTCTAACCTGTGGGCCAGCCCACGGGTCCAAGCAAAAATGGATGCTATGCTGTTTGTGCTTGTTTCACCACCTTTTTGATGCACTCTGTAATGTCGGGTTACAGTTCCATGGGCTGCTTCAGCTTCAATAGTTTTCCCATCAGGACAAACCTAGAATTTATAATTAATTAAAAATTATATAACTGTATACATTTAGAAAACAATATGATAAAAATAAATTATTCAGCCGGTATACCAAGACCGATGTCATCAATCCAAGAGATCCGAACCCTAGAAATGTGAAATAAAGTTAAGTCGTTAAACTAAATTTATATATCAAAAGCTTAAAATGATTTTATAAAATTAAATAGCATGTAAATATGTAATGTTACCTTGTGCTAAGAAATCACTTTGTACATCACCATCATAGTTTTTGCATGCCCATACATAACCACCATCACTCTTGAGAGCATATGCAACCATATCATCAATAAGACGGTGTTCATACCTAAAAATGCATTGTAATTTTAAAAATATGTAATTAATGATGACTAATTATATTCTATAGATTTTAAATAATTTTTTAGTTAGTTACCATATTCCAGCAGCCTCAAACTTTGACTTCCAGTTGCTTTCGTAAACTTCTTGAAATATGTCCTTGAATCTTTTATCAAGAGATAATAAATATAAGTAATTATATACTACTATATATTAAACAATATATTATAAAATTTAATAATTTTGCATACCTTCCATCGTATTTTTTAAGAATGGTGTTTTTTGTGCTTAGATAAAGTGGCCATTTTTTCTGGTAAGCTGTGTTCATTGAGGCTTCAGCAAATGCAGCGATTGACTATTTAAAATGTCAACAAAATCGCATATAAATAAATCATAACTAATATTTTTTTTAAATCCATCAATTTAATTAGAAGAAATACCTCATCAGTGTTGTACATTGACAAAGCTACCCCTCCAGCACCAGTGAAGTTGTAAACCTCCAAGTCTATCTTCTCCCCTTCTCCTTCAGGAACTACAAATAAATAAATAAAAGATTATATTGTGAGACAAATATAAATATTCAAAAAACACATGATGATTATTATATAAATTGAGTAAAGATCACACCAAAAACCAACTTGAGTTTTCCAGGTCCTTTAATGACTGCATCAGTAGCTTTGTACTGATCACCAAACGCATGTCTTCCAATGCATATCGGCTTTGTCCAACCTGGATATTAAATCCAAAATTAAAAATAACAAAAAAAAAAAATAATCATAAAAAGCAATCCAAAATTGATAAATACCTGGAATTAGTCTGGGGATGTTTTTGCAAAGAATTGGTTCTCTAAAAACCGTGCCTGCATTAAATGCAAATGTCACACACAATCAAATCCATATATGCATAGTTTTAACATCTTTTAAATTAGAGATATATACTAACCGTTCAAAATGTTCCTGATTGTCCCATTTGGACTCTTCCACATGCTTTTTAAAGTAAACTCCTTCATACGAGCCTCATCTGTAAATATGCATTTTATAAAAATTAATAAATAATAAAAAAGGTGCATTAATCTAATAAATCAAAAGATATACAAATTAAAGGTACCTGGAGTAATGGTGGCACACTTAATAGCAACATTGTACCTAATGTTTTATTCAACATATATTAATTAGATTTAAGAAACAATAACAAATAATAATAAAAGTTTTAATATTTACTTGAGAGTAGCTTCAGCACTTTCTACAGTAACTTTATCATCAGTTGCATCACGGTTAGGAAGACCAAGATCATAATATTTTATGTCCAGATCTAGAAACGGGAAAATGAGCTGCAGTGTGTTTCTCTAAATTAGCAATTAATTTTATTTAATTTATTTTAAAGTAATGTTTGAGTGAAAGACGATTAATAGATAACCTTATCCTTAATTGATTGCCAAAAGATGCGAGTCATTTCATCTCCTGCATAAAAAATATGAGTTTATTACTTCCCACAAATATGTATTAAGCATGCTAATTAGAAAAGTATGTCATTATTCCTTAATTAATTATTTGGGAAAAAACAACACAATGTGTGGTACTATTTTCATCATAAAATTGATCCAAAGTACTTTATGTATTTAATTGGGAACCATTGAGTTCTGCTGAGTTTGTATCAAGGATAATTAAATGTAATGATAAAAATTGTTTAATTATCGATCAATTATTTAAGATGATCTCAGTTACACAAAATTGAGAATCTGGTATACCAAAAGCAATCATATTTGATATCTTGCTACACTTCAGAGAGGTAATATTAAGCTCAAATTGTTATATTTTGAGATCAGAAAATGAATGTAGTATTATATTTGACTGAGGTAGTAACAATCATGATGATCACAATTTACACAACATGCTACTATTTACCCTGTTATGCACAATATTACTTCCAACTGACTGTTAGGTCAAAATACATCCGTTTTTCTATCTAAATATGTAAAGATTAAACAACATATTTACTGTCGAAAGAGACGAAGAAGTTATGTAAATAAATTAGATAAATTGAACATCAAATTACATGATCCTCTGTATAAATGATCGGTCGAAATCAGATAACAAGGTTTAAATTTTCCAACGGTACAATCTACAGAGTTTAAACAATCGCTAATCGGATTGTGCGTGAGCTAAATAATATTAACAGAAGAGCGATCTAATGAAATTAACTAGGCTTGATAGATCTGAACATGAGTAAGGAAAAAGGATGACTCACCGTCCATCTCAACGATGGGGTTTTCAACCTTGATCTTATCGAAAGCCATTTCCGACTTATTCCGATGATCGGAGATCTGTTAGGTTGTTGAATAATCCGGGCGGCAGGAAGTGAAGTGAGACAGAGCGATAAGACAGTGAGACAGCGATGGAGTGGGGTTCTAAAAGGAATGTTCGGTTGGTATTTGTAATTTGTATTTCTTTCAAAGGAAAATGATAATGAAAGCTTTAGGATTGTAATTAAGAAGGTAAAATAATAAAAGACAATCCCTAAATTTTAGGAATATTACTTTTTTTAATCAATGTATAAGTTTTTTATGCATGTTAGTGACAGTCCTAAGGGCTGTCATTAACAAAACCCTAAATTATTTAACCTAAAACTTACTCTCACCATCCTTTAATAAAGTTCTCATTTCACTCAAAACATTTGTCACAAAATAAAGTTCTCATTTCTTATATTTGAGGGACCCACTTAATAAAATAATATTATTAAAATGTGTATCACCACTAACTATCTTACTACTTACTAATGCATTTAGGACTACCAAATTTAAAAATTTTAAGGAGCTCCTTAATTTTAAGTTTAAAGAGATTTCCACTTTTAGTAACTTCTTCAACTAAATTAAAATCAAATAATAATAAAAAGTTGCTTGCAGGATTCGAACACAAGACCCCCTCTAAGTAGTCACTATGTGTTAACCAATTGCTATAAATGAAACTTTATACCAATCCCGCAAAAACAAATTAGAAGAAGCTGTATATCATCGCTACCCTCACAATCACTACCGAACACACCATCACTATTGCCACCATCGCAAAATCACTATCGTTATCGTAAAATATAGTTATAGGGTATCCGCCACCGCATTGCGCGGGTACCCTGCTAGTCCCTTAAAAACATTTTCTCTTTCCAAAAAACCTTATATTTTAATCAAATTTATAACCAATTACCTCACCACTATCTATCTCCTAAAATATTGTGTCCATGAGAAATTTATTAAGGGACGGAGGAAGTATAATATAATAATATTGATGTAAACTAGTGTTCATAACATATAAGTCATGGTTCATATCCTACTGTTAAAATTTAGGGTATATTTAATTTCGTTAAAACAAAATAATCTAAATCATTTCATTCATTATTACCGGTTCGTCATCAACCATATAGTTGTTATTTGTAGTTTGTATGCTATTGATTTTTAGAAACGTATAATCTATGATGATGCCGTCTGCATTTCTTGACATTTCTTGAATTTACCGTACATAAATATCTTTTGAATTTAAGAATATCGTTACTTGTCAATTATATGAAAATGACATTTTGATTGAAAACTTTAACCAGGTTTTTCCGGCCATTTAATACTGGTTTATGTTAGGCAATAATAAATAATTGTATTGTTTTCATTTGAAATTTTACAAGTTTATTGACATATAAAATTTTTAATTTTCTTTTCTAAATGTATCATTTGATTTGGACATTTATATTAATCAAATAAGTAGAAATATTTAGTAAAAATCAATACCATTAATAATTACATGTTTTTGGAATAAGAAAAAAGTGCAAATTAAAACCGAGGTTGTTGCAAAAAATGAATTTCACGATGCGAATAACGAATAATAAAAAAACTTCAAATATGTTTTGTATACTTATGTCTGTCTTCAGATGTGATCGGTGAACAAAAAAGGAAGTATAATACTTGGACGAACAAACTTTAAATTTATGCAAAGAGAAATGATATTTGTGTCTATCATTTGTGCATACTCATATGTCTATCCGTTTTTAAACTTGACATATGTCATCTATTAATTATTCCTCTTCATATCATCCTTTTATTTTAACACTTATCATGATTAAATTTGTAGATACAAATAATAGGCACAAATACTATTACTCTTTATGTAAACATGTTAAGTTATTTGTAAAAATTGGTCACGCGGTACAGACTGTCATCTTCTAATGAAGAAATCAATATGGTTAAACTTATATGATAAAAACATTTTAACTTTAGGCAAATGTTCTGTTCTCTCTATAAGCTGAGCTCGAGCCTTGCATAGACTCGTAAAGCTACCAAGTTGAGTTCAACTTAGCCAAAGTTGTGGAGCCACGAAATGAGCTCAACTTAGCCAAAGTTGTCAAGCCAAGGTCAACTAGATTGCACCCATATAGTTATGCACGTATCATGAGGCATATTTGTGGACTAGCATTTAACCTATAGAGATAATGTAAGATAAAATCCCAAATGAAACTTTTATTCTCCATTGACCAAATTTAACCACTTAAACAAGTTCAAAAAATGCTCTAATTTCATTTAATTAGTACATATTAATCCTAAAAAACTACAAGCAAAGCCTTACTCGAATATCTTCCCTCTCTTCACCTGTTAACATGAATGAAAGACTAGTCTTCTCTGCTAAACATCTCTTGTACGGTACAAACCCCTTTGCATACTTGTCTCCTTTGATACCAAATACTCCATTCCCGCTTTCACATGGTAATGTTTCTACGCTATCCGGAGAATATGGTCTAACCAAACTAGTAACAAAAAACGTATTCCCAAAAAGCGTCAAACTTTTAGTCGATTCAGGTGAACTTGGGGACCCGTTCTCAGAATTTGATCCTGATGGGCTCGTGAGACGGGTTTCTTTCTTTGATGGTTTACGAGGATAAGGGCGTGTCGGTTTCCTCTTTGCACGAGGAGGGGGAATTTCAACGGGATCTGCATCGGTTCCATCCACACGAATTGGCTCCCGAACCACTTTGGAGAAAAACTTTTGAGCATGACTTCTTATTTGAATCGCGGTTTTGTTCCCAACATGTTCTATAAAAAAAAATTCATGTTGAACTTAGTTTAATATCTCAAAACTCAACATAAAAATTAAGGGTGTTAAAAAATATCTGAAAAAACGGCTATCCGAAATGAATATCCAATATCCGAAATTTGATATCTAAAATTTGGGTATACGAAAATCCAGATAACCAAATTTCGGATTTTAGATAGTTTTTCAAAATTTTCAGATATCCGATATCCGAATGATTATCCGAAAAATATTTGAATCCGAAAGTCCGGATGCCCGATTACTGCAGTTTATGTCAAAATAGACATTAGTCAAGCAAACATACTAAATTAGGTATATATACCTTCAATTTGTGGCCAAGCTCGCCCGTGTAGCTTTACAGCTTCGAGAAACTTGCTATGCTCTTCATGTGTCCACTTTTCCCTTCGTTTTGTAATTGTGTATGTTTTTCGAGCCTGTTTGACATCACAAAAAAAAAATAAAAAAAATTAACGTTAATATTCTCGCAAGATCAAGATCGAAAGGGGGTTTTGATCAATTTTTAGAGCCTTTTGATGTCATAAATACCTTGAGAGCATAGTCTTCGTTTGGTGAGAATTGATTGTCGAGTCGTGCGTTGTTTGAGAGGGAACCTTCATTTTCATCCTAAGTTTAAGAAGATAAGGGGTAAATATAAAGATCGAGAAGAAATAAGACTATTTGAAAGGACGACAACCAAAGATCCCGACCAAACCTGTTTTTTTCTTCGATTTGGTCGTGTAGGCGGTTGCTTGTACATTATTCATGATAATTGATACATATATTAATAAAATTAATTTTAAGTTTTGATCGTAAGTTTGTATACCTTTTAAGTTTGGTCATGTGTTTAATCTAAAGTTAGAAAGTTGATGTGGCATCAGTGACCAAACCCGGTCACCGTTAAGAATAATCTAAGGAAAATGCTTCGTACTCCATTCTAATATGCATACATGGATCTGATTAATAATTTCAACCAGTATTGATGATTTTGTATAAATTCGTCTATGTATCTGAGTAGTTATCATGTAAAAGATAAGTCCAAGATTAAAATAAAAAACAAAACTTTAAAATTAAATATAATGAATATCTAGTAGAAAAGTACATACCTCAACCATCCTTCCTTTTAGATTGTAATCAAACCCCAAAAATATCAAAGATCCGAACTCTGGAATCTCTAGGACCAATTTATTTGGAAAAAAAAACCCGATCAAGTCAGCTAATTAACAGACGATAGGTAAACAGATCTCTGGATGACCGTCGTTGTCTTAGTAATCGGAATTCAGACGATCGGAGAGCGGTGAGCAAAGGGGCTAAACGACAGGCTGGAAAACCTTTTTGCTAGTAGAGGAAGAAAAACAGAAGATATTTGTTTTGCTTTTGGACATAAAAATGTTTATGTACAACGAGAAAAAGTGCAAAAGGTCTGAAAAGGGTTGACACGTCAGAAAATCGATTTACTTTTTATTTTTTGTGGGATAATTAATGATAAAATGGGTGGGAATTTTGTGGCTCACGTTGGAGTAACGTGGGACACGTAGCTGTTTTATGTGATTCATGTAACGACACCGCATTTGTTTGTCAGGTGGATTTCAAGATCGTGTTTATTTCTTCTGTCGACGAAAGTTATTGTGACCGGTAAACAATAAAATAATAAAAAGTACATACTTCATATAATAATTTACTTGGACATTTGGAATACGGCATGTAGAAAGTAGGGACATTTGACCGTTGTTTGCGACTTGAGCTACTTTGGTTAAAAATACGATAAATGCTCGAGTAAACGACATGGATCTGAACTTAAGTTTAACTTGGAGTTTGTTAAATGAGTCAAGTTTGAGCTTTATATAATGAGCTCATTTAGATAAATTAAGATTATGAGATTGTAGAAAATGATCGATGGGACTTATGCAGATGCAAATATACAAATAAAACCAAAAACCAGTTAGGTGATACAAGAAAATGCTTACTTCTGACATGTTATTTGTCACAGACTTTTCAAAAGAACAAAAGATAACGTTGCAAATGCCGTCAAGATTACACAACTTGTATTCAAAAGTCAAGATTAAACTAATAAATCAAATTCGAAAAATCCTAAATCAATTAGATTTTGTCTATTAAAAAGGCTTGATAAGTGCGACGCTTCTTGGGCATGGAATCACGAAAAAAAAATAGAAGTAACAATGAATCATCACCGGAAATATCAAAATCTGACATTGCGAAGAAGGTAACGGAGTATCAAATTAATAAAAAATTATGAAACGGAAGCAGCAAGCGATTAGAATTGATGAAACGGAAGTAGTGACCGATGAAGTTGTACCCATGGTTGCAGGTTGTTTATGTTAGTTGCGCCTTCGAACTCAAACTTTTGAGAAGAAATTAGGATTTGATAGGATTAAAAGCATGTTCGGATTCAATTTTCGTTTTCGTTTCCCATTTGCCTTACCGATTGAGATATTTTAGGAAAAATGATAATAAACGCATGTTTATGGATGGGCGAATGAGTGAAAAAGATTTTGTTCGTTAAGGGTGTTAAAGAGTCGAGTAATTAACGATGTATTCGAGTTTAATCTCGTTTGATTTGAATTTGGGTTTGATAATATATGAGCTTGAGTCGAGTTTGAACAAAAATTAATATTCGATTAGTATCACGAGTCGAGTTTTAAAAAAATAATACTCAGGTCGACTCGTTCAAAAGCTCGTTTAAGTATTTAAATCGAACGAGCCGAACGAGTATATAAAGTTTTCGTGTTCTGAAATTTGAAACATATGTTGATAATAGAATTTGAACCTATTCGGATCGAGCTTAAATTCATAAAAATTAGTTCATTTTTAAAAAATATATGAAATTATTAATGAGTATTAAGTTCGAACAATATATAATTATTCGAGCTCAAGTTCGAATTTAATTTTAAAAACTTATTCGAGTTTAAATAAAATCAATCTAAGTAATTATTAAACGAGTGAAACTTAAATTTTTTAATATTCAACAAGACAGCATGGCCCGTGCGATGCACGGGCTTTGTTCATGATAAGAAATTGTTGGTATAAACCATAAAGTACGAACTAAACGAAGCTTGTCAGAGGAAAAATGTAAAGTAAAAAAACATGAGTAACCCTAAAAGCATGGGACATTGCCAAAAAACACATCCAGCCCTCCAATTTTATAGAAAATGCATAAAATTGAATATTTAAAAGTCGACAAATTAATCATGAAATTAGTAGTTAGTTTACAATCTTGAATTCACTTTGACAGCACCACAAAAGCTTACCAATTCCAATGTGAGTGTTCATGCTTGCATATCTAGTTGTTCCTATCAAATTCGTGTTCAAAACATATTTTACACTTTAATATTCACATGGAAACTTAAACGTATTCAAAACTCAAAACGTAATCAATTGAAACTTCCATATAGACATTAATGCATGTATTGTGTTAAATGTCAATTAAATCGATATAAACTTCCAGCCATTTTCAAACTGTGACAACCCTCGCGATCGGGTGTTTAACCCGACACTTATCATAAAAGAATTACATAAAAATTTTATTAACATTAAAAAAATAAAAGTACTTATTTATCGTATAAGTCTAGCAAATCATGAACATTATATATTATTAGTGTACATCAATAATGATGCAAGTAATTGTTTATTTATGTTTGTATAATTGTATAATAGTAACTGTCAGGATCGATTAACTATAAACAAGTTAATAAACACCTTAGATCTAATTGATGATAGAAGTTGCAGCGGATCAACACTATATCAATATATTAAGAACAATGAACTGTATGAACAATATGCAAGAATATTAAGAACACAGTTTCACAAAAAGCGTCAATGTATATTATCAAGTTAACAATACACACGTACGTTTACAATTCGTAAGGAACTATTTATAATAGTCCTTGAAGCTAAACTATTTACCCTAGTTATTCTAGGACTTGATTTACATCGAATAATAAACGATATACATTGATTTACATTCTATAACTATCTCTACGAAGATCTCGGACTTGATATTCTTCAAAAACGCGTTGTCAGTAGTAAAACTAATCACCAGTAGTAAATATGAAGATCAGTAGTAAACTTGGTGATCAGTAGTAAGTCCAGATACATCGTCAGTAGTAACTACAATGATCAGTAGTATCTTCCATAAGCCTTGATCAGTAGTAACTAAGTCATAGAAGCTTCACCAGTATCAACTTCATCAGTATTAATCAATTCTGCCCCATCAGTACTAAGTGATCAATACTAACTGCAGCATCAGTAACAAGTTGATCTGAGTTTTGCTCCAACAATCTCCCCCTAAACTTATTGATCATCTTTTAATCAATCAAGTTTCTTTTGTTCCTCTTGTTCTCTTCTTCTTTTCTCAAGAGTTCTTTGATTCTGTTGAAGCCTTTGTTCAATAATATATCTGCTGTTCCTCTTTGTAAAATAATTCAGTTTGTTTTGGAACATAACAGCATCATAGGGTTTCATCAAAGTGTTTACGAATATCTGATACATTGTCTTCTCAGAATGTGGATATTCTTTCTCATATAAGTACAATTCACACACTTTGCCTGATTTCTCAAAGAAGTACATATTTGCAGTAGGAATGACATTCCAAGCATACACATTACCTGGATTTGTAAATTGTTCTGGATAATTATCTGGGTAAAATGCAGCATCAATCATCTTTGTTAAATATCCAGCTCCAGATTCTTTCCATGATTTCTTTGTCATTCTTGGTTTCCCAATAATCAAAAGTTTGATTACATCACTTCTTGAACATGATCTGATTAAGGGTAACCATCCAGTGAATCTTTGTACTACTTTGTCTTCCCTTATGACCTCTATGACATTGTTCTGCATCACTCTCCAGTTAATTATTTGATTGTTCTGTAATGGAGCAACTGGCATTTCAAGAACAGGTATAATTTGTTTTGACTTCTTCTTAGAACTTTGTTCTTGTTCAACTGATTTTCTTTTCTTAGATTGGGGAGTTGAAGTATCACCCACAGTTGAAACACTACCAGTTTTGAGCAAATTTAAACTGATTGGGATTAAAGTTTTGGCTTTGGCTTTCTTTGATTCTTCAGCTTCTTGTTCAGCCAAGTCTCTCTTCTTTGCAGTGCAGTATTTTTCAATTATGGTTATCATCTTCATTCTTCCAAAAGATTTTGCACTGTGACCTTTTGTCTTTAGAAAGTCTATCATAAGAGACTTCTGTTCAAATATATCATCTGGTAAATCACCTTTTGTTCTTTTGCATTCTGCTACAAGATCTTCAAGACAGTTTAGATGTTCTTCTTCTACTTTTCTAAGCCTTTTGAACTCTGCTTCTTGGGCTTCTATCTGAACATCTTTAATTTGAACAGGTGCTTGAACATGAATTTCTCTTTGATCCTTCTTTTGTTCAAGGGCTTGATACTTAGCTACCTTCTCCAAATATCTCTTATGCTTCACCTTCCATTTGGACTGTTTGTCAGCTCTAACAAGATTTATCTTGTTTACCATGTAATGACCAAGAGCTCTGTTAGGGTAATCTTCATCATATATTTCTTTACCCTTTCCAATATGTGCTGAAGGTGGAGGTGGAATATATTTCATGTCTGGCACTCCACTTATTATAACAGAAGGAGAAAATGATCTAAGTTCATCTTGTTGAAGTATTTTTGGATGTGGAGGAAGTGAGCACTCATCAACCTCAAACCAATTCACATTATCATCAATGTCAGGTATGATAAGTGGTTGATCAGGTGTTGGTGGTTTGGTAATGATGACATGTCTCTCTCTTTCAATTAGCTATGGAAAATGTAGTTCTTCCTCTTCAGTAGTAACCAGAGTAGTTACTACTGGTGTAACTTCAGGAGTTACTACTGATAGGGCATCAGTAGTATTTGCTGCTTTTAATTCCTCTTCTTCATTTACTACTGCTATAATGTCAGTAGTGGGAGTTACTACTGGTGTTTCTTTTTCTGTTTGTTCTTTAGTAGGAGCAGTAGTAATTGGTTCTTCTTCTGTAAACATCATCTCTGGGCCTTCATCAACTTCTGTTTCTTTTAAATTTAAGAGGGAGGATGCTGCTGCTGCAATAGATTCATCAATCATTGTCTGTATGTTATCCTTCTCCCCCTTAGTGAGCTCAACTGGTGGAGCCTCACTATCATCAAGTTTCTTCTTCAATTTTCTGATGATTTTGGTTTGTTGATGAAGCCTTTGCTCATAGAACCGCATTCTTTTGTTGATGGTGTTTACATGCCTTTTCATGGCAGCCATAGTTTTTCCTTGATTGGTTAAGTACTTGAGACAATCTTGTACAGTGGATTCCAAGGAATCCACTTTAGCCGTCAATTGAGTGATTTTAATACTGCCCTCACTCCATCTAGCAAGATCATCGGGCTCACTAACAGGTACATTGGTTTTAAGGTTTTCCTTCCTTTCCATCAATTCCACAGATCTGCCCTCATCACTGCTTGGTGATTCATTGGGTCTTTTAGACATTCTCTTCTTCCTAGAAGAAGCAGAGATGCCCCCCCTTGTGGTTTCTTGGCATCGGGGTCCTTTGAGTAATTCCTCAAAAGAGTCATCACTCAAAGTTGCCGAGGTTTGGGTCCTAATGATGTTTTCACTGTCCTGTGCACCCACCTTTGGGGCATCAGTAGTGAAAGCCCTCCCCTCATGTCCTCTCTCCTCCTTGGAGGACAACTCTTTGAGCCTGGGGTGTGACTCGATTTGTCCCCTGGTGTCCTTTGAAGAAAATTTCTTTCTTTTATAAATTGTGGAAATGTTTTGGGTTTTGTCTGGTAGGTCTTCCACAGAGTGAAGAGTAGCACTCTGCAGATTTATATCAAGTTCCTGGGACACATTCAGGACTTCTGTTTGAGTTGGTGATTGAGTGGCTATTTGGATTGGTGTTTGGGCTGTATTTGGGGGTGATGGAGTGGGTTGAGGTTCAACTTGGGTTGTAGCAATGGTTGAACCCTCTCCAATATTGGGTTGATCTTTGATCATGTTAGGAAACAGAGGGGTTTCCTTGCCCGAAAATTTAAATTGTTTTCTCATATTTGAGAAAACTTTCTTGTTCAACTCAGGTAATGTAAAAATGTTTTTAGGAGTTGACAAGTTTTGTAATTCACAGTTTATGATATGTTGTAGAAATCTGGGATACATTAAAAATTTAGAAGAACTAAGATTTCCCAACATACCATCAAATATCATGTATGAAAAATTAAATACTTGGTCTGTGCATAAACAGACAACAGCAGAGGCTATTGCCTTATTAAACTCATTCCAAGTACTTCTTTTTGGAGAAATACAATGCTGAATGGTATGTATTAAAAATTTCCATTGTGGGGAGAGAAGACCCTTTTGAAAGGTTACTATGTTCAGTCTTCCCTCATATCCCATTTTTTGTAAAATTTCAGCAATGTATTCCTTAGGAAGAGTGAACATACCTGAATCGTCATGTAATTGTAGATGGTGTCTGATGGATTGTTCTGTTACTGTGATGTGCTTTCCATCTACTGTTGATTTGATCATTGAAACGGTTGTTCCTTCTGTTCGTTCAGCATTGGTCCAGAAATCCACCAAGTGCTGTTGATATGATTTTGGTTTGACAGTTAAGGCAAACTGTATATATGAATTTCTCAAGAATTTTACGATCGGACGGAAATCTTTTGTTCCGTCGGGATTCTTTAAAAATGCAACCATATTGTGAAATTCTGAGTATTTGAGATCGGTTTGCACATCGAGATCTTGTAAAGTTGCCATTGTTGTTGAGTTTTTGCAAGAATTTTGTTATTGATGAAGGGTTTTTGATCGTAAACTAGGGTTTATCGAGAGAATTTGGTGAATCGAAGTGAGATAATGTTAAATTAATCGACTACCGCCTTTTATATCTTTCGATTTACCCTGCAAAAAGACTAAATTGCCCTTCGAATTATACCATAACGGTTATTTTCATGGGGGTTAGTTTGGTAATTGTGCTTCTGAAAGACCAGTAGTAATTAAGATATCAGTAGTAAAACGTCAGTAGTATCTACTAACATCAGTAATGACTAAGGATTTTGACATCAGTAGTAACTATAGACATCAGTAGTAACCATTAACATACAAGACCAGTAGTATATGTGAATACCAGTAGTACTGACTTACCAGTAGTATTTGTGTAAACCTAATATACACCAGTAGTAATGAACTACCAGTAGTATTTTGTGCATACACTTTCATACCAGTAATGCAGATATACCAGTAGTAAAACACTAAAGAAAATAATATTTTACAACACTAACTTTACACATGATTTTAAGTGAGATTTTAAGTTATTAAAATCATTCCAATACTGCTAACCAAGAAGTTGAATCTTCCTACATCAAATGCTTTTGTAAAAAGATCAGCTAATTGATCATCAGTATGGATTTTAACTACTTTGATTAATTTCTTTTCATTACAATCTCTTATAAAGTGAAATCTTATTTCAATGTGTTTAGTTTTTGAATGTTTTACTGGATTATTCACAATACTAATAGCACTTTGATTATCAATAAAAATAGGAGTTTTAAGGATAGAGATACCAAAGTCTATAAGCTGATTTTGAATCCATAGTACTTGAGCACAGCAAGCAGATGCAGCTACATATTCTGCTTCAGCAGTAGATGTTGATACATTTGTTTGCTTCTTACATTGCCATGACACCAGTCTTGATCCAAAGAATTGACATCCACCAGTAGTGGACTTTCTGTCTTGACATTCACCTCCATAGTCACTATCTGTATAGGCTATTAGTTCAAAGGGTGAATCATGTGGATACCATAGACCTAGTGATGGTTTGCCTTTCAAGTATCTGAATATTCTTTTAACAGCCTGCAAGTGTAGTTCTTTGGGTCTTGCTTGATACCTAGCACACACACAAACACTATACATAATGTCAGGTCTTGATGCAGTTAAGTACATCAAAGAGCCTATCATTGATCTATATAAGTGTTCATCTACATCCTCCCCCTCAATATCAGGATGTAGGTGTTTGTGTGTTTCCATTGGTGTGCTAGCACTTTTACTATCTTTCAAGTCAAACTTTTCCAAGATGTCTTTGACATATTTTGATTGATTTATCAAAATACCATCAGTTCTTTGATTGACTTGGAGTCCAAGGAAGAAGTTCATTGGACCCATGGAGCTCATCTTGAATTTAATTTGCATCAGTTCTTCAAATTCTTTGCATAATAAATCATTGGTTGAGCCAAAGATGATATCATCTACATAAATTTGTACCAGTAGTATATCATTTTTGACTTTCTTTGTGAACAAAGTTTTGTCAATGGCTCCTCTTTTAAAGTTGTTCTTCAATAAGTATGATGATAATGTGTCATACCATGCTCTTGGTGCCTGATGTAGGCCATATAGAGCTTTATCTAATTTGAACACATAATCACCATGTTTTGGATCTTCAAAACCTGGAGGTTGGCAAACATAGACCTCTTCTTCAATTTTCCCATATAGGAAAGCACTCTTAACATCCATTTGATAGACTTTGAATTTCTTGAATGAGGCATATGCTAGAAATATTCTTATGGCTTCAATTCTAGCAACAGGAGCATATACTTCATCATAGTCTATTCCTTCTTCTTGAGTGTATCCTTGGGCTACAAGTCTGGCTTTATTCTTGATCACTATACCTCTTTCATCTTTCTTGTTTCTGAATATCCATCTTGTTCCAATGGCTCTTTTTCCTTTGGGTAGAGGTACAAGTGTCCAAACAGCTTGTAATTTAAATTGAAGGAGTTCTTCTTGCATTGCCTCAATCCAGTTTGAGTCCTTCATTGCTTGTTGGATCTTCTTTGGTTCATCCTGAGACAGAAAGCATTCATACATACATTCATTAGCAATTAAACTTATATTACACATATTTGCAGTTAAGCTTTTGTTTAATTTGCTTCTTGTTTGTAGTGGTGAGTTAACATCACTTAAAACAAGGTCTAAAGGATGGTTCTTCTGAGTCCTTGTAGTTGTAGCTTTATCAACTACTAGTTGATTTTCAAGATTGGACTCATTTGTCTCAGGCAGTTGTTCATCTTGTGTTCCTTCATTGTCATTGAAGTTTGGTTCATCATCATCTTGGTCAGAAATACTATTGCTATTGTCTTCGTTGAGATCAGTAGTATTGTTGTTGTTACTGGTATCAGTAGTATCTTGAGAATCTAGGTTATTGTTGAGACCAGTAGTATTTTGAGTACTATTACTGGTATCAGTAGTATTTGAATTACTACTGTCCTCATTCTCAGAGTTACTACTGGTTCCAGAACTTGAGTTATTACTGACATCAGTATTAACTACTGGAGCAGTATTAACTACAATGTATCTCATTTCCTCTTGACCAGTATTAACTGATGATGTTCTTTCCTTTTGATTGTGACAGTTTGAATTACCTGTATTGAAATTCATATTAGAATTAAAGGATTTGGTTAGATTGTCTATGTCAAATAGCCAATCTGGACCATTTCCTTGTTCATTAGGTACATTTTCATTAAAGGATACATTTATGCTTTCTTCAATTATCCTTAGTCTTTTGTTGAATACTCTGTAAGATTTGCTTTGAGTAGAGTATCCCACAAAGATTCCATCATCAGCTTTGCAGTCAAATTTACCAATTTGTTCTCTTGTAATTAAAATAGTACAAGGACAACCAAATGATTTTAAGAAACTTATAGAAGGTTTTCTTTTATTGAAAAGTTCATATGGTGTTTTAAAATGTGGCTTCACTATTAATACTCTGTTCTGAACATAACAAGCAGTATTAACAGCTTCTGCCCAAAAAGTAATTGGTAATTTTGAGTCTGCAAGCATTGATCTTGTTGCTTCAATGATGGTTCTATTTCTTCTTTCAGCTACACCATTTTGTTGTGGAGTTCTAGGTGAGCTGTATTGCCTGTCAATACCTTTAAGACCACAAAAGTTAATTAAGTTAGCATTTTTAAATTCTGTGCCATTATCACATCTTATGGCTTTCACTTTTTGATCAGATGTGTTTTCCAGTTTGACAATTAAGTTCTTTATGAGTTCACTTGTTTCATCCTTTGTCCTGAGAAAGAAAACCCATGTATATCTGGAAAAGTCATCAGTAATAACAAGACAATATTGTTTCTTTCCAATACTCATTACATTTGTTGGTCCAAAAAGGTCCATATGTAAGAGCTGTAAAGGAACAGAAATAGAGTTAACAATTTTGGACTTATGAGAAGTCTTGTGTTGTTTACCTTTTAGGCATGCAACACAGTGATGATCACACATGAATTGTTTTTGAGGTAGTCCAATGACCAGATTTCTTTTTACTAAATTATTCATGTTTTTAAAATTTGTGTGACACATCCTTCTGTGCCATAGTTCTGATTCAGTGGTGTTTGCCTTGGATATAAAACAGTTGACCTCATTTGTAGAAATGAGTTCTCCCCCTATATCCAGGCAATACACATTGTTTCTCCTTGGAGTTCTTAAAACAACATATTTTTCATCTAAAATAAAATCAGGAGAAAGAATGATGCACTCAATGTCTGTGAAAAGAATCTTGTTCTTTTTATCACAAACTTGAGACACACTGACAAGATTGTATTTTAGTTCAGCTACATAAAATACATCATCAAAGGTAATTTTTCCATTAGTAACAGTACCTTTACCTGTAATCTTACCTCCCTGGGGATTCTCACCAAATGCCACATATCCTCCATCAAATGACTTGAAATCTTTAAGAATTTGCAGATTTCCAGTCATGTGCCTTGAGCATCCACTATCAATATGCCATGTTCTTCCTTCTTCTGGGATCTGAATGCTCTGCACAAGTGAGTAAAGGATTAGTTAAGTTTGGGAACCCAAGCTTTATATGTCTTGGGTTCATCCTTTGAGAAATGAGCTTTTGGGGATTTAACTTTAAAAACTTTTGGTACCCATACTTGTTTATTACTGGTGTTTTGCTTTTCTACTGCCCTTTTGGAGTTATTACTGGTGTGAAAATTTCCTACTGATCTTGGTTTATACCCATGATTTTTAGCTTTTGAATACTTTACTACTGATGGACCAGTAGTATTTAGGTACTTACCATGTTTAGAATGACCAGTAGTGTTTTTAGAGTTACCACCAGTAATATTTTTGAAAGTTGTTTTGGGAGCAGTAGTATTTTTGAAATTAGGGTTTTTACCAGTAGTATTCTTGTACTGGTACCATACAGCATTATAATTAGGGTTAACACCAGTAGTAAATTTGTTAGAGTTTCTACTGGTGTTGGAAAATTTAAAATATTGTTTATTTTGATTGGATTTTCCATTATTCTTGAAGTAATTGCTGTTCTGTGGGCTGCCAACTCGTCTGTTTTGCACAAATCTTGGTGCACTTCTTCCAAATCTTGGAGTTTCAGCAATTTGAGTTTTGATAGTATTTACTACTGAAGGACCAGTAGTATTTTTTAACTTTTGAGTTTTTGATCCTTGTTTAAAAATTTTAAATTCTTTTAACTCTTTGCAGTTTATTGGATTGAAGTGACAATCCTTTGCTAAATGGTTCATTTTATTGCATATAACACATCTTAATTTCTTATTTTTAGCACCTTCAGATATTCTTTGGTCTAAGAGTTGTGTTTTATTTCTTTCATTCCCCCTTGTTAAAATTTTTGGTACATTATCTGCATTATATTTGGGAGATTCATTTGGACTTTGAGCTGTGTGAAAACTTGTATCAATTGATTTTGGTGATTCACTTTGAGATATTGTAAATTCAATTGATTGATCATCATCAGAGGAATTATTTGATTCAGATGTTTCATTAGGTGATTCAGTTTGATTTTCAGTTTTTAATTCATTAATGATTCTTTCTGAACTGTTTTTAAGAGGTGGAATGATTTTATATGGAGGTGGTACAGCATGATATCCCACCCCATGAACAACCTTTTCTGTAGTTTGATTATTAGTTAATTCATCAAGAATTTTAGTGCTTCTTTCAAACTTTTTAATTGTTAATTTATTTTGTTCAATTTCAAGCTGACATTCTTCTATTTTGCTTGTTAGTTCTTTATTTTTTGTTTCATAAAACTCTTTCTCATCCACAGCTTGAAGCAATTCTTCCTTGATCCGTTGATCAATCATCTTGTACACCTTTATTTGATGTTCTTGATCAGCTATCACACTATCAAACTCATGATTTCTTCTAACTGCTTTTGCTAAATCTTCATTTAATTTAGTGTTTTCTTTTTCTAAGTTTTTAACAATTTTAACACATTCAGAAGTACAAGGTTTAGGTTTTACCTCAGTTTTGTTGTCAGTAAAGGCCATGAGAGCTTGATTTTGAGCATGCTCTTCTGCTTGGAAGCTCCAGTCATAGCCTTGTCCTTGTTGTGACACAAGAGCAGTTAATTTTGATCTTTTGTCTGGTTGAGGACATTCTTTTGCAAAGTGACCAAGGTTGTTACAGTTGTAACACTTGACTTTAGTCTTGTCAAATCCTGCTTTGTCACCTTTGTTGAAATTGAGGCTTGTTCTACCAGTTCTTTTTAAGAATCTTTTGGTCCTTAGGCTCAGCATAGCCATCTGCCATTTAAGATCCATCTCCTCAAGATCATCTGGATTCAATTGTTCCAAGTCATCACTAATCAATGCAGTATGCACATGACTAGTGAAGAAGGATTCTCTTGCAGTATCCTCAGAATCTGCAGCCTTTCCTGTGGAGGTTTCTTGTCCTTGACCTGTACTAGACACAAATGCAGCATTGTTAGAAGAAATAGAAGGGTTTTTGTGATTTACCTCAGTTTCAAACACTCTGAGATCATTATAGAGTTCATCTAACTCCTTTTCTTCTAGAGCATCTCTTTGTCTATACACCACTGTGTACATGGCCCATTCTTCACTAAGAGACCTTAGGAACTTCATGTTGACATCTTCTTGATCCATCTTTACACCAACTTGGTTGAGTTCACCAATTAGTTTGTTGAATCTGTCAAACACTTGAGTGAGTGTTTCATTGGGCTTTCCTTTGAAATTTTCAAAGTCTTGTTTGAGAACAGACTTCATGTTTCTTTTTGTACTCTTTGTCCCAACGAATCTCTTCTCCAGTGCTTCCCATAGTATTTTTGCATCATCATATTCAACAAAGAGATGTTGATAATCATTAGGAATGGCCAGTAATAGAGTGCTTAGAGTTTTGAGTTCGATGCCCTTGTACTTCTTTTCCTTTTCACATTTAAGTTTGTCTGCCTCAGTTACAGAGCTGCTTGCTTGACCAGGACCAGTTTTGTTTCCTTTAAGGACAACTTCCCACATAGAATAATCTGTAATAAGCATGTATTGCTTAATACGATTTTTCCACATCCCAAAGTTATTGGGAGTGAGAATGGGGATTTTGTTGGCCTGAGTGCTTTCATTGTTATCTGACATGATTAACAATGAGTGTGTTTTAAAGATTAAAACTTTTTGTTGTTCTTAACAAATAGTAGATCTAGAACCAATATGCTCTGATACCACTTGTCAGGATCGATTAACTATAAACAAGTTAATAAACACCTTAGATCTAATTGATGATAGAAGTTGCAGCGGATCAACACTATATCAATATATTAAGAACAATGAACTGTATGAACAATATGCAAGAATATTAAGAACACAGTTTCACAAAAAGCTTCAATGTATATTATCAAGTTAACAATACACACGTACGTTTACAATTCGTAAGGAATTATTTATAATAGTCCTTGAAGCTAAACTATTTACCCTAGTTATTCTAGGACTTGATTTACATCGAATAATAAACGATATACATTGATTTACATTCTATAACTATCTCTACGAAGATCTCGGACTTGATATTCTTCAAAAACGCGTTGTCAGTAGTAAAACTAATCACCAGTAGTAAATATGAAGATCAGTAGTAAACTTGGTGATCAGTAGTAAGTCCAGATACATCGTCAGTAGTAACTACAATGATCAGTAGTATCTTCCATAAGCCTTGATCAGTAGTAACTAAGTCATAGAAGCTTCACCAGTATCAACTTCATCAGTATTAATCAATTCTGCCCCATCAGTACTAAGTGATCAGTACTAACTGCAGCATCAGTAACAAGTTGATCTGAGTTTTGCTCCAACAGTAACTATAATCTATTGAGTTGGTGACTAAACGCAAACCTTAAACTAGAAAAGAAAATGTAAAGTTGATAATATATAATAATTCCTAGTTCAACCAAACTAACCGGGATGAAAAATACGACTGAAATAATCATACCCAAACATTTATATAAAAATTAGTTGCAAGTCTTAGTAGACATCGCGAATTTCGTAAGTAATTAAATATGTATCTTATAAAATTTTAAACAACATCAGTTGTGTTTAATTATCTTATGAAATTTAAAACCAAAATTTTATACCTCATCACCACGTCTTCATGCAAGCAACAAACTATCCGAAGTATTCGATTATGCAGGATATGAAAGATTTGATTAACCACTCTTATCATCATCTTATAACACAAAATAACCACAAATTCTTCACCACCTTCTCCACTCAAATTGCAATACCAGGCCACTCTATCTCTATCTCATTACTTTCATCACATACCAGAAGAACCAGCAAATCCACCACCTTCTTTATACTTTTCCGGCGAAGAAGCAATAACTCCGTCGAAGCAGGCAACACGAGCAACAAACCCAACAGCTCTCCGGCGGATTCAACGCTTTTCCGGTGAGCTCACTGAATAAACGGAGACCCACATCACCAATCTCCGTTCTCCGTCCCTCACTCATCCGATTGTATCCCCCGGGAACCGGAAGGATTTCCGGCGAACTTCAACCACCGTCGGCAACATAGACGACGCCAACCAGCACTTCCGATCTCTCTCTCGCGTCTCTATCTCCCCGGAGCAAAGGTATAATATTATATATATATATATATATTCATGTGTGGGTTGTGTCCTTGCATAAGTTTCACGTCGACTGCTTCTCGAGCAGGTTCCATGTTTCTCGTTTACTCCCACCGGCGTGTATCCTCGTCGGTGCTAGCGGACAATACACGATCACCATTTTATTTATTACCCATAATTATTTACATTATTTTTTAAATCGGGGTATCATTTAACATGTTTTGGTGTGTGTATTTAAAAATGAAGTCTTTCGGGCAAACATCTCAGTCACCAGCAGTTCTAAGGCTGCCGGAGTTTTTGTTTCTGTCCGTCAAAAGCGTAACACACATTCCAGCCATTTTTGTCTTAAAATCCAAGTCGGCCTTTTAAAGTTGTAACCCCACACTCGTTTTAAGTGAAAAGCCCGTCACTGTTGTTAAGGTGTCCAGCCCAGCAATATAAACCGAACCCATCCACTGTTTTAACAAATATCCGTTTTTTTAAAAGATTAATGTTTAATCATATGTATGAACATAACTGTTTAATATTTAGTCATTAATTTAATTACTTATTATAACATAGTTAAATAATATTTAAATATTAATTATCGTTTAAGTACCCATTTTAATTATTTATTCAAATTAAATTTTCTTACTTGAAACATATATACGATTCATAAATTATAAATAATTATTCATAATTAATTAAATCTACTTTATCTACATAGGTATCTAATGGGTCGCAGATCGTTTATTCTCATACCAAAGTAGAAATATTTTTCAAACTTGTGCAAAGTTATCAAATGTATTTAAAATACGAGTTACCAACATATCGCTCATATCAAAACTCGAGTTGATAGAAACATTCATGCATCATATAGTCTAGGCGTGTCATTTTAGACCGTCACTCATTAACTATACTTATGCGTTTAGGACGCTAGGAAACTTTGGTTGGAATCCCCAACTACGAATTTGGAAGCTTCGCTAAGGTGAGTTTCACGGCCCCACTTTTACTATTTTATAACTATTTATTGGGGGAGAAAACATATACTACTCAAACTATTTTGCAATAATTGATCTTTGTATAATCATTGTGGTGTACACGTACCAACTGTTTAAGGGCCACAATACATGTCCTCGTTTAACCGTAATCATTAACTATGCGTTTTAGCCAAGGAATATAGAGATAGTACTATCGGGATTGATCCCCCGCTCATGACTAGTCGCGCTAGTCCAACTGGGTTTGAGCTTTATATTCTAACTACTTTAGATTTATGGTTTGCTTATAGGCTCCTTAATTATACTTTAACTTGTTTGCTTAGCTAGCTTGCGAGGGATTATGCATTGCACCAAAACTATTTTTGTACATGATTTGTACCCAACGATTTGATGATATAACTTTTGGAGTCACAAAACTTATGAACTCACCAACCATTGTGTTGACACTTTTTCTATATGTTTTCTCAGGTAACGGAAATTAAGCTATGTCGAGCATAAAATTTTGTCAAGGATTGTCATGCATTGGTCTCAACAATAAGTCTTTATGACATTAGTTTTCAATTACAAACATTTATTTTGTTTTATGACTAAACATTTCCTTTTGGTTTTTGTAATGACATTGGCAATCCATTTTTACAATTTATGCGAAGTTTACTATTATTGATGTGTTATGTTATTAATTAGTCGCACCTCGTTCTTCCGCAAAACCATTTTGGTGGGGTGTGACACAAACCATTTGCAAAATTCACATTCAAACCATTTTCAGTTTAAAAGATGAAGATTCAGATAAAGACGAAGATGCAGATATTCGCTTTATTTGCTTTGATGGTGGCATTCTCCTGAAACATTCATCATTCGCGACTCACACACAGATGTATTGGGGGGATTTTATATTCCATCTTACCACTATCAGACAGTCAAGATAAGAACAGGTTTTAGTGCTCCCCAAATCTTTTGGTGCGCTTCAATTGAAACACCAATTCATTAAAAAAAATTATTGAATAATTTAAATCAAAGAAAAAACTAATACATCCTTCACAATGCCAAATTGATGTTCTTTATTTGCTTTTTCCATATTTACAATGCCAAATCGAAATTTTCTATTTGCATTTCCGTATATTTGTTAATTGCATAAACAAATACATTGCATAACGACTTATTGTTTTGAATGGGATTATGAAGCATCTAATTTCACTGATTAAATCTGAATTGTCCATGCATATATGATTTACATTTACAAATTTAGCTATGTAGGTTCCAAATTTATTTATTTGCATTTTAAAAGTTATTAAATATTGATCTACATTTTTTTATGTAATCAAGGAATGGCTAACAGAGCATTGTAATAGAAATATGCTTACCGGAATATAAACGGCTTCCCATTCTGGCACGTGATGGTTCACTAACCTTTGAATTGAATCAGATGAAAGAACTATTTCGGATGTAACACATAAACACTAACTGATGGTTTTTAAACATCTTCAATTGATGGAATCATGTGAAACGATAATCTGTTATTGTAGGGGGATGATTATGATTTTTATTAGTGATTTCTTAATTATGATGTAATTTTTGGTTCATACAACTATTTTAGTTGTAGTTCAAAATTTAAAGTGGTAATTACTATTTTGATAACTTTATAATTTTAATTTAATATTTTACCTGATTTAAAATTGTTGAAATATATACATGACATGAATTCTTTAAAAAAAACAGTTATCTACAGAGTAAGTGTGAGGATGATATATGAAGACGCTTGATGTTGATACTGTTAATAATTTATGTAATTTTTTTTAATATATATATTTTTTAATTTACTAAGATTAGAGAAATTGATAAAGAACAAAGGATGATAGTACTAGCCCTTGGGGACCTTAAAATAAAAACAGTGATGTAGATAATTGATAATTGATGTACCAATTCTGATGTATGATAATCTAATGCATACTAACTGTAACACCCTAAAAATTCTTGTAATTGATCTAATTACTTTTTATTAAATAAATTATGTGATATTTATTTATTGAGATTTATACGTGTTGTGTGCCCTTTAGTGTATTTAATTAGAGTAAAATAAATACGCATTTATTCTTCTAATGACAAGAGTGTCATTTAATTGGTGTTCAACTAATCATGAGGATTTATTTAATAACAAGAGTGTTATTAAATTCTTAAGAAATTATCCAAGAGTTAATTAAATGTATCGCGACATTTAATCCCGAGTTAATAAACGTAGACGTTATTGAATTCCGAGGCCGGCCGAGGGGCCAAGGCCTTCCCTTCGTATAGTTGATTCAATCTCGAGCCGGGCATAAGTTTTCTTTGCTTCTGTTCTTGTCTCATGTGCCAAGATCCTAGCCCAAACAAATTCTATTTCCCTTACACCCCCTTGTTGCGTGTTCCATCTGAGCCCAATGGGTGGGGAATTAACCACGAGTATGTGTGGGTCCATGACTAGCATGCTTTCCTTCCTATTACCCGATCCAACTTGCCCTTTGGTCGGTTTTTTTTTTGTGCGGATCCCAAGGCCCGAAGTAGGAAACGGTGGAGGCTCCTCTATTTTTTTAGTCATTATATTTCTTTTAAGGGTTTTGCTAATGACAGCCCTTAGGGCTGTCAATAAGCGTATTAAAACTTGTAAATTAATCAACAACCACCTCCTGCATTTTAGATATCACTCATCCGGTAATAAAAGTACAACATCTTAATGCATGTTATTGGCAGCCCTCAGGGCTGTCATTAGCAAAACCCTTCTTTTAATTGCATGCCAAAAATCGGAAACCCATAACCCTAATACTCCCTCAGCCGACAATCCACTGTGCTCTCCCTCTCTCGTTTTCTCTTGGTTCCAACAGCGAGTTTGTGGTCAAGTAAGAAGAAATCCCAAGTTTCAAGTCCATTGTTCTTCATGATCGGTAATACCCACTGCTCGTGTTTTCTTTTTCTTTTATTTGTTTCTTTCTTCCGATCGAGAGGGCCTAATCTGTTATATTGTTTGGTGTCGAATTGGTGGTGGCATTCAGCGAAAAGACGTAGGGATTTTGGAGCCATGGAAGTTCTGTGTTCGAGCAGCAACTACAAGCAAGCAAACCTGGCCGATCTCCACATTGTTTTCGGTAGCCTTTCTAATATCTTAAGCTGTTATTCATGCTTGTCATTTTCCCAAGCTCTAATCTGCAACTGTTGTAGGATTCGAGTTGTTGAGAAGGTTGTAGTTTCGATTTCCCATGGCTTGTTGTTATCAGGTTTTAGCAGAGACGAATCGGTTGTGATATTTTTTTTGTTTTATCGTTTCCTTCAAGTCATGAAATCTAGTATTTAAAGCTGTTTTGTATTGATTGTTCTGATCCCGAACTTTTGTCTTTTGTCTACTGATTTTCGTGGGTGTCGGGTCTAGGGTTGGGTATAAACCATTTGATGATTGACTAGACGTTTTATCGAAAAACCCGGAAACCGAACCTTAGGGTTCTTGGGTTCCTAAACCGAGAAAGATTTTAAAAGAAAGAGATTAATTATTCATGAATAAGTTTCTGAGATAAAAATGAGTTTCGGGGCTGTCGGGTGCCTCGGGAATAAACGGGTTGATGTCGGGATTTAAATCGGGTTTCATATATCAAACTAAATTCTTTTGACAGATTGTGTGATCTGACTTTGAGTCTGTTTTTACCAAACTTGAAATACGTTTATGGATTTTTGGCCCGCGCTAGTCTCTAGTTTTCTGAGTCCTCTTTCCGTTGCCGCTGACGGCTCGTCAATCTGATTTACGGTTTAAATGTTATCACTGTCTTAGTAAACCATCGCAGAATAGTTTTCGGTTCAATATTCTGTCTTGTGAGCCTGTTTGGAGCCTTTCTGTTTGGATTCAAGTTCCGATGTCTTCTGACGAATTGTAGTCCTCTGAGTTATTTAGCTGCTATAAAAATTTGGGACAAATCTAATGAACGGTTTGGGAGTTATGATCGTTCCTGTGAGAGTGCTGAGTGCTGTTTAGTTTCTGCTGAAACTACCTTTGAGCCTAGTCCTAACCCGAGCTTCATTGTGCTATGTAGGACCTCTTAGAACTTGATTAGAGACGCTCTTCTGCACCAAGGATATCTAGGAGCTTACGTCTATTCGAGGTGGGTAATCTTACTATAAACTTGTACTTACTTTCGATTCATGATTATGTGCTATATGTTATGAATTGTCTTGTTGATTGAGCTCGAGTATTGATTGTGCGATTTATCTGAGTTACCTGTGATCTGAGTTATCTGTTTACTGAGTTATCTGAGTTCTGAGTTCTTGAGTTAAAACATTAAACATAATATACTTGACTTGACACCGAAGAGCACTGGTGTCAGATGTTTGTCTTGGCACCGAAGAGTACTGGCCGGTGCCAGACATTTTGACTCAACACCGAAGAGTACAGGTGTTGAGCCTTGAGTGGTGTGAGGCGGGTCGAGGTTGATCTCTCTGCCCAAGTCACACCGGCGCGCTATATAAATTAAAAACTGAGAAATAAACTTGAGTAATTGAGAATTGAGTAGAGTCTTTAGGGATCACTTATGTGACTTGAGTTGTTTGTACTTACATGTTTATTCTGGTATTATTCACTCATCGGTGGCTGACCCCAAACACCCCCCCCCCCCCCCCCCATTTTGCAGGTACTAGGGCAAGTGCATTGGATGAGCTGTTACTCGATGAGCTTTTATGGATTTGGATTCCAAACGTTTATTTTGAGTCAAATGTTTTTAAACACAATTAATTTATTTTCCGCATTTAACCATGAAACGGTTCAGTTTTTTTTAACTATAAAAGAGTGGGACCTTTAGTGTACTTGTACTTTAGGGGAAATGTTACTTTTTATTTTATTAAAAATTTTTAAATTTCCCCTGATGTTTGGGATGTTACACTAACTGATTACATGAACACTTTTAAGCTAATTGCATTAACGCATTAATTATTAGAAAATTTTAAAACATGGACAAAATGTTTTGAACGGATCCTCACGTAAATTAGGATTTTATTCAATTTTGCAACAAGTCGACCCGAAAAATAGAAATTATTTTTTTTTCGCCCGACGAATTTAAATAACTAGGGGATAAGGGTAATTTAGGATCATGCTTTATGTATTTTGACCGTAACAACTATACAATGTATACGGTTTATCATGAACAAAGCCCGTGCGAGAGAGAATAAAAAGAATTGTTCGAGTGTAATAAAATTTAAAGTTTCACTATTTCTGTAGATATTATGGTATTTAATACAATTAAAAATATCGCTCACCAAGATGTGTGTTGATGAGTTGAGTAGTCACCTGCATTTCTTTCTAGCAAAAGTCGATAACATAAACCTGTAACCATTATTTAGTACAAATTAAATTTAAGAAAGCAAATAAGATCGTATATATATGTGGCAATTTTGAAATATTAAGTTATAAATGCATTTATTTTCGGGTTATGTTTTGTTTCTAACATAAACTATCTAAAAAGATGGTAAAAATGTATAAGTTCAACCGCGCAACCCGTTTTGCTAAATTTGCTAAATTTTTACATAATCAAACACCATAAACATACAAAACTAAAAGCAATTAAAAAAAAACAGAAATCTTAAGGAGATTGGGTCTAATATAACATGAGCGAACATTGATTACTGTCTACATCTATCTCAACATATAAAATTATGTTGACCGGGCCTTATCAACATGCTTTTTTCTCGCTGTAATAATAACATGAGTAACCCTTCTCAAATTCGTATGATGAGATTCCAACATATCTTCATGCTTTTTTCTCGGTGTAGCAATAATATTTCACCACCTGCATAAAAAGAAGATAATAAGAAATTTATAATAATAATATGTAAATTACGTCCAAAAGCTCCAGCATAAATTCAAAATTATTATAATTTAGCATTCTCATGCTTTTTCCCCGGTGTAGCAATTACAATTTCAACTGCATAAAAAGAAGATAATAAGAAATTAATATATGTTTCGAGTAAATTTCCTCCAAAAGCTCCAACACAAATTCAAAACTATTATAATTTAGCATTCTTAAATGTTGATTATGAACATTTTCCTTTAAATGACATTTCAAAGTCACAAAAAGATATTTGATACATGGAATACATGAGATGAGAGGGAGTAAATTGAAGTGAACCCGTGTGGATTTTAGAACTTCATAAAAGGTACCATCATGGAGTTTGCTTTGAAGAAGAAATTCAATAGGGTTTTAAACTCGAATAATTTCAACACCTGCATAAAAAGAAGATAATAAGAAAATTTTAATAATAATATGTAAATTAACTCCAAAAGCTCCAACACAAATTCAAAATCATTATAATTTAGCATTCTCATGTTTTTTCCCGGTGTAGCAATCACATAAAAAGATGATAATAAGAAATTGATATATGTTTCGAGTAAATTACCTCCAAAAGCTGCAACACAAATTCAAAACTATTATCGTATAATTTGCATTCTTAAATGTTGATTATGAACATTTTCTCTAATAATTCACAAAAAGATATTTGATACGACGAATACATGAGATGAGAGGGAGTAAATTAAAGTGAACCTGTGTGGATTTTACAACTACATAAAAGGCACCATCATGGATTTTAAACATAATATGCAATTTAATTTGACTACACGTGAAATGTTTAAACATAAGATGTATTTTTGAAACGTATTTAAATTAATTTGAGATGATGAAAAAGATGGTGTTATTGCATGAACTTGATACATCATGGTAATTAAGATGGTATTATTAATATGGTAATTAAGACTACATCAACATGAAACTCAATTTTTATAGATACGAGGCAACACGCACGGGCTTTGTTCATGATAAAACGTTATTTAAAGGTAAATCGTAATTGTATTGGTGTAACGGACAAAGTACTAAAAGCAAGACCGCTAACATGTTTAGGTTAATTGCGAGTGCTCTACTAAATAAGCAAAGTTTGTTGGAGGAAAATGCAAAGTAACAAAACCGTTTTCATTTTTTTATTTGTGCAATACAAAACATGTTAATCATAACATATAAGTGGTACAATGAAGAACTTCATGGTTTGACTTTTATAAGCAAAACTATGAATCAATAACAATATATTTTCAATTAATGTCAATTAATGCAAACATTATGTTAGACTTCTAATTGTGCATTTTTCTCCAAAATTACGTAATAAAAAATAGAAATCCGTACAAATACACAAACACATGAATCTCTCTAATAAAAATATTAACAAAATCGTTATCATCACACTCTTTTTTTTTACATAGATGTTCTGTTCGGTAATAAGCTAAAATCATTTGAAAACATAACATCATTTGCATCTTGATAGTGTGCTATTTATAGCTTATAATATATAACTTCTAGTTAAATGAAAATACTATAATTTAATTGAATTTACTATTATTTTTTATGTTAAACTCTTTGTCTTATTTAATTGAGGCATGATTATGTTTTATATATGGTTTACTACATTTATTCATGAACATAGACAAAAACTCAATTTTCATTTCGAACTTGGTTTTAATTAAATGCAACATCTAGTTCTTCTCTTCCAATTTAACAAAAGATACGTGTTTATTGTAGATTGTGATATTTATTTATTGTATATGAAATAAAACACATATTGAACGGTAAATTGATTATGTTGTATATGAAGTAAATTGATACTACACTAATTCTTCCTTTAATTAAGATATTTAATGTATATTGAGTTTAAATATTTATATTTATTGTAATTCTTCCTATCTAGCACCATTCAACCTCTGAGCTTCTAAAAACGGATGAGGTTGTTTAATATTGAATTGAAATGGTAAATTGATTATTATTTCAAGACTTTTCTTATGACAATTTGAGTTTATTAGTCATAATTATTTCTTCAACTTTTAAATATATTAAATAATTATAACTAAAATCTACTTATTTTTATTATAAGATGGTTATTATTACTTATTTTAATTTACTAATAATTATTTCATTTAAGTTTATTAGTCATAATTATTTTCTTCAACTTTTAAATATATTAAATAATTATAATTAAATTCTACTTATTTTATTATAAATTGGTTTTTATAACTTATATAAATTTACTAATAATTATTTCAAGACTTTTAATGTGATAATTTGAGTTTATTAGTCGTAATTATTATTTTTTTCATATTTATGATCAAAATTCAACTTTATTATATATTAAATAAATGTAATTAAATTCTACATTAGTTTATACATTATTTCATGACTTTCGATATTACAATTTGATGAATTTATTAGTTTTTATTATATTTTTTTATACTACAATAGTCTTTTTCATTACATTAATTTATTAATCATATTTATGACAAACTATATATTAGTTTATTACTCGTAATCATTTTCTAATAATTATTTTAAAACTCATGATAAGTCAATTTATTAGATTATATTATAAATACACATGAGTTTATTACTTATATTCATTTACTAATAATATTATTTCAAGACTTTTGATATGAAAATTTTATAGAGATATTAGTTCTTACTATATTCTTTTTATTACATTAATTTCTTATTTTTATGACAAAACTCAACTTTTAAATATAATATATTAATTTATTTATATTTACAAATATGTAAGCGAACACTTATATGAGAATGAAGGATCTTGTTTATTATAAATTTTGCTACATATTGATTATTAAAGTAATGTACAATGTGACTTGTCTTCACCTCCAATCATCATTTGTTCATTTTGTTTTCCCGTTTGCATTGTCGTCATGCCTTGTGTTGCCCAACGATCGTATCGTCAACCCACATGTTTAGCTATTTGTGTGTGTCATATATACTATCTAAGCTTTAACACTTGAGTAAAAGATATAATTAAAGAATTATATAATCAAAGAATTATGAGGAACTAAATCATAATCATACCGATTTGAGTATATATAAGATATTTTGAAATCTTCATAGTAGCCGCCGGAGATAGTCGATCCCTACAAAATAAACAAATATAAATTAAACGATGTATCATTACACAAAAATCACTTAGAAAACAATCGAGACATATTTCATTCACGGATTCGCCAAAATGAAATTCATAATAGGAGAATCTATGAATGAAATTAACAAACACACCTACCTATTTATACTAAGTGTATAAGTTAATTATTACATTTAATATGTGTCTTTACAAATGTTAGAAACTAAAACCTATATATTAAGTATAACAATTTAATTTTAGTTAAATAATCTTAAATTTTGATACTTCATCTACTTGAATAGATTTTTGGGTTAAATCATCTAATTAAATAATTTTAAGAGTTAAATACAACATCAAACATAATACTCATTTTTTTTATGTTATATAGTAGATATTCAACTATTTTTGCGATTCAGAAATGCATGGACATCATTATTGTTATGTTTATAATTTATGGTAAAACTTTTAATCTTACAATTGATTAATTTATTATTTCTTATAAATGGTAAAAGTTTTGATCTTACAATTGATTAATTTATTATTATTTCTTATAATGAGTTTATTACATTATTATTATTTTGTTTATGGTAAAACTTTTGATCTTACAATTGATTAATTTATTATTATTATTTATAAATGAATGTATTAGATTATTATTATTAATATTAAATGCAAGGTAATAAATACAACATCAAAAATGAAACTCAATTTTTATATATAATATAGATATAGATTCGAGATCGTTAACACCTTATTTACCTCTAGTATAACTTGTGTAATATTCAAAACAAAATAATTTATTTATCAATATTTTTATATTATTTTCGGATACCTATGTTGAACAAATGTATGGTATGCAAAATACCAAATTACCCCTCAAGTACCTAGAATACATAAATTACCTATATAACATTTATCAAATGTTTTTACTATATGAATAGTTGATGAATAGTTTTTCTTTTTAATACATTTAAGCAGTTTTTTTTTAGCTGTTGCTGTCTTTTGATTTTTGACGTTTCAGGTGACTCTATCATTATTATTTTTATAGTGTTTAAATAATATGTTTTATACACTAACAATATTTTTTTATTATATCTTTTATTATTTGAAAGTAACATTTATCAAATGTTTTTACTATTCATGAATAGTTTTTTTTTTTTACATTTAAGCAGTTTTTTTAGCTGTTGCTGTCTTTTGATTTTTGACGTTTCAGATGACTCTATCATTATTATTTTTATAGTGTTTAAATGATATTTCTTATACACTAACAATATTTTTTTATTATATCTTCTATTATTTGAAAGTATTTTATATAATTTGAATGTACGAAATGAAGTTAATCCAAATTATTTTATATTATTGTAATGTATAAATTAAGTAAATTTACAACTAATTCAATCTATTTGCATATCTTTTAAAGGTCAACTAAGACAATAATTGTCCAAGTTACCCTAATAAAATTAATAACATGTTAGTTTATAAATATAATTTGTATTTTTATAACCCGTCGCGAAGCGAAAGTTTAATACTACACATTCAACATTGCAACGTGCAACATTGACCATAATTAATTACGGTGACATCACAAATAACCCTATTTCTCAATTAGTCTCGGTGGACCACTCACTCTCAAGTGATTATAGATATATGTGTATTTTTATTTTTATTTTTTTAATTTTTTTTTACGGCGAGTTAGTAAGTTAGTAGTTCGAGTCTAGACAGTGACATTCACAAGGAGCAGTATGCCTGTTCTCGAATCCTCCACATATGGGGAATAAACCCAACCATCTTTTAATCTCCAAGTTTTACCTCTAACAAAGCTTGAACCCAAGACCTCTTGAAGGAAAACCCCAATGTTATCCTTGGTGGCCAATTAATTTAGACCAATGTGTTGTATTCTTTTTTTTTAAGCATGAGGTCTTAAAGGGTGACTAGCAATTGCTTAACTAGCTAGCTTTGTGACTTTATCTTACTACTTACTAATGCATTTAAGCCTACCTCTTTTAGTAAGTTTAAGGAGCTCCTTAATTTTAAGTTTAAGGAGATTTCCACTTTTAGTAAGTTCTTTACCAAAAAAAATAAAGTGTTGCTTACAGGATTCGAACACAAGACCTCTCCTAAGTAGTCACTGTGTGTTAACCACTTCAACTACTTGATTATTTTGATTTATTCCAGATACATATATATATAACTTTTAACGTCACCAGAACTCAACCATCATTTCTCTATTTAAAAGGCTCATATTTACTTTCACAAAAAAGACCAATTTCGGATCTGATCCTACCATCACTAATGTCAGCACCTACCATCACTACGCACCACCACTCATCACCATCGCTATTGTCACCACCACCGGTACTGTCGTCACTTCGAAATATGATTACGGGTACCCGTCGCCGCATTGCGCGGGTACCCTGCTAGTTTTATTAAATACTGAGGATGAGGATATTTCTAAGCAGGGCTGCAATCATCACCCAACCCCGTGGATATCATGTTTTGTGTTCTAAAGCCCTAATCATGTTTCTCAAGTGACATTTATTTTTCTAAGTCGTGCACGTTGATTTTGGGTTTAAACTAACGCCGAGCACATGTCAAATGGCCCTTATAATCTAACCCGAATTTGATAAACAACTTTTAGATTTTTGGAGATAGTAAAGTTGCAATATTGTTGTGGCTTATCTATCAATTATTGCTAGTTCTTATGTTTAGTGAGGTAATTATTGTTGTTAATTGTCATTTTTGTTGTTTGCTGTTTAACTTTTAATTTATAGATAATAATATAACACAAAATAAGATAGTTTCTACACCACATCATACAATATTAAAAGACAAACTAAGCAACAATAATTGTAATGTGCTGATTTTAATTTAGAAATCACCTCCTTTCCATAAATGTTGTCGGTCGATTAAACTTGTTCTTTACATTTTCTTTTTGCGTACAATACTTCATTTGTATAGTAGAAATGAAACAAATAAACAATAAAGCTGCCCGCTAAAAAAGCATCAAAGCACTTTCAACAATGAGAGCATCAACCCAGAATTCCTCTTTCCCTTCCGCTGTTCTCACTCACTCTCTCTCTACCTCATCACCTTTCTCTCTCTAAAAATGGCGTCATTCCCACTGCTCTTACTAGCATTTTCACACTCCATACTTCTGGCATCAGCTCATTATTCATCTTCATCCTCTTCCTCATCGTCATCATCACCGGAGTTGGTATCGGAGTGGAGACAGGCCAGGGCAACATACTACGTTGCAGCTGATCCACGTGACGCCGTTGGCGGCGCGTGTGGTTACGGTGACCTAGAGAAGGCAGGGTATGGAAAGGCGACGGCGGGGCTCAGTACTGTGTTGTTCGAAAAAGGACAGATCTGTGGCGCGTGTTTCGAGGTCAGGTGTGTTGAGGATCTCCGGTGGTGTATTCCGGGGACGTCGATTATTGTGACGGCGACTAACTTCTGTGCTCCTAATTATGGATTTCCGGCAGACGGTGGCGGCAAGTGTAACCCTCCAAACGCTCATTTTGTTTGCCGATTGAGATTTTTGAGAAGATTGCGATTTGGAAAGCTTCTAATATGCCCATTCAGTACCGCAGGTATCTTTCTATAATCTATACTTTCCTGTATAATCATGCTTGTATTAATTTGCTGATAATTATGCTCTTACGCTGATTTTTAAATTAGTTTCATTATGAATTACAAATTGCTCAATTAGAGTCGTAGATTAGATCCGATTCCAATGGGTTGCTGACCTAAATTTGAATGTTGGAATTTTGCTGATAATAATGCCGGTTCAATTATTGAAATGGCATTACATGATAAAATAGATTTCGTTTATGCCAGCTAAAATTGTAGAATGACAAAATTACCCTAATTTTTAAGCTTTTGCAATTAGTTAAAGCTCTAGAATACAAAAATGAAAAATGCCACTAAACTACCCAAAACAAACAATGCTGAATGGATATTTTGAGTAGATTTAGGGGGATATTTGTTTAATATAACCTGTTGAATACCTGGCTTGTTGGACAATTGTGTAATCCATGTATACGTAATTTCTGTTAAATTATTGCCACAGGATAAAGTGCAGAAAGGAAGGAGGAATTCGATTCACCATTGATGGAGCTGGAGTATTCATATCGGTTCTGATTAACAATGTTGCTGGTTCAGGAGACATATCAGCTGTTAAAATTAAGGGTTCAAGAACAGGATGGCTTCCAATGAACAGAAATTGGGGTCAAAATTGGCATATAAATGCTGACCTTAAAAATCAACCACTTTCTTTTGAGGTCACTAGTAGTGATGGAGTGACTCTTACTTCTTATAATGTTGCTCCAAAAGATTGGAATTTTGGACAGAGTTTTGAGGGCAAACAATTCACATCCGAATAGTTATTCGGTTTTGTATACTTGATCTTAAAAGCATTATAGAGTCTAGTCTTTTTGTGGAATGAATGATGAATCTGTTGGAAGGTCGAAATTGTGCCGTTGACATGGTTTTGACCTGATTTTCAATTGTATAAAATAAACTCTAGATCCAAGGGAAAATCCCTTGTTTTATCTTTTGTTAATACTCTCACTAATGTAGGTGCAACCATTTGATACCAAGGAGGAGACATTTCACTTTTTGTCAAATTAGCGTCACATTAATGACATTCCAACTCACATACTAATATCAATAATACTCATTCACTTAATATTTTATCTATAAAATAGACACACAAATACTAATGCCTATAAAAATTACCATCTCCCTCATTTCTTTATACGTTTTCAAACTGGAACTTTTGAACTGACGCTCGCCATCCATGTTAGTTTGAAGAAGGGCAAGGCACCGATAGCACTAGTCTAACAACATTGAAGAAAACTATGTGAAAAAAAGTTTGTATCTTTTCATGTCAACATGTTTCCAAATCCAAAGATGTTTTTTAAGAATACAATTAGTGTGAAATCTATAACATCCATTGCTACAAATACAAAAATGAAACTCTATATGCAATCTAAAATTGCAATTCACGACATTGATACGTGTTGCGATAAAATGATCTCTAGCAAAACAAAATACTTCAATTGTTACAATACCAGTAAAACCGCTTGATCAATCTTCAATAAATTTGTTATCATAGCTTTTGATGAGACTCAATAAGCAATGCATTCAGCATAACATGAACACAAACTTCATAAACCACATCATTATAATGCATTCCATCTACCGAACAATCAACCCCACATTTATTACTTAATTTTTCAACATCTAGTAACAAAAACGACCCACCATCTTGCCTCAAAATCTTGCTTTTATGAAGCTCCTGAGCATAAGCATTACACAACTCACGGGTCATCTTGACCCGTTTCTCCTTTGTATTCAACAACCCGTTTATCAACGTTGGCATCCCGAGCCAAAACAAATGCATCGTCCGACCCGAATCGGACCCGATTTCGGTTCCGTCTGTTTTAAACACTGGGAGTAATTGAACCAAAGAATCCTTTAATAATCGTAACGAAACACCGTAATCTGAATAATTTGTGTAATGTAGCATATGCCATAAACCTGAACCCATTACTAATACATCAGGGTAAGTTTTATTTCGTTTAAAATCGGTAACAACATTTGTTAAATTCGTAACATAAGGTGACCAAATAAAGTCCAATTTCAACCCAATTTCTTCAACAACGATATGATAATCACTATGCCTTTTAAACAAATCTTCTTGAATTTTTTCCAATTGATCAGAACCCAAAACCAAATCCAACAAAGATACAACAAACAATCGTGCTTGTGAATCACCTGCGACCACAATCCATGACCCGTTTAACAGGTCCGAAACATCGACCCGACCCAATTTCTGGAAATCACAATCATAAGATCTTGTACCGTTTTCCCAATTCCACGAAAACCCATCAAAATTGGGGCGAAAAGAAACATGGTTTAGTAACGAAATACACGAATTAACAGGATCTTGTTGAAATAAATCAGTTGGTGATTGTGGAAACATTGAAGGAAAATAAGGAATTAGGTGAATACATACAGCAAGAGTGATGAAAAGAGCACCACTAAAGAAGAGAACTTTATTACGGCTGAGATGCCATCCAGCCATACCCATTGGAACAAATAATACAACACAAGCCGCCATTATTCCCAATTGTACGGCCCCAAAAAAACATGTTATTGATCGTTTGAGGTTGAATTAAAAGGGCATAATGGTTGTTGAATTGATCTTGGGAGTATGGTGGTTTGTTGTGGTTTTAGGGTTACAGTTGGTTGAGTAAGGAAGGTGATCGGATTGTAAATGAAGGGAAGATATAGATGTATGTGTGTGTGATTGCAATGGTGTAACAGACGATGAAGATGATGGTAATTTGATTTCGGTATCGGAATTGATTTTTTACAAAAGCGATCACCGACTGATTTTTCAACCTTCATTTTGTTTTTGATTTTCCTATCTCATTAAACAAAAAAAATTAAGAAATATTTTTATATTATTATTTTTATTTAAACTCGTGACCACAGTTTTAAAAGAGGTGGTGATTTTTACACCACAACTTTTAATGCATGTACCACAACTCATGCTTAATATACTTGTACAGTTAGCTGTAAATTTGTACAATGTTATATAGGAAGTAAAAGTTATGGTGCAGAAATGAATTCCCTTTTAAAAGGCATATCATTGATAGCGTCTCGGAGTGATGAGAGACGCCCATGTAACAAAATAAATCATAGCGACTTTGTAATGCGTGTTATAAGATAATGTGTGATTAGACGTGTGATATAAGATCCAAGAATTGATGATTGCTTTTTTTTTTTGAACAGCAAAAGGGGCAACAAAACGAGCTTCGGCAATGCCATCACCCGCAATGAGACCCCCACCAAATTGTATTAATAAATTACTAGCAAAGAACTATGTTACATTAGTGCCGATACAAACATAAAACGCCACCTATCCAGAAATTGCATTCTAACCAAAAACGAACAAACCTAAACAAAACAAAATAATTACAATGTAACTAACACCTTTGATTCTCTCCGTCTCGATCATAAGGTTATATACTCCTCGGATCGCATACCCAGGCTGTAACGACCCGAATTTGTAAATAAATAAATTGTATAAAAATATGATAATTATGGATAAATCATATAAATTACGTGGGAATTGGTTTCGTGTCGTTTGGACACCGTACGAGAAAGTTACGGGCGAAACCGGGTCGAGACAAGTTGGAAAAAGTGCAGCCTTGCTGCCATCAGGAGTTCGCGGCGCGAACTATAAGTTCCCGATCGGGAACTTTCTCCAGGGAGTTTGGCCATGTGTCGCTAAGTAGTTCGCGACTAGATAACGATCGCTAAGTATGCGTGTAGAAGGAGAGTTCGCGACGCGAACTATGGTCGCGTCGTGAACTTGTGTCTGGCAGCATTAAAGTCGGGATTTGGCTCATTTATTGCCAAGTGAAACCCTAGTTTTTCTCTCTTCGAACTTGTGAACGATTTTGGGTGTCAAGCATCAATTGGAGTCGATTTCTTCATCAAATCTTGTGATTCTTCACTCCTAGTTGAAGATTTAAGGTATATCTTCAATCCTTGGTAGTTGTAGCTTTAGATCTATGGGTTTAGAAGCTTGGGGTTGAAACCCTAGTTCTTGGGGTTATAGATTATGGTGATATAAATGTTGTATACACTTAATAGATGGTATATTAATAAGGAAATCAAGTGTATGGTTAAGATTTGTAAGAATCTTAAGGGTTGGTTAAACCTAGGGTTTGGTAATCATCATATTTGGGGGAAATGGATTGATGTGTGTTATCTAGAGATAGATGAACACATTGATAGTAGATTGTGATGTTGATCATTGTATGATCATTGTTTAGGCTTTCGGTGACATCTTGGAAAGTCGGTGAAATTGTGAAGCAAGAGCTTTGGTGTCAAGAACACAGTTGGAGCATCTTTGTTGCTAAGGTGAGTACGTGTGGAATTTACTGAGTACATAGCCCTGTTAAATAATTTTCATTACTTGTGTTATGGTCTATTTGCTTAATTGTATAGACTAGTAGTTGATAGTTAGTTATACCTATGATAGTATTGAACTAACTTGAGGATGATGAAAGTGCTAGCAAAGAGCTAGATTTGCATAACCATAGGGTTATGATGAGATTGAGATGATGTGATGATACGGGCTACTCCCGATCATGAGTTGTGGATTGAGGGGCAGTTGGGCGTATTCCCATCGACTCTTCCACGTTAGTCATGAGATGACACGGGCAACTCCCGGTCATGAGGTGTGGAGTGAGGGGCAGTTGGGTGAATTCCCATGTGAATTCCCATCGACTCATCCACGTTAGTTATGCGATGTCACGGGATACTCCCGGTCATGAGGTGTGGAGTGAGGGGCAGTTGGGTGAATTCCCATGTGAATTCCCATCGACTCATCCACGTTAGTTATGCGATGTCACGGGATACTCCCGGTCATGAGGTGTGGAGTGAGGGGCAGTTGGGTGAATTCCCATGTGAATTCCCATCGACTCATCCACGTTAGTTATGCGATGTCACGGGATACTCCCGGTCATGAGGTGTGGAGTGAGGGGCAGTTGGGGTGAATTCCCATCGACTCATCCACGTTAGTTGTGATTGCTAAGTAAGCAAGATTGATAGGGTCACACTAAGGTGACTAGACTGGATAGTTGGATATATATATGTATATTGATTGGTTATATGAAATGTGACATTCATTTTATTATCGGGTCTAAACCCATGTAGCTCACGAGACGTTTTTGTCTCACGTACTCCTTGTTTTGTTTTGCTATGTACTCAGGTTCGGGATCGAAGGTTTAGGTTCGCACGGATAGAGTTGCGGGACCTAGAGTAGAAGAACTTTAGATTGGATTTATGCTTAGCTTTGGTTTTGATATATTTTGTAACACCGAAACTTTATACTCTGATTCATACCAAAGGTTTTTGTAAATTCATATTTTTGGGATAGTTCTTCTATTTATGAAAAATGTTTTATTTTGGGCAAATGTTTTGTGTTTAAAATTTGAGGTGTTACAACTTGGTATCAGAGCTATAGTTTAAGTGAATTAGGTTGGATGACCATCCTAGTCTTAGACTGTAGCATTAGGAATATGAGATTCCTTAAGATCATAGGTTGACCTTGAGACTTTATATTAAGTTTAGGGTTGAACCTAGGGGACCGAAGAATTTGATATGATTTTGAGTATTGAGTCGTACGCGACTAATGGGTTGTACACAAGGTACTAAATGTTTAATGTCTTTCGTATAGTCTTGATCGAAAGAAATGGTGAACACTCGTAGAAGTGGGAAAGCCCCGGAGAACCGGGAGGAGGAAGTACCTCCTATTGAGAGGGTGGATGAGCAAGAAAGTCAACCATCAATGCATCGGGTTGATGAATCGGAGGTCGGAGCTAATAGAACTCCGGTGACCATGGCGGATCTCCAAACTATTATCGACCAAATCAAGGGAACGGTGGCCGAGGAAGTGCACCGAATTATTGGAGACCGTGAAAGGTCGGGTGGAGACCGGGAATCCGAGGCTAAGTCGGATGAGAAAACCGGAGGTAGTGGCACCGGGGAAGGGAAGTCCTCCACGGGTGGCCAAAGTGATGCAAGGGCTAAGCCCGTTGTGAAAGAAGGGTGTTCGTTTAAATCATTCATGGCTTGTAAGCCAAATGTGTATTCGGGTAGTTCGGACCCGAAAGTAACCATGAGGTGGATCCGGGAAACCGAGAGGGTGATCGGTAGTAGTAAATGTAAGGATGCCGATATGGTGACGTATGCGTCACAATTGCTAAAAGAAGATGCGATGGTTTGGTGGGACATCGTATATGAGACCCTAGGGAGGGAGGTGATTGAGAAGATGTCGTGGGACGAGTTCACCGCGAGATTGAAAAAGAAATTTTGTCCCGAAAGGGATTTGGAAAAGATGCACGAAAAGTTCGTGACCCTCAAAAAGGGTGATATGTCGGTGGAGGAATATTCGAGGGAATTCACGGGATTGCTCCCGTTTGTTGCTAAAACCTACTCGGATGAGAGGTTGAGGGTGGTCCGGTATGCTAGTGGGTTACCGTGGGACTACCAATTGGAGGTGAAGAGGGCGGCTTCTCTAGATGAGGCCATTAGTGCCGCCCGGGGTGTGGAGGAGGTGAATGTGGCACGTGTTGCCGAGAGGGCCCATGTGGGCGAGAAAAGGAAAGCCGAGAGCGGCTCTAGTTCGTTCAAGAAAGGGAAGTTCACCTCGAGCTTCTCTAAGCAAGGTAGTGTTGGCTCGTGCAAGAAGTGCGGGAAGACTCATACCGGCGGGTGCCGAGGAGAGTCGAAATCTTGTTTTAATTGTGGAAGGGCGGGGCACATAGCCCGAGATTGTAGGGCCAAGTCGTTGGCCGATGTTGAATGCTTCTCGTGTCACGAGAAGGGGCACTATAGCAATGTGTGCCCAAAGAAGGGAATCGAGTCGATGGTGTCCACGGCTCAAAAGAAGGTGGAACCGGCCAAGGTGAAGGGACGATCCTTTCAACTCACCCGAGAGGAGGCGAAGGAGGCACACGATGTGGTGTCAGGTACTCTATTCATTAACTCCTTGCCAACTCATATTTTGTTTGATTCGGGTTCTAATTATTCGTTTGTGTCTTATGAGTTCGGTTGTAAATTGAATGTGCCGTCCGAAATGTTAGACGAGGTTTATGAAATAGAAGTAGCCGACGGGAAAACGTCTATGGTTGAATGTATTTATAGAAATTGTGAACTAGAGATAGACGGTAGAAAGTTTAAGGTGGATTTGTTGCCCATGGGAATTAGGGCGTTTGATGTGGTTATTGGTATGGATTGGTTGGGTATGCACCAAGCCAAGATTTTGTGTGGGAAGAAAATTGTGTCGATTAGGACACCCGAGAACGAGAAAGTGTATGTATACGGGGAGAAACGACATCACATGCCTAATGTGATTACCGCTATTAAGGCGAGGAAAAGTATATCAAAAGGTTGTGCATCGTTTATTGCATATGTATTAGATGGTCGGAAAGAAAAGAAGTCGATGGATGATGTCAAAATTATTCGGGATTTCCCCGAGGTATTTCCCGATGATTTGCCCGGTTTGCCACCGGAGAGACAAGTTGAATTTAAAATTGATTTAGTTCCGGGGGCGACGCCGATTGCCCGTGCTCCCTATCGTTTAGCTCCCACCGAGATGCGGGAATTGATGACCCAATTGCAAGAATTGTTAGATAAAGGTTTTATTCGTCCGAGTTCGTCACCGTGGGGTGCACCGGTGTTATTTGTTAAAAAGAAAGACGGTTCGATGAGAATGTGTATTGACTACCGAGAGTTGAATAAGGTAACTATTAAGAACCGTTACCCGTTGCCGAGAATTGACGACTTATTCGACCAATTGCAAGGTGCTAGTTATTTCTCAAAGATCGATTTGAGGTCGGGTTATCACCAAGTTCGGGTGAAAGAAGGCGATACCGAGAAGACGGCTTTTCGTACACGTTATGGTCATTATGAATTTCTAGTGATGCCGTTTGGTCTTACCAACGCACCGGCTATTTTTATGGATTTGATGAATCGGGTTTGTAAACCGTTTCTTGATAAGTTTTTGATCGTGTTTATTGACGACATTTTGATTTATTCAAAAACCGAAGAAGAACACGAAGGTCATTTGAGACTTGTGTTAGATGTGTTAAAACGGGAGAAGTTGTATGCTAAATTTTCAAAGTGTGAGTTTTGGTTGCGGGAAGTGCAATTCTTAGGTCACGTGGTGACGTGTGATGGTATTAAGGTTGATCCGTCCAAGATTGAAGCGGTGTCAAATTGGGAGCCTCCGAGGACTCCTACCGAGGTTAGAAGTTTTCTTGGATTAGCCGGTTATTACCGAAGATTTATACAAGATTTCTCGAGAATCGCGATTCCACTCACGAAGTTAACGAGAAAAAGTGAGAAGTTTGTGTGGGAAAAGAAGCAAGAAGAGGCGTTTAAGTTGTTAAAAGAAAAGTTATGTAACGCGCCGATCCTTACGTTACCGGATGGTATGGAAGATTTTGTGGTTTATAGTGATGCTTCGAATCAAGGGCTCGGTTGTGTGTTGATGCAAAGAGGAAAGGTGATCGCGTATGCCTCGCGACAATTGAAGAATGCGGAATTAAGGTACACAACACACGACTTGGAATTGGCGGCGATTATTTTTGCCTTGAAGTTGTGGAGGCATTATTTGTATGGCACTCGGTGTACATTGTACACGGATCATAAGAGTTTGCAATATGTGTTTACACAAAAAGACCTTAATATGCGACAAAGAAGGTGGATCGAGTTGATTGCCGATTATGATTGTGAGATTGTGTATCATGCGGGGAAGGCGAACGTGGTGGCCGATGCCTTGAGCCGAAAGGTTTATGAAAATCCGAACCGAGGAATGTTATCACGTATAGAAGTTGTCTCGAGTATTATCGAAAGAATCAAGAATGCCCAACGAGAAGTTATGGGAAAAGACGAGTTAAGACAAGAACGGTTAGGTAAGAACCAACATTTTCTCGAAAATGCACAAGGGTTGAAGACCGTAGGCGGCCGTATTTGGGTTCCTAAGTTCGGTGGTATCCGAAAAGAGTTGTTGTATGATGTGCACAAATCGAAGTATTCGATTCACCCGGGAAGTACAAAGACGTATCAAGATATGAAACGGGTTTATTGGTGGCCCGGAATGAAGGCGAGAGTGGCCAAGTATATCTCTAAGTGTGCCACGTGTGCACAAGTGAAAGCCGAGCATCAAGTACCGTATGGGGTAGCTCAATCATTAATTGTACCGGCCGGGAAGTGGGAAGATATAACTATGGATTTCATAGTAGGTTTACCGAAGACGAGTAGAGGTCACGATGCCATTTGGGTCATAGTTGACCGGTTGACCAAAAGTGCGTTATTTTTAGCAATTCGGGAAACATTGCCACTTGAGAATTTGGCTAAGTTGTATGTTGATGAAGTGGTTCGACTCCACGGGGTTCCGTTATCGATTGTGTCCGATAGAGACGCGAGGTTTACCTCGAGATTTTGGCGGTCATTACAAGAAGAGTTGGGTACAAAGTTGCGGTTGAGCACGGCTTATCACCCGCAAACCGACGGTCAAAGTGAAAGAACGATTCAAACGGTCGAAGATATGTTGAGATCGTGTGTGTTGGATTTCGGTGGTAAATGGGATGAACATTTACCGTTAGTCGAGTTCTCGTATAATAATAGCTATCACTCGACTATCAAGATGCCGCCTTACGAGGCGTTGTATGGTAGAAAATGTAGAACTCCATCTTGTTGGTTGGAAGCGGGAGAGACGAAACTCACGGGTCCCGAGATCGTGAGAGTGACAAATGAAAAGATTGGTATTATTCAAAACAACATGAAAGTCGCCCAAGATAGACAACGAAGTTATTCGGGCTTAAAGAAAAGACCATACGACTTGGATGTCGGTGATATGGTGATGTTGAAAGTGTCACCTTGGAAAGGTGTGATGCGGTTTGGTAAAAAGGGAAAGTTAAGTCCAAGGTATGTTGGACCGTTTAAAATATTGAAACGGGTCGGGCTTCAAGCTTTTAAGTTGGAACTTCCACCCGAACTTCAAGGTGTTCACGATACGTTTCATGTAAGTTATTTAAAGAAGTTCGTGGGTGAAGTTGAAAACATAATTCCGTTGCAAGAGTTGCGGGTTGATGCCCCGAATCGGTTAATTGAAGAACCCGAAGCAATATTAGAGACAAAGACCAAGAAACTTAGAAATAAAGAGATTGAGTTGGTGTTGGTCAAGTGGAAGCATTCCCTTGGACCGAACTTGACTTGGGAAGTCAAGGATGAGATTCGGAAAAGATACCCGAACTTCGTGAACTATGATGAGATTCCGAGGACGGAATCTTCTTAAGGGGTAGATAGTTGTAACGACCCGAATTTGTAAATAAATAAATTGTATAAAAATATGATAATTATGGATAAATCATATAAATTACGTGGGAATTGGTTTCGTGTCGTTTGGACACCGTACGAGAAAGTTACGGGCGAAACCGGGTCGAGACAAGTTGGAAAAAGTGCAGCCTTGCTGCCATCAGGAGTTCGCGGCGCGAACTATAAGTTCCCGATCGGGAACTTTCTCCAGGGAGTTTGGCCATGTGTCGCTAAGTAGTTCGCGACTAGATAACGATCGCTAAGTATGCGTGTAGAAGGAGAGTTCGCGACGCGAACTATGGTCGCGTCGTGAACTTGTGTCTGGCAGCATTAAAGTCGGGATTTGGCTCATTTATTGCCAAGTGAAACCCTAGTTTTTCTCTCTTCGAACTTGTGAACGATTTTGGGTGTCAAGCATCAATTGGAGTCGATTTCTTCATCAAATCTTGTGATTCTTCACTCCTAGTTGAAGATTTAAGGTATATCTTCAATCCTTGGTAGTTGTAGCTTTAGATCTATGGGTTTAGAAGCTTGGGGTTGAAACCCTAGTTCTTGGGGTTATAGATTATGGTGATATAAATGTTGTATACACTTAATAGATGGTATATTAATAAGGAAATCAAGTGTATGGTTAAGATTTGTAAGAATCTTAAGGGTTGGTTAAACCTAGGGTTTGGTAATCATCATATTTGGGGGAAATGGATTGATGTGTGTTATCTAGAGATAGATGAACACATTGATAGTAGATTGTGATGTTGATCATTGTATGATCATTGTTTAGGCTTTCGGTGACATCTTGGAAAGTCGGTGAAATTGTGAAGCAAGAGCTTTGGTGTCAAGAACACAGTTGGAGCATCTTTGTTGCTAAGGTGAGTACGTGTGGAATTTACTGAGTACATAGCCCTGTTAAATAATTTTCATTACTTGTGTTATGGTCTATTTGCTTAATTGTATAGACTAGTAGTTGATAGTTAGTTATACCTATGATAGTATTGAACTAACTTGAGGATGATGAAAGTGCTAGCAAAGAGCTAGATTTGCATAACCATAGGGTTATGATGAGATTGAGATGATGTGATGATACGGGCTACTCCCGATCATGAGTTGTGGATTGAGGGGCAGTTGGGCGTATTCCCATCGACTCTTCCACGTTAGTCATGAGATGACACGGGCAACTCCCGGTCATGAGGTGTGGAGTGAGGGGCAGTTGGGTGAATTCCCATGTGAATTCCCATCGACTCATCCACGTTAGTTATGCGATGTCACGGGATACTCCCGGTCATGAGGTGTGGAGTGAGGGGCAGTTGGGTGAATTCCCATGTGAATTCCCATCGACTCATCCACGTTAGTTATGCGATGTCACGGGATACTCCCGGTCATGAGGTGTGGAGTGAGGGGCAGTTGGGTGAATTCCCATGTGAATTCCCATCGACTCATCCACGTTAGTTATGCGATGTCACGGGATACTCCCGGTCATGAGGTGTGGAGTGAGGGGCAGTTGGGGTGAATTCCCATCGACTCATCCACGTTAGTTGTGATTGCTAAGTAAGCAAGATTGATAGGGTCACACTAAGGTGACTAGACTGGATAGTTGGATATATATATGTATATTGATTGGTTATATGAAATGTGACATTCATTTTATTATCGGGTCTAAACCCATGTAGCTCACGAGACGTTTTTGTCTCACGTACTCCTTGTTTTGTTTTGCTATGTACTCAGGTTCGGGATCGAAGGTTTAGGTTCGCACGGATAGAGTTGCGGGACCTAGAGTAGAAGAACTTTAGATTGGATTTATGCTTAGCTTTGGTTTTGATATATTTTGTAACACCGAAACTTTATACTCTGATTCATACCAAAGGTTTTTGTAAATTCATATTTTTGGGATAGTTCTTCTATTTATGAAAAATGTTTTATTTTGGGCAAATGTTTTGTGTTTAAAATTTGAGGTGTTACACAGGCCGACCACTCGAGACTACCCCACTTCATATTTGACCTGTGTTTGATCCAATAAAAAGCTTGCGCTTGTGCCTCCACGAAAATAGAACATATTCCGCCTTGATTCTTGTTGAATACCAAATTGTTTCTATTTTTCCAGATGTGCCAAAGAGTAGTTACCACCGCCGTCGTGTAGTGAATTGACTTGACTTTTGGTAGTTTTTCCCGATCTTTCCAATCCAACAATACATCCAAGCTCCTAATTGAACCAATGTCAATAGACCACCACCTACAAAACTCGAGCCATACTTCTCTCGTTTTACCGCACTTCCAAAATAGATGTGTCTCGTCCTCAATTTCTCTCTCGCAGAGACAACATACTGCTGATTGCAATATAATTCCACGTTTTAATAAATTAACACACGTAGGTAAACGCTTATGAAACAGTCGCCAATAGAAAATATTTATCCTAATCGGAACTGTTTTTAACCATGGGATATCGATGTCACTACACGGGCCAGAGCACGTACTTTGGATAGCAAACCTTGCCGATGAAACCGAGTATACTCCATCCGATTCGAACACCCATAACCACCGCAGCTGCTGCGATTCTGAGTTCTGTACAGCTTGGAACCACGAGTCAATAGGAATATTAAATTTATGTAGCGTATTCCGCACCTTAACAATATTGTTCCATAAACCCGGGAATTTACTTGATGGAATATTGTCACTTGAGATATTATGTAGGGAAACAATGACCAATTTCCATAGGGATCAATCTTCTATTTTTAATCTCCACCACCACCTTAGAAGTAATGCAAAGTTTTGAGCTTTAATACTTGAAACATTCAAACCTCCCGTCTTAAGTGGTTCGAGAATCTTTTTCCAGCTAACCCAATTGATTTTTCGCTCACCGTTTTTAGCACCCCCAGAAAAATCTTGCACGGATTGCTTCCAACTTCTTTATAACTCCTTCCGGGGCTTTAAAGATAGACAAAAAATACGAGCCAAGTGCCCCGAGAACTGACTTTATTAGGGTTAATCTACCCCCGTATGATAATGTAGACGCTTTCCAGGAAGAAAGTTTCTTATTAAATTTGTTCACAATCACATCCCAGTGTTCCACTCTATGCATTTGGGCACCAATCGTCAAGCCAAGATACTTGAAAGGAGACGAACCGACACCACATCTTAATATATTTGCCACTCTATTCACCCCCTCACTTGATACACCAATTCCATGTAAATTACTTTTGGACATATTTACTTTTAAGCCGGAAGCTAAGTAAAAACACGCAAGTATTCTTGATAAATTTATTGCGTTTCCTTCTGTCCATTCGCCCACAAAAATAGTGTCATCGGCATACTGAAGGTGAGTCAAAAGTGGCCCACCATTTGGGAGTTGTACACCGTGAAATGCACCTTTTTGAGTTGCCTCAAGCATAGCAACGTGGATACTTTCTACCGCTATAATAAATAAAAACGGCGCCATCGGATCACCTTGTCTAAGTCCTTTGTTGATTTTAAATTCCGTCGTCGGAGACCCGTTAATAAGAACGGACGCCCTAGCGGAGGATAGACACATATAGATCCACCGCCTCCATTTATCTCCAAAACCCATTTGCTCAAGGACCGAATCTAAAAAATTCCAGTTTAAAGTATCGTACGTCTTTTCGAAGTCCACTTTAAAGATTAAGATTTGTTTCTTTATATTTTTGCACCAAGATATAACTTCACTTAGGATTAAAGGCCCATCTAATATATTCCGGTTTTGAATAAAAGCCGATTGCTCCACACTAATTATATCACCGATTATTGTTTTCATACGGTTTGCCAATAATTTTGCTATAATCTTATAAAAGCTCCCGATGAGACTAATTAGGCGATAATCAGACAATGCGATCGGGATGTCACATTTTGGGATTAAGGTAAAAAAAAGGATGAATTACATCCACAATTCATATCCCCACCATTATCGAAATCAATTACTGCTTTCATTAAATCATCTTCAATAATATGCCAATACTTTTTATAGAAAGCGAAAGTGAACCCATCGGGCCCCGGTGCTTTTTCAATACCGCAATCCCATACCGCCTTTTTAACTTCTTCTTTGGAAAAATTTTCTTCAATTTTTAATTTTTGATCGGTGTTAAGGGATTTAAATTTATTACTATAAAAGCGTGGTCTTTCCCTATCTGATTCTGAAAAAAATTCAGCAAAATAATTCGTTGTACCTGTTTCCATATTGCCGGTATCCTTCGTCCACACCCCGTTAAATGATAGCCCATGTATGAAATTTTTGCGGTTGTTGTGATTTAACGAGCCGTGGAAAAATCTCGAGTTCTCGTCACCTTCAACATTCCATTTAATTCTAGCTTTCTGTTTGATATCCCGTATTTTTAGAGCTTCGATTTCCTTAATCTGCAAATCAATAACGACCCTACTGGATTTCTCAGACGAAGAAAGTCCGATTGATTCTGTTTTTTGGTCAAGGTCATTTGCCCATTTTTGAAGCCTAAATAAATTAGGGTCAGCGTTGTTCGATCTCCAATGCTTGATTGCAGTTTTCACCAATTTTAGCTTTTACAGAATAGTTGAATCGCTAACATATTACCTGTAACGGACTGGGCCCATGCCGAGTTAATGACAACTTCTAAGTTAGGGTTGGAGGCCCAAGAGTTAAAAAACTTAAAATACGTGGGCCCGAAATCTGCCGTTTGAGACTTCAAGAGTAGAGGGCAGTGATCACTAAAGCCTTTAGGTAAAATATTCACATTCGGGTTACTCCAAACATGAAAGAAAGATTCAGACACCAATACCCGATCAATCAAACTAAGCGTACCACAATCAGGGGTACTCCTTGTGTAACGCCTACCGCTCATTTTTAATTCGTTTAACCCTGTTTCAGCTATAAAGCTGTTAAATGCCCTAGGTCCAGAAGCGGAAAAAGACGAGCCTGTTCTTTCTGATCTCTTGCGTACTTCGTTAAAATCACCAAAAACTACCCAAATTCGGTTTGAGTCAGTCTCTATATAATTCGTGACAGATTTCCAGAGAACTTTCTTTTTTTTTCAAATCTTATGGTGCATATAAATTGATTAGTCCAATATTTACATTTGATCCAATGATTTTACCTGATACTACCAAGAAATTGTCTCCTTTAAATACAAAAGATTTTGCCATCCAAGTCGGGTCCCATATTGACACCAACCCTCCAGACTTTCCGTTTGATACAGAGAATTCGACCTCCATACCGGAGCTACCCCAAAACGATCTCGCTAAAACTGGTTCAAAAATTTTCGCCATTGTTTCCTGCATACCAAGAAACTGAACTTTATTTGAGGTTCTAATACCTTGAATCCACCTTTTTTTCAGGGTGCAATTGACCCCCCTAATGTTTATGGAGATGAGCTTCATTTGGATACCCATTTCGAGCCCGCACCGTTAATAACTTGTCTTATGTCGGGACCAAAGTTATCCATTTGAAAACCCAGTAAATTGCCGACTTCGATTGTGTTCCAGACTTCCTCCGAGATCGGAACTGAACACGACGAGTTTCCATACCCAGATAAGGTGGGGATCTTGTTGTTCTTTTTCTTAATTTTCTTTTTTCCCCCATCTTATTCCTAGATATTTTACCGAAAGTTATGGGGAGAGAAGAACACCTGCTCGAGTTAGACGATGAAGAACACGGTATGTTCAAATCGAAAGCCGGAATTTTACTTTTGCCCAAAATGACTGTTTCACCATCACCCGTATTGCTAATTGGATCACTAGACACCGGTTCCAAATTTTCAAGTCTTGGAGATTTATGTACATGGTCCAATACATCGATATTGGGCTCAACTACTTCGATGTTGGACTCAACATCAGCCCTGTCTTGATGATTGTAATCAGAATTATCGCCATATGGGCTGTCGTGTTGGCCCGAAATTTTATGGGTGCGGTTGTGCTTATAATGGGCTGCACCATCAGGCTCGGTGTGTTCGTGAATTAAATCTTCATTGGGGTCACGGCCATCTTTTTCTAAAGTCCCAAAAGTGGGATCAATAGGACCCATTGGAAATGTTTAACTCACCTCGTTATCTGTCTCAACATTATTTCCCTTGGGGCCACCATTGTTTTGAGACTCGCATTGTGACTCACCCACTTACCCGTCTTGATTTGCATGCGACTTTTCATCTTCCGCACGTGATTTTCTTTCACCGGAGTAATCATTTTCCGGCTGAGATTGATCCTGGAATTCTCCTTCTTCTAGGTCATCTTCATCCTCGCCAGTACTATCAACTTCATCGTCGTCTTCGTCATCTCAAGAATCCCAATGTGATACGCATGCTACCCCCGGAGTGAGCCTGATAGACTCAAGTTGGTCTTCCGTAATTCTAATCGGGAATTCCTGCTCATCGATTAGAACTGTGATTATCCTATTAATCCATCCCAATTCTGTGGTTTGAACCGCAATTCTTCCAACTCCCATATTTGCATTATCGGTTGCACACTCTTCATCTATTATCACTTCTCCCACCGTTTTTCCAATAGCATTGAAAGCCACAGTGGTCCAAGCATGAGGCAGGAAGACCATATATTAACAATGAAACGAATCTCTCTGAGCTAGTAACATCCGGTGACCATAAAGACAGCGTTGTGAACCAGTTTACCCAAACTTTTTTCGCTTTTTCGAGGAATAACAGTGCATCATCGTCTTTCTCAAACTCTAACAGTACCAACAACCCACCAATATAACTTATGTTTAATTCGTTACATCCGTCAGCATCTTTGATTGCACTAAGGTTCCATAGTGCGCTAAAGTTAGGAACCCTGCCAATTAGTGTTGAAGAGATCCATCTTTTATTGCCATGTGCCGACACCAGTTGAAGGACGGGTTCAGATTGTGGTTCTGGATTCTGTTTGTTATTAACCACATCAACAAACGACCTACCATTGTTCTTGGGTATGAACCCAAATCGCCCTTTTGATGGGTAAGATTTCACCGGGGGAGGCGGTGGATTATGGGGGTAGGTATTAGGTCTCACCTGTTTATGTACCCGATCGTGTCTAGCGATGTTCACCGTAATCACGTTATACCCGACTCGGATGTTTTGAAGTTTCTTCTCGAACGAATATGGATCTGGGACCCCCCGTGTATCTCACGAATCCAAATCATTACATTATTATATGATACGATTACAACTGTACTTTTTATGTGTAGCTGTCAATGAATCCTAACTATATTTCAATTACTGTTACATTTCTACGTATAACTTAAAAATCAAGGGTGGTATTTGGAATATAAAGACCTAGAGAAATTGGGCTTGTCAAAGTACCTTTCCAGTCCGTAGAAGTAGTTTGGGCCTAGGCCAAAATGATTGGCATCTTTCTCTTAATAAAACAAAATGATTGCTTTGGACTGAATTGTGTTAAAAGTAATACGGGTGTGTGTTGTAATTTGTACATATCCATTTAAGCATACACTAGTTAGTAGTTAGACCTAAGCTAATTGGATTTGGTTATTTTACCTTCCACTAATTAAACTCTCTCCTTTACCATTTCAAGTAAATGAAGAGTAACTCGAAGCTTGTAGCTTAGTGAGCAAATCAAATCCCATTACTTATTCAGTTATTCACGTTAACTACAATTATAAACAACGTACGGACCAACACGACATACTCCATGCATTTATACAAAAATTTAATTGAACTTCGTAAAAACCACAAGTAAATTCTAGCTAAAACCATAATTATGTGATACAATTAATGCTCCCAAAGCTAAAATCTAATATTTCTTTTAATCAATCTGTTGCTTTGAATTATCATTTGTTGTCCGTGGAAACAGATTCTTTTCCTGTTCTTTTTTCAATTGATGAAATCAAACACCTAAAATGTTACTATTAATGGTTTATATATGTTTTTTTTAGAGGTTTATGTAGCTGAGATTATGCTCGTGATATATTTGATCTAACCATTATCGTGACCATTTTTAACCTTTCACCAGCATCTGGTAATGTCTATTTAATGAGACATCAAACTCATAATCTCTAAAAAATTATTCAGATTCCTTATTAGTAAGTCACCGCCAAATGATTTAATGGTTTATGTATGTCTTTGAACCGATTGTATAGTACGCAATAACCGCGTATATAAAGAAGAATACATTTTCATTACTATCATTATCTTTCAAGTATAAAATAATAAATAATCTTTTATATAAACTATAATTTTTTTTCATTATATTTAATTGCTTTGGAAATCTTATCTTTATTCTGTTTTGCGGGCAAGATTCAGGTGACGTTCATCTTTAGAGTAGAAAAGAGACATCGGGCCGACAACCTTTCGGCATATGAATCAGTTGAATAAACTAATGTTTCCACAATTTTTTAATTATCTATACAATTACTGAGAAATAAATTAATTCTTATTAAATCTTTCTATTAGTTTAATCTATGCAAGTATTCAAATAAGAATATTAGAAAATAGAAATAGTAGATTTCACATATTATAATAAATATTAATAAAAAATAATACAATTTTTTACAAATATTCTTTTATTTTAAGTTGTTTAACGAAGTTATTTTTTTAATTGTTTAAAATTTAGTTTAGCTAAACATAGTGTGGTAGCGTTGTTTCCATAGTTTTCTTGTTAACGCTTTTAACTATAAATTGTAGTTAAATTATTTATATTTTTTAAAGGTATAATTTAATATTAAAAATATATTAATAACTTGTTATTCCTGTTCACGTCATTACGCTTACATGCATGTTCATACACGTTCTTTTTATAATTCTTCTTTTTCAAATTAATGAAAACTTGATAAAAACAAGTAGCTCACCTGACCAAAAGCTAGAAACCGATTTATTTATTTTAATTTCTGAATTGCATTGGAACACCTGCAGGGCCCCAAAAAACTGTACATGCCAAAGGGCCCAAGAAATCGTATGAATTTAAAAAATCCTAAACCCTAAATATAACCGTCATAAATTGCTTAATATATACAGTATGTTTCTTGCAGTTTTATCATGTCTCCACTGTTCCGTATGCTAAATTCTAATTGATTATTACAAGATTAGACTAATAATTTTAAAATTTCGAGTTAAAATCTCACACCAGTAAAAGCACCCAAAAACAAACATAATCCTTATCTATATTGGTTTTTGAAAATCGTTGCAAGAAATTGGAATAAACAGAGAAACATACATAAATCAAAAAATGATAATGTGAAAAAATCAGATAACTTGGATCCGCCTTTTGGAATAGAATATATGTATAATGTATATATGTGTGTATACAATATTGATATATTTAAGTGTGTGAAATATACATACAGTGGTGGTGAGGTTAGGAATAGAGGGAGGGAATAGATGGGTAAGGAAGAAAACGTAAAACTGATAAAAGGAGAAAAGCACAAAAAGATGGATTGATGAAAAGGAAAAAGATACACAAGACCAAGTGGGTCCCAGATCTAAGCCTAGCAACTCATCCTGCTTTGACACGTCGGATACGCTTTCCACTTCACGTGGCAAAAGTCTGGACCCACCTTCTTTCGCCCGAATTCAATTCCACTCGCCATTTCCTCGCCAAATACTATATCCTACCTTTTTTTAGGGACATAATATTATTAGAATTTGAAAAACAAAATTAATATATCTACAATTTAAAATATATCCTTATATTCTAACAATATATTATACATATATGATCACAAATTATTTTAAATTTAAAATTATTTTAATAAATTAAAGCCGAGCAAAATCAAATCTATGATCACAAATTATTTAATATTTAAAATAAATGAGTTTTGATAATGACAATTTTAAGAGTTGTTATTTAAATGTCAACACATGCATAAAAAAACTTGTATATGCATCTATAAATAACTTTTGAATTTTAAAAATTACTCCACATATATTAATATATCTTTATTCCTTATAATGCATTTAGGACATTTCTCAATATGACAGGTCTTAAATCTGTTTTACCATTTCTGGAAAAACTTGATTTTTCGGGCGCGCACAACATTTAGCATGTGTCCTTGCGTACACACATTGCATGCTTTGCCATCTCAACCACATGGAATTATTGATACTTTTCAATAATCACTAAACTTAACCACATAAATTACCAACAATCATGGATTTTTCATTCAACCTTTTTGTAACGGCCCACTTAAAAATTGGATAGTGAATGTAACAAGTGAGTAAGTTATTGTGACAAATGTCAATTATTTGACAACAATTACTTAGGTAACATATTATTTTTATTAATATATAAACTCATATTATATTATTGACCACCACGCACCACTAGCATCACTAGTCACTACTCACCATTGACGCCACCTACCACCATCACCACCGTGCCACCAACCACTATTATCATGCACCACCACCCATGTGTCCACCACTAGTCCATCATCACTATAACTACCGCAAAATATAGTTATAAGGTACCCGACTCCGCATTGTGTGGGTACCTATTAGTAATTTTTAATGCATTTAAAGAAAATCTTTAAAACTATCATTATTGAATCTCAAAATTAATTTAAGTAAATTAAGAAAATCAAATTTGCTGCAAGCCCAGAGGAAGAAATCCACGTACGTTTAAGTGCATTGTAGTAACGTTTTGGCCGTGGAGAATTTTTGTCGGTGGGTCGGCGATTTATTTTGGCAGGGATATAGAAGACCCTAAAATGAGCATGTGAAAGCGATGTTCCTAGAGCGCCGCCAAAAGAATCCGCCCAGTTCTTCTAGAAACAACAAATGGGCAGTTGCCGCGTGGAAGTTGAATGGCAGATCTAAGAAAGCACAACAATCAAGTATAGCATAATTGGGATCGGAAGAGGAAGATGAATTAAATGAGACAGGTGATAACAAAAAAATTATAAACTTCAAATATGTGAAACATAATGTTTATTATATATATATTTTTAGAAAACAATGTAAATTTTCATTTGGTTTTTGTTTTGTCTTTAGGACCAGGGGTATTCACTATTCGGATATAACCGGATTGTCCAATTGGACATTTTGGATCGAATTATTTGGATTGGTTATTTGGTTTTTTGGATCGGTTTGGACTTGAACCAAATTAATATTTTAGTTTTCGGATTGGATTTGGTTTCTGTTGTGAAAACCGGATTGTCCAAAAAAACCAAATAGTAATATATATACCAATCTTTTGGAGTTTTTGTTAAAGTTGATGTCAAGATTTTTGCATATATGATTATAAATGTCACAAGTAATGAATTAGACTTATTTTTATATACAAAGTAGTTTATCATTTTGGAATTATACATATCGAACTTAATATTATTTATGTTATATACTATTGTAATATTTGGAAATTTTTTTAGAAAAACCAAACCAACCAAATTGCTATTTGGTTCGGATCGGTTTGGTTTTCGAATTAGTTTGGACGGTTCGGTTTGAACTTTAAAAAACCGGACTTTATTTGGTTTTACCTATTTGGTTCGGATAAAACCAAACCGTCCAAACGAACACCCCTATTTAGGACACTTAATTTAAGTGATGCGTGTTTTCCTCTAATCGAATATTAATTTAAGATTATGTAATCATTTTAATAAATATTTGAACGAATTTGAAACACTTCAAAATATTAATAGATTTAGAAGCGAAACTTCGATAAAAGTTCTCAATTATAATTCGAATTTTAACAAATTTCTTACTTTTGTAATTGTTTATTCGTTTACTTGTTACTGACAAATTTATTCATTCATCATATTCTTAAAACTGAGATATTTATTTATATTTTTATAAGTTTTTTCTTAAAGTCAATTATAATTCGATCTAGCTAAAATATTACTAATATTTACCATTATTTTAAACAATATAATGATTGCCATTAGAACTTTCAGACTCTTAGACATCTTTTTTGAGCGATATTCAAAGGCAACTCTTAGACCATCTTTTCTCACCATAATGATTAGTTTGTGTTCAGATTAATTTTTGATGAAGATTAATCAAGTGTATATATTTATTTTAGACAGACTGGAATAAAAGGTTTGTGAGGGTAGTTTACAGGAGAATATCTGCACTATAACAAATATGATAATTTTACATTTTTTAATTTTCTTTAACTTAAAAGGGTTACAACTTCAAATTTTATACTTTCAAAATATGATAATTGTCTAAATATGACTCTTACAAGTATATTATTTCTGTACGCTAGCTTAAAGCGCGACGAAATTACACATCTTTATATAATTTCTTTATAATGTCCACTTAAAACATGGAAAATAATTAGTTATACGTTTGCAAGGATTATTAAACGAGGATTATCTAGCGAAGCCCAATATAAAAATGAACATGATATAAAAGTTTTTCGTTCCTTTGGATTAGTAGCAGGCTAAAAAATGTATCCCTTAATTAGTATGATTGGACTTGTAACCAAGTTCAACATAACGTTGCACTCTCTTTCTTTTTGTTCTACCTTCTTGCTATAATCTAATTCAGATAATGCGGTTTAAAAAAATGGACCCATATGAAAAATAGAATAGTTTTATTTTATCGTTAACAAAAAAGAAACATATGTACAATGTGGAAAGTGAAAACAAATCAAAGACCAACTGATTATGATTTTGGATATATTTAATTAAACCATACCAAAGGTTTTATATATTGGTATGATAGCTAGCATATATTATTATCTTTTGATAAAGTACATATAGTAAAATGATGAGATATTCATATATGTTGCGAGGAGTTTAATTTGTCCATACTAGACAAAAGATCCTTAGTATTTTATACGAAGTAGTTCACAAAGATTATGATATAAGTTTGATGAGAGAAGAGTCACAAAAGAAAGAAAGCATATATCAAGGTGATAGAAAAAACTAATTTATTTAAAGATAAAGTGTTGGCTACCCCATTTGCTTTTTCTCATCTTCTCTTTTTGTTCGCCTATCAAAACCCCCCAAACACCACCCTTCTTTCCCTCCCTCTTTCTTCTGGTCATATCTCCCTTTAGATCTTCTTCTTCTTCTTCTCCAAGGTCTCTATCTTCCTCTCATCTATCTTTTATGCATACATATATATGTATCTATATGTGTGTACAGCTAATTAAAATGCTTGATGACTAATCATAAATTTCAACTTCTTAATTGTGCAGTGTTTTCGCGTCTCAAGGCCGGTGTCCCTTACGCGCGCTTTTCATCTTTCTCGGGACAACACGACAAACTTAAAAATACCTAGCAGAGACGCAATTTTCGGTCTGGTTATAATCAGAAGAAGATCAAAGTTTCGAGATTAATCAAAGAACGATATATATTTGATTATAAATATATATATACATATTATGGCTCCAGTTTCGTTGCCTCCTGGCTTCCGTTTTCATCCCACCGATGAAGAGCTTGTGGCTTATTATCTCAAGAGGAAAATAAATGGGCGAAAAATCGAACTTGAAGTTATCCCTGAAGTCGATCTTTACAAGTGTGAACCCTGGGATTTACCAGGTATATATGTCTTCAGGGTGATGCGTGCACTCGTTCAGAAATTAATTAATTTCGTTTTAATTATTATTTTCGAACAAAAAAAAATTTTCATTTTTTGATGGAATTTAGCTTGCTTTCTGGTTTATCACAAAATATTCTTATACTCTAATGATGAGATTTATGGAAAATTAAAATAACAAAACCTTGGTAATTAATATATAGTTAATATATTAATTATGTCACATATTTATACACGAATGATTTATCAGTTCTCTTTCAATGTTAAATATACAATTATTTATAGCAATGTCTATACACCATAATTAGCTAGTATTACAAAAATATTAAAGGAAAAAGCATACAATAAAAAGCAATATGAGGATGATCATGAACAGTTTATGTGTACTAGAAGTGATCACTAAATCAAGATTCTTGCCAAAGCGTCTTTCATATATAGTTATTTCGATTTCATCTCTATTTTTTGTTGCTAAAGGCAAAAAATGAAGGTTCTGATGTTCTTTACGCATGCTTCGACTTTGTTCTTGGCTATGACTATAAATCATTTAATTTCATGTTTTATGTCCTTTAATCTGGTATATATCATGTATTAAAAGCTACAACGTATACATACAAACACAAGACCAGTCAAAATATGATTGAAACTTTTAAGAGGTTTTAAAAACTGAGCATAAGATCATCGTGATGATTGTTACTTAATCAGGAAAAGTTCATATTTAAAGAGATTTTAAGGTGGCCCCTACATCTTTTAAACTCGTATAAGAACAAAATTCAAGTAATTAGCTGACAAGATTGGAGTCAAAAGCAAATTAAAGAGGAAAAAACTTGACCACGCTTACCTGTTCTTTCAAAGATAGAGATATCATTACCAACTTTTTCTTTCTTTATTAATTTTCTGACACCAAATCTACTTCTAAAACATTTTTATTTATAGAAATAATCGTTTTCATCATCCATGCACCCTTTTTTCCTACAGATCTTTATGTCATCTCTTATGTTGATTTCTTGATTCTCATTATTAAAGTTAGAAAGAATATAATTATGAAATTTTATTGATCTCATCTTCAGGGAAATCGCTATTGCCAAGCAAAGATCTAGAGTGGTACTTCTTTAGTCCAAGAGATCGTAAGTACCCAAACGGATCACGGACAAACCGAGCCACCAAAGGTGGGTATTGGAAGGCAACAGGGAAGGACAGAAATGTAAATTCACAATCACGAGCCGTGGGGATGAAGAAAACCCTTGTTTACTACCGAGGGAGAGCACCACACGGTGCTCGTAGCGATTGGGTTATGCACGAGTACCGCCTTGATGAGAGAGAATGTGAAAGTGAATCTGGCCTCAAGGTAATTATATATAATTAACCCTTCATCATATCATAATAACTTGTAATATGATCATTAATAACATTAATTTGTTAAAGTTTATCATAAAACTAACACATGGTTTATATGTAACGCTTCTCTTTTTGGATTTTAAAGTTGCAGGATGCTTATTCGCTTTGCCGCGTGTTTAAGAAGAGTTTGAATGCTCCAAAGACGTCTGTTGTTGGAGTACAACATTATGGTGCAGCGGACTCATCAAGTATGGACCTTTATTCAGAGGGAGGAAGAGGTGGAGAAGATATGGAGACTTGTAATTATCAAACACCATTAATGGCGGCTTCATCTTCATCTAATATTAACCATGGATCTCCATATATCTCAAGTGAAACAAGTGATGGGAGATGGATGCAATACTTATCCGAAGAAGCTTTCACCTTCCCAAATCCATCTTTCACAAACTGTGGGAATAATGTCTCTTATCCCCCATCCAAGGTACAACATACTTGTCATGCATACGGTTCTTTTTCTTCATTTTTAATAGTAAAGTATAAAAAGAACTAGTAAGAAGCTACAAAAATACAACTTACTAATTAACTATCTCTTTAGTTTCGCTACATCATGGAAAACCAAACCAAAACCACTGAAGGCATTAATAAAAAAAACACCAAACAATAATAAAAACCCTCATATGTACTACATATTCCATTACTTAATTCTAGTCTTTGTTTATTCTTACCATCTAGAAAAATGGACTTCTTTTTATTAACTTGAAAATATATTAGGGTAATTACACGCATATATATGAGAACATTAAACTCTTTAACTATACTATGTCAATATGTTATTAACTTTATTATATGCATTTGACAATATTTACTCAGGGTGAAATAGCATTAGAATGTGCAAGGCTGCAACAAAGGTTATCAATGCCTCCATTGCAGGTACAAGATCTCCCACAACAAGGCTATGTGAACTTGATGAATATGACACATACAAGCAACAACATGCGAGAATTCACAAGTCCTCAGCAGGAAATCCTTTCTGTTGGTCAAGTTTCTCAGGCCGATCTCATTAACCAGAACGCTTGGGGTGGAGGTTATTCCGGTCATCATGAAGACGATTTCTCGTTTCTTGCTAATAATAATAGCAACCACCAAATGCAAGATGTGGGTTCCTTTCGGGTCATGGGAGATCATGAACAAAATATGAGGTCTATTGAGGTTGGTGGTGCCGATGAACAGCTCAGAAATGATAGAATAGTCGAGAATTTGAGATGGGTTGGCATGTCTAACAAGGATCTTGACATGGTAATTATCATTCTTTTCACTAGTTCTTGTTTTTCTTATAAAATAAGCTCGAAGAACGAGTTATTTTTATGCTTTCTGAATCCTTATATTTACAATATTTTTATTGACATATTTATAGACTTTTTGGGACGATTACAAGACTGTTCCAGTGGAAAACGTACCAAATTATCAAAGGGAGGAGCATGAGGTTAAAGGTACGATTCAGTAAGCCTAAGTTACTATCTCAAAAAGCTATATATCTCATGCTTATCTTTATTCTTAAAGCTAGACCTCATTAATTTCACTAAAAACTTGAAAAACATTTAATAGGAGAAAGCAGCCATCATAACAACTTGGAAAACAAAGAAGATCATTTCTCACTTGGATTCACCACCGAAGATCACACCAACTCGAATGAAAACTTCTTAGATGAAGGTGATCTGGACGACTTCAACACAACTGACCCAAGCTTTGAGATTTACGAGAAAACCAAAGTCAGCCATGGGTTGATTGTTTCAACCCGACAAGTTTCAAACACCTTCTTCCATCAAATCGTTCCTTCCCAAACCGTCAAAGTCCAACTGAACCCAGGAATGATATCTGAGCTGACCACCAAGAAGACAGTGAGCCCTATTGTCAACTTGGTTTCCCTTTTGTTGATTTGTTGTTTTTATCTTGAAGAATCAACAGAAAATTATGATTGTGATATGAAGTTCAAAGATGATGATAGAATCAACAAACAAATGGGAGATGAAGATGATGAGGAAATTAAGGATGGAGCATTTCAAGTGTCGTTTTGGAGAAGGTGATGTGGCCATGTGTGACCTTGGCTTTGGCATTTTCTACCATCTGGGTACACCATAATTACTAATTACAACGATCGACTTCTTTTTTTTTAATCTTTGTCTACGTTAATTGTTTCTAACCATACTACAGACTGAAAGTTGTTTACTTATAGGAAAAGATAAAACTAAGCTTTCCCTGGATTTAATCTGGGGTTGAAATATAATATTTGTATTTTTCTTCACTTCTCATTTAATCGTACATGTGGAGTGGTTATAATTTATTGATCTATTATCATCAACAAATGAAATACTCTAGAAAAAATAACGTACTAAAAGTAGCAACAAAATCAGGGGTCGGTTCATAAATTTTGATGGTTGTATCATGTATATGCTATGACTACATATGAGGGGTGCTTAGACCCGCACCGCTCAAAATCATTATACTTTTTTTTAACGGCAAGTTAGTAAGTTAGTGGTTCGAGCCTAAACAGTGACATCCACAAAGGGCAATATGTCTTCCCTTGAACCTTCCACCTTTTTGTCCACGACGGGACTTGAACCCATGACCAATAGGTCATGGGCAACACCTCAAAATCATTATACTAAACTAACATTTCAGTTTTTGTCAAATTAATGACATATCAACTGACATTCAACTGATACACTCATGCCAACAATACCCACAAAACCACACAACTTTCTTCGCTTTACAATTCCTTAAACTGAAGCCTTCCAACCGACTGAGTAACTGAAGGAGGCGTGCTGATGGTGTTGCCAACCTCGATAAAATTAATAATTTATCCGGTCCCAACTTGGGACTAGTACAAAAAAATGGGACCTCAATCGATAAAATAATTAGATAATAATTTTTTTGAAATCCTAATGTAAATATATTAGTCCCAACCAAAGTATAAATTAATAATTACTAAAATAAAATTCCAAAATTCTAGAGTTATCAAGTAAAAAATGAATTTAAAGTCACTCGCATAATATATACATTTCGTTGTTGATTGGTCATCGTTGATTTTTTAACACCTTTTAGTTTAGAAGTCATAGTTGATGTTATTTTAAAATTTATCATTAGACATTTTATAGTGATCAATCTAGATCTACGTACATTGAACTTGACAAGTTCATTAATGTGAGAATTTTGAAGGTCTTGTGAATGTGAATGTGATGCAGAATTTTGAAGGTACTGTGAATATGTGAATACGTATTAGATAAGTTGATTTTATAATAATATTATCTTTAAATTAATAATTTATTAACTTATCGATAAATTAATATCTCGCTAATTTAATAAAATATCCTAGTCCCAACCTTATTAATTTATGGAGGTTTTACTGAAGAACAAGACAGATGTAACTCGTATTAAAACACAACAAGAGTTGGTGTAAGCACGTCCCTGGGCATGGGCGGCTGCCCAGGGCCCACAAAATTTAGGGGCTTACTTTTAAAAAAATCAGCCCGTATATACATATGTGTAAACTCATTTGAATAATGTAATTCCAACGGAATGTTGAAAATTATCAGGATCGATTAACTATGAACAGTTAATAAACACCTTTGGATCTAATTGATGATAGAAGTTATAGCGGATTAACACTATATCAATATGATTAAGAACAATGAACTGTAAGAACAATATGTGATAATATTAAGAACACAGTTTCACAAAAAGCTTCAATGTATATTATTGATTAACAATACACATGTACGTTTACAATTCGTAAGGAACTATATATAATAGTCCTTGAAGCCTAACTATTTACGCTAGTTATTCTAGGACTTGATTTACATCGAATAATAAAATATATACATTGAATTACATTCTATAACTAACTCTGCGAAGATCTCGGACTTGATATGCTTCCAAAACGCGTACCAGTAGTAATACCAATCAACAGTAGTAAATGAGTATCGTCAGTAGTAACTCTGGTGATCAGTAGTAAGTCCAAAACCAACGTCAGTAGTAACTACTATGATCAGTAGTATCTTCAATATGTGCATGATCAGTAGTAACATAGTTATAGACTTCACCAGTATCAACTCATCAGTAGTAAGTATTTCTGCCCCATCAATAACAACCATAGTCTTTATCAGTAATAACTATGATCAGTACTAACTGCAGCATCAGTAATAAGTTGAACTGTGATCTGCTCCAACAATCTCCCCCTAAACTTATTGACCATCTTTCAATCAATTAAGTTTCTTTTGTTCTTCTTCTTCCCTCTTTCTTTTCTCTAGGGTTCTTTGATTCTGTTGCCTTCTTTGTTCAATGATGTATTTGCTGTTTTTCTTTGTGAAATAATTCAATTTGTTTTGGAACATTACAGCATCATATGGCTTCATCATTGTATTAGTGAATATCTGGTACATAACCTTTTCAGAATGAGGATATTCTTTTTCATACAAGTATAGCTCTCATCTTTTGCTTGATCTTTCAAAGAAGTACATATTTGCAGTTGGGATCACATTCCAAGCATATACATTTTCTGAATTTGTAAATAGTTCTGGGTAGTTATCTGGATAAAATGCAGCATCAATCATTCTTGTTAAATATCCAGCACCAGACTCTTTCCATGATTTCTTTGACATCCTTGGTTTACCAATGATCAGAAGTTTGATTACATCACTTCTTGAACATGATCTAATCAATGGTAACCATCCAGTAAATCTTTGAACTGCTTTGACTTCCCTTATAATTTCTATAACATTATTTGGCATAACTCTCCAATTGATGATTGGATTGTTCTGCAAGGGAGCAACAAGTACTTCAAGAACAGGAATAATTTGTTCAGTTTTTGACTTCTTTTGAGCACTCTGTTCTTGAGTAAGAGCCTTTCTCTTCTTTGATTGGGGAGTTGAGGATTCACCAGTAGTTGATATACTACCATTTTTAATTGAACTTGGACTGATTGGAATTAAGGCTTTTAATTTCTTTTCTTCTTCAGCTTCTTGTTCAGCCAATTCTTTCTTCTTGGCAGCACAATATTTTTCAATAATAGTGATCATTTTCATTCTGCCAAAGGACTTTGCATTGTGCCCTTTTGTTTTCAAATATTCAATCATATTGGTCTTCTGTTCAAATACATCATCTGTTAATTCACTTTTTGTTCTTTTGCATTCAGATACCAGATCTTCAAGACAGTTAATATATGTTCTTCTTCAACTTTTCTCAGTCTACTAAATTCTGCCTTTTGAGCTTCTAACTGCATATCTGTTATTTGAACAGGTATTTGAACAGGTATTTCACTTTTATCCTTCTTTTTCTTCTCTTCAAGAGCTTGATACATAGCTACTTTCTCTAAATATCTCTTGTGTTTCACCTTCCATCTTGATTGTTTGTCAGCTCTGACAAGATTGATTTTGTTCACCATGTAGTGACCTAGTGCTCTGTTCGGGTAATCTTCATCATTCACTTCTTTTCCCTTTCCAATGCAAGCTGAAGGTGGAGGTGGAATATATTTCATATCAGGAACACCTCTGATTATTATAGATGGAGAAAATAAAATAAGTTCATTCTGTTGAAGAATTTTTGGATGTTGAGGAAGTGTGCACTCATCAACTTCAAACCAGTTCACATTATCATCAATGTCAGGTATGATAAGTGGTTGATCAGGTGTTGGTGGTTTGGTGATGATTTCAAAAAGTTCTCTTTCAATTAGCTCTGGGAGCTCTAGTTCTTCCTCTTCAGTAGTAACCAAGGTAGTTACTACTGGTGTGACTTCAGGAGTTACTACTGATAGGGCATCAGTAGTGTTTGGTGCAATAGTTTCCTCTTCTTGATTTACTACTGGTATGATATCAGTCGTAGGAATTACTACTTGTTCTTCTATATGTTCATCAGTAGTAGGCTCAACTGTAGTATCCATGTCTTCTGGGCCTTCATCAACTTTTGTTTCTTTGAGATTGAGGAGAGAAGTTGTTGCTGCTGCAATTGATTCATCAATCATGGTTTGAATGTTGTCCTTCTCCCCCTTAGTGAGCTCAACTGGTGGAGCCTCACTATTTTCAATCTTCCTCTTCAATTTCTTGATGAGCTTTGTTTGTTGATGAAGCCTGTGCTCATAGAATTTCATTCTTTTGTTGATTGTGTTCATGTGCCTCTTCATATAAGACATGGTTTTTCCTTGATTTGTTAGATATTGAAGACAGTCTTGTACAATGGTTTCAAGGTTTTCCATCCTATCCGTCAATTAGTTTTGTTTAATACTACCCTCACTCCATATAGCAAGATCATCGGGCTCACTAACACGTACATTGGCTTTGAGGTTTTCCATCCTTTCCGTCAATTTAACAGTTTCAGGTCTACCCTCATCACTTCTTGGTGATGAAATGGGCTGTTTGGACACCCTCTTCTTCCTAGAAGAAGCAGTAGTGCCCCCCTTTTGGTTTCTTGGCACCGGGGTCCTCTTAGTAATTCCTCAAAAGAGTCATCACTTAGAGTTGCCGAGGTCTGGGTCTTAGTGATGTTCTCACTATCCTGTGCACCCACCTTTGGGGCATCAGTAGTGAGAGCCCTCGCCTCATGTCCTCTCTCCTCCTTGGAGGACAACTCTTGGAGCCTGGGGTTTGACTCAATTTGTCCCCTGGTGTCCTTGAAGGAAGTTTTCTTCTTTTATAAATAGTGGATATATTTTGGGTTACATTGGGTAGGTCTTCCACAGAGTGAAGAGTAGCACTCTGAGGATTTATTTCAAGTTCCTGGGACACATTCAGGACTTCTATTTGAGTGGGTGATTGAGTGACTGTTTGGGGTGGTGTTTGGGCTGCATTTGGGGGTGATGGAGTGGGTTGAGGTTCAATTTGGGTTGTAGCTTGGATTGAACCTTCTCCAATGTGTGGTTGATCTTTGATCATATTAAGAAATAGAGGGGTTTCCTTGCCCGAAAATTTAAATTGTTTTCTCATATTAGAGAAAACTTTCTTGTTCAACTCAGGGATTATAAAAATGTTTTTAGGAGTTGACAAGTTTTGTAATTCACAGTTTAAGATATGTTGAAGAAATCTGGGATACATTAAAAATTTTGAAGTACTAAGATTTCCCAACATACCTTCAAAAATCATATTTGAAAAATTAAATACTTGGTCTGTGCATAAACAAACAACAACAAATGCTATTGATTTGTTAAACTCATTCCAGGTACTTCTTTTAGGAGAAATACAATGTTGAATGTTATGAACAAGAAATTTCCATTGTGGGGAGAGAAGACCCTTTTGAAAAGTGACTATGTCAAGTCTTCCCTCATAACCCATTTTACTTAAAATTTCAACAAGGTATTCCCTAGGAAGAGAAAACATACCTGAATCATCATGTAGTTGCAGATGGTGTCTGATGGATTGTTCTGTTATAGTGACAGTTTTACCATCCACGGTTGATTTTATCATTGACATAGTCGACCCTTCGGTTCATTCAGCATTTGTCTAGAAATCAACCAAGTGTTGTTGATATGCTTTCGGATTTACAGTTAAAGCAAACTTTATATATGAGTTTTTCAAGAAATTTACGATTGGACGAAAGTCTTTTGTCCCGTCTGGATTCTTTAGGAAAGCACACATGTTATGAAACTCAGAGTATTTGAGAGTTGTTTGAACATCAAGAGATTGTAGAGTTGCCATTGTTGTCGATGTTATGATGTTTGATTGATTTCGATTTTGAGAGAAACAAGTATGAATTTTGTTACTGATGCAGGGTTTATGATCGTGAGTTAGGGTTTATCGAGAGGATTTAGCAAATCGATGAGAGGATAATGCTAAATTAATCGACTTCAGCTATTTATATCTTACGATTTATCCTGCAAAAATACTAAATTGCCCTTCGAATCATAACACAACGGCTAATTTCATGAGGGTTAGTTTGGTAATTTGATAGTTGAAAGACCAGTAGTAAATTAGATGTCAGTAAGAAAATGTCAGTAATATCTAAGAACATCAGTAGTAACTGAGGATTTTGACATCAGTAGTAACTAATGAATTTCATTACTGACCTAACTTACAAGACCAGTAGTATATGTGGATACCAGTAGTACTGTCTTACCAGTAGTATTTGTGTATACCTAATACACACCAGTAGTAGTGACCTACCAGTAGTATTTTGTGCACACGCCTACATACCTGTAAAGCAGACCTACCAGTAGTAAAACACTTAAACAAATAAATAACTTTTTACAAAAAAAACTTTACACATGATTTTGAGTGAGAAATTAATTTATTAAAATCATTCCAATACTGCTAACTAAGAAGCTGAATCTTCCTACATCAAATGCTTTTGTAAAAAGATCTGCTAATTGATTGTCAGTATGAATTTTAACTACTTTGATTAACTTCTTTTCATTGCAGTCTCTTATAAAGTGAAATCTTATTTCAATGTGTTTAGTTTTAGAGTGTTTTACTGGATTGTTCACAATACTAATAGCACTTTGATTATCAATAAAAATGGGAGTTTTAAGGATAGAGATACCAAAGTCTAGCAGCTGGTTTTGAATCCAAAGTACTTGAGCACAACAAGCAGATACAGCTACATACTCTGCTTCAGCAGTTGATGTTGATACATTTGTTTGTTTCTTGCATTGCCATGACACCAGTCTTGATCCAAAGAATTGACATCCACCAGTAGTGGACTTTCTATCTTGACATTCACCTCCATAGTCACTATCTGTGTAGGCTATGAGTTCAAAGGGTGAATCATGTGGATACCATAGACCCAGTGTTGGTTTGCCTTTCAAGTATCTGATTATTCTTTTGACAGCCTGCAAGTGTAGTTCTTTAGGTCTTGCTTGATATCTTGCACACACACAAACACTATACATAATGTCAGGTCTTGATGCAGTTAAGTACATCAACGAGCCTATCATTGATCTATATAAGTGTTCATCGACATCCTCCCCCTCAATATCAGGATGTAGGTGTTTGTGTGTTTCCATTGGAGTACTTGCACTCTTGCAGTCTTTCATATCAAACTTCTCCAAGATGTCTTTAACATATTTAGATTGGTTTATCAAAATACCATCTGTTCTTTGATTGACTTGGAGTCCAAGGAAGAAGTTCATTGGACCCATGGAGCTCATCTTGAATTTGATTAGCATGAGATTTTCAAACTCTTTACATAATGAATCATTTGTTGATCCAAAGATGATATCATCTACATAGATTTGCACCAGTAGTATATCATTTTTGACCTTTCTTGTAAACAGAGTTTTGTCAATTGCTCCTCTTTTGAAATCATTCTTCAGTAAGTATGATGATAATGTATCATACCATGCTCTTGGTGCCTGATGTAGGCCATATAGAGCTTTGTCCAGTTTGAATACATAGTCACCATGTTTTGGATCTTCAAAGCCTGGAGGTTGGCAAACGTATACTTCTTCTTCAATTTTCCCATATAGGAAAGCACTCTTTACATCCATTTGATAAACTTTAAACTTCTTGTATGAAGCATATGCTAGGAATATTCTAATTGCTTCAATTCTAGCAACAGGGGCATATACTTCATCATAGTCTATTCCTTCTTCTTGAGTGTATCCATGAGCTACAAGTCTGGCTTTATTCTTGATCACTATACCTCTTTCATCTTTCTTGTTTCTAAAGATCCACCTTGTTCCAATGGCTCTTTTTCCTTTAGGTAGAGGTACAAGTGTCCAAACAGCTTGTAATTTGAATTGAAGGAGTTCTTCTTGCATTGCCTCAATCCAGTTTGAATCTTCATTGCTTGTTGAATCTTCTTTGGTTCATCCTGAGACAAAAAGCATTCAAACATACATTCATTAGAAATTAAACTTATATTACACATGTTTGCAGTTAGACTCTTATGTAATTTGCTTCTTGTCTGCATGCTTGAGTTCACATCACTAAGGACTTGATCCAAAGGATGATTCTTTTCAGTTCTGGTGCCATGAACCTTATCAACACATAGTTGGTTTTCAAGATTGGACTCATTTGCTTCAGGAGATTGTTCCTCTTGAGGTTCTTCATTGTCATTGATGTTTGGTTCATCATCATTTGCTGGTTCATAGTTCTACTGGGATCAGTAGTATTTAAGTTATTACTGGGATCAGTAGTGTTTAGAGAATTTAGGTTATTGCTAGGACCAGTAGTATTTTGAGTACTATTACTGGTCTCAGTAGTATTTGAATTACTACTGTCCTCATTATCTGACTCACTACTGCTTCCAGAATTTGAGTTATTACTATCCTCAGTATTATGTGTGGGAACAGTATCAACTACTATGTATCTCATTTCTTCTTGACCAGTATTGAAAGATGATGTTCCTTCTTTTTGAGTATGACAATTTGAATCACCTGCATTTAAATCCATGTTAGTGTTAAAGGATTTGGTTAGATTGTCTATGTTAAATAGCCAATCTGGACCATTTCCTTGTTCATTAGGAACATTCTCATTAAAGAATACATTAATGCTTTCTTCAATTATCCTTAATCTTTTGTTGAACACTCTGTATGATTTGCTTTGAGTAGAGTATCCCACAAAAATTCCATCATCAGCTTTGCAGTCAAACTTACCAATTTGTTCTCTTGTAATCATAATAGTACAAGGACAACCAAATGATTTTAAGAAACTTATGGAAGGTTTTCTTTTGTTGAAAAGTTCATATGGTGTCTTATAGTGTGGCTTAACTATTAATACTCTGTTCTGTACATAACATGCAGTATTAACAGCTTCAGCCCAGAAAGTGATTGGTAACTTTGAGTCTGCTAACATTGATCTTGCTGCTTCAATGATGGTTCTATTTCTTCTTTCAGCTACACCATTTTGTTGAGGAGTTCTAGGTGAGCTGTATTGCCTGTCAATACCTTTAAGATCACAAAAGTTAATTAAATTAGCATTTTTAAATTCTGTGCCATTATCACATCTTATGGCTTTAACTTTTTGATCAGATGTGTTCTCCAGTTTAACAATTAAGTTCTTGATGAGTTCACTTGTTTCATCTTTTGTCCTGAGAAAGAAAACCCATGTATATCTGGAAAAGTCATCAGTAATAACCAGACAATTTTGTTTCTTTCCAATACTCATTACATTTGTAGGTCCAAAGAGGTCCATATGTAAGAGTTGTAAAGGAACAGAAATAGAGTTTACAATTTTGGACTTATGAGAAGACTTATGTTGTTTACCTTTTAGGCATGCAACACAGTGATGATCACACATGAACTGTTTTTGTGGTAATCCAATTATTAAATTCTTTCTTACTAAATTGTTCATGTTTTTAAAGTTTGTGTGACACATCCTTCTATGCCAAAGTTCTGATTCAGTAGTGTTTGCCTTGGATATAAAACAGTTGACCTCATTTGAAGAAATGAGTTCTCCCCCTATATCCAGGCAATACACATTGTTTCTCCTTGGAGTTCTCAAAACTACATATTTTTCATCTAAAACAAAGTCAGGAGAAAGAATGATGCACTCAATGTCTGTGAAAAGAATCTTGTTCTTTTTATCACATACTTGAGACACACTGACAAGATTGTATTTTAGCTCAGCTACATAAAATACATTATCAAAAGTAATTTTACCATTAGTAATTGTATCTTTGCCTGAAATCTTACCTCCCTTTGGGTTCTCACCAAAGGCCACATATCCTCCATCAAATGACTTGAAATCTTTAAGAATTTGCAGATTTCCAGTCATGTGCCTTGAGCATCCACTATCAATGTGCCATGTTCTGCCTTCTTCAGGGATCTGAATGCTCTGCACAAGTAAGTAAAGGATTAGTTAAGTTTGGGAACCCAAGCTTTATATGTCTTGGGTTCATCCTTTGAGAAATAAGATTTTGAAGATTTAATTTTAAACATTCTTGGTACCCATACCTGTTTAGTACTGGTGTTTTATTTTACTACTGCCCTTTTGAATTTGTTACTGGTGTCTGAGTTTGGTCTATACCCATTATATTTAGCTTTTGAATACTTTACTACTGATGGACCAGTAGTATTTGGATACTTACCATGTTTAGAATGACCAATAGTGTTTTTAAATTTTGGTTTGGCAGCAGTAGTATTTTCAAAATTAGGGTTTTTACCAGTAGTATTTTGGTACTGATATCTAACAGCATTGTAATTAGGTTTAGGATCAGTAGTAAACCTGTTAAAGTTTCTACTGGTGTTGGAAAAATTAAAATATTGTTTATTTTGATTTGTTTTTCCATTATTTTTGAAATAATTGTTGTTCTTTGGGCTTCCAACTCTTTTATTTTGCACAAACCTTTGTGCATTTCTTCTAAATTTTGGTGTTTCAGGTTTTTGAAATTTTGTTTTATTTACTACTGAAGGACCAGTAGTATCTTTTAACTTTTGTGTTTTTGCTTTTTCTTTAGAATTTTTAAATTCTTTAAAATCTTTATAGTTAATTGGATTGAAGTGACAATCCTTTGCTAAATGGTTTACTTTGTTGCAAATAACACATCTCAATTTCTTATCCTTAGAACCTTCAGGTTTTCTTTGATCTAAGAGTTGATTTTTATTTCTTTCATTTCCCCTTCTTAAAATTTTTGGTATATTTTCTTCATTATATTTAGGAGAGTCTTCTTGACTTTGTGCTGTGTGAAAGCTTGTATCAATTGAGTTTGTAGATTCAGTTTGAAAAATTGTAAATTCAATTGAGTCTGTAGTTTGATCATCATCAGAAGAATCATTTGATTCAGATGTTTCATTATTAGATTCACATTGATTTTCATTTTTTAATTCATTTATGATTCTTTCTGAACTATCTTTAAGTGGAGGAATGAATTTATATGGAGGTGGTACAGCATGATATCCCACTCCATGCACAATTTTTTCAGTGGTTTGATTACTTGTTAGTTCATTGACAATTTGAGAGCTTCTTTCAAACTTTTTAATGGTTAATTTGTTTTGTTCTAATTCCATTTGAAATTCTTCTAGTTTGATCAAAGTTTCTTTTAATTTTAAATCAAGATGTTCCTTTTCATAGGTGGTTTGTAGCAATTCTTCTTTTATCTTTTGATCAGTTATTTTATAAATTTTAATTTGATTTTCAAGATCAGCTATACAACCATTATATTCAATTCTTCTGTTTCTATTTAGAATCATCTCTGCAAGTGTTTCTTTATTTAGTTTTTCTAAATCTTTATAAGCTTTAATGCATTCAGGAGTGCAAGATTTAGAATGTACCTTAGTAGGAGAGTCAGTGAAGGCCATGAGAGCTTGATTCTGTGCATGCTCCTCTGCTTGAAAGCTCCAATCATAACCTTGTCCTTGTTGTGAAACAAGAGCAGTTGAGTTTGATCTTTTGTCTGGCTGAGGACATTCTTTAGCAAAGTGCCCAAGGTTGTTACAGTTGTAACATTTGACTTTAGTCTTGTCAAATCCAGCCTTGTCACCTTTGTTGAAGTTAAGGTTTGTTCTTCCAGTCCTCTTCAAGAACCTCTTGGTTCTCAGGCTCAGCATAGCCATCTGCCATTTTAGATCCATCTCCTCAAGATCATCAGGATTCAATTGTTCCAAGTCATCACTAATTAGTGCAGTATGCACATGACTAGTGAAGAAGGATTCTCTTGCAGTATCTTCACAATCTGCAGCCTTTGCAGTTTCCTTACCTGTTCCTGTACTAGACACAAAAGCAGCATTATTTGAAGATAAATTAGGAGTTTTAGAACTTACCTCAGATTCAAACACCCTAAGCTCATTGTACAATTCATCCAGCTCCTTTTCTTCCAAAGCATCACCTTGTCTATATATGACTGTGTACATAGACCATTCTTCTCCAAGAGATCTGAGAAACTTTCTATTGACATCATCATTGTCAGGTTTCACACCAACTTGATTCAATTCACCGATGAGTTTATTGAACCTATCAAAGGTTTGAGATAGAGATTCATTCTTTTGGCCTTTGAAGTTTTCAAAGTCCTGTTTTAGTACAGACTTCATGTTTCTTTTGGTGCTTTTAGTGCCAACAAATCTCTTTTCCAGTGCCTGCCATAATACCTTTGCATCATCATATTCAACAAAGAGATGTTGATAGTCATTAGGAATGGCCAGTAGAAGAGTGCTTAGAGCTTTGAGTTCGATTCCTCTGTCTTTCTTCTCCTTTTCACACTTGAGCTTGTCTGCTTCAGTTGCAGAACTTATTGCTTGACCAGGAACGGTTTTGTTTCCTTCAACAACAACTTCCCACATGGTATAATCAGTAATAAGCATGTATTGCTTAATACGATTCTTCCACATCCCAAAGTTATTGGGAGTGAGTATAGGGATTTTATTAGCTTGAGTACTTTCATTGCTATCAGTCATGATTAACAATCTGTGTGTTTTAAAGATTAAAACTTTTTGTTGTTCTTAAAAATCGTAGATCTAGAACCAATATGCTCTGATACCACTTGTCAGGATCGATTAACTATGAACACTTAATAAACACCTTTAGATCTAATTGATGATTGAAGTTACAGCGGATTAACACTATATCAATATGATTAAGAACAATGAACTGTAAGAACAATATGTGATAATATTAAGAACACAGTTTCACAAAAAGCTTCAATGTATATTACTGATTAACAATACACACGTACGTTTACAATTCGTAAGGAACTATATATAATAGTCCTTGAAGCCTAACTATTTACCCTAGTTATTCTAGGACTTGATTTACATCGAATAATAAAAGATATACATTGAATTACATTCTATAACTAACTCTGCGAAGATCTCGGACTTGATATGCTTCCAAAACGCGTACCAGTAGTAATACCAATCACCAGTAGTAAATGAGTATCGTCAGTAGTAACTCTGGTGATCAGTAGTAAGTCCAAAACCAACGTCAGTAGTAACTACTATGATCAGTAGTATCTTCAATATGTGCATGATCAGTAGTAACATAGTTATAGACTTCACCAGTATCAACTCATCAGTAGTAAGTGTTTCTGCCCCATCAGTAACAACCATAGTCTTTATCAGTAATAACTATGATCAGTACTAACTGCAGCATCAGTAATAAGTTGAACTGTGATCTGCTCCAACAAAAATAAGCGGACTATAATGTCCAATCCGGACATTAACTTGGGGATTGAGGCGGCATTTTTAGTTATTTGGAAAAATCAAGGGCCCAATTTTAAGATTTTGCCCAGGACCTATTAATTGATTGGACCGGCCCTAGGTGTAAGATTCGCTGCTGTTGCAAAATCAATTATCAAAAAGTAAAGAATCTAGGAAAATGATAATGACAACCCTTAGGGCTGTCAATAAGAAGACAAAAATAGAGTAAAAATCGTCCCCTGAATTTTATGAACATTACTCCATTAATGAATGTACAACCATTTTATGCACGTTACAGACAGCCATAAGGGTTGTCATTAACAAAACCTAAGAATATATTATGATTAATCAACACTACTGTCATTTTACTACGATGAACAATTGCTTTATTAGATGGTCTTTTTTCAAGTTTTATCGAGTTTAACTTTTGAACCGTCCCCTTAAATTCATGGATGAGATCCGACCGAATTTTTTGAATGTCTAGTTAATTGTTTCTCATCTTTTATTTCTCTAATAACAATAATCAAAATAGTAATCTCCTCCTATATATGGAGCCTAATTTTGATTTAGGTTTGTCCACATGTCATTCCCTTATTCGTTCTTAATGCTGACATGTAATTGATCAAAGTACCAGATGTCAAGCACAAATTACAAGTTTCCCACATATCTTAACACCCATCTCTCCACTAATGGCAGCCCTCAGGCCTCAACCCATCGCTCTTCAAGAAATCCTCCGCCGCCGCCGCCTACTCCTCCGCCACCTCCTGAACCGGCACCGCCCCTTGCTATCACCCTCCGCCCATATTTGAGATCCCTCTACCTTCTGTCTCTCCCTTCATGTCTACTTCAATCGGCACCTACATTCTCAATAATATCTTCAATACAACTACCCATCTTTTTCTTCATCACATTTAGGTTATCTGAAGGTACAATTACTATTCAGTATTCGTAATTTAATTAGTGTTTAGGGTTTATATTCATAATTTAATTCATCAGTATTGACCCTCATGTCCTAAGAAGGAATTTGAAATACCATCGTTATTAGGGCATACATACGATAATTAGGGAGTTGGTGTAAATTGTCTATGCATTGGTTTGAAATATACAATTCTTCACATCCACCAACTGTTTGCGTATATACGGTACGAGTGAAAGTCTAATCCATGGTATGTAAAATCCATATTTCTCCGTCTTCACCATCAATCAGTATCATCTCTTTGCTTTGAATAAGTAATAATTTGATTTAATTATGGATCAAATCAAGTATTTTCTTTTCTGATTTCGAATTGGCAGAGATTTAATTGTAGATGAAATCAATTAGTTCTTTTTTGGTGTTTTGATTCCATATTCCATTTGCGGTGATTGTTATTGGTAATGATGGAAAAAAAAAAATTAAAACCCTGATTTCAAAGTTCTTTTTTGGAGTTTTGAAATCAAGAAATTTGATAGAAAGAAGTTTTGTTAGTGGTAATGATGGAAGAAAATTATTTTCAGAAATTACATCTTGGGAAAGAGTAAATAACATCCTAATGGTAATTATTCTACTTAAAACCATGATCCGATTTTGTGATTCATAAATCAATTTAATTGTTGGGATGCTGATGATTCATAAACAGATGCATGGAATTATGGTTTGTACTCCGATTTTGTGAAGCAATGTTCCCATATATTTTATGTGGTTAAATTGTGATTTTTTTTTAATTTCCTCGAAACAGGTTGAGGTTGATGATGATCAGCTCATGCCACAAAGAATGGATCTAAAATGACTACCAAAGAGACATAACCTATATGCGTAAGCTTATCTATTTAATTGATATTTTATTAAGAAGTCAATTATTATTTTTATTTTTGCAGAGGAACCTTAAGGAAGTTACAACACATGATTGTAATGAGTTCTACAAGAAATCATTTAATTAGTACTTAGAACATTTAGCATCATCACACTTTACAAAAGAGGTAAAATTGATTTTTTTGGTCTTAATTGTTTCATGTAATTAAGGGGAATTGAATAGAACCTTATAATTTGTAGATTTAAATGTTTTATGCAGATTAAATAATATTATGACAATTGGGAAAATTGAGTTCTTATCGATTCTTGATGTGCCTGCTTAAATAATTGGTGACTCAATTATTAAGATCAATTATTAGGGTTCAATATTTGTAACTCAATTCATTATAAATTCTAATAATAACAGGTAATTGAAAATGAAATGGTGATTTTGCATCTACAGAGCTGTGTAATAAGTCCACTAATTAACCTTTGCCCGCCAACTGTTTGATAAAATGCTTGAGAGAGATATGGTCTTTAAAAAATCCTAATTTCTCCAGTTATGTTTTGTGCCAACCTATAAAATAGACGTGTTGATGGGTCATAATTCAGGATCGTCTATGTTATAGTTGCTCCCAATAGATTGTTCATCTTCTTGAAAATATCTTGAGAAATGTAGTCTCTTTAAATAAATAAATACAAATATACAAAATACACATATTATTCATATTTATTGTTTATTTCTTTAAGGAGATTCAATGCTTGAAGCCGTTATCAAAACGATCTTTCAGGTTATAGTTTTTTTTAAAATAATATCCTTCAGGCCAATTTATTTTTCTGAAACATGTTACTGTATTTGTATCTCAGGGATCAAAATAATTTGATTGATGATGATGAGCTTGATGATGAATCTTTACATATTAGTTATAAGGTATGTCTCTGTGGTTAAATTGAATTTGTTTTATTCAATGGTAACTAAATATACAATATGTAATGTATTTGACATGAAGTTCTATTACTTGACAAAAACAAATACTGTTGACAAGTTTTAATTAATCTAGCTTTTGTAATCGTATTCGACACGATAACTTTTTTGTTCAAACATAATTTGGGACAAGAAGTGTTTAGGGGTATCCGGCCAGTTTTGACATGTTTCCCTACCTGCCTGTTTTACATAATATATTTCGTTCGACCCGTTTCATTATTTAATACATATTTAGGTTTTCCCCCTATTTTAGACTCATTTGACCCGTTTCTATATAATATAGAGGATACCTTCAATAGAATTATTGACCACCCATGAAGTTCTCAGTTTATATATAAACCAAACCATTAGTGCCACATGTCGAAATTCAGGGTCTAAATTCATGTTCCCACTCGAATTGTTTCATTATTAGCTAAACTTTAATACATATTTCAGCTTTTTATTTAAGACTCATTTGAAAGCACCTCAAATAATTTGAGCCCGTTTGATCAAATGTCTCCTAACAGTAGGCCCGACACTCATTCATTTGGCGGGTCAAGGTTAGGCCCGTTTTCACTTTTGGTCCTACAGTCTTCTGTATATTGAAATTCCCTATGCGTTTTTATAAATTATTTTATAAATATTTTATTTTATTTTATTTTTTAGCATGAGGAAAGAATCTATGGAGAGACTAGCTGAAGCTTCAGCTGCTGAAGCAAAGGCTGCAAATGCTGTTTGGCAAGCTGCACAAGCACATGCTTCAAATTCAGATCAAACACCATTTTCAGATGAATCACAAATTGCAGAAAATAATTCAGAAATTTCTGATACAGCGAGAGATGTTAGATTGCATCCAAGAGTTGTATGTCTTCTCAATCTTATACTATTTAATAATAATAGTGATAATTAATATTAAGATTAAACTAATAACTTTAGTTTCAATGATAATAGAACATATAAATATAAATAATAGTAATATCGATGATAATAAGAAGAATTAAATCTAATAATTCTGAATATATCATGATAATTTGAACAAGTTAAAATCTCATTTTTTTTTTTTAATTTTGGTGAAGTTGCTAAAATACCCTCTGAAATCTCATGAAAATTTGGCTTTTGTTGTTGGTAAATTGATATAAAGGTAGAATACAGTAAATTAATAACATCTTACATTTTTAATCAACATTAATTAACATTAAAGAATATTCTTATGTTTTTTGTTTATCAGTTAATATATATATATATATATATATATATATATATATATATATATATATATATATATATATATATATATATATATATATATATATATTAATGCACACAAAACACTATACTTCAATGACAAACATGATGTTCAACTATTGGATTTTATTATATTTATTTATTTAATTATAATTTTGATAAAGAATTATGGTGTTTAGGTTGTGGTTGCTAAAGAAAGTGTAGGAAACCTTGGTGGATTAGTAAGACAATTATCATTGGATCAATTTGAAAACAAAAGCAGACGAATGATTCCTTCACAAACCGACTTATCACATAAATTCACAAGGCAAAAATCACCTCAAGGCCTACATAAAAAGGTATAATCACAATCTCAATCTTTATTTAGGATAATCACTAAATTAACCTTTTTTGTTTACAATTATAACAAATTGAAATCTAAATTACCAATTTTCTCAAAACAGCCATTTTATTTTATTTTTTCTCTAAAAGACCTACTTTTCTTTCATTTTTGTTTCTTTTTATTTTTACCTTTCTTTTTGTAAAAATAATCACAAAATTTAAATAATAGATCATAACAATATTACAAAAGTCGAGAAAAAAATATAAAAAATTGAAAAAATGGTTCTTGCATCGCAATAAATTTGAAAAAGTGGTCATGTTGTGATAAATGGAAAAAACGGGTCCTACTTGGTATGGGCCAACCAAATAATTATCTAAAATTTATTAATAGATGGCAGATTATAATATGTGTTTTTGCAGGTTATATCTAATTTGCTTAGACCTCGAAACTGGAAACCACCTGTTAACATGAGGTTTTTTCTTGACTCATATAAAGTTGGGGAGCTTTGTTATGCTGTTGAACAGTTATTTTTGCACGAACCAACTGTTCTTCAGTTAAAAGCTCCAATTAAAGTGTTTGGTGATCTTCATAGGCAATTCGGGGATTTAATGTCATTGTTTGATGAATATGGATTTCCTTCTACTGCTGGTAACATAACGTATGCGTACATTTTTTTAAAATGTTTTATGGGTTTTTTTTTTTAAATTTAAATCCGAAATAACAGTAAGATATGTACAATCTCAGAATGTGGATTATGCACAACAACAACAGGCAAACGTCGAAGGCAAACGTCGAAGGCAAAGAAGTTTTATTTCGGATTTAATTTTTAATAATAATTGTTCATGTATAAAAGAACGTTTATTCGTCATTTCAATAATAATTGACGGTATAATTTCATACATTTTTTTTGTAGTTATGCATATTATTTCTTGAAGCATGCCCGTTCAATCGGGCGGGCTATGAAGCTAGTAATAACAATATAAAAATATGAGTAAGAATAAAAGTAAAACAAGAGGCATAATATTAAAAGGTAAAATTAAGTGGAATTTTAATGTTAAGGGAAAACACAAAAAGCCAAATCAATTGAAAAATAAATAAAATTGGAAGCACAAGGACTTGAATGTATTTATTGATTTTTATTATATGACCAGTGCTCAGTAGTCCTACACAAAATTTTTTGGGCCCTCTATGGTTGGATTCCCGCACACCCCACGGCCCGGCCCTTAACAAAGTAGACAATACTTACAATGTAATTAATTAAATGAGTTTTGATAATGACAGCTTTGGTTATCAATAACAACGTATAATATTAATTATTTAACCCATTTTAACCCCATTAGTCAAATGATCTTCATTCTTTCTTGTAAGATTCAAATTCCTCTTCCAATCAAAATCAAAACTACTCGTTCATATTGACAGCCCTAAAGACTGTCATTATCAAAACCCTAATTAAATTAAGTTGGGTCTCCGTTTTTGGAGAAGTTAATTTAAACATATTACCATCTATTTACACCTAGATCTGGTTTTACATTTAAACCCCAGGCTATATTAAAGTTAAAACACCCGTTTAACAATCTCTTCATTTTTATACTTTAAACATAGTTTGGTTTTGGTCAAGGAAGGTTAAAATCTCTGCCTTTTGATAAAAAAAGGTTAAATGGTCAAAATCAAACTCCCAAACCACCACCACCATCACATGTGATTGAATACATAAACACCACCCCCACTACCGTTGCCCACCACCCACTGCCATTGTCGGCCACCACCATCGCCAGCCACCGTCAACACCACCGTCAACCTCCCGTCATCGTCGGCCGCTTTCAATCACATGTGATTGTGTATTAAATCACATTTGATTGCACAACGCCGAGTACCACCACCACCGCCAACATCTGCCGGCCACCGTCTCCACCACCGGCAACCCCCCACCATCATTGGTCGCTTTCAATCACATGTGATTCTATATCCAATCACATGTGATTGCGGCGGCTGGCGGAGGCGGTGGCCAGCGGCGGAAGTCGATGATGGTGGTGGTGGCTAATTGTGTATTCAATCACATGTGATTTAATAAATGGTGGTGGTTAAGAGATTGATCTTGACCATTTGACTTTTTTTTATCCAATGGCTAAGATTTATCATTTGAGACTTTATTTTAAAGAGGACTTCCTACAACACAACTCCTTCCTAATATTCACAAGTATTTTCAAAGCGATTGAAATGTTGATTGATCTATCCATCAAACATTGTCTGCAAAACAATTTCTCTAGAAATAGAAGTTGTAAAACGTTGTGTCAAATGTATTTAGAAACGTTGTTATTTGTCTTAAGAAACATTGCTATTTCTCCCCCTCGCGATCATCATGCCTCAATATCAATGCAATAACGTATTTGTATAAACAGTGTAACCAGGATCACACATATCTTACTACTTACTAATGCATTTAGGACTATCATTTTAAGGAATTTTAAGGAGCTCCTTAATTTTAAGTTTAAGGAGATTTCCACTTTTAGTAAGTTCTTCAACTAAAATAAAATCAAAAAGTGTTGCTTACAGGATTCGAACACAAGACCTCTTCTAAGTTCTAAGTAATCACTATGTGTTAACCAATTGCTATAAATTACACTTTATTTCAAACTACCAAAACAAATTATAAGAGGTTGTACATCATCGCATTTGACCAGCCCTTTTATTTCCGTTTCATTTTATATTTCCGGAAACTATTGACTATACTAAATTGTCTTACCATCTTTTATTTCCGTTTCGGTTTATATTTCCGGAAACCATTAATTGTCTTACCACCAAATTAATTGACCTTTTGACTATACTAAATCTTCTTCACGCATATCTTAACAATATAGAAAGCTTTTGTTCATAACGCCTCGACCAAATTGTAATCTTAACATATTCTTTAGTTATAATCCTTAAGTTTGTTGGTTAACTTAAATGTAATTATGTTCTAGATGATAATGATTACTAATTGCAATTTTTAAAGACGGAAAAAATTATTCATTTACGTAATTATTGTTGGAAAAACCGTGTAAACGAACAACACTTGCTCGCCACGAAATATAGTTTCTGGGTACCCGCCGCCGCATTGCGCGGGTACCCTGCTAGTTAACCATTAACGCTACAAATGACGTGAGAATTGAAGACCATATTAATTCGTCAAATTACTAAATTTACCATTTTTGCAAGTCCAGTGTACTATTTTGCACCTCTAATAGTTAACGGTAGTATATTATTCTATCAACCAAGTTCACGGTACTGCAATGCATTTTGACTTACAAAAAATTTATGTTATAGGTTTTCTGAAGTGTAAATTTATTAAAAACTAATGAAGTTTAGAGGCGGTGTGATTAACATCGTCCTTGCTTACTAGAATATTTGTTTTAGAGAACGTGAAATAGAATATGAGAAGTAAAAACAAACAACAAAATAAGGGTAGTAAACATAATTAAAGACAACCCCCTTTATATATAATCTGAATTCCAAAGTAAAAGATAAAAAATGACAGTTCACGGGTATATCCCAACCCACCCACTTCCCTTTACCTTCGCCTTTGTCTGATTCATAAAATACTTAAAATATACACAAAAGCCCCACAATGAAAACCAACCATTATTAGTTTTAATTCATTGGCATTCCATCATTGAGCAGCCCATAAATAAATCTGCAACATCTTCAAGGCATCTCTTTCAATTCTCTCTTGAAATTAATCACATTTGATCGATCATCAATTTCTGTGAAGAGTGTGATCGAGCGATTAACACTTGAATTTGTGCGTATAAAATGTTACGGTGGTATACGGTGGTTTTACTGTCGGCATTGGGAGGACTTATGGTTCTTGGTGATGGAGGAATGGTGGAGGGTGCTGCTGTCAAAGTGGCTAACATTTCAAAGGTAGAAGATGCTTCTTATATTCGTATATATTACGGCAACACCTTTAAAGTCATCAAGAACGGGCTAGATGGCAAGAGCTATCTTCTTATCCAGGTAATTACCAATGCTAATCATCGTTAACGGATGTTACAAATGTTATTTTCACTCGTGTAATACTTCATGTTTCGATCCGTAAGGCTACAAATTGGTTAATTATTGACTTATTTATCATGTACAATTGATACGAAACTTTTAGAAATGACAGTGTTCTCTAAAAGACTAAAACCCTTTTGAGACGAGACTTTTTTTCCACTATTTGTGTGGTCTTTAAAAGTCATTTTTTTTATAGTGAGCTTACACGAATGTACATTTTACATCAAACCAAAAGTTTAAAATTGTGGGTTAAACTTATTTAAGACATTTGTGGTATATATAATGTGTGTCCTATCTTTGCCTTTTAAACAACCATGATTTCCCTGTAATCACTAGCACTAGTTATGAGATTGCTATTGTTGTTAAAAAATCTTAATTATATTGAGATAAAAGACAGTGGAAAATCATAAAGACGGTACATTAGTGTAGACTTTATGCAGATCGCATAAAGCCCAAATATTTGCTGTGGACATATACTGACATAAAAGGTCTCAAACTATGGGCATTCGTTGCATAAATTACAATAAAACCATCATCCAAGAAGTGTTTTAACTTTCAAGACATGCACTTTTTATATACATCCACATTTGATGTTTTAAAACGTTATTTGTCTACAATTACATTTTATAGGGGTATATATGTCATTCACGGATTTTGTTTTGTAATATTAGAGATGAGAGGAGTTCGGCCCACTTGTCGGGTACTTTATCACGGGTTTCAAAACTTTACACCCATCTTTAAAAAATCTATGAAGTCACATGGAGATAGACTTTTGTGCTAAAAATATTTTATTGTTAGAAAACATAAAACTTCCTAGCTTAACTGGATTAATACATGAGTTTTATTCTTATATGAAGCGTGAGGTCTAGATTCGAATCATGTAAACACCTCTTGTGGTGCCAAATATGGGGGATTTTTCCTTGAAAATCCCTATGGGGGCTGAGTTTGCCCTGTAAAGTAGCTCGAACCCGGGGTGCTCGCTAGAAAATTACGAGTAGACTTCCGTTGATATTATTTGCCGTTTCCGAAAAAGAAAGACCAAACTTCTCCGTATATATATTTGTTTGATAAAGTAGTAAACTAATTCTTTTCTATTTAAATATATATATGATAAAACTAATTAAAAATTGATGTGTGATCCATATTAAAGAGTGTACACAATCATTGGATTAGGATAAAGAACTCAAAAATTGGTGAGAATTACGAGGCAATTCTCAATCAACCGTACTCATATACCTATCCACTTGATAGGATAACATGTGAATTTCACTAATTCTCTCTCTTAATATTATCTCTTGATTTTGACACGTGTTTTCATCTAATGAGTAGGTCTATAAGTAGGTTTAAATGGTAGGCCTAATTATCATTATTTTTTTTTAAGGAAAAAAATAGATATAGCCAAAAAATAAAAGTAGGTGAAAAAAAAGAGGCTGACCAATCACAATGAGACACGGGTAAGAGAGTGAGGGAGGAAAAACTTATGGCGCGTGAGGGGTGATATGCATTTTTTTATTACCAATTTTAGCCTTATAATTTTTACCCTTTGTAAGAAAAATCTAATATCTCACAGACACTTACCAAAATGCGATATTATCTTCCGAGATTTTGACGATAAATAAAATTGAATTTTAGTCCCTCATTTTCCAATCAAGAGGTCAAGATTTGTCATCGCGGTCCTCATCAAATTTTAAGTTTTTACCCGATCTCATTTCTACAATCATTTTTGGTCATATACTACTAAACAATGTTTTAAAGAGTTATATTTACGAGCAGTGGCTGACTTAGTATGAAAGTTCAAGGGTATAATAAATTTTTTTTATGTTACCTATAACAAGATTAAAATTAAAAAAATATAGTTTTATTAAAAAGCACAAAACGACAAATTAGATTTAAATTTAGAATTTACATTTTAAAGTTGTCATCTTCGTCAAAATAAGTGTCATTATATTTACATGCGCAAACTAGTGTTATTGGATTAAAATGATGAATTTAATTTACATGAAACAATGGTGCAGAAAGATTTTAAAGTTGTCATCTTCGTCAAAATAAGAGTCATTATATTTACATGCGTAAACTAGTGTTATTGGATTAAAATGATGAATTTAATTTACATGAAACAATGGTGCAGAAAGACTCAAAGATGGCAGCAAAGACCAAATATTGCACATCAAGGATTAAATCATTTGTCATCCCATTATCAAACTACTCACTGGATGTCGATTATTTTCCAGGTCCGTTTTAAATCCATAGCTTCTTGTACCGACACCCCCCTCCCCTCATATTTATCTATAATTGATCGTAATTAACATGATTGTTGATTACTGATAAGATACACTTTGTATTTACCATTATTTTCTTTTATACGCAGTTTCATTCTTTGAGGTGAGATTATGCGTTTGTCTGTAAGTCTAATTGTTCTCTATCTCCAAACATATTTGCTATCAATTCGTAGCATATGATTGACCAAGGTTCTAAAAAACGCCTAATGGCGGCGCCATAGCGTGAGACGTGACCTCGCTGTTATCAAATTGCCCATGGCGCGGTTTAGGCATAACATAAGATAAAACGTGATATAAAACGTGATAAGACACACACCTTATCGCAAACAAAAATTGTAGCGCGTTATATATAAAATCTGAAAGTTTTTTTTAAGACAATGTTTTGTTTTGAAAATAATAATAACATACATTTTTTATAAACTTCACATATGAACTATCAGATCTAAAAAATGTAGGAGCTAATACCAATTTTCATTAATACAATACAATTACAATAAGGGAAATTGACGAAAAACAAATACAAGATTGAAATAAGAATATGTAGAAACAAAGAAGAATAAGTTTTGGTTGAGTCTCGTGAAATTCACGATCCCCTTAAAATAGATTCGTCGTCTATCTCCCAGGGTAAAACAACCGAGTAGTTTTACACTACCGAATATAATCCAAGCCCGAACACTTATCGAAAATTCTTGTGTTTAAAGAACACTAAAAATGGAGAGAGCAAAACATTGCTTAATGTGACATCATTTTCGGAAATCATCCTTAAGATGACATTTCCTTCACCTTTGATATTCGCGGTAGCCGAGTTTCCTATAAAAAGTTTTTGTCCATTTTCAACATCTTTGAAAGTGGTAAACAAACTTTTATTGAAACACACGTGACGGTTTGCACCCGTATCGACATACCATCTACTTGAATCGTTTCCCACCAAATTAACTTCCGACAAATTGGAAATCATAATATGCACATCTTCCTTCATATGCATTTCCATATTAGCCATTGTCACAACATTTGTCATTTTATCAAATAAAAAATAAAAATATTTGACTAATAAGCCTTAACAATCAAAATATTTCAATTAGTAGTAAGATATATTTCAAGGATCATCTCTTCAAGAATCAACTCAAGAAGGCAAAGACTATCTTGTATCTTACTCACTAATATAAACCAACATTTTTCCCAAGTCTCACAATTTGAAAGTAAAATTCTAGATGCCAAAGCAATCCATAGATATAAAATCCGAAGAATTTAACTTTTACCAAATTTGAGAAAATTCAAGTAACCAAGGTTAACTTGAAAGCTAAAACAATAGAACCTTTTCATTTCCAAAATCTTATAATTTCCAAATATCTCACCTTATGAGACTATATTCAAGAAATCAAAGTAATCTTGATATGTATAAAATGGAAATTAAAATTTTTCAAGAAAAGTCTATAGCCATCAATCACAAGTTTCATAAAGAAACACCATTATTTCTCAAACTTTGAAAGCAAAATTCTAGATGCCAAAGCAATCCATAGATAAAAATCCCAAAGAATTTTAGGTTTTTTCACAAGTATGAGAAAATTCAAGTAGCCAAAGCAAACTTGATCACCAAAAAATTTTAAATCCAAAAATTCAAGTACATTTTCTCACTATATGATATTAAAGTCAAGAAAACCCAAATTATCTTGATACTTGAAACAAAATAAATCAAAACATTTATATCCAAAAGCTTTTAATTTCCAAATATCTCACACAATGAGACTATATTCAAGATACCAAAGTATTCTTGATATGTATAAAATGGAAATTACGAAAAGTTTATAAAATATTTTCTCAAACAAATTCTTTATAATTGAAGAATAACAACAATATTATGAAATATAAATCCAAAATATTTGATTTCCAAATAGTCTCACAAATTGAAACCATAAGTCAAGAAGCCAAAGCTACCTTGAGATGAAGAAAATGGAAATCAAAATCACTTACAAACCAACATAATTTTTAATAATTAACAAATTTCACAATGATATATAAATGTTTGTAAGATTTATTTCAAATATCATCTCTAATGAGAATCAACTCAAGAAGCCTATGACTATCTTGAACCTTACAAACAAATATGATTGCAAAACTTATAATTAACAACAATAATTTTTAAATCCAAAATTGTTTTAAACAATATATCAAGTTATTTAAAATCAAACTTTAAAAACTTGATATAATAAACTTTAAATCCAAAATTTTGATTTAACAATTTACAATAAACTTAACCAAACATCTAGTTTTACATAAACATTTCAATCAAAAACTTTTTCCGAATCGATGCTATTAAAAAGCAAAAATCGAAAAAGAAAATATGTATTTTCCAACCGGTATTAGCAAGAGAGGAAAAATCTATTTTAAGTTTGTAGGAGCTAATACCAATTTTCATTAATACAATACAATTACAATAAGGGAAATTGACGAAAAACAAATACAAGATTGAAATAAGAATATGTAGAAACAAAGAAGAATAAGTTTTGGTTGAGTCTCGTGAAATTCACGATCCCCTTAAAATAGATTCGTCGTCTATCTCCCAGGGTAAAACAACCGAGTAGTTTTACACTACCGAATATAATCCAAGCCCGAACACTTATCGAAAATTCTTGTGTTTAAAGAACACTAAAAATGGAGAGAGCAAATTGTGATGCTTGTAAGTGGGTGTAGACAAGTTGGTGAATGTGTGTTGGTGTCTTTTCCAATGAACCACACATCTTCTATTTATAATAGAATTTGGTCCAAAGGTTTAATGACATTCTTAATGCCATTATGACCATTATGTCATTCAATACAAAGAAAATAAAACCATTGTATTCAAATATATTTTAATGACATACATTAAAATATAAATAATATTATCAATATTATTATTTGAATACTTCCACTAACTCAAGTGACAAAAACCGAGTGGCAAAAAACCAAACCAACATGAAACCCGGGAGACGAGTTGAATAGGTTCAAGTTCCCACTAGTTCATTTGTTTTATTTCTTTGTTCCATACACCCCACTTTGAGAGTCGATATCTCATTCATCACACTCCATTTTGGACATACCAACCATTAATTATATACACTTAAATATATAATTATATGTGTCCAAAATTTTCCAACAATCCCCCACATGAATAGAGATCGATCGAAAACACAATAAAATTTCGATAAATGTTCAACAGTCAAGTCTTGCAAAGGATAGGTAGGTGTTAGCCTTTGAACCTTCCCTTGAGAAGCACACTTAGTCTCCTAGCAGTCAGTAGACGCGATGTCCTTGAACTGAATCCGCCTTTTGTGTAGACGACAGTATACATTCTCACAAGACTCTCCCTAACTTGTTCATATCCTCTTATCGTGCCCGTCTTGGTCATGGACACTGCCTGGTTCTGCGAGAGCTACTAAGAATTGTGCCCCAACAATTCCATTCGAAGCGACCCCACTTCTCCCTCACATAGGTGATTCTCTACAAGGAATCATTAAAAGCCGTAGTGCTTATCCTCATTGTCACTGAACTAGGAATGGACTAGGAAGTAGTACAATTTACTCCCTTTAAGAATGTTTGGAGGAATTCCGTTACCCCCACAGTGACATCCCTTCATTTATACAATTAGGTTGTCCTATTGAACCTAGATCTTGGGATCTCCAGTCAACTAGGTTAGGTTTCCTTCGCATAAACTTTATTCCAAGGGCTTTAGTCTCATTCCATTATAACTAACTCTCTACTTAAGCCTTTTCATAAGCGGATCCACAATGTTATCATTTAACTTTTATAGTCAATCATGATAACTTTACTTGAGAGTAGTTGTTATATCATATTATGTCTTACCATTATAAATTGTACACTTGACTAATGTAAATGTAAGACAATACCAATATATACATCAATTATTTAGAATATCTTCTTTAATTGATGTAACTTTTATGAAGATGAATGAGTACCTTAGCAAGGTACCCCCACATTCGTACGTATTTATAAGACGGTTTTCTTTCAAACCAAAATTCGTACAATGATTCATCTAACCTTCACGATGTATCTTATATAGAAGATAAGTAGTCGACACACGACATACCCCCACATTTGTACAACTTAGTAAATTAATTGCTTCAAATTTACTTATCGTTAAGTAAAATTAACAATATAATTTAATTCGTACATATCACTATGTAGTATAATCATCAATATACATTATGATATACTTGTGACCACCTTTAGAAGTTGATTTCAAATCACACACTTTTGTATGAATAATATCAAGGAGTTTGGTTATTTCTTTCAACCAAATGGAATGATGAATTTGTTACATTTGTGAGTTGAATCAATATGGAATGTTGGTGGTATGCAATTAAATTTATTTAAAACCAAATTTAATTAAATTTATATGGCATAATCAACCATGTTAAATATTTAACAATTCAAAATAAATGAAGAACTTTATTAGCAATTATTAAAATCGCGGTTAAAAGTTGTCACATTTAATTTTAACATTTTTACCAACAATTCCACATTTTGATAACACAATTCCATTAGATTCAATCACAACCCGAGTAACAAACTTAATAAGCAACCATCCGGACACATGATTCTTACAAATCTCCGGAACATACAAAACATTGCTTAATGTGACATCATTTTCGGAAATCATCCTTAAGATGACATTTCCTTCACCTTTGATATTCGCGGTAGCCGAGTTTCCTATAAAAAGTTTTTGTCCATTTTCAACATCTTTGAAAGTGGTAAACAAACTTTTATTGAAACACACGTGACGGTTTGCACCCGTATCGACATACCATCTACTTGAATCGTTTCCCACCAAATTAACTTCCGACAAATTGGAAATCATAATATGCACATCTTCCTTCATATGCATTTCCATATTAGCCATTGTCACAACATTTGTCATTTTATCAAATAAAAAATAAAAATATTTGACTAATAAGCCTTAACAATCAAAATATTTCAATTAGTAGTAAGATATATTTCAAGGATCATCTCTTCAAGAATCAACTCAAGAAGGCAAAGACTATCTTGTATCTTACTCACTAATATAAACCAACATTTTTCCCAAGTCTCACAATTTGAAAGTAAAATTCTAGATGCCAAAGCAATCCATAGATATAAAATCCGAAGAATTTAACTTTTACCAAATTTGAGAAAATTCAAGTAACCAAGGTTAACTTGAAAGCTAAAACAATAGAACCTTTTCATTTCCAAAATCTTATAATTTCCAAATATCTCACCTTATGAGACTATATTCAAGAAATCAAAGTAATCTTGATATGTATAAAATGGAAATTAAAATTTTTCAAGAAAAGTCTATAGCCATCAATCACAAGTTTCATAAAGAAACACCATTATTTCTCAAACTTTGAAAGCAAAATTCTAGATGCCAAAGCAATCCATAGATAAAAATCCCAAAGAATTTTAGGTTTTTTCACAAGTATGAGAAAATTCAAGTAGCCAAAGCAAACTTGATCACCAAAAAATTTTAAATCCAAAAATTCAAGTACATTTTCTCACTATATGATATTAAAGTCAAGAAAACCCAAATTATCTTGATACTTGAAACAAAATAAATCAAAACATTTATATCCAAAAGCTTTTAATTTCCAAATATCTCACACAATGAGACTATATTCAAGATACCAAAGTATTCTTGATATGTATAAAATGGAAATTACGAAAAGTTTATAAAATATTTTCTCAAACAAATTCTTTATAATTGAAGAATAACAACAATATTATGAAATATAAATCCAAAATATTTGATTTCCAAATAGTCTCACAAATTGAAACCATAAGTCAAGAAGCCAAAGCTACCTTGAGATGAAGAAAATGGAAATCAAAATCACTTACAAACCAACATAATTTTTAATAATTAACAAATTTCACAATGATATATAAATGTTTGTAAGATTTATTTCAAATATCATCTCTAATGAGAATCAACTCAAGAAGCCTATGACTATCTTGAACCTTACAAACAAATATGATTGCAAAACTTATAATTAACAACAATAATTTTTAAATCCAAAATTGTTTTAAACAATATATCAAGTTATTTAAAATCAAACTTTAAAAACTTGATATAATAAACTTTAAATCCAAAATTTTGATTTAACAATTTACAATAAACTTAACCAAACATCTAGTTTTACATAAACATTTCAATCAAAAACTTTTTCCGAATCGATGCTATTAAAAAGCAAAAATCGAAAAAGAAAATATGTATTTTCCAACCGGTATTAGCAAGAGAGGAAAAATCTATTTTAAGTTTGTAGGAGCTAATACCAATTTTCATTAATACAATACAATTACAATAAGGGAAATTGACGAAAAACAAATACAAGATTGAAATAAGAATATGTAGAAACAAAGAAGAATAAGTTTTGGTTGAGTCTCGTGAAATTCACGATCCCCTTAAAATAGATTCGTCGTCTATCTCCCAGGGTAAAACAACCGAGTAGTTTTACACTACCGAATATAATCCAAGCCCGAACACTTATCGAAAATTCTTGTGTTTAAAGAACACTAAAAATGGAGAGAGCAAATTGTGATGCTTGTAAGTGGGTGTAGACAAGTTGGTGAATGTGTGTTGGTGTCTTTTCCAATGAACCACACATCTTCTATTTATAATAGAATTTGGTCCAAAGGTTTAATGACATTCTTAATGCCATTATGACCATTATGTCATTCAATACAAAGAAAATAAAACCATTGTATTCAAATATATTTTAATGACATACATTAAAATATAAATAATATTATCAATATTATTATTTGAATACTTCCACTAACTCAAGTGACAAAAACCGAGTGGCAAAAAACCAAACCAACATGAAACCCGGGAGACGAGTTGAATAGGTTCAAGTTCCCACTAGTTCATTTGTTTTATTTCTTTGTTCCATACACCCCACTTTGAGAGTCGATATCTCATTCATCACACTCCATTTTGGACATACCAACCATTAATTATATACACTTAAATATATAATTATATGTGTCCAAAATTTTCCAACAAAAAATATTTATGATCGTTATATATATATATATATATATATATATATATATATATATATATATATATATATATATATATATATATATATTATATAAAAAAATTCCGCCTTACAAATTGCTCGCCATAGCTCATAAAATTTGAGTTTTCGCACCATTCTTTTTTTAGTACCTTGCGTAAGTGTATTGCAATTAACTTTTGAAGCCAGTTAAATTTAAGAGTAAATTACACAAATTGTCCTTGTGATTTGATAAAAATTTTGGATTTGGTCCTTAAGTTTAAAAAATTACACGGATGGTCCTTATATATGAGGTCGGTCACGCTTTTTGTCCTTAAAGCACACATCCGTTAATAGAAATTATAGAACTGTAAAAATTGTATTAAATGACTAAAATACCCTTTAGTCATTAAAAGTATTAAAATTAAAAATAAAATGAAAACATAAAAGGTAAAGGGTATTTTAGTCATTAAAAAAATGAACAACTTATTCTAACGTTTGTTATGATTAAGGACCAAAAGCGTGGCAAGATTTCATATATAGGGACCATTCATGTAATTTCTGTAAGACTAAATTAAAAACTTTTATCAAACCACATGGGTAATTCACTCTAAATTAAAAATTTTGTAGATGTTAAAATCATTATTAGATATTATTAAAATATGGAATTTAACCATCGGATTGCCAAAAACATAAACAGCTTCTAGGGCTGTTGCCGGCCATGAAAGCCATGACATCAGAAAATATAGCTTCTCCATGTCTACTGAAACTGTACAGTGAGGGACAAATTCAAATGCTCAACAATAGTGATCCACAACAATTTTCTCAATATACTGCACATTTTATTGGCTATAACACCAATCAGCGAACTCAGTCATGCAATTACGTTAGTTTTATACCCATCGGCGAGCAAGCTCCCCTTCAAGTATGGCCTCCCTTTCTCTTTCTAGATGTCGATCTCAATTTCTGGATTTTTTTGGTCTCTGATTTCTTATCATAATTGATTTGGATTATCAGAGGGCGGAATGGATCAAGTACTTGGGAGTTTTTGCAAACATGGAAGTGAGAGCAAATGAGATATATGATGTGGTAAGTATGAAACTTATATATGCAAGCCCGCTTGAATTAAGGTAACCCAATGAAATATTGAAAATGTTAGACTAAGTGTCCCAAAAGAAAAAACTGGACATATAGACTGGACTGCACTTTTAATTTGGCGGAAGAATTTTAATTATTGGAAAAACAATTTACTTTAATGGCCATTTTTTAAGATTCAGCCCAATAGTGAAAAATTGATTAGACTGACCCTGATTCTATTCGGATCCGGTTTCAAATATATAGTCATCTATTCAGAAGAATCCCCCTTAGCAATTAAAAAGTTCATAAAACTACTTTTGGTCGCTCAATAAAAATGCTCAATTTAGACGTTTGTTGTTAATTTGACGATTTTTGATAATTTTGGTTATGCAGGTGAAAAACAATTACTTATGTTTGGCTAACTCAGCAGCATATAAAAGCACAAAAATCAAACCGACAGTCGCGTGGATGGAATTTAATGACGTATGTATGCCTATAAAAACCAAATTCTAGTTTCAGGACTCACAACACATGAGGTTCCCACATGCATTTTGTTGTGAATCACGTGTATTGTTACTTAGATACCTTTAGATATATATTTTTTTTCTAACTGTTTAAGGAACATTTTGGCCACTTCGGTTTTGATCATTTTCTTGCATTTTATTTCGTAATCTTATTTGATTTGCATCTTTGTCATGATACAGGGTGTTTGGTCATTCACAGAAGAAGCATACAAGCTAAAGGTATGCTATTGCAAATTTTGCATCGTTCATTAGCGCTTTCTTTGCATTTTCACAAGTATTATTATTAGTTGGAATGAACATTTTTTATGGAGACTCAAATATAAGAACACAGTAGGGGTGAGCTCGGTCCAAAAACCGAACCGAACCGAAACCGATAGAACCGAAACTGAAAACGATGAATTTTCAAAACCGAAACCGAACCGATAACATGTTATCGGTTTTGGTTCGGTCTGGTATCGGTTCGGTTCGGTTTTGGTTCGCTTTTTTATGCCAAATGTTCATCTTTTTCCCAAAACCGAACCGAAACCGATAGAACCAAAACCGAAACCGAACCGATAACGTTTTGGTTCGGTTCGGTTTCGGTCGACTTTCAGTTCGGTTCGGTTTCGGTCGACTTTCGGTTGTTTTTTCGGTTCAAATGCTCACCGCTAGAACACAGATTGGTCCCCTTGATATTAAAAATCTAATCTGAAAACCACGTTGATTCAAAGAATATCGTGAATTTGGTTTTCAAATCTGTTAAACACAAGAATACGAATTTTGTGAGAAAATTCAGTTTTCACAAAAATTATCTACTAAAAATTCCAGAGTTTCAAACAAACCATCAATAAGACCTAGATTTTCGAATGGACCAAAAATTACAAACGGGTCGAATAATTGACCTAAAACAAAGTCCAAAAGTTAAACAAAAAAACTTGAAATGCAAATAATTCCCAAAAACAACTTTTTTAGGCTCGAAAGTTTCGTAAATCGCCGGCGGCAGTTTACCAGGGCGTAGTCCTTGTCGCTAGCTTCGATTTGGCTGGTTTGGGCCTGAAACGGAGACTCGAGTAAAAAATTATGCTTATTACAACGCAACATATTTCCTACGATATTGGACTTCAAAAAATAAAAAGGAATGTTCACTCAAATCAAGTCTTTGATTAAGTCTATTCGTTTTTCTCGATGTCCCCTTTCCTTTCCATAACTTTATTTATATACACGAAAGTGATATATAGAACCTAACATTTGGTACTTGTACGTACGACAGTATATAGAAGATGCAGGTGGAGAAAACATCGATGAGTCCATAAACAAAATGACATACAACACCTCTTCTGTTGATGATTTAGAACAACTTCATGCTATCTTATGTGTAAGTTTCTCATGTTTTTATTCAAGTATCACCCTTAAACTTATACTCGGATTCTCACTTCTTGTACTTTAGACCGTAGAAATTGTGATCGATGCAACATTAACTCAAGACCCAATGGGCTACAATGCAACCTCGTTTCTCCAAAACCTCAACATAGAAGATCAAACCTGTTTTGGTTTTCTTTCATATCAAAAGTTGTGGAGACACGATAAACGCCTTTCAACTGATCTAGCTCTTGGTATGTTTAATTTATGCTTTATAAGGGTAATTGGGCGATTAAGAATTCAAAATTCTATCTAAAAATATAATTTTAGATTGATATTTCTTTATTTTGTTTGGAAGATTGGTTTGATGGAGCGGTGTCCCAACCACAATTAGTTCTTGCCGACCTAATAGAAGTTCTATTTCCAACGGGAAACTATACAACTACTTACTTTAGAAACCTTATAAAGGTACTTGATGTTTTTTTATTTATTGATCATATTGTGTTGCATTTGCACTTATAGTATGTTTTGTACCTCAAAAATGCAGGAAGAACAGGTTACAATTCTTGGTCCTGAAAATTGCAATCGCAATAGGTTAACTCCCATGGAGGCAACTATAGTCCCATGCATGTAGAATATTGTTATTGGTTTGAGTACTTAATTACTGAGATCTGTTAATTATTTTAGGAGCGTCTGTTACCTTGTTAGTATTGTTTGTAACATTTCTGGGAACCATAATTATAGTAGCTAATTTAATTCAACCCACAACAAACAACGACAAGGATAGACCCATTGGTTTTATCATCTATCGGATTCATAGAGAACTTGTGTAATATATATTCTTATTATATAATGGAGTGATGCTAAGAAACGAGATAAAATGAATTGAATTTGTTGATTTACACGAATACCATGAATAATTCTACTACCTATTGTTTATTCAACGAATACTGATTATCATAGTGAATTTCAATCAAACACGAATTCTATGGAATGAGAGAAAAAATAACTTTTATTATAATCAAAACTAAATGTTTATTTGTGTCAAAGAAAAGTAGAAAACATAAAACATGCATAGATTTTCGAATGAGCCTATAAAGATAAACGTGCCGAAAAGTGACCCACAAACAAAGTCCAAAACGTAGAAAAAACTAAATGTGGTCCTTGTCGCTGACTTCGATTTGACTGATCGAACGCCTGAAATGGAGACACAAAGCTCAAGTTATGCTGATTTTAATGCAATCCCCTTTCTCACATGATTTATATATTAATCTTTTTAATTGTTCGTTATATACTTTGTTTTATTAAATCAAATATGTAATAATATAGTTTAAATGATAGAGAAAACAGAGAATAGATTTGGGTGTGTTTGAACAACTATTAATATTTAAAAAGAAATATTTAAATATTGATTCTAGTGTGGGAACCATGTGAAGGCAAGAATAACATTAAGTTCAAGTAAACCAAAAGCAACAAACAGGTTACATATTTATAGCAATTGGCATGCCAACGAATCAAGCATCGGAAAGTTATGCTAGGAAATGAGGTTAAATTTTTCAATTTTCTTTGGATTAACAGTAGAGCTAAAAATGCTAATTTAAATTTGGTGGATTTGCGTAATAACTCACGCTCCATGTAGTTCTCTGTTCTTTGCTTTTTATAATTTTTTTTCTCTAGCTTTTTGCTAAAGTTTACCATAATTGCCGTTAAAAAAAGTAATTGGGCACCCTAAACTATAGTTTATTTCATGCGTCTTCAGCCAGTTTTTAACTTACAGCAATTGACACTCATAAGTATAGTCGTTTCAATAGTGTGGCATAATTAGTAAACTTTATGTGTGCGCAACACCTTCATTGTAGACTAAAAACAAAATAACAAAAAATGAATATGTTGATTCACACAAATACTAGGAATAATTATTTTAATTATTGTTGATTTAATGAATACCGATAACTAAAGTAAATTTCCAATCAAACACAAATATCCAATCAAACAAAAAAAAAAAACAAAATGGAGTGTTCCAACTTCCAACAACCAAATGAAATCCTTAAGCCAATAATTTTGAATGTGGCTAAAAAGATAAATGGGTCAAAAATAGCCCACTAAAAAAAATCCAAAAACTTAAAATGTAAATAACTCATAACATATAGAGTTTTTGGGCCCGAAATTACTAAATTTGACTACATGAAACAGAGCCCCGTATGTGGCCAAAGTTATCATAATTGTACTCAAGTTTCTCGCCAAATCAATGTACGTTTCATCACTCGTCCTTTTTAATACTCTTTTCCGTTCAAACCAAAATAACTGATTGACAGAAACTAAGAATCAACAAGAAGATTCATTTGCAATTCAAGTTAATCCAAAAAAAAAATGCTTTATTCATGTATAAGTTAAGACCTTAGGGGTACTTTCTGCAGCTTATATTAACATGGAGGTAGTTCAAGTAATTTCCCCACACTTTCCTTCATAGGTATAGCAACTTTCACAAGAACAACGAGGGAACATGAGAAACAAGATTCACTTTTGCACCAGAAAACCATCCTTTCCAGTATGCAAAAAACATGAATTAATGAGCACCAAAGCTTCTACAAGCACTAATCACGCATAATCAACATGAACTTCACAATATTTAATACAAAAAAGTTCAAAAATAATTACTTAATGATTTACATGAACCTCAATTCATCCATACATACATTTGGAATCCAGATTAACCCATGTCGCAATGAACCAGAAACGTCTTCTTTTCTCTATGTTACCTTTAATGGCATTCGCTCTCCTCATATTCATTTTCATCATCTTCAATCTTTGTGTAAAAACCCCGTATTTAATCTCATCAAATGTCCAAAACTATCCATCAACAAAACAATTTAGTCTCCTAATAGGAATCCTAACAAGACCAGATAACTATGGCCATCGTCATTTTCTTCGCCTAATTTATGGAATCCAATCATCTCCCGTAGCCCAAATCGACATCAAATTTGTATTCTGCAACCTCACAAAACAAGAACAAAGAGTTGTAATATCTCTAGAGATCCTCAGATTCAACGACATCATCATTCTTAACTGTTCAGAAAACATGAAAACATACACATACTTCTCTTCACTTCCTCACATTCTACCCCGAACTTATGATTACGTCATGAAAGCTGACGATGATGCGACTGTTGCGGCGTCGCTAAATCCACTTCCGAGATACGATTTGTATTATGGATTTGTGATTCCTTGTCAAAGTATGAATCCTTTTGTGTCGGGAATGGGGTTTGTATTATCGTGGGATTTGGTGGAATGGATTTCGAAATCCTAAGAATGACACTTTTGGCCCTGAGGATAAATTGGTTGGAAGATGGTTAAATGTCGGTCATAAAGCAAGAAATAAATAAGCCTTTTATGTATGATTATCCAGGAACAAATGACGAGCTTATTTCTGATACGATTGCGGGGCTCAAAAGATGGGATCAATGGCTTGATGTGATTCTACGTCACTAAAGAACTTGGGTTATCTAAACTTTACCATGGTTTGGAATTTTGAGTTCATTTTCAAGTTAAAGAACTAAACTTGGTTCCATTTTTCAATGATTGATTTGAAGCAATTTCTATAGAAAACAAACACAAGATAGACAAAGAATGAGAATTTCTTTATTATCTTTCAACTTATACAAATGTTAACGCTCGTTGTAATACAATTCATCGGTATTTAACTATTTATTAACGTTTAATTGTACAAATTCCTGTACACAAATTGCAAATTGATCAAACTGGCAACAGGGTCATAATTGGAAGAACAGAGTTTATGAAGTCACATGATCTTTAAGTCATTTTCATCAATCCTTTAAGCTCCAAACAGCCTATAATATAGTAAAAAGTATCACTTTTAAATCAAAGTGTATCATCCTAAAACCAGATTTAATAAAGTCATAAAAATAAGTTTTTATTTACCTTTGCAACCTGGATTGCGTACGTCTGTTAAAAAAACAAATAAACTCATCAATCAGTTGTCATATATGAACAATTTTTATGGATTATAAATAAAAAATCATTTTATAACTTGCCTTGTTGTTGGCTGTGTTGCAAGCTTTGGCCTTGACACTGGTGCAAGTTGAGCTTCATCACTCGCAATTGGCACAGTCCGAACCTGTGGAATTAAAAACTTCATGAATAAATCCGTGCTAATTACAAAATTAAAAATTTAAGATTTAAAAAAAGGAAAAATATATGTACCAAGTTCTTGTAATGTAGATTGTAGAACAATTCAATGTATCTCTGTTTAGCTTCTTTCTGTTCCTTATTTAATTGTTTCCAGAACGAATAAACATTCCCCATATTCAACACTTTATTCGCATAAATCTTCCATGTATAGCTGAAATTGAAAAAAATATATATATCAAAATTAATGAAAATTTCAACTCCAATATGTATGAACAATAGATATTTATTTACCATTCATATATACGCTTCAAACCACCATCCGATATCAAATTCCAATATCCAGAATCCATTTTACACTTCTGGAAAAAATCAGCAATCTTATTACTGGAATCCTGACCATAATTAGGATCAATCTGGAACCCAGAAACACCATCAACAATAATCTCAGCTGGACCACCTTGATTGGTTGCAAAAGTAGGCAATCCACAATTCATTGCTTCAATAACCGTTAACCCAAACGCCTCATATAAAGCCGGCTGTACAAACGCCCCCTTTGAGTCAGCAATAAACCTGTACAGCTCACTGTTTCTGTTTCTATCAGTTTGTGCTGCTATCCATCTGAACTGACCTTTAAGTTGATATTTCTCGATTAATAAATGCATTTTCTTAATTTCCGCCATTTCTTCTCTGTCTTTTGATTTTGTTGGATCAAAGAAACCAGCTACAACTACAAGATTAACTAAACTTCTTAATCTCTTGTTTTCCCCAAACCATTCGGTTAATCCTGTTATGTTCTTCACCGTGTCTAATCTCGCCATTGAGAAAATAATCGGTTTACTTTTGTCTTCTAAATAACCACTGTTATCCATAACATATATTGTCAGTCAACAAGTTATATAAATTTCTTATATAATCAAACTAACATTATATATAGGCCAAAATACATTTTAGTACCCTTAAGGTATTCTACTACCTGAACTAGACAAAATGGGTAGTAGAGAACCTAGTCAGCAAAGTTCAGGGTACTAAAATGCATTTTAGCCTTATATAGATATATCCAACTTACATGTGTTCATCGTTTTCGTCTTTACTAAAGAGTAATTCTTCAATAGCGGGCCGAAATGAAGTGAATCGTTTTTGGGTTTCGGTATACGGGAAATAAACGGTTTGATCAGCTCCTGGAGATGCAATATTGAATTTTGGGTCGAATACATTTATGCCTGAAACAACTCGGTATAATCCTGGTAGTGTGAATGCACTATGGCTTTCGTATTGTCCGGGTCTATCTTTACTGAAAATTTAGACTCGAAATTAATTATTAATATTTTTAGACAAGATATTAAATGAGTAATTATGATATTAAACCTTCCAGCAATTTCTTGGAAAGTACTAGTGATGATGAAATCAGCTGAATTCATTGCAATCATATCAGCTGTGAATTGACAAGAGAAATGATATTTTGGGTCTAATTGCTTCCATTTGATGTCTGAATCCTCGTATTTGGTCTTTTCTAAAGCGTGTGCAATCGTTCCCTGATAAAAAAAATTGTCATTTTAAATAAGTTTAATCATATTCATAAATAAATTTATATAAAATGTTTCGTACCAATGTTGTTCCAAGTTTATTAGCCATGAGAGATGCTACAAGATTTCCGTCAGTATAATTTCCAATAATAAGATCCGGTTTACCTTCCATCATTTCAATGATTTTTTCACTTGCATCCTATTTTGATTAAACATTAATTAATATCCCATTAAATTAAAAAAAGATAACACGAAAATAAAAGGGAGCATGCCTGAGTGAATCTTTCGAGGTACGGATAAATATCAAACCGAGAAACCCATTTACGAAGAATGCCTTTTTCAGTCCTGAATGGGATTCTAATAATATGTGAATGTTTTGTGTTCAAAACGGGTTCGAGAATCTGGTTACACTTGGTCCCTTTGGCATCAGGAAGAAGTCGGGTCACCTGGTTTTGATCAAAACGGGCGGGTTAGGTAACATGTCAAAACGGGTTTGGGTCAAAATGGGTATAAAATGTAAATATTATTCTGACCACAAGAATTTGAGGCTTAAAGCTGAGCCCTTGTTGCTTAATCCTAAGAAGCAATTCCTCTTCTAAAGCCACAACTTGATCCAAAACATAAACTACTTGGCCTCCGGTATCGGGCAAACCAAGAACATTAGATTGACCAAAATACCCATGAATCGAGAACAATACAACATTAAATATACTTGGAACTCTGCTAAAGAATTTCTCCAAATTCACGGGATCAGGTGCTTGAAGAACCTCTAACAGAATCCTAACTGTTTCTCTTGCCCGTTCTGCATTATCCCCCCAACCCTTCTCAAAACCCCATTCCTTAAACCTGTATAAAATGTCCACAAATTAAAATACAATTATATAAATAGATTAAAGTTTATAGAAACTATACCTAAGTTCAAAGCTCTGGTATGGTGTATCGTTGGGCAAAGAAGAAAGGGAAGCATGTGCTACTATTAATGCTGCTTGAAGCTTTGAAATTGTGTTTAGGGTATCGCTTATCATAAGTTTCTGCACATTTGAAATGGCTGGTTTTAAAAAATATGTTTTTTTATAAAATTTATATTATTAATTGTTTCGTACTTCTCCTTGATGATTTAACGAGAGCAAGTAATCAACAAGTAGTTGTTTTCCAGCAGATTGAGCATAAAGCTTAGAAGTAATAAACTTAGATGCAAAGTGAACTCCATTTCCAATTGAAGAAGATAAACTCATGGTAGGCAAATTGAAGTCCATTGCTCCAAAGTCAATCTCCAATGCATTTTCATCATTAGCCCTATAAAACATTATTAGCACTTGTATAATTTCATGTTTAAGAAACCATAATTAAACAATATTAATGCATACCAAGTTTCATCAACGATGGTTTCCTTGAACTTCAAGTAATCGGTTGCAGTAATCCCGTCAACAGATAAATCATTGGAGTTGACTTTAACAAACTCCCAGAATCCAGGATTTGGTCTTATAGCAAAGGCGACGTAAGGAGGAACAACGGCTGCTTCCTATGAAATTAAATTAAAGTCAAAAAATGTTACAATTTTTTAAGTTGTGTACAAAAAAATGTGATATAGAATTAGAGATATTATATATACCTGAGTTGTACACAAGATGTAGCCGAGTAGGCCTTCTAAGAGTTGAGCCTTTTCGTCTTTATCCTCGATGACAGTGTCCATTTCTTGCATCAAATGGTGAAGTTTCATCATTCGTTTTCCTTGGTCAACGTATTTTAAAAAACATTTTTTCATATGGTACCGGCTTTGCCTTAAGGCTTCTGGCATGGTGTCGACTACAGATTCGGACCGTTTCATAATGGAATTTGAAGAAGCCTTGATGAATTAATTCTTAAGAATATACAAGCAAATTTAGAGTTTGGTTATGTTTTCATTGTGAGATAGTTTGTAGGATTTATAGGGGAAGGGTTTTGTTATTTTTTAAAGGGATTACTTTGCTTATGGTTTTGTCAACCAATTGGAATTGTTAAGAGGGGATGGTTTTCAGAAATGTGTGATGAGGGCCAAACAAAATGTCAAGGAGGGGGAGAATTTGATTCTTGGTTTCCTAGTCAAGACTTGTTATGTTATTCAATATTACTTTATTGGTTTATTTGTGAAAATAAATAAAAGTTGTGAGCCATATCGATGTTATCAATCTTTTGTGTTGATTATTAATTAATAAATAAGTAACTATAAGTTTGTTAATTGGAAAAAAAAAAGAAAAAAGAAATTTCAAAGTATTGTAAGAAAACTCAGAAAAAAAGTGATGTTTATTAATAAAAACCATTAAAATCTCTGAAATTTATTGGATTAACGCAAAGTAAATTTGAGTTAGACAAACGATGTAAATCATTTAACCGTGTGAGCCCATAAACTCTAAACCCAACATAAAAAGAGCACGCCGAAATCACGTGCTATTTTGGGCAGCCGCGGCATTAGAATTTAGAAGTTAGGGTTTATGGATTATGATAAACCCTTCTCATCCTCTATATAAACACTCCTCCGCAACATCTGCTTTTGCACCTATGCCGTTGTCTTCTTTTTCATCATCATTCTTTTTCAAAAAAATTGTTGTTTTGATGCAAACTCTATTCACTTTTTTCTTTTGTTTTGGTTTATAAAGTTTTAGCTCTGTCTAATGAGCCATATGTATTTCAGATCCTATTTTGTTTTTAATAATTTGTGGATGTATGAAGTTTAGAGGTGATGGATATGATGATTATTTCCCCAGATGATCGAATCTGAAATAGCTGAGCGCTAAATTTAATTTCTCTCCTTCCGGAGAGAAATCCAAGCCAGAAATCTGATCCATCATCTTTACTCTGTTATTATGTATCGAAAAAAATTAAATAAGATATAGTTATTTGGTTGATTTAGATCGAAATGAAGAGACAGTGGAAGTGATGATTATTTCCCCAGATGATCGAAGTTGATTATACTGAGCGCAATTATTAAGTTCTCTTTATCAAAGAGAATCCAAGCCAGAAATCTGATCTCACTCTCTTTTTTTATTTACAAAATGTTTATTTATTAGCGAATAAGGATGATTTTGATCGGGGCAGATGAAAACAACAGATTGAATTGATGAAAAAATGATTTTAGCAAGCCGAAAAACAATAAGAAGCAGCGAACCACAGACGTAAGTGTATAAATTATGAACCAGTTAACACTAGAAACTCAGAGTAGAAGATCATTACTATATTGATAATTGATTGGACTGAACTAATCTTGAAATTAAGATCCACTAATCAAGTTTGAGATTGAAAATTGTGTCTTGATTGAGTTCAAGTTAAGTTTTTCAAGCTTTTTAGAGCATGGCATTGTGTTGGCTCAACTTTGCTATGCCTTTGGATGTTTTGAGCATCGAGATATTATGATTATTTTTTTCTTTATTAGACGAATTGCATATTTGCCTGTTGAAGGGTGCTTAAAGTTGGGTCTGCTACATATAAAACACAATAATCTAGACTTCCTCCAATAAAATTAATAGAGATAAATTAGAAAGTATATTCTCACTTGTAAAAACTAAAGAGCTTGTATTTCAAAATTGTTAATATATGGAAGGAAACCCATGTAATGTTTCAGAATTACTCTCATTCATAAAATTTTCAAATTAAATATACACTATTGTGGTATCAACTTTACAATATCAAGCTGTCATTCTAAAGTCACGAATTCAGCTCAATTGCTCTAAATTCTTTACATTTTTACATTAAACAACATTTAATTACCTGAGTAGAAGACCAAGAAGTTTTGGAGACAGTCATGGAGAGCTTATGATCATTCAACATTAGGGTTTGGGATGTCATTAGAGCTGATTTTGGAACTCTGAGCATCAATTCTCCTTTTTGAAGATAACGCACTGAACATAATCCTCTCCTGAAGATTATAGCACCGATATAAACAAATTTCCCCCACAGATTGAGGAATTGTAAATGAATTAAGAGGTTTATGTTAGCATGTTACCGCCGGCATTAGGGAAACGGGATATTGAGAGAGATTGCCCCAAGCAAGACGATTGTTAGGTTCTGCAGATCAGCTTCTTCAAGGTTCGTCAACGGAGAATCTGAAATTCCGAGAGCGGTTGCCCAATATATGAAGTTTTCCAGCTTTGTTGCTCCATCCATCTCCGTCGTTCCCCTCACCGAAACGACCGCCGTAAACCCTCCGGTTGCCGGCAATTCGATCGACCAAATTGGGCTTGCTCATCATTGGCCCATCTAAAGTCCAAAAAATTAGGGACGCTTTGTTCATCGGAAAAGGGAAACACAATGAGAATACTAAGGAACTAGCAGGTACCCGCGCAATATGGGGTGGTGATGGCAACTGGTGGCAAATGGGGGTGGTGGTCGCAGATGGTGGGTGGTGGTTTTTAAGGTTTAATAGATTGATGTAAAATAATTATACTCTAAAAGAGAAATATGTATCCGGTAGCTCAAGTCTCAAGATCTCAAGTCCTGCATTAAACATACGTATTCTAGATAAAGATATCAATCAAATTATATCTAAAATCCTAGTCAGTTTCATGAATTTTCAGAATATCCACTCAAACTAAAAGACATGTTTTAATCAATTAGAAAAATATATATAATTAGTCAGAGAATTAACAACAAGACAACATCCTAACTTATAGAATGCACCAATCACTATTAGTCATATTTGATGTCATGTTAGCAGATGATAACATCAAGTAATGAATCTTTCACAACATCTACGCCAACAACAACATCCCACGACGTTCAGTCACAATCCCTTTAGAGTTCTAACAATGTCCACAATTTGATTTCTAAACACCATACTTCCTAAATTGTATTTGCAATTCTCCACCTAAAGAAACCTATAAACTTCCGATATAACGTGATCATTTTTCACCTAAAATTATTATAAAATTAATCAATCACTCTACTGGATAGAAAGCAAGTGTTGTATCATAGAAAACAAAAGCTCCTTCACGTCCAGATAACTCTACTGGATTAGTAACGGATGAAGCATTCCCAATTTTAAACTACTAACTATCTCATATTATTTCTAAACATTTAAAATCTTTAAACCATCCCTTTGCCTAATAAACAAATCTAAGTCACGATGGCCTTTGTTTACTGGTGAAAATCGCTCATAAGCTATCTGTTCAAAAGAGCAAAATAACTTCTTTTATTAAAATTTGTAATAAAATTTCAGCCACAAAAAAAAGGGGGAAATAAAAGAAAAAAGTGTAAAAAAAAAACAATTTGCCCCTTATACACCATACGAGTGCAATTTCCATGCAAATAAAACAAACTAAAGTAAATTTGCAGTGGACAAGTAGATATAGATTCATTGCCCTTTCCAGTTCCCCAAGTTATAGCAAGGAAAATGGACGTCAAAAAAGAATCATCAATCGTCAAAAATGGACTTCAGGAAATTTCCTGTTAATTTGTTATCTTCAAGGGACCTGCAAATTTATAAAATATTTTTCAAAACTTGTATTTAAGAGATGATTGTATTTCACGGGTGATCTGATTGTACGACTGCAGATTAACCAAATTAGTTTAATTGTAATAGAAATCTATATAGTTTATCTCAATACTTGTACAGTTACAAATGCTCTGTGGAATAAATAGTACCAGTCAAGTTATTACCCCAAAGTATAGCTGAATAAATAACAGGAAATTATAAGCAGCGAGTAGATAAAAACATTAAAAATATAAAATATTGAAATGGTTTTTACTGAACTTGAAAACTTACAAATACCAAAGATCAGGCAACTGGCACATATCCGCAGACAGAAAACGACTTAATGTATTGCTTCGCAAGCCACTGCAAAAAAACCATAGTCCAACTTCATGTTATTAAGCATCATTTTAAAGAAATACCAATTGAAAACGATAGATGCATCAGTAACATGACCTCTAAACACAACCTTAAAGAATCTAAGCAAATTCCAAATTGAATCAAGTATACAATTAACAATTAAACAATCATCAACCAAATTCGTCATACAGTCGACCGATATAAAACAATAGCTTTGAATTAAAACAGCTCAACTGAAGATACTTACCTCAAATTCGTTGCTAGAGATTTCGAACCAGGAGATCTGTGTTTTAAATTAGAAGTTGTGGTATGGAATTGTAGATTCCCCGTATTTATATGGTGAAGATTTATGCAAGATTTAAGAAATCGAGGAAGGGTTTGCAGAAGGATAGTCATTATTGAAGCAACCGAGGAGCCTAAATGTGGAATCGAGGAGGCGGATGAAAGGAATTCACTGTTTTAATAAAATCGAGGAGCCGATGGGGGAGATGAATGGTCGAACAAGCGGATGGATAGTTGAATGGTCGAACAAGAGGCGGATGATTGGATGAAGCAACCAGATGGGCCACTTAATTGTTGTGGTTGGCTGAAGCCCACATCGCAGATGTGGGCAACACGGATGAAGCAACCCGGTGATAACATTTAATAGCAAGTGGTTTGGGCATACTGTCGAAGCCGTTGGCTAGATCACGTGGTTTAGGTGTTTGTTTATTTCTCCAAGGTCGCAGGTTCGAAACCTTGCAATGACTTTTTTTGCAAGAGGATTAGTTTCCATAATTAGCAAGTGTGTTGGCTGAATTTTCAGCCTTGCTAATTATGGAAGGGGTAAATGCTTTATAATATAGTAAAGATAAAGATATAATAGTTATTCCTTAGTATTCTCTTAACCATTGATGTTGCTTGGTTTGTCAAGTATTCCTTTAATAATATATTATTATATAATATAATTTAATAAGAATTATTATTATAATATATACTTCCTCCGTTTCAAAATAAGTGATACAAATTAGATTTCACGTTTTTTGAGTCAAAAGATTGTAATGTATGTTAAATTAGATTAAATTGGGTAGTTAGTGAGTGATGGGTCCCACATATTATGATTAAAGTGAGTTTAATTATGTTTAAAAGTAAAAGTAAGAGTATATAAGTCATTTCACTTTATTAAAGGAGATAATTGGGTAGTTAGTGAGTGATGGGTCCCACATATTATGATTAAGGAAAGTTTCAAATTGTATCATTTATTTTGAAACACCCCAAAGTGGAAAGTGTATTACTTATTTTGAAACGGAGGAAGTATAATATAATATATAATAATAATAATAATAATAATATATAAATAAATAAATGTATAATAATAATAATAATAACAATAATAATAATAATAATATTAATATTAGTAGTAATAATAATAATAATATACATAATATACATAATATAATAAATAATAATATAAATAAATTAGTATAATAATATATTACATAATAATAATAATAATAATAATAATAAAAATAAAAATAGTTATAATATATATAATAATATATATATATATATATATATAATAAATATATAATAATAAAAATAAAAATATATTATTATATAATAATATAATACTATATATAATATATTAGAATTTAATATATAATATATAATAATATATATAAATAAATATATAATAATAAAAATAATAATATATTATTATATAATATTATAATATTATATATAATATATAATATATTACAATATAATATATAATTATATAATAATTAATAAATAATATAATATATAATAATAATATATATAAAAAATAAATACAAAAATATATTATTCTATAATATTATAATATTTTATATAATATATTATAATATATAATAATAAAATGTAGTGGGGTTAGAGCATTATCTAATTCATTACCCCCAATTTAGTGGGTAATGAGGTATTACCTACTAGTGAGTAATTATTGATTACCTTGAATCAAACCAAGCATCAATAATGGTAATCAATACAATTGTCCACCCCTTATTACCTCCAACCAAGCACACCCCTAGTCAGCACAGTTCGAAGTAGAGGAACGCAAACTGGATTTCATTTTAATCCGGATAGTTTAAAAATCGTTTCGGTTTCAATCAACGTGTCAAAATTGGTTCGAGGGAAACCGGTTTGGTTGTAAACCAATTTTTTATAAGCAGGAGTCTATCCGTTCGGAACAAGTTCAAATCAGATCGGCTGGAAAACCGGTTTAGGGTAATGGTTTGAATCCAATTTTCAGCAGGATTTTTCGATTTTCCTTTTTTTTAAAATATCAAATAAAGCAATAAAAATAGAGCTTAAAACATTGAAGTAGGAAATCCTAATACTTCTTCCGTTTCAAAATAAGTGATACACTTGAGGTTGGACGTTTTTTGAGGCAAAATATGATAATGAATATTAATTAGATTAAATTGGATAGTTAGTGGAAGATGTGTCCCACGTATTTAGATTAAAGTGAGTTTAAGGATGTTTAAAAGTAAAAGTAAGGGTAAATAAGTCATTTCACTTTATTAAATGAGAAAGTTAGTGCATGTGGGTCCTACTTTTTTTATTAAATAATGCAAGTTTTCAAAGTGTATCACTTATTTTAGAACACCATAAAAAGGAAAGTGTATCACTTATTTTGAAACGGAGGAAGTACAAGAGTTGCGTCAAATTCATAATAAAAATAAAACGTAAAGTTTGTATTCTTAATATAATAGTTCCATCTTTTATTCTCCTCGTCCGAAATTGTTGCATAGTTCTTATTCGTATTCAAGTTCTTCTAATGTTAGGGGTACCGACACCCTGTTAGCTACTTCTATCTCTTGTATATGTCCCGTTACATCGATGGTCCTTCAAGCAAATGCAAACATCAACTGAAAAATGTGCGAGCTTCCTTCTCCTTGATAATGTAACTCTGCCACTAGCACTAAAAACAGATTACGAAGCTACCGTAGAAGTTTGGACACTTAGTAGATTACGGGCTTGTGGACTCATGTGATAATAAACTAACACAGTAACACGTTAAATAGATTCCAAAGCTGCCACTAAGACATTAAATAGATTGGTTTAAAACGAATGGACTTGTGAGATAAACTCGTTAATTCTCTCCTTTTCAATTCTCTCCATTTCTCCTCATTTGAGAGAGAATCAAAATTAGGGATTTGGAATTAATTTCTTTTCTCCTTCTCTTTTTTTTGAAGGCAAGCAAACATAGGATTTAACTTTGTTTCCCTTTCTCATATTTTATTTCTCTCTACCAAACATACCCTTAATTTATTAACTTATGAAATATGTTCTTTTTAATCATTTTAAAATATCCATATACAAGCCATTCAAAATACTGTATCTAATAAAACTTTGTTAACTTAATAAGCTCATAAATTTATTAACTTATGAACATAAGTATTTTTAAATAAGCTTTCTCAAACACCTCCTCATACGATAACAAAAGCTGACAAAAACATAAAAAAAATGAAAACTTAGTTACCTACGATTGGTTACATATACAAGTTCTATAAATTTATTTTTACTGAACGAAATCTTCTGTGGAATTTATAACCGGATTTTTGTAATACTTTTATTCTGAATATTACATGATATCACATGTAAACTCATTAACACAGTGACACCTACCTACACACATTAAATAGCACTCCTATAACAATATAACATACTCGCAACAGTAACACACGATGTATTCTTGAACGATAGTTTGAAGCACATTCGTACCTAACATGGACCTCAATTATCAGTAGGAAAACATTTCCAGATCGACAGAAAGTATGTGTACTTCTAGGCTACTTTGCTCGATCTCTCGTTGTAATAAAGTTGTACACCAAACCAATTTCACTTTCTTTTGCGGGCCTCATGTTCGCCTTGTTACCAATATATTTATAAATACGTGAATACCTGTTACGCCGCCTATATAAAAGTCAAAGACTCGACTTTCCCGAGTAACATGAACAGGAGTCCCTTTCCATTTACCGTTTATGCTAATATGTACTTGGGGACATCATTGATTTTGGTGTATAATTGTCGGGGTACGCAAGATAGGAGAGTGTACCAAAAGATGTCAATTTATACATTTGACATAAACCTAACTTTCGTAGAGATCACTAACTAAACAGTACGTAGGTGGGGCGAAAGGGTAAAGTCGCTACGGGTACAAGTACAATTATAGGTAGACTATCAAAGCATTTGTCAAATGCCATACTTAACTTTAGCATTTAGTTTAGATAGGGATATAAGACGGGTGTCAACGGGCACCGTCCCTTTGCTGCCGGTTCTCGCCAGTTTGGTGGTATCATTGGCATCATTCCGCCAGTGGTACCGCCACTTTATCTTCGCTGCTTTGGAGACGGGGATGGAGGGGTTGCGCCGGTTGGTGGGTGGGCCCAAAGGGGTATTTTGTGTGTGTGTGTGTGTTTTATAATGGTGAGTCCCAAAAAATTAAATGAAGTGGTATTGTTGACATGAGTACGTCAGTTTAGTGTCGGTTGGAGGGTGAGCTGGCGTGACGCTGATTTGGCAACAACTGACGCTATCAGTTTGCCAAACCGTTGGGAGTAGTCTAAAGGCCAATTCACTGGACCATGCCTTTGGTTAGAGAGAAGCTTGGTTCATGACTTCATTCGGTTATCCGAAGTGAAGAGAAGGGAAGCTAAGGTGTTTATATTTTTATAGGTATTAGTATTTTGTGTATATATTTTATAAATGAGGGCGCCCAAATAACTTCATACAAGAGGTCTTTGTTGGCATAAGTGTATTAGTTGGAGTGTAACTTGACGTGATGGCGTGATGCTAATGTAGCAAAAACTGAAGGAATTAGTTGGTATCCCGGTTGACTCCGATTTAACTTATCATATGTGTCAATCATTAGCTTTTAATCCGAGTTTTGGCTTCAAGTTTTTTTTCTTTCTGAATGATGATTATATTAAAAAAGAGAGAATGAAAACTAGTACAAAAAGTCAAAAACTAAAAGTAACAAAACACCCAAACAAAACCTATAACTACAAGAAAAAAACTATGTTACAAAATTGCGACAAATCTATTGACAATTTTAGCGATTTTTAAGTCTTCCACGTCATTAATTATGTCATAAAATACACAAAGTCGGAAACTATGCCGGATATTTATTACGGATTATTTAGGATTATGTTTAATAAAATCGATAAGCAATTGTTTTCTAATCAAACCCGGGCGGTAGAAATAATGAAGAGTAAATTACACGGGTAGTCTCTGTGGTTTGGTAAGAGTTTTGGATTTGGTATCTAACTTTCATAAATTACACGGATAGTCACTAACATCGAGATTTCGTCTCGCTTTTAGTCCCTAAATGTAACGAGCGTTAAAATGGTCCGTTAAATATGATCATGTACAGTCCACATGAGGGCAAATATGTCATTTTATCTCTTTTATTTATTTATTTATTTATATTTTTTCAATCCCCTGCAGATCTGATCTCATTTCTGGATACTCTATCCCTCCCACACAATATCTCAGATTCAAGTATAGGCTATATTTCATTTTAAGCGATAGGCTATATTTCATTACATTTTGTCATTTTGATAGATATTGAATGAAAAATCTATTCGTAAATGTCATCTTTTGAATTCCAACTTTAGCCTTTTGAATTCGTTTTGGTTATATATCGTCAATCACTTTCATCATCGTCTATCCTAACATTCTTAGGCTGGATTTCCATAAAAGTTTTTAGATTATCAACCTGTTTTTAATAGGGTAAAAAGATATAATATTAGCATATATATTAGAAAATCTTTTATCCATTCATCTTTATCTTACAAGATATGGATGATGCTAATATAATTAAAAGATAACAGAATCTTATCATACTAATTTATTTTATTTTATTTTATTTATAAATGAGTAATGGTATTTCTTCCTATCAAATCTTCCTACCATATTCCTACTCATTTTTTTTTTTTGGAAACGGCTTTCATTAACACAAAAAAACTAGCACTGGGCTAGACAAAAACAAGAATTATTCATTACAAGGTAAAATTAACCATTCGGTCCAACTAACTCTAAACTTATGACGACGATTACAAATCCACAAGAACGTAACTTCTTTAATTGCATCAACAATAGTGTTCAGTCGGGCTTCACCATTATTAAATGTGATAGCATTTCTATGCCGCCAAATGAACCAAATTACCGCAAACACCACCGCCTCGACAATCTTCTTCACTTTAGTACCCAACGAACTCATATCCAAATTGAACAAAAACTCATCCAAAGTATCCACATTTGTATCCACCACTTGTAACCAATGGCCAATAGCACGCCACACACCCTTTGTAAATTCACAATTCCAAAAAATGTGGTCCGAATTATCAATACCATCCCCGCACATCACACATTTTAAATCCTCAAACATAATACCTCTCATCAATAGATTAACCTTAGTAGGTACTCGGTTTAGGTTAACCTTCCAAAAAAGAATATTCACTTTTCTTGGCACTAAACTATTCCACCTTGTCTGCACAAGCGAAGAAGGAAGAAGTAAAGTATCTAACCATCTTCTTGTACTTTTTACTTCAAACACTCCTTCACTTCCAATGTCCCACACCCACGAATCCTCCTCGGTCGATAATGCAACACCTTGTAACAATCGATGTAATTCAACAATATGGGTTTCTTCTCTTCCGCCACGGACAGCTCGACACCACTGCCACCGGACCACATTATTCACAAACCGAGCCTCGACCGAGCAATTATTATCAATATCAAGAAGGCTAATTCTTGGATAAACCGAATCTAATGCCCTCGGCCCAACCCAAACATCTTTCCAAAATCTAGTAGTCCGACCGTTCCCCACTTTTTTCTTCAAATGAGATAACAAATCTATACCAGTTTCTTTAAATCTACATATCATTTTTATAATTTGTGCCCAAGGAGTCGAGCCTAGCCTTTGAGCATTCAAATTATCCAACGCCCCTTTATCACCATATATCAACTTTATCACTTTTGACCACAAGCTAGATGAACTCGTCACAAACCTCCAAACCCATTTTAACACAAGAGCAATGTTAAAAGCATATAAACTTCCGATATCAAGACCGCCATTTTGGTTAGATGCCAAAACCGTGTCCCAATTTACCCAATGAATCTTTCTCTTCATCTCGGTTCCTCCCCAAAAAAAAGAAGCTCTCAACTTCTCTAAAATGTGAGCAACACTTTTAGGCATGACAAACAAGGACATATAATAAATGCCCATACCACCCAACACCGTTTTTAAGAGCAATGATCTTCCACCCACCGAAAGAGTATTTAATTTCCATCCCGACAACTTGTTTTTAAATTTATCAATCAACGAATCCCAATTCTTTTTTCTTGACATACGCGCCCCCACCGGAAGACCTAAATAAATGAACGGTAGTTTCCCATGACACACCCCAATTGAATTTGCCATGTCTCTAACCTCCCCGTCCGACACCCCCACACCATACAAATTAGATTTGTGCAAATTCAATTTTAAGCCCGATGCCATATGAAAATAATGCAAAATAATAAGTAACTTTTGCATATTATTGAAGGACCATTCACCCATAAATATCACATCATCAGCATAAAGTAAATGCGAGATAGAAAAAGAAGCAACAATTACCCCCACCCCTTTAAAAATATGCTTAGACGTCGCATCTTCCATTGCCACATGAAGACCTTCCATAGCAATTATAAAGAGAAAAGGCGAAAGTGGATCACCTTGACGAAGCCCTCTTTCAAGCTTAAACTCTTTTGATGCATTACCATTAAGAATAACCGAAGCCTTAGCAGAATGAAGAGTCGCACCAATCCATTTCCGCCACTTAACCGGGAATTTCATAAATTCCAACATCCGGTCTAAAAACTCCCAACTTATGGAGTCAAAGGCTTTTTCAAAATCAATTTTAAGCACCATGGCACTCTTCTTTTTCTTTTTATACCACGATATAAGCTTATTCACCATCATCGGACCGTCCAGAATTTGACGACCCTGAATAAACGCCGATTGCTCATTACTAACCACCGAATCCACCACCACCGCAAGCCTTAACGCCAACACTTTTGCAATAATTTTGTATTGAACTCCAATCAAGCTGATATGTCTATAGTCATTCACAGCAAGAGGATTTATTACTTTAGGAATTAAAGTAATAAACGACGAATTACACCCAGTCGGAATGAAACCTGTATCAAAAAACTCAACAACAAAGTTAAAAATGTCAGTTTTTAAAACGTACCAAAATTTTTTAATAAATGCAAACGTGAACCCGTCAGGGCCCGGGGACTTGTCATTTCCACAGCTCCACACCGCCTTTTTTAGCTCACACATCATTAGCGGGCCTGTAAGAAGTATCACATGATCATCAGACAAACATTTAAACTTTTCGCTTCGTCTCGCCACTTTTATGGTCGGAACACCTTTAAACTTGTTGGCATAGTAATCGTGAAAAATCCGTTTTACATCAACCGGTGACGTAACCCATTCGCCATTATGTTTCACGCCTCTAACCATAGAATGTCTTCTTTTACTATTAATGACACCATGGAAGTATTTAGAGTTTTCGTCACCTTCAATGACCCATTTTATTTTAGCTTTTTGCGACAAATCTTTCCATTCCTTTGCCTCTAACTTATACAAAGCTAGTTTAGCCTTCTGCCTCTCCGTCAGCTCTTCATCAGTCACTACCTTCAAATCCATCTTATTTTCGATCAAAGCAACCCGATCCAGCAACTTTTTCCGTTGATCGACCATTTCGGAATTTTTCTTTTTCCACCAAATTTTGCAATTTTCTTTAACTAGCTTAAGTTTATCTTTAAAAGTGATAAAATGACTACTACTTGAAGAAACTAAACTCGCAGCCCAAGAACTCTTAACCACCTCTTCAAACGAATCCTCATCCAACCAAGAGTTAAAGAAACGAAAGACCCTAGGCCCGTAATCTACCACTTGTTGAGCTAACACAATCGGTCTATGATCCGATATTATATCTGTCATAACATTGGCCACTAAATCAGCACAAACCTCGAAAACTCCTTCATTCACAAAAAACCGATCAAGTTTGCTCATTTTCCGACCATCCGAGCTTAACCTAGTATATGCCGAACCCCCCATTGGCACTTCAAGCAAACTAACCGAATCCACAAAACCATTAAAATAAACAATCTCCCTGTCATTTGTCTCACAACCCCACCTTTCACCTGCCTCCCTAACCGCATTAAAATCACCAAACATAAAAAAATTCCCGTCATTTGATTGCATATAATCAACAATCATCTCCCACAATCTTCTTTTATCCACGGTACTTTGCGGGGCGTACACATTACCTATAATACACTTCATACTATTGTTCTTCCATTCCCCATGAACAAACAAAACGTTTTGAAGACAAACGATCCGGGAACTCGTAAATAAAGACGGATCCCAAATTGACAAGATACCACCCGACGCACCGACAACGCTACTTAAAGCGAAATCAAACGACATATTTCCCCATAACTGTTTAATCATAAAAATATCGACCTTGGAAATTCTAGTTTCTTGAATCCCAAGAAAAGAAATTTTGTATTTATTTGAAATAACACCTATACGTTTTCTTTTCACTACATCTCCTATTCCACACGCATTTAAGGACATAAAATTCATGGACAACCTTTTCCTTCTCCCATACTACTTAACGTCCGTTCAAGAGACGATTTGCACCCCTCCATATCGTGACCAATGGCAAGGCCAATATCAATATATCTACTTAAATCATCTATCAAAGAGACCGATTTGTTGTTTTTTTTCAAGTACCCATTCGAAGCACAAGAGTTGTTAGACCCCGTACCATGTTTAGCATTTGTATCCACGTTATTTTTAACTTTTTTTTCAAAGCCAGGTGGAATTGACACCGAAGCATCATTAAATGTGCCTTGTTCCACCTCATTATTCTCCATATTATCCACAACTTGGGCGGTGACGTTATTCTCATTAACCCCTGGTTGATTAAAAAACCCATCTGAGCATGCATTATCATGCCCCGCCACATGCATTCTATCATCCACATGTGACCTACCCTCGTTCCCACCACTTAACAAGTCATCTACCATTTTTGATGTTTTAACATTACAATTGGTTGTCTCAGTGTTCTTTTTTCCGGTTACCTTCTCCTCTTCATCATCTTCATCATATTTTGTGTCCGACGACCCATCTTGAGATAATGACACATTATCTTCAACATCATTACTCTCCGTATCGACACACCTCATATTGGGTTGCCAAAGAGCAATTTCATACACCCACACCGTGTACGAAACATTGTCGAGTCTAACCTCAACTTCCTCATTTATCCTTGCACCGATTTTGGTTTTGATGCAAACCTTACCTGTACTACCTTCTTCATTCTCCCCATCTACAAACATAACTTCGCCCCAATCTTGTATAATTTTTTTAATTGCGTTAACCGTACCCGCCACTAGAGGCAATCCATCAACCCGCACCCAGACCACCTTATCATCAACAACAAATTTATCGTCCAGCTGACGTAAACTCGTAAAGTAAAACATCATATCTTCGTGTTGTTTAAACTTCTCGCACGCCAATTGGTTTTCAAATTCCAACCATATCCATGAACCTCCTATGTAGTGAAAATCGACATCACAAAAACCCTCCTTTACGCACACCAACTTAATATTCTCAATCAACGTAAGTTCTCTAACCTTTCCTAACAAAATGTTACCTGTATTCTTAAGATGCATGGCGTCCTTCTTTTCCAGTGTTATCACTTTCTTTTTCTTTGGTTCTTCCTGTAGTGCTTGCAATTTGCTATTAGCTTTCCCCATTAACTTCACATGCTGCGTTTCTGACTTAAACAAGTCAGAAAACTTAATATCTTTTTTAATCTCGCGAGGCTTATACACTTTATCACGAACATTGGGTCGTGATTCAGGCTCCACCTCTTGACGAGGTTTTCGATCAAATCTCGACATGGACGCAAAAAGATGATACGAGCCGTACCATGTAGCATTCAGCCTATCAAGAAGGGAATCGACATTCTCGACCCTAATAAACCGGACAAAACCGAAACGCCGTCCGATTTTTGACAACTTTCGAGGGATGAACGCGTCCACCACCGTTCCAAACACCTGCATAGCCTTCCATAAATCCTTTTCATCCCACGAACGAGGTAAGTTCGTTACGTAAAACGTTTTTGCGAGTTTTCTCAAGTTTAGATCTTCATTACGAAACGAGAATACCTGGTTCACGCTGTTGCTTGCCTGTCTCCTTTGCAAAGTTGCCTTCGACATCAGAAAAACCCCTACCCCCCCTCCCCACCCTAGAGCAGGAGAAAGAGCCGGTGAAAAACGACGGCCTAAACCCTAGAGTTCGTAGAAAGTCGCCACAACCCTAGAGCGGCGCCGTCCTTTTTTGATTACCTATATCGTTGTTTAGGTTCTGGAACACCAATATTAGACGTACATATTAGGTTTTATTCCTACTCATTTTGATCATGACAAGTGTCAAAATCAAGGGATGATATGAGGAAAGATAATTAGTTAATGATACATGTCAACCTTAAAAATAGGCAGGCTTACGAGTAAGAAAAAAAATGTGGAAATCTTTTTATAAATATATGATTATAAAAAACCATTTCCCCGTCCTTTCTGTAGGCCACCATATATCCTACCCCACAATACTTCTTCTCAATCTTATGAAACATCTAGGCATTATTTTATAATACAGATCTTAAAAATATACACCATTTTTTTTCTACTATAAGATTAGAATCCATAACAACATCTAAACATTATTTTATAACAATTGAAAATCTGTAAGAAAAAATTTGGGAGATTAAGATTAGTCGCAAATCGCAATATTCTAACATGACGTGTTTGCTTTAATGTTACTTTAATTTATTGCATTTTAAAATAGTATATGATATCTGTGAAGAAGACCCAAGATATAACCTAACTCAAACCTACTTTATGTGATTCATGATACATTTTGACATGTTTTTGAACATTATTATTTTATCCCTTCATGTTATTTGAACAAGAGAAATGATATTTAGTCATACCATTTAGACCTACTCATAGGCCTACCACTTGATAGGATGACATGTGTATTTCACTAATTAGTAGGTCTAAATGGTAGGCCTAAATACCATTACTCTTTAAACAATACCGTGAAAAGCTGTGTTTAATTACTACTACAATAATGCATGCAAGAAATAGATATTTTGATATATATTTTTCAAAATTTGTATATTTTTATTACTCAATTTAAAATCGTAATACTATACACACCTGGTAAAACTAAAAATATATACTTCGTAAATCCCTTTTAAAAGTTGCATAATTGGGGAAATCTTGTATGTAGTTTGTTATAGAGTTTTTTTTGGAAACGTTGTTATAGAGTTAATCACATATTATTGGGAATTGACTTGTTTAAGGCAATTATTACTTATCTAAGGTAAATTAAATTTGTTTGACTTTATACCCTTATAATTTTTTTACCCTTCTTGATATGAGTTAACTTTGACCACACAATTAACAATTCCTTTTTCATCTTTTATACATTTACTTCACTGGCTAATAGCTATATATCAAAGGAAATGGTGAAATTAAAATGGCTATATATCAGAAGCAAATTAAATAATAGTCTAACTTCAATAGAGGTCATATTGCTATTAAATTGTTTGATTGTTTCAATAAATAAATTACAAAAGTAGATTTCAATTTTACTTAAACGTAATAATATGACGATGAATTTCGAGCATTTTTTCATTCTTGAAAACCAATGAATTAATTGCAAAAGTAGATTTTAAATTCATTAATGTCTGTATGGTTATGTCGTAATAGGGGGCACCGAAGGGATGAAGGAGGAGAAAATTAATTATAGGACTAGTACTAATTATAAAAGGAAAGGTGAAAAATATTGAGGGTATAAATGTCAATCAATTTTAAGTTGCCTTGAATTGAATAGAATATACCTTTAACAAATCAATTCCCCATATTATTAGACCAAATATCGACCAAATTTGATTGGTATACAGCAATAAGTAATATATTTATCGTGTAAAATATAGCTATGTTTGTGTATAAATCACCTTAAGGTCCTTAAATACCATTAGTAGCCTAGTAGGTATTATTAGAAATTAAAATTTTAAATTTGCTAAATGATGAAACATGTCCAAGTGCTGACCTACCCCTGTTCTACCCATAAGAGAGTGGACACCGCCCTTCTTTCACTTATTTTTAATTTATTTATCACCATATCCGAATTTTAGTGACTTACTTTACAAATTATAATTTTATCAGTTAGTATAATATAATTGGAAGTTTTATCATGTAAAATATTAGTAGTAATTTAAGTTATTACAATAATCGAACCGTGTTATGTCCCAAAAAGCACCGTCCTCTGCGCTTTTCCGACACATACTTTGACCTTATTCCATAGGTAGGTCCATTACATACACTTGCTTTATGTACTTTTAGCTATCCATTGGGATAACGCCACGTGTCATATGTATGGGATCTAACTTTGATAACGTTATCTTGGTCTAATTGGTAGAACTATCCACGTGTCCATACCCACTACGTTTTCAAATGGTTTAATGCCTTTATCAAAAAACACGGTCACATGTATTGCAACAAAAACATATTTATTAATACTATTATGTTGATTTAATTTAATTACATTAATATCATAACGTAAACAACTAAAATATTCAAAACAATAAGAAATTAGATAATGAAGTGGGATCCGGTGATAACTCAAAAAACGGTGAAGACTCGCGAGTATATCTCAAAAAAAATTCAAAAGATTCCGAAAAAAATATATATAACTCCCCATGATTATTACTACATTTGACCAAAAAAAATTTTGAAAAAAAAATTATGATCCAATTTTTTTTTTGTAGATCATAATAATGATCCATATTATTTTTTGTATATCAAAATTATGATACATATATTTTTTTTTTGGATTATTTTTGAAATTTTTTATTTATTTTTGGATCTTATAGGTTGCGATTTTTATGTTTAAAAAAGAATTTTTTTTGAAAAATGTTTGTTTTAGATCATTTTCAGAGTTTTTTTTGGATTACTCACAGTACTCACCGGTTTTTAATTCTCACCAGATCCGGACCTATTAGATAATAATGTTCAATCCAAATAGAAATTAGTCATATAGTTCAAATAAATTGAATGAGAGATATACGAGGTATTACTTACTAATTATTTGATTAATATAAGTATTTAATAAAAATTAAATTAAGAAAGAATATAATGAATATGATGCCTTATAAGTTATAACATTGAGATGGTGCCCTATGGGAATGATACCCACCTCTCTTATTATGCATAATAGAAAGACCGTTTTATTTTTGTCATATATATTGTATTTAATTATTTTGAATTGGTAAATCTTAATTTCAGCAAACATATTTGTTATTTTAGAAAATATTTATATTTATAAGAAGTATACATTATACATGGTCTGAATTTACGACCTTTGCGTTAGACATATGTTCGTTTCTGAATAATAATTATTTTTATTAATGTTTGAAACTTTAATAAGTTTAAATAACTACTACCCCACCAACCACTATCAACACCTACCATCCACGACCATCACCACCAGCCACAATCACTACCGTCATCACCACCAGTTATAATCACTACCAACGCCACCACCAGCCACAATCACTACCGCCAATACCCTTACCAATTGGTTACCGTAAAATAGTTAAAAGATATATGTTCCGCATTACGTTGATACCCTTCTACTATTTTAAAAGTTAATATAACCTCATGCTCATTATATTCTCATGACAAGTGTTATATAAATTAATGTTTAAGTAGTAATTCAAATACTTATAAAACAACTATTCTGTAAAAAATAACAATACTTATAATACATACACCACCATATGTGTTATTGTAACTAAGTAACTAACCCCTCAATAAACAAAATTTAAGACAAAATCAGTCTCCAACTCAAGAAGCTAACAAAAACTCATATTTACAAAATCCTAAGAAAGCAACTAACAAAGAATCAATTTTCACACGAAAGGGAAATTAAAATTAAATTTCGGTGCCATTAGAAACACTAACAAACGGAAACGAGAAAAGGGTGTATCAATTTCACGGTGGGTCACTCCAGTTTGGCCGCCATTGTTGGTTTCTTCTGCTTTGCTGTTGATGTTCATCTGCTTCTAGCTTCTATTAAATGAGTGAATCCCATTTAAACAGGTTGGCTAGCTTTCTCCAATTTGTACTTTTCTATGTCATTTTTATATATTTCCCCAAAAAATTTCAAAACTTTTTTTTCTTTATCGGAATATACTATGATTTTATTTTATTTTATTTTATTCGTTTTCAGATTTTGTGTTGGAAAGATCATGGAACCTAACATGTGGTGAACTGTCCAATTTGAGTTTTTTATACGAGTGGACTAGAAACAGGCAACACCATTTTCCCAAGTAGAATGAATTTTTGGTTTTTGTCTCCATTAATTTAATTTTTGTCCTCATTCACATATATATAATCTATATTTAGATCCATATTTTTCTTTAAATTTGCTCTCCACTGTTTTGCTAATATTTTTTGGTTTTTACCATCAACCAATTGATATTCAACAGGAACCCTTCAAAAACCGGTACAATTTTTGAATAAATTTGTAAGCTTTGTGGGAAATTCATCATCTTTCCACTGAATGTGAAGTGGGTTTTGGTTTAAAAAAAAAAGAAAAACAAGTTTTTTTAGTGGGTATTATTTGGTACGTGCTTTCAACACTTCAGAAGAAACTAGGAGACAATCTTGATTAAAAAGCACCAAACTTTAATCTTTTTCTACTTTAGCCACCATGTCTGTTGCTCTGATGTGGGTTATTTCTCCTAATCCTGACCTCTGTAACGGATTAAGTTTCTTGGAAACAAGCAAATCAGTAGATTCATCAAGGCTTGTAGGGAAAGCAAGAAGCTTTTTGAGAACCAACAAAATCAAGAATGTTGGCAAGAAACAAAAGTGCAACTACATGAATGCAAATCGCTTCAATGAATCGGGTTTTCGGGGATCGAAAAATGGGGAAAAATCGGATGTTATTTCAAAGGTGGTAGCTAACCCAAGTGGCGAATTGGCGATTTCATCAGAACAGTTGGTTTATGATGTTGTTTTAAAGCAAGCAGCTTTAGTTAAAGAACAGAAAAAGGCTAAAGAAGATGAAGATATTGATATAAAACCTGATATTGTTCTTCCTGGAACACTTGGTTTATTGAGTGAAGCTTATGATAGGTGTGGTGAAGTTTGTGCAGAATATGCCAAGACTTTTTATTTAGGTTGGTTAGTTATTTTTAATTTAATTTTAAAAAAAAAATTTGAACTTTTTTAGTTTAAGATACACCACATGCATTATATTCATGAATCACAATAAAATCTTTTAATATATGGTTTACAGGAACACTGCTAATGACACCCGAGAGGCGAAAAGCAATCTGGGCGATTTATGGTGAGAATCTTTATTCATTTTGTTCATAAATTATAATAAAATCTTTGATTGATTCTTGGGTTTTGTTATTTTATTTTTTTATTATTTTAGTGTTATGTAATATGAAATTATGAACACCATTATGAACTTGAAAAAAATTGGGTATGTAATGGTAATAACTCGGTAGTTGTGGGCCCGATCGTGCTTCTCTATTTGTGGATTGAAGAAATGAGTTTGGTGTAGTAGAAAACGTTTTCTGTGTTTCTAGATGGTTGTTAGTTAGTTACATGTGAATCATTTTTTTAATTATTTTTTAGTCATTTTCAAGGAATTTGTGGTCAACTTAAAGTATAATTGTGGCATGATACCAGTTCCACTAATTGAGTAACTGGTAGTTAACACACTAAAAATTCTTGACTTTTGGGCTAAAAAGTTCAAACCTGGCCTAACTGTTTCTTTAGAATCTCTGATTTTTTAATTTAAATCTAACATTTTTTAAATGCAAAATTGATGTGAATTCATCATTCAGCGAAACGAATAACAAAAGTGGAAAATGGTCAAACTTTATAATGTTTGACTTTTTTGTGTGTGTTTGAAACAGTATGGTGTAGAAGAACAGATGAACTTGTTGATGGACCTAATGCATCACATATAACACCAAAAGCTCTAGATAGATGGGAATCAAGATTAGAAGATCTTTTCAACGGTCGCCCTTTTGATATGCTTGATGCTGCTTTATCAGACACAGTTTCCAAATTCCCAGTTGACATTCAGGTCAAAGTCAAAGTCAACAAATTACTAAACCAAATTAAATCTTTTCAAATTAAGAAAACATGAATCATTTCAACAATTAAGGTTCTTTCTTGTATAAATTTATTGATTTTTTTCGTTTTTGTTTTTTTTAACAGCCTTTTAAGGATATGATTGAAGGAATGAGGATGGACCTTAAAAAGTCAAGATACAAGACTTTTGATGAACTTTATTTATATTGTTATTATGTTGCTGGTACAATTGGATTAATGAGTGTTCCAATTATGGGAATTGCTCCCGAATCACCAGCAACAACTGAAAGTGTTTATAATGCTGCTTTAGCTTTGGGGATTGCTAATCAACTCACTAATATTCTCAGAGATGTAGGAGAAGAGTACGTGTTCAAACTTTTTATTTCAAATAATAAATATAAAAATAAAAATTATTAACCTAAAAAATATCCATAATTCTTATAGTGCAAGAAGAGGAAGAGTGTATCTACCACAAGATGAATTAGCACAAGCGGGATTATCAGATGAAGATATATTTGCTGGAAAAGTAACCGATAAATGGAGAAATTTCATGAAAAAACAAATAAAACGGGCCAGATCGTTTTTTGATGAAGCACAAGAAGGTGTCACACAATTAAGCTCGGCTAGTAGATGGCCCGTAAGTACCTTACAACTTAATTTTCTTTAAAAACTGGCAAAATGACCCAAAACCCCTTTTTTCATTTTTTTACAATAATTAATGTTGCAAAGATATTAGGTGTGGGCATCATTGTTACTGTATGGACAAATCTTGGATGAAATAGAAGCAAATGATTATAATAATTTCACAAGAAGAGCTTATGTAAGTAAACCAAAGAAGTTTGTTTCTTTACCACTTGCTTATGCTAAGTCTCTTGTTCCTCCAACATCAACAAGTGGAGCTTTTTCAAAGATCATCGATGTATAGATAGATACATGTTACTTATATATGTGTACACTACAGTTGTAGGAAAGGGAAACGGTGAATATGTGTAAATTGTTATATGTTAATTGTTGTAATATGTATGAATAACGGAAATTATATCAGATGTAGGATACCCAAACCCAACTATGTTCTTGCTTCTATGTTGGATTATTCTTTTAACGTAATGGAAACCGTCTCTAGCCTTTACATTTTGGTCGTCGTTAAATATTACCAGAACGCTTGCAATAAGAAATATAATCTACTTTGAGATTTGAGAATGATTGATCTTAGAACTCCAACTGTGACACCAACATTTCAGTTGTTGTCAAATAGTTACACTCTAACTGACACACATGCTAAGAATATCCTTTTACTTAATATTTTATACATAAAATACAAAAAAAAAAAAAATTAAAAAGAATACAAATACCTACAATCTTTTGTCTTCTATGTCTCCAAACCGAAGTCATTTAACTGACTCCCCAATCAACACCACCGTACCAATGATGTCACTTAAAGGAAGAGAAGTGACGGGCAACTGAAAGTGACATTCACATCATTCTTAACTCTTCTTAACTATATTAACAATATTTGATATTGAGGTACTCAAAAAATGATCCGTAGATATGTTCCCTAACCAATCCATCGACTTTACAATTTACAATGCAATGATTAATAGACTCAATGTGATTATGCAATTTGGACATAAAAGAGACTATGAGGATCAATACTGAAACAAAGAGAAACGGTACAAACAAAGAGAGCTTATACAAATTGTAAAAAGTATATCCCATTTAAAACTGTTTATAGTAACTTATGTCATGTAAACATTATTTTCCATATAAACAAAATTAAAGGTTGACATCTCGTGATTCAATCGAGGAATATGGGTCTTGCAGTCTTGCATATTTGATTGGAGATACTCTAAACATTTAGCTAATAAATAGGTATTTACATTATTTTAAGATTTTGCTAACAATAGCTATTATGATTATGGTTAACAGCTAATCTATATTTTTTTTAACAGTAAACACACACTCTCTACACTACTCTTAATTCTACACCATTTTTCACAACGGGATTCGAACCCTTAACCATAGGTCAAAGAGAAACACCCTCTAACACCTTATACCGCTAGGCTACAAGCCCTTTGGTAACAACTAACCTATTAATCATTTCTTAAAATAATACTAAAAGATTTTCAAACATAAACCCCAACCAACTCCTATTTTCACTCTAACACTAGAATTATTCACCTTCTTCAATCCTAATCCGCCTATTTAATTAAAGGAAACTGATAATGACAGCCCTTAGGGCTGTCAATAAGAAGACAAAAATGAGGTAAAAACCGCCCCCTGAATTTTAGGAACAATACTCCATCAATGAATGTACAAGCGTTTTATGCACGTCAGAGACAGCACTAAGGGTTGTCATTAACAAAACCCTTAATTAAACAGGTTAGTTGTGTCAACTCATTTACGATCCCAATTTGTATAAGGATACACAATAATTATTAGAAATGAAAGTCGAAATAGTTTGAGCGTATATGGTAACAGTAAAGCATAAACATGAATAATCATAGTATAATTTGAAGTTATATTATAAATATTCAGAAATATAAATAATGTACATAAAATAATTGATTTTTTAAATGAGTTAGCGGGTTGGGAAACTCAGCTCTAACCCAACCTTTTTATTAAACGTGTTAACGTTATCAACCCTAACCGGCCCATTTAATTAGTCGTGTCAAAAAGTTCAACTATAATCTGCTAATTTTCATGTCCGGATTATATTGTGTTTCATGTCGTATTAAGAATTGCCACTTATACCATGATGTATCATAATAACTCTTAGAATTGTTAATATGAAGTCACGACATATATTCTACGTTTCTGGACTACTGATAAAAATACAATATACAAGTTATAATAATCGTCAAATACTTCCAGAATAATCTTTTTAGAAAGAATATGAAGTATAAAGACCTTTCATCGGTTAGGTTTGTAATTTTTGCGCCACATCTGTCTCCAACCGTGAATCTGTGACCAACATATCACGTCTCTTAGCTGCAAACGAAAAACCCCTCTTTTGGAACAAAAAACCACCCTCGATCGCATCAAATGGCAACAATCGGACACAATAATCTCAATGCAAAATTGGTAACTGAACTCCATCATCATCAATCAATCAATTTCTGATTTGTTCAATTGTTTACCTTTTGTTTCAACCTTCAACTCGCGATGATTTCTAGGTTTTGCTTGGAGACATGGGAGCTGGTAAATCAAGTCTCGTCTTGCGATTCGTCAAAGGCCAATTTCTAGAATTCCAGGTTTGTTTTTTCATAATCTCGATTTTCGTCTTTGAACGTTGACTTTCTAATTTTGATTATGGTTTTTATATCGGTTTGGTTGTTGATTTCATCTGAATCGTTGTTTCGGTGATAGGAATCGACGATCGGAGCAGCGTTTTTTTCCCAAACCCTAGCAGTGAATGATGCAACTGTGAAATTCGAGATCTGGGATACTGCTGGTCAAGAAAGGTATCATAGTTTGGCTCCTATGTACTACAGGGGTGCTGCAGCAGCAATTATCGTCTATGATATCACTAGTGCGGTATGTTTTGTGTATTTTAATTTGATCTTATTAGAATATTGTTTATATCTGGTTTTGGAGTTTATGAGATTTTACTAGAAGTATTATTGCGGTTTAGATAATTTATTAGCGTATTATTTCATATGGCTTGTTGAGAACAGATGGTAGGTTGTTAACTGTAAGAACTCTTGATTAAGGGTAATGGGATATGGGAGTTTCTCTGTTTTTGTATTTTTAATAGTGATAGTACTTATAATAGATTATGGGTTAATGCAGATGTGAATTTTAACTAATAGTTATTTAAGGTATTGTAGATATATTTGGAGTTCTGATACTATTGAGTTTTGGTTTTTTATTGCCTCTTATCAATTGCATCCGAGTTTTGCTCAAGTATTGTATGCTTTATGCTGAATTCTCAACCACATTGTTGATTGTTATAAGTTAAATCAAATTAAAAATATATATTTAATACCTGAATCTTAACAGAAGCTTCCTAATGGGATCACAATATACAAACTTATTTATTCTGTGTAATAATGTTTTGTAGTTTTTTCTTTCTTTCTTATGTGTTTAGAAGTTGAACTCACTTGCTGTTTATCTGACCTTTTTAGGATTCATTTGCAAAGGCTAAAAAGTGGGTCCAAGAACTTCAAAAACAAGGTGAGCAGATTAATCTTCTTTGGATTTCATAAAAAACTTTCAGCTTTACTTGCATATATTTCTTACTTTTTTTCATCCTATCAATTTCGAACCTACTTATGTTATATTTTGAGGGTGGTACTGGTACAGGTAACCCTAACATGGTTATGGCACTTGCTGGCAATAAAGCTGATCTGGAAGAGAAGAGGAAAGTGACAGCAGAAGTATGCATCCTTTTTCATTCACATGAAATTAACTCCTAATATTATATTAATCCAAACAATAAGAGCATTGAATAGTTATATCTTAATCCCATATGAATGTTGCAGGAAGCCCGTGCATATGCAGAGGAGAATGGTCTTTTCTTCATGGAGACATCTGCTAAAACTGCTGCTAATGTTAATGATGTGTTTCATGAAATCGGTAATGCACAGGTTTATTTTGAAGTCATATAATATAATGTTTTAATTATATATAATCTGAGATCATTACTCTGTTTGAAACAGCCAAAAGACTGCCTAGAGCTCAGCCTAGTCAAAATCCAGCTGGCATGGTTCTTGTTGACAGACCCAATGAAGGAGCTCGTGCTGCTGCATCATGCTGTTCATAAGTAATCTTTTAATTCCCGATTAATATCTTCTGTAGTCCTCTTCTTTATGTAATTGTGTTTGAATACTATGAAAATTTTGATATCAATAAAAGGGCAAGTTATTGTTGTTTGTTATAAAAATGGTTTCATTAAACATAATTAATATAAGTAAGGAGATGAAAATTGATAGGGTCTCTGATGATTTAATTATAACCCTGATGGCAGGTATGTTTAAATTGTAATAATGTGGAAGCTGCCTACAAGATATCGTGTAATCTGGTTCTCTATTTGATAAAAAAGACAAAGAAAATTGTTAAGAGAGTTAAGTGTGATTTCTTGTTTGAATGTAAATGATGTGAATTGCAAAATGACTTGTATCAGTAATTCTTGTTATAAAAAGATGGCATTGTTTGTAATAACATGTTTAGCCATGTGATCTTTTTTAGTATACCATCGAAAAAACAAAGTGTATGCATAGAGGGAGCAATGTCTGTATTGCTAGCACTTCCCTTATACTTGGCATTAATTCATGGATCGCAAAGTATGCAAGTATCTTTCATGTGACATTTATTAAAAGCGCTATCATGAGAACTCATCACTGGTTTTTTTTTTTTTTTTTTTTAGGATTTTGATAATGACAATACTTGGAATTGTCAATAAGAAAGGTCATGTGTGAGATAGTTTGGGCTACCTATCAATGGTCAATTTTCAAGATCCGTTATAAAAACATAGGTGCATCAAACGTCACCTAACATAGGTAGCAAAACCAATGAGATTTTACATTTTCACCCCTCTTAAATTTCTTACTCAAACATAATCAGTCCTTCATTTATTCCTTACTGCAGGCAAGCTTTACTTACACAACTTAAATTGCTATGAAACTGTCTCCAACCAGGCAGGCCTTGAACAGTCACAATCAAGCCCCAATGTAGAACCAGGAACATTTAAGAGTAAACAAGTCGAGGTCCACTATTTCACACATTTTGAATATTTCATCAATAGCCAAATGATAAATGGCCCCCCAAATTCAACATCACATAATATGAATTCACAAGTACTAAAAAACCATAGTTTTTTCAGATTAAAAACAAAAATAAAATACATTACAAAGTTGCAAGTTTGCAACTAAACAAAAGAAAATATGCTCTAATCAAACGATAAAAAAACAGATTAACTTGAAGCAACTGAAGTAGTGTTGTTTGGCAATGAGTAAGCATTTCTACCATGAACACCAAGCCCACGTCCAATTCCATTCCTAGGATACTCCCCACTTTTATGAATCTCGGGTTCTCGAGCATTTGATCTTGAAGAAGAAGAAGTCCAACAATTCGTTGAATCGGCCGAATTCGGTTCCCATGAAGATGAAATCCAACTCATTTGTTGACTTCCAGCAAAACTATTGCTTCCTGATGACTCTTGTTCTTCATTATCTGCATCACCACCCCTTCTCACGGTTACATATTTATGAAGACTCGGTTCCATTAAATCATCATTAACCACCTTTTCAGATTCCACAAGATTCTCTTTCTTGAATTGGACATTGTTAGAGTTTGTGGCGGAGTTCAGGTCTGCTACTGCTTCCAGAATCGAGCATGCTTTGCTTACACAAGCCGGGAGGGAGAATGCTGGCGGCGATGGTGTGGCGGCAATGGTGGTGGTGGGGTTTTGGATGTCTTCGAGTAACAAACTAGCATAGGATGTTGGGTTAGGGTTGAGTAGGGTTTCGGGGTTAATGTCTAGGTCTCGAGATAGTCTTGAAGATCGGGTTCTCGATACGATTTGATTGTGTTTTGGATTTTCGACTGCCATTTTTGGCTCATCATTTTTAGTAATAACAACATTGTTGGTTTTGTTATTTATTGTTTTATCACCAACTGATTTCTGCAAACAAGGCATGACCCAAATTTAAAAATCTTTGAAACTTATGCAGATTCTATATCAAGCTCAATCAGTGTATAATAATTAGTATAAATAGTTGTAGGGAAATAAAAAATACTCACTTTGGTGGTGGGTTGCTCAGATCCAGCAGCATTGGTGTCGATTTCAGATAACGGATTCCTTCTGTAAGGAGAATGTTCAGCTTTTCTCGAATTGCTTCGTTCCAATGTCTGGTTCTGATTGTCATTCAAAACCCTAAGATTCGCCCTCGCCGGAGATCTAGCACGTGCAGTCCGGGAACCGGTAGCCACCACCACATCACAGCCGTTTCGCTTCACTTGAATCCTCTTCGTTCCACCACCGCAAACCACCTCTCTGCCACCAGCATTGCTGCTCTTCTCGGTGGCAGGTACAGAAACCATCTTCCCCGGCCGATTGCTACCGTTGGAATTAGGGTTCGGTGATTCAGATCTTCGATTTGGGGATCTGCTTACTCTCCTTCCGTTGTTCCCACTTCCTCTTTCTTTACTACCGGATCTTTGTTGTTGTGGATCTCTTTCCCTGCTTCTTCTTCTAGATACCGGAGACGAAACCCTAGGCTCCCGCTGCCGGCGCCGGAGGTCCACCGCTACCACCTCATCATCATTATTCTTCGAATCCATATCCATATCAAAATCAAAGCTTCTCTTCGAACCTGAGTATATCCTGCCACGTGTTGGGGTTTCGCCACCTGCCGGTTTTATGCCGGAGGAGCTCCGGCTAAGCCTTCCACATTGTATCAAAATCGCATCCACCTCTTCTTTTGTACAGCTAGACGTCCTCACCGTTGCACCCACCACTTTTTCCAATTCACTGTTCGTCACGCCGGAACTTCCGGCAACAGGTGGAGAAATGTCGGTGATAGGGCTGGAATTGGGGGTTTTCTTCCGGTCAATCGATTTTCGGGTTTCCTGATCTGGGTGTCTATCAATTTCATGACTTTTTCGATGTTTGACGACGATAACCTCTTTCTTGGGGATTTGTTGTTCTGTAGGTGTAGCTACAGCAGAAACGGCGGCGTTTATCTTCTTCTCCGGCTGTTGGTCAGGGCTACGTTCGACTTTGACTTCCGGTTGGGTTGGTGTAGAAGAAATTGTACTCGTTTTGCTGCAACAAGCACCCATTTTTGGTCCAGATTGGTTGAGTGAGATGGGGATGAAAGAGGGATGGATGGATAACAAGGGTTCAGTGAACGAGAAATCTTGTTTTTAAAGTGGGAGAGAGGTAAGCAACAAAGATTTCAAATTTTGACGGACGTTGAACATGGAAAAATAGCCGTTGTTAAAATGAACTTTCTTAAAGGGTGGTAAGTGTAACTTTATGGGAACTTCCTCACATGCATCTTAAGTTACAAAAATTTCAAATCGAACACATAATTCTCTTCCTTCTAAAAAGATTCTATAAAGAAGGTTATTTATACACAGAATTTGTTAGAAGTTGTTATTATTGTTAAAATTGAGTTATTAGTTTGCATTCTTGCAATAGTTGATAGTACGTACGTAGATGTAAGCAATATGATAGTTACATTGTTTTCATAATGCATAGTTACATGCTTCTTTATGTACTTGCTTTTCTAGTACTAGTTTTTGACCCTGAACAAGACATAGAACCCAAGTTTAGAAGTAAGGCTGTATAGTTAATTACATAAAGTTCATGATTACCAACAATATGCCAAATCTACTTCCGCAGTGCTTAAAGATTATGATTTGAAACACAGATTATTTGCTTATTTTATTTTGAAATTATAAATAATATAAAATAAGTTTTTGACAAAAGGTGGACAGTAAATTTTGACTAATAAGTAGGTCATTTTAATGTAAATAATATAAAATAAGCATCTCCGGAAGCTTTTTGCAAAGCTTTTTACCTTTTTCATAGGTCATTTTAATGTTTTTTACCTATAGCAAAAAGCTTTTGCTTCAAAAGATTGTTCTTCCATAATTTTTTTGCAACACACGTAAAAAGTTTTATCAACATTTATATCCATTGGAGCAAAAGATTTTTTGAAAGCTTTTTGTCAATATTTAGTGGAAAATCTTTGTGGTACTTTCAATAAGTCATTACAATGACTTACGCATTGGGGGATGCTCTAACAATGGTAAGCTAAGTACTAGTATGCTTCACAACGCATGTGTTTGGAATAAGCGAGGTTAAAAAATTGTAATACGTTGCATCGAGGTATCATCAAGCCTCAAGTAAAAAACGTCAAGTCACAAGTCTTAGAGTCATGATGAGCCATGAAGTTTTTTTAATAATCTTGATCATTCCTAAAAATGTATAAATAATCATCAATATGAGATTCACTAAATGAGACTTCAGTTGTTTAAAATATTTCTAGTTCATTAAGTGTCTCTTATCTCATTCTCTTAGGGCATGAGTGAAAAATCCCTTAATATATACATATGTGTATATCAAGTTCATAAAAAGTTATATATTTTTGATTTATATGATATCATACGTGAAGTTCAGAAAGAAAAATAAAAGTTATATCTAAATTTATATTTATATCCTATCTGTTTCAAAAAAATTCAAATTTCATAAGGCGTCTAAAAAAAGTCACGATAAGGCTTGGCCCTTACATCACCTTATCGCGTTTTACTTTACGTCACAACTTACACTGCCGTCCTGAGCTATTTTGTTAACGTTGAAGTCACATCTCGCACCTTGACGCCGCTATGGTGTGATTTTTAGAACCTTGTGAATAAGTATGAGAATAGCTATCTTAATACTTGGCAAATTTGAACTTACACAGTCAAAATTTGGAATATCCTTATAAGTTATAATGATGGGGACTAAATGTGTAGGTTATAGTTCTTAAGGGGGTATAAGTGAAACTACACTAGTTTTAAAAGATTAAAAAAACTGGGAAATGCAACGGTCATCTAATTGTATACTAAAACACGAAAGGAATCAGAATATTATTTGGGTGGTGGATCTGGTTTGTGCTTGGTATTCGGTCTGTTTTATGCCACAACCAGATTCTTTCTTTTAATCAATTGTATATTGAACATAATTCTAAATTATAGTTTTATTAACAACAACTTAAGAATGGTCTTTAAATAAAGGTTTTGATAATGATAGTCATAAGGGTTGTCTCTAAATGCATTAAAAGTGGTACGAAAGAGGAATTCCTAAAATTCAGGAGTTGTTTATAGATGAATGTACAACCCTTTTATGCATGTCTTATGACATCCCTAAGAACTGTCATTATCAAAACCCTTTAAATAATTATTATAAACATAAAAAATTTATATTTTCATTTATAGAAGGATGATTCCTAAAATGTAAGGATTGGTTATTAATTGATACACAAACTTATAATACATATATTAATATCTTATAATAACAACCCATATGCTTGTATTTATCATTTCCATTTGAATTAAACTATGTAGGCTTTGAGAGATGAAGAGTGTTCAAATATCGGGTAACTTTTAAATAAAGTTAAAGTTACAAAAAGGTATTTAATTCAAATACCTTCAAAAGCTGAAGCTAAAGTAATAATCCTTTTTACATCATTATATGAAGTGCCACATGTATTCTCTAAGGATAAAATCATCCACATAACACTAAAAGGTGTAAAAACTAAAAACCATGGTAATATTTAAAATTTTGTGTCTGACAATTTTCCTTTTTCTTTTTTGATTTTGTTGGGTTAGACCCGTGCGTTGGTATGTCTTGCCTTTTAAGTAGTGATGCAATTGTTAAATGTTAACTTTGTAGTGGCCTTTTCAAGTATGTTGCACAAATAATAAGTGTGGTAATGGCTAATTAGGATCGAGCTTAATAGTGTTTAACACGGTCATCTTAAACCGTGAGACCATCACACCCAGTCACACACCACATCATTTGAAGGAGGGCCCACCAAATACCCTCCTCCACATGTGTGTGTGGGGGGGTGTTCCGTTCCCGCCACACCATGGTGCTGCTCCACATCACCTCCATATCACCACCACACCACGGCATACATGCCCATACCGATCAGTCAATTAGGTTTCTAACCGGCCACCACCTTTTCCATGCGGTAAATTATAAACTAAAATGCTATGGTGGACCTGGTTTGGGAAAATCCTATTAGTTGTATCACATGTGGAGCAACGATTAAATGTCGACTTCTATTTATGAACTCAAGTTCATGTCTTGCGCATCCAAACTACCGAGTCAAATAATGCATGTAATCGAGGGGTGTCACAATTGCTACGTACAAATAACACTACACATGTGATGCTATCATTTCCTTACACTATTTGATATGGGCACACGGCGTGGTGTAGTGGGTGAGGTAGAGTTGATGTGGAGGGGCACCACCGGTCACAGCTTGCAACGCCGTGGTCGATTTCAAACAGAGATAGATTGGTTGATTTGGTGAGACTCCCTTCACACTATAAGGTAGTGGTATTCAATGTGGTTGCAACAGTTTGGTGGTTTTACCACATGGGCACCACACCACGAGGATCATACCACATAGTCTTAGTAAGCATGTGGGATAGACTTTAATAGCATTCCTCAAATTGATCGATAGTTGTACAAAATTTAGCTCAAGTTTAATTTATTATTTATATAACCCAAGGCTTGTAACCTAGCGGTAAATGTGTGGTGTAAGGTATTGTCCATGACATATAGGTCATGAGTTCAAAATATCGTCGTGAACAAATGGAGTAGATTAGGTGCTGTTCAAAAAAAAGTTTAATTTATAATAATTATGGGAAATGTTAATGACAGTAGTCTTTATTGTTGTCGATAGGTAATTGATATCTAGACTACTAATACTTATTTTTTTTTACCATAGTGTATAAATTTTATAGTAAACTGTACAAGTGTACAAAAACATAGGTAGTGGTATACGAATAAAATTTGTGGTGTACATATCATCTCCTTTATCGATAAGGTGTTAGACATACATAAATTGTTTTACATTAACTAATTACATTATCTGTATATAAAAAATTTCCCTTGTATTAATGATAATACAAGTTAATAATGGATGTGACAATTTTTTAAAAACATGCACATGAGTTGTTAGCAAATTCCGTTAATTATAAATGTGTAGTTAGGGTGGGGGGTATTAAAGGGCATTTGACTTAACAGTATAATGTTTTCTCCACATTTTTAAAGTCAGAGATTCAAGTTCCGTCGTGGACATAAGTGATAATTATGGGTAAATTAGGATTTTCCGTTAAAAAAGGGTGATGAGGTGTTTTTGGGGTTTAGTGAGCACTAATGGGATATCAATTCTTTAATTTTCTTAGGGGTGTTTGGGATTACTTATTAAAAATAGATTATGTGTTTTTAAAATGGATAATCAGATAATCTGCGGTCACAAAACGTGATTATGAAAAATAGTGTTTGTATTGATTACGCTGTTTGAAATCGCAATAATCATATAATAAGTTTTTTTAGTGTTTGACAAACTTGATTATTCGTTTAGTTAATAGGTAAAATGTAAATAAACAATTTTGAAAATGCAATAAGCACCTCCCAACTTACTTTTTCAAAACTCCGTTTTGAAAGCCTCAAAACGTAAATAATTGATTATTTCAGAATTTTTGTCAAACACTCATTTTGCGTTTTCAAAACGCAATAAACAGATAATTACCCCAAGACACAATCCCAAACACCCTCTTAATAAATAACTTATAACAATAAGTTATACTTCCTCCGATTCAAAATAAGTGCTACACTTTTACTTTCACGTTTTTTGATGCAAAACATTGTGATATATATTATGACTAGTCTCATAACCCGCCCGATGGGCGGGCTAGCTTCGAAAAACAAAACACAAAAGTACATTTGAAACGTCTGAAATCATGAAATATTTATTATTGAAATGATGAATACAACGTTTTGTTAAAGACGAAATAAAACTTCTTTGTATACGACGTTTGTCGTTGAGTTAGTATATTTCCCATATTGGTCACAACAAATAACTTTCAAACCATTCCTGCTCTTCACTCTTGAGACAACTACATATAGTTGACCGTGCGAGAATACCGGTTTTTGGAGGAACAAACCAACCTGTGACAATGTTTGTCTTTGGCTTTTATTAATCGTCATGGCGAAACATACTTGGACAGGAAACTGTCTTCGGTTCAATTTGAAAGGCATCTTTTTGTCAGAAGGACTAATGACCATACGCGGGATAGCGCAAACTGTGCCAACATTGCCACCCGATATGATCTTACCTTCAATTACACTAATTCCCATTCGTAATATTTGAAGTCTAGTTCCGTTGCATAACCCTGCTTTTTGAATTCTCATACCTAAGAAATTCAAAGAAAAAATTAGAATAAATAACAAAAGTCAAAAATATGTATAAAAAAAAGAATTTAATGAACTTAAAAAAACTTACAAAAGGAAACCAACGTTTTCACGAACTGTTAAAGAATCAAAAAGTGCTGCACTCTGGAATACCTAATTGTAATTAAAAAAAATAATCATGTTATTAGCAATAAAAACACTGATATAAAAATATAAATAAATAATTTACCAGCCCGATTCGAATGCCAGACTCATCATCATCACTTATTAATCCATGTCTTCTTCTACCTCGAATATAAACTTCACCCTGCCCAAACACAAAACAAAATTCTTCAAAAAAGTAAGCTTTAAATGATGCAGCAATTCAAACCCTATTTAGCGGGTCGACCCAACCTGATTCGGCCCGTTTCAACCCTGTCCCATTTTGACCCATTAACCAAACCAGCAAAAACTATCGGGTCATTATTTCAAAAGCGTGAATATTCAAACACCTTATCTGGAGTAAGGAGCCCTGCAATAATCTTTAAGATGGTTGATTTTCCTGTACCAGAAGGCCCGATAATTCCAACTGCTTCCCCATATTTGATCTGTATAATTCCCACTTATAGTTCTTTACAACTTATATCAATAAAATAAAATAAAATAAAATAAACAATCCATATATTGTCTTAAAAACTGTCCTTTTCCTTATTTTAGGCAAAAATTAATAATCATTTACCTTAAAATTTACACCTCTTAAGATGTGTTTCTCCCCAAATGACTTGTAAACATCTTTACACTCAATAAGCACATCAGTCTCTTCTGAATCTTCTGTGAACAAATCTAAAGAAGAATCCTACAACAAAAAGACAATAATTTGTAATTAATAATTAACCACAAAATTATGGAGGAAATGATTTTCTGGTAAACTCAAAATTTGGAGCTCAATTATCACAAGAAGTTTAACGAATCTTACAACTATAAACATAACATAAACTGAAATTAGAAAAATCATACGTTGAATTTGGAGGGCCGAAATTCATCAGCAGGCCTTAATTAGAAAAATCATACATGTGTGCCAGCACATCTTGATGTTGTTGAATAGTTTTTGCAACAGTTGTGGTTAATAACGTCTTGAGACTTTGACATATAGGTCAGCAAAAGTGTGATGATCATCAACATCACTGTGACAAACACCAAAAACAAAAAAGATGCCAAAATTATGTAAACAACAAAACAACATGAACAAATAAGTTTTTAAATACCTGTGCCAACGAAATAATGCATATCCAATAATAATCTCATTGGTCTTTTGGTCAAGTGGACCAGAAACCTGAATAAGTGCTAAGGAAACTCTGCATTACCATTATACATAGTATTTTGGAATCGTAACATAGGTCAAAATTAAATAAATAATGCAGTGGATTCAGAAGAGGTATACAGTAGCAGTTAGATCTACATGAGGATCATCAATAGGCTTAAGTAAAAGTTTGGTACTAAAATGCTTTGCATCTTAAAAATAATCTTTGAAAAGGCATCTCAAAGCCAGTTTCCCAAACAGAAGATTGTACGGTGAGTCTAACATCCTGCATCACATTCAAATGAGTTAGATAAAATCAAAATCAAAATAAAAAACTATAGAATTCAGCTTTTCTCTGTTCATAAACCAGATGCTTGCTCGTTAGTTACAAAATCAAAATTGATTATATTTATGATAATCTGATATTTGAGAGAGTGAAATTACCCTTCCGAAGAAAGCAAAATCCCTTGAAGCACAGACTTTAATGCTCTTGCAGCTGTTGCACCAAGATACATAATAAAATTAAATAAATGGAAACTTGGTTCACTTTGCACCAAAAAAACAATATATGCAAGTTTAGCATGCATGACAATAATCAGATTCTAGTGTTTGAGCAACCTAGGTCTGCATATGAATATTCAATTCTTCAAGGGTCAAAAAACATACTTTTAATTCGATAATAGCTACAACAAAACATTATCAAATGCTAAAGGAAAATTAGTAATACACCCTCATTTGTAAAATCAATCAACACAAATCATAAGTAATTGATTATTTGAGCTTCATACCACGAAATAAGCTTAACTAATTTCACATAATGAGCAGCGAGCGGAGGACTGAATCAGAGCGCAAGGGTGCGAATTTCATCGGCGGTTGGAGCCGCCGCCTGGATTCTTCACGGTGAGATCCGTGAATTGTGGATTGAAGGCAAGGTACCTGGTGCGAGCAGCGAGCGGAGGAATGAATCAGAGCGCATAGCTCGAATATCATCGGCGGTTGGAGCCACCGCCTGGATTCTTCACGGTGAGATCCGTGGTCGATGGTTTTCCGGTGGAGCCGCCGCCTTGATTCATTCACTGGTAAAAGGCAACATACGCCTAGTTGTAACGACCCGAAATTGTAAATAAATAAATTGTACAAAAATATGATAAATAAGGATAAATCGTTTAAAGAACGTAGGAATTGGTTTCGTGTCGTTTGGAGACCGTACGAGAAAGTTATGGGCGAAACCGGGTCGAGGCAAAGTTGGAAAAATGCAGCCCTGGCTGCATTGGAAGTTCGCGACGCGAACTTTGGTCGCGATCGGGAAGTCGGGCCAGGTAGTTTGGCTATGAGGCGCGAAGTAGTTCGCGTTTGGATGGCGATCGCTAAGTCTGCGAACGAAATGCAAAGTTAGCGCCGCGAACTTAGTTCGCGCCGCGAAGTCTGGTCGAGCAGCATTAAAGTCGGGTTTGAGCTCATTTATTGCATTTGTAAACCCTAGTTTTTCTCTCTTCAAGTGTGTGAACGATTTTGAGTGTAAAGCATCATTTGGAGCAGATTTCTTGGTCAAATCTTGTGATTCTTCACTCCTAGTTGAAGATTAAAGGTATATCTTCACTCTATCATCATTGTAGCTCAACATCTATGGATCTTGAAGCTAGGGTTTGAAACCCTAGTTCTTGGGTTGGTGATTTATGGTGAAATATATGTAGTATACACTTAATAGATGGTATATTAACAAAGGAAACAAGTGTATGATTATGATTTGTAGGAATCTTAAGGGTTGGTTAAACCTAGGGTTTGGTAAATCATCATATTTGGGGGAAATGGATTGATGGGTGTTATCTAGAGGTAGATGAACACATTGGTAGTAGTTTGTGATGATAATCTTGTTGTGATAATTGTTTTAGACATTCGGTGAAGTATTGAAGTGGACGAATTGTGAGCAAGGAACCGGCGGAAAGAATACGGTTAAAGCATCTTTGTTACTAAGGTGAGTACGTGTGGAATTTACTGAGTACATAGCCCTCTTAAATATTTTCATTATTTGCGTTACGGTCTATTTGCTTATATGTGTAGGCTTGTAGTATTTTGAGTTAGTGATAGATATTACCGATAATATTGGACTAACTTGATTGATGATGAACGTGATAGCCGAGAGCTAGATTGGCATAACCATAGGGTTATGATCAGATTGAGATAATGTGATGATACGGGCGACTCCCGATCATGAGGTGTGGATTGAGGGGCAGTTGGGTGGATTCCCATCGACTCATCCACGTTAGTTATGCGATGTCACGGGCGACTCCCGGTCATGAGGTGTGGAGTGAGGGGCAGTTGGGTGGATTCCCATCGACTCTTCCACGTTAGAAGTCTTACTCATTGGACGTATTCCGGTGGGCAAGGCAGGTATCGGTAGCGTGGGTGATCCTATTGCCGATATCTTGTTTCTAGTTAGCTCGGGGGCGACCCGATAACTAGATATGTATGTGATTCTAGCTAGTTCGGGGGCAACCCGATAGTTAGATGTGATTGCTAGGTAAGCAAGATTGATAGGGTCACACTAAGGTGACTAGACTGGATAGTTGGATATATATATATATATATATGTTTATTGATTGGTTATATGAAATGTGACATTTCACTTTTATTATCGGGTCTAAACCCATGTAGCTCACGAGACATTTTTGTCTCACGTACTCCTTGTTTTGTTTTGCTATGTACTCAGGTTCGGGATCGAAGGCTTAGGTACGCATGGATAGAGATGCGGGACCTAGATTAGAAGAACACTAGATTGGATTTAGTCTTAGCTTGGTTATGATCTATTTTGTAACACCTACTTTTATACTCTGATTTCATACCAAGGTTTTTGTAAATCCAAATTGAGGATGTTCTTCTATTTACAAAAATGTTTTATTTTGGCCAATATTTGGTACAAAAATTCAAGGTGTTACAACTTGGTATCAGAGCTATAGTTTAAGTGAATTAGGTTGGATGACCATCCTAGTCTTAGACTGTAGCATTAGGAATATAAGATTCCTTAAGAGCATAGGTTGACCTTGAGACTTTATATTAAGTTTAGGGTTGAACCTAGGGGACCGATGAAATTGATATGATTATGGAAATTGAGTCTTATGCGACTAATGGGTTGTACACAAGGTACTAAATGTTTAATGTCTTTCGTATAGTCTTGATTGAAAGAAATGGTGACCACACGTAGAAGTGGTAAGGCCCCGGAGGGCCGGGAGGAGGAAATACCTCCTGTCGAGAGGGTGGTTGAGCAAGAAAGTCAACCGTCGATGCATCGGGTTGATGAGTCGGAGGTCGGAGCTAATAGAACTCCGGTAACCATGGCGGATCTCCAAACTATTATTGATCAAATCAAGGGAACGGTGGCCGAAGAAGTGCACCGTATTATTGGAGACCGTGAGAGGTCGGGAGGAGACCGTGAATCCGAGGCTAAGTCGGATGAGAGAACCGGGGGTAGTGGCACCGGGGAGGGGAAATCCTCTACGGGTGGCCAAAGTGATGCTAGGGCTAGGCCCATTGTGAAAGAAGGTTGTTCATTTAAATCCTTCATGGCTTGTAAGCCAAATGTGTATACGGGTAGTTCGGACCCGAAAGTAACCATGAGGTGGATCCGAGAGACCGAGAGGGTTATCGGAAGTAGTAAGTGTAAGGATGTTGATATGGTGACGTATGCGTCACAATTGTTAAAAGAAGACGCGATGGTTTGGTGGGATATTGTGTATGAGACCCTCGGGATGGAGCTGATCGAGAAGATGTCGTGGGATGAATTCACCACGAGGTTGAAAAAGAAGTTTTGTCCCGAGAGGGATTTGGAAAAGATGCACGAAAAGTTTGTGACCCTTAAGAAGGGTGATATGTCAATCGAAGAATATTCGAGAGAGTTCACGGGATTGCTCCCGTTTGTTGCTAAAACCTACTCGGACGAGAGGTTGAGGGTGGTTCGGTACGCTAGTGGGTTACCGTGGGACTACCAGTTGGAGGTGAAGAGGGCGGTTTCACTAGATGAGGCCATTAGTGCCGCCCGGGGTGTAGAAGAGGTGAATGTGGCACGGGTTGCCGAGAGGGCCCATGTGGGCGAGAAGAGAAAAGCCGAGAGTGGCTCGGGTACTTATAAGAAGGGGAAGTTCACATCAAGCTTCTCGAAACAAGGAAGTGTAGGTTCTCGCAAGAAATGAGGGAAGAATCATACCGGCGCGTGCCGAGGAGAGTCGAAATCTTGTTTTAGTTGTGGAAGGGCGGGGCACATAGCCCGAGATTGTAGGGCCAAGTCGTTGGCCGATGTGGAGTGTTTCTCGTGTCACGAGAAGGGGCACTATATCAATGTGTGCCCAAAGAAGGGAATCGAGTCGATGGTGTCCACGGCTCAAAAGAAAGTGGAACCGGCGAAGGTGAAGGGGCGATCCTTCCAACTCACTCGGGAGGAGGCGAAGGAGGCACACGATGTGGTGTCGGGTACTTTATTCATTAACTCCTTGCCAACTCATATTTTGTTTGATTCGAGATCCAATTATTCGTTTGTGTCTTATGAGTTCGGTTGTAAATTGAATGTGCCGTCCGAGATGTTAGATGAGGTTTATGAAATAGAAGTAGCTGACGGGAAAACGTCTATGGTTGAATGTATTTATAGAAATTGTGAAATAGAGATAGACGGTAGAAAGTTTACGGTGGATTTGTTGCCCATGGGAATTAGGGCGTTTGATGTGGTTATCGGTATGGATTGGTTGGGTATGCACCAAGCCAAGATTTTGTGTGGAAAGAAAATAGTGTCGATTAGGACACCTGAGAATCAGAAATTGTATGTGTATGGGGAGAAATGACATCACATGCCTAATGTGATTACCGCCATTAAGGCGAGGAAAAGTATATCGAAAGGTTGTGCATCGTTTATTGCTTATGTGTTAGATGGCCGAAAAGAAAAGAAGTCAATGAATAGTGTCAAAATTATTCGGGATTTCCCCGAGGTATTTCCCGATGACTTGCCCGGTTTGCCACCGGAGAGACAAGTCGAATTTAAAATTGATTTAACTCCGGGAGCGACGCCGATTGCTCGTGCTCCCTACCGTTTAGCTCCCACCGAGATGCGGGAATTGATGACCCAATTGCAAGATTTGCTAGATAAAGGTTTTATTCGTCCGAGTTCGTCACCGTGGGGTGCACCGGTGTTGTTTGTTAAGAAGAAAGACGGTTCGATGAGAATGTGTATCGACTACCGAGAGTTGAATAAGGTAACTATTAAGAACCGTTACCCGTTGCCGAGAATTGATGACTTATTCGACCAATTGCAAGGTGCTAGTTATTTCTTGAAAATTGATTTGAGGTCGGGTTATCACCAAGTTCGGGTGAAAGAAGGCGATACCGAGAAGACGGCTTTTCGTACACGTTATGGTCATTATGAATTTCTAGTAATGCCGTTTGGTCTTACAAACGCGCCGGCTATTTTTATGGATTTAATGAATCGGGTTTGTAAACCGTTCCTTGATAAGTTTTTGATCGTATTTATTGATGACATTTTAATTTATTCGAAAACCGAAGAAGAGCACGAAGGTCATTTGAGACTTGTTCTAGACGTGTTGAAACGGGAGAAATTATATGCAAAATTCTCGAAGTGTGAATTTTGGTTGCGGGAATTACAATTCTTAGGTCACGTGGTGACGTGTGATGGTATTAAGGTTGATCCGTCCAAGATTGAAGCGGTGTCAAATTGGGAGCCTCCGAGGACTCCTACCGAGGTTAGAAGTTTTCTTGGATTAGCCGGTTATTACCGAAGATTTATACAAGATTTCTCGAGAATCGCGATTCCACTCACGAAGTTAACGAGAAAAAGTGAGAAGTTTGTGTGGGAGAAGAAGCAAGAAGAGGCGTTTAAATTGTTGAAGGAAAAGTTATGTAACGCGCCGATCCTTACGTTACCGGATGGTATGGAAGACTTTGTGGTTTATAGTGATGCTTCGAATCAAGGGCTCGGTTGTGTGTTGATGCAACGAGGTAAAGTGATCGCGTATGCCTCGCGACAATTGAAGAATGCGGAATTAAGGTACACGACACACGACTTGGAGTTGGCGGTGATTATATTTGCCTTGAAGTTGTGGAGACATTATTTGTATGGTACTCGGTGTACGTTGTACACGGATCATAAAAGTTTACAATATGTGTTTACTCAAAAAGACCTTAATATGCGACAAAGAAGGTGGATCGAGTTGATTGCCGATTATGATTGTGAGATTGTGTATTGTAACACCGCAAAATTTAGGAAACGTTTTTTTTTTTTAAATGCCCGAAGGCGATTAGGTTATCCTCTAGGTTAGTTTAGTTTAGTTTACAAACAAGGTCCCACAATAAGCTTCCAAATAAACATTTCTTAAACAATACATTAACGGTGTCACTTAAACGACATGGCTCATTTTTCAAAACATAACAAACTGAGCTTGGTCAATCATCCCGTCCAAAGCACCGACCACCTGAAAAGATTCAACGAGGGAGGGATTAGCACAAAGCTAAGTGAATGAATAAAATCTACAAATTCTGTAAAGCCCAACAAGCTAGCATAGACATCTCTACTATCTAAAAGCCACATAATCACGTATCACTGTTTGTCCAAGAAGATCGGGGTCCTGCCGGAGCCTTAAACCATGGTCGGCCAAAACCACGGTAACCGATAGCGTTTCGTATCCAACACCCGGGCAAATCCCTCCACTTAACCATGCAACAAGTACAGTAAGGTCGGATACCCTTTTAGTCGATACCCGATGCCCAGCGCACTGACTTCTCGGAACCCGGTTGCCCACTTACCGAGTAGTTGCTACCAATCAAGCAAAGTCACTTCACATTGTGCACATAACCTATTTGACTCAACTCTAGCAAATAGGTACTAAACTAGCAAGCAAGATACGAAATTCACATCGAAAAATCATTGCAACTGAGTTCCCATCGCGAACTCGGGTTCGCGTCGCTAACTCAGTTCGCATTCGGGAACTCAGGCGCGAAGTGTTCACGATTAACCCCCAAAATCTCTGTCTCGAGTTCGCGTTTCGCGAACCCTAGTTCGCGTCACGAACTCCATGAAGCTGGTACATTTCCTGCATTTTCAACAAGCATGCATATACCAAACTAATTGTAACTAAACACAAGTTGGAGGTTAAATCCACTCACCGTTACTTCCACTTGTCGAACTCAGAGGTCTAATGTTTCCGAGTCACGATCCCGATTCCTGTACACCAAAGGAATACCGAATTAGTATATAATTCCACCAAATTATAAACAATGTTAAATATACATTTAACACTAACACTTGCACTAACTAGATAGCCAAACACATAAACCATCATATGAACATGTCATGACCATCTACACTTACACAACAAGTCAAATAATCCTTTTGCAAGTCTTTCATTCAAACGGGTCAAACCGGATTATTAAACGATAATACATCCTACCACTATAATCACATCATCAACTTACAATTTACCAATTGTTATCAATAACATTTCTAATCACACAAACCCGACCAAATACTTATACTTTCGCAATTCAAGTGTCTTAGTCATTTTACTACTAATTGCCCCAAACGGGTCAAACCACATATTTAACTTTAACACTTCCAAACACAACCTTAATTGCTATAATTATACCATTTAACAATTCCTAATTAACTAGTCATTTCAACAAGACCAAATTCTATTCTTTATACAAAATCACATACATACCACTTACTAGTTCGTAATTTAACATAAATTATCCAAACACCATAAAACTAGCATTTTTATCAAATCTCACCAAACTTGACACAAATCATTAAATAACATTTTTAGCATGTTAATTTAACCTTTCTAGTAAATAAAAGTCATACAACACCTAAATGACATTTTACACCAATATAACAACTAGTCATTTTATCAATTAACACAATAGTTGGTTATAATCACAACTAACATATTCAAGATGTCATTTAACATAACTAGACATAAATTCCATAAATCACAATCTTACTAGCAAGTCATAACTAGTTACCCAATTCTACAAGATTAACACTTTTCTAAACTAAGTGTTTTAGTTTATAATAATTTCAAGTTTTGCAAATAACTTTCTTATTTATCTTTTTTTTTTCCAATGAATCTATTTAAAAGATCATTAATTTCTTGTACAATAGGGTCATGCTTAACCTAGTTGTACCATATGCTAGAATACTTGTACCATAGCTTATTCTTCAAACACAAAGTCAAAACCAAGCAATTTACAAACACACACACACATGCGCACACACACAACACACACTCACACACACACAACACACCACGGACACACACACACACAACACCCACATTTGAACATTTTGCTAGATACTTGTACCTTGAGCTAAAATACTTATACAACCACATTATATACTATTTATAGCAACATTTAGCAAGATTTAACAACCATACAAAAACCATAGTCCATCATATTGTCAAGAAATTCAAGAGTAATAACAAGGAACAAGAACTTACTTTAAGTCTTGAACTATAACAAGATTCAAGCTAAAAGATGGAAGGTTTAAGCATGATTCTCCAAAAGCAAGCAAATGGGTTTATGGAGAGTTTTGAATTAAATGGGATGAAGACCAAGCACAAAATGAAAGGGATAAGGTCTGCTCCCTCTTATCCCAATCCGTCCAAAAAGGGGTGGGGTGGGCCCCCCCCTCAAACTTTTCATTTCCAATTTCTTTTAAACAATACAATATAAAAGTCCCTTTCGTAGTTAATTTATTTAAAATACCAAACGGACTCCAATTTTAAAAACGAAAGTATATTCGGAGACGATATTAAAAGGAGAATCCAAAGATATAAAAATCACATTTTCATTCAAACATTTCAGAAAACGGATATTTTAATCCCTTGATTAAAATATCACAAAAGGACAAAAGGTCAAACAATTCATTTAACACTTAATCAATTTATTCCACATATGGTCAAATAGATATTTTCAAATATCAAAATATACCTAAAACAACTAGGCCAGTTTTTAGGATGTTACATGTATCATGCGGGAAAAGCCAATGTAGTGGCCGACGCTTTGAGCCGAAAGGTCTATGAAAAACCGAACCGAGGAATTTTATCACGTATAGAAGTCGTCTCGAGCATCATCGAAAGAATCAAGAATCCCCAACGAGAAGTTATGGAAAAAGACGAGTTAAGACAAGAACGGTTAAGTAAGAACCAACATTTTCTCGAGAATGCACAAGGGTTGAAGACCGTGGGTGGTCGTATATGGGTTCCTAAGTTCGGTGGCATCCGGAAGGAGTTGTTGTATGATGTGCACAAGTCGAAATATTCGATTCACCCGGGAAGTACAAAGACGTACCAAGATATAAAACGGGTTTATTGGTGGCCCGGAATGAAGGCGAGAGTGGCCAAGTATATCTCTAAGTGTGCCACGTGCGCACAAGTAAAAGCCGAGCATCAAGTACCGTATGGGGTAGCTCAATCATTGGTTGTGCCGGCCGGGAAGTGAGAAGATATAACTATGGATTTCATAGTAGGTTTACCGAAGACGAGTAGAGGTCACGATGCCATTTGGGTCATAGTTGACCGGTTGACCAAGAGTGCGTTATTTTTAGCAATTCGGGAAACGTTGCCACTTGAGAAATTGGCTAAGTTGTATGTTGATGAGGTGGTTCGACTCCACGGGGTTCCGTTATCGATTGTATCCGATAGAGACGCGAGGTTTACCTCGAGATTTTGGAGATCCTTACAAGAAGAATTGGGTACAAAGTTGCGGTTGACCACGGCTTATCATCCGCAAACCGACGGTCAAAGTGAAAGAACAATTCAAATGGTTGAAGATATGTTGAGATCGTGTGTATTAGACTTCGGTGGTAAATGGGATGAACATTTACCGTTAGTCGATTTCTCGTATAATAATAGTTATCACTCGACTATCAAGATGCCGCCTTATGAGGCGTTGTATGGAAGAAAATGTAGAACTCCATCTTGTTGGTTGGAAGCGGGAGAGACTAAGCTCACGGGTCCCGAGATCGTGAGAGTGACAAATGAAAAGATCGGTATTATTCAAACCAACATGAAAGTCGCCCAAGATAGACAACGAAGTTATTCGGGTTTGAAGAAAAGGCCATACGACTTGGATGTCGGTGATATGGTCATGTTGAAGGTGTCACCTTGGAAAGGTGTGATGCGGTTTGGTAAGAAAGGAAAGTTAAGTCCAAGGTATGTTGGACTATTTAAAATATTGAAACGGGTCGGGCTTCAAGCTTTTAAGTTGGAACTTCCACCCGAGCTTCAAGGTGTGCACGACACCTTTCACGTAAGTTATCTGAAAAAGTTTATCGGGGAAGTTGAAAATATTATTCCGTTACAAGAGTTGCGGTTTGACGGTCCGAACCGGTTGATTGAGGAGCCCGAGGCTATATTAGAAACGAAAACAAAGAAGCTTCGGAATAAGGAGATCGAGTTGGTGTTGGTCAAGTGGAAGCATTCACTTGGGCCGAATTTGACTTGGGAAGTCAAAGACGAGATTCGGAAGAGGTACCCGGATTTCGTGAACTATGATGAGATTCCGAGGACGGAATCTTCTTAAGGGGTAGATAGTTGTAACGACCAGAAATTGTAAATAAATAAATTGTACAAAAATATGATAAATAAGGATAAATCGTTTAAAGAACGTAGGAATTGGTTTCGTGTCGTTTGGAGACCGTACGAGAAAGTTATGGGCGAAACCGGGTCGAGGCAAAGTTGGAAAAATGCAGCCCTGGCTGCATTGGAAGTTCGCGACGCGAACTTTGGTCGCGATCGGGAAGTCGGGCCAGGTAGTTTGGCTATGAGGCACGAAGTAGTTCGCGTTTGGATGGCGATCGTTAAGTCTGCGAACGAAATGCAAAGTTAGCGACGCGAACTTAGTTCGCGCCGCGAAGTCTGGTCTAGCAGCATTAAAGTCGGGTTTGAGCTCATTTATTGCATTTGTAAACCCTAGTTTTTCTCTCTTCAAGTGTGTGAACGATTTTGAGTGTAAAGTATCATTTGGAGCAGATTTCTTGGTCAAATCTTGTGATTCTTCACTCCTAGTTGAAGATTAAAGGTATATCTTCACTCTATCATCCTTGTAGCTCAAGATCTATGGATCTTGAAGCTAGGGTTTGAAACCCTAGTTCTTGGGTTGGTGATTTATGGTGAAATATATGTAGTATACACTTAATAGATGGTATATTAACAAAGGAAACAAGTGTATGATTATGATTTGTAGGAATCTTAAGGGTTGGTTAAACATAGGGTTTGGTAAATCATCATATTTGGGGGAAATGGATTGATGGGTGTTATCTAGAGGTAGATGAACACATTGGTAGTAGTTTGTGATGATAATCTTGTTGTGATAATTGTTTTAGACATTCGGTGAAGTATTGAAGTGGACGAATTGTGAGCAAGGAACCGGCAGAAAGAATACGGTTAAAGCATCTTTGTTACTAAGGTGAGTACATGTGGAATTTACTGAGTACATAGCCCTCTTAAATATTTTCATTATTTGCGTTACGGTCTATTTGCTTATATGTGTAGGCTTGTAGTATTTTGAGTTAGTGATAGATATTACCGATAATATTGGACTAACTTGATTGATGATGAACGTGATAGCCGAGAGCTAGATTGGCATAACCATAGGGTTATGATGAGATTGAGATAATGTGATGATACGGGCGACTCCCGATCATGAGGTGTGGATTGAGGGGCAGTTGGGTGGATTCCCATCGACTCATCCACGTTAGTTATGCGATGTCACGGGCGACTCCCGGTCATGAGGTGTGGAGTGAGGGGCAGTTGGGTGGATTCCCATCGACTCTTCCACGTTAGTAGTCTTACTCATTGGACGTATTCCGGTGGGTAAGGCAGGTATCGGTAGCGTGGGTGATCCTATTGCCGATATCTTGTTTCTAGTTAGCTCGGGGGCGACCCGATAACTAGATATGTATGTGATTCTAGCTAGTTCGGGGGCAACCCGATAGTTAGACGTGATTGCTAGGTAAGCAAGATTGATAGGGTCACACTAAGGTGACTATACTGGATAGTTGGATATATATATATATATATATATATATATATATATATATATATATATATATATATATATATATATATATATATATATATATATATATATATATATATATATATATATATATATATATATATTGATTGGTTATATGAAATGTGACATTTCACTTTTATTATCGGGTCTAAACCCATGTAGCTCACGAGATATTTTTGTCTCACGTACTCCTTGTTTTGTTTTGCTATGTACTCAGGTTCGGGATCGAAGGCTTAGGTACGCATGGATAGAGATGCGGGACCTAGATTAGAAGAACACTAGATTGGATTTAGTCTTAGCTTGGTTATGATCTATTTTGTAACACCTACTTTTATACTCTGATTTCATACCAAGGTTTTTGTAAATCCAAATTGAGGATGTTCTTCTATTTACAAAAATGTTTTATTTTGGCCAATATTTGGTACAAAAATTCAAGGTGTTACATTGTAGTCGGAAACTGATTATGAAAGAAACTAATTATGAACACCGGCAGTATGGTTGGAAGTGGGGCAAGCGTATGGAGGCTGAGGATGAGACAGCCAGGGGAGAAAATGTGTGAGCGTTTGGAAAAACAAAACCCTAAAATGAAAGATGCGGTAGATTACGTTAGTGAATGGTAAAATTACCTTGTTACCCTTTGAGTCAGCGTTTGACTCATCATTAAGGAGTGATGTGATTGGCTGGGTAAGACATGTCATCAAAAGAAATTCATGTCCTTGCTCCATATATAGGTGGGAGATAGATTAAAGAGGATAATTAGTGAAGAAGGGCCACACATATAATCTCTGGCTTTGTTGAAGAAAGGGAAAGTACATTAGGTGACAATCTTAATAATGTTTAATAAAGTTAAGTAAGGATAAAATGGTAATTCTATATATAAAAATGTACCAAATAAGGAAAGTGTAACACTTATTTTGAATCACCCATATAAGAAAAGTGTAGAACTTATTTTGAATCGGAGGAAGTATATTATATCTCTTATGCTTTTGGGTTAAAAGATTGTAATGAAACCCATGGTTTGTATCCTAGTGGTATCCAAGGAGGATTTAAGGTGTTGACCATGACCTATTGGGTTCAAGTCCCGTTGTAGATAAAAAGGTGGAAGGTTCGAGGGAAGGCATACTGCCCTTGTGGATGTCACTGTCTAGGCTCGAACCACTAACTTACTAACTGGCCGTTCAAAAAAAAAAAAAGATTGTAATGGAAATTAAAATTGTTTAAAGTGGATAATTAATTGAAGATAATTTTTTAATTCTTTTTAAAATAAATACTTAGAGTTGTATTCTAGGGAGTCCAAAGGATTTGTCTAGTTATAAGGGACAAATCCTAGCCATTGGATCAAGATGATCAAGATAAAATCCCCCACCTACAGCCACCGCCGGCCGCCGCCTCCGGCCAACTAGACAAATCCTAGCCATTGGATCAAGATGATCAAGATCAAATCCCCCACCTACAGCCACCGCCGGCCGCCGCCTCCGGCCAACTCTGGCCGCCGGCCGGCGCCGGCGGCCGGAGATGGGGGTGGTGGCTGACAGTGAAGGTGCTGGTGCTAATGGGGGTGGTGGTGGTATTGATGTATCGAAGCACATGTGCTTCACTAAAACACAGCATATTACTTCGAAGCACATGTGCTTCAGGTCACGAAACACATGTGCTTCAAGTCACTAAAAACATGAGTTTCTAAACACACAAGGGAGCATACGAAGCACATGTGCTTGACGTTATGAAACACATGTGCTTCACAACACGGAAAAAAAATCAAAACAAGTGACGAACATATCATTATGAAGCACATGTGCTTCATAAAGCCAAGCACATGTGCTTCATAAAGCCAAGCACATGGCTAATTTTCCCCCACGCTATTTCTCGCTTTCCTGATTCCGATGACGTCTCCTGAATCCGGCAAGGTAGAATTTTGATCTTATCCATTCCTATTGATTTTATCATGCTTTAATTTTACTTTGATTTTGTTATTTCAGTAGTTCCCGATTGTCTCGTCTCATTCTGAACTCACATTTCTCCGTTTAATTGCAGAAAATAACATCATCTTCTACACCAACAACCTCGTACAAAAGAGGCGATCGAGTTGAAATCACGAGCACAGACGAAGGATTCATGGGTTCATACTACACAGCAAACATAATCGCATGGCTTGTTGACGATGACTACATTGTGCAGTACAAAACTCTTGTAAAAGAAGACGGTTCCGGGCTCTTGAGAGAGGTGGTTTCCGGTCATCAAATCCAGCCGGCTCCGGCGGAGATTCCGGTGAGTCGATTTTTGATCGGTGATGTGGTTGATGCATACGACAAGGATGGATGGTGGGCTGGGAAAATTAGCGGGAAAAAGGGTTCGAAATACATTGTGTATTTTGAAGATGCAGATGAAAAGACTGCTTATCCTATAAGTTTGTTAAGGGTTCATCAAGATTGGGTTGATGGTTGTTGGGTGTCTCCCACAAAAATAGTTATGTAATTTTGCCTTTAAAAATAATCATAATAAATAAATCGACTGGAGCAAGTTATTCATTCCAGTTGTTAATATTGATTCATAGTCTTCAAAACTACAGAAAAGGATTCTAGGGTCTAGTTTTCACCCATATCCATTTTCCATATCCGTTTTGATTGGTCATCCAAGGTGTCTAACTCGTCAATATGTTACCTTTAAATGATTATATAAATTCTGCTTAGTAACAAAGTATAAAAACCTGGAATTCTTTTCCACTCAGTTAGCTACATGTATTATTAAGGTTTTAATTCAAATTTAACTATTAGTATCGCCACAAAGTGTTTGGAATATTAACATATCTCTAGTTAAATTTAATTGACAAATGAAACCGCTAAAAATGAAATTGGTACAGAGAAACTACAAGGATTCAGCAGCCAAATAAAATTAAAATTATTATTATTATAGTTGCACTTCATTATAGAAAAGAAAGTTTTTGGAACCATCATTGCAAATCACCTTCTTTAAGTTACAACTACCGTAATATACAACCGCTTTTAATGGCCAAATGGCATCTAAACTATCATGAACAATACAAAACCAAAAGGGGTCAACAAAGTTACTAATGACATGGTTTTCTTCACAATGCTTCTGATTTATGCCCTAAGAAGACTCGCACCAAACATAAAATTCACGATCAAAAGCCCCAAGATTGCCAAATTGTTTAATCCCCAGAACATGTATCATGCACAATTGACAAGAGAAATTAAAGAAATATATATACTGTATGCAAAGTAAAAGTTCAAGTTTCCTTTAAAAATAAATCTTGAGAACACAGTGAAAAGGTTGTTTTTTTTTTTTTCTTCCTTTCCTACACCTATTATCATCATTTTCAATTTTGCATCTAAACTAATGTGATAATACAACTTACAAGGCTACTATTTTCCCAATTGAAGTGGCCCTCTTGGATGAATGAGATTTAAATAGATTCCTGAACTCAGAGTCACCCAAGTCAACTCCAACCATGAGTTAAAAAAAGTCAACTCAATTTAAACCTTATAGAAGTAATTGATTTCAATAAATCAAAGTATTGGGGAATTGACATACCTAAAGGGGAGACGTCCCTTAGGGTCACCGGTGAAATAGAAAAACCGAGTAATTGTGTACGCTAATCCGAGAGCCGAGCATATAATTGGGTGTTTAAGCCCTCCCACAATCAGCAAAGCAAGGGCAGATTTTTTCTGATGCCCTCTCTGCAAACAAACAAACAAACGAAATCAGGTCCCCAACCCCTAAAATTACTCATACGGAATTAACCAAATTAAACCATTTCTTCTCGCAATTCAGCTGATACAAACCTGGATACGATTTTGTAGTCCTTGGTGTCAGCTTCAGTAGCATAGAGTGTTGGATAGAAAACCTTGTACCTTCATCAGAGCAATTGTTAGAATCCAAAATTAAGATAAACAGGGGACATTAGAGTGTTTGTGTTGGAAGTGTTACTTCTTTCGAGCTTTTCCGACTTGAATCTGCATATAGAGGTTGAGGAGACAGTAGGCAATGATGGTGAGGACGATGTACCCGAATTCTTTCGGCAAAAGTTCAACAATTCCGGCCATCGTTTTATCCGGCGAAGACCTCAAAATGACTAGTAGGATTCGACCCACGAGGCCACGACATTTATTTGGATTCTTTCAGATGAATTTCTATTGAAGATCCTACAGTTTAAGTTAATTACAAACGTATACCTTTGACTTCAAAATTACCAAAACTTCAAAAGGTCTCATTCAAAATTACAAACGAACCTGAGGCTATAAAAATAAAATACTTATACTTCTTAAACTCTTAAAAATAAAAACCTCTAACAACTTTATACACTCAAAAACTAATAAATATTTAATTTTATCTGAAAACATAATAAACTTGATTTTACTTGCTATATGAAATGTGTGTGAGAAAGAAAAGAATAACAAATATTCTTTTTTAGATTGAAGATTAAAGTTGGGTATTAAATAAGAAAATTGAGAGGTTTATCTATAACTCGTGAATTAGTTAAGACTATTTTGTTTCTTTTTCTCAAATTTGATTTTCCTCTTTAACAATAGTTAGATTGGTATTTTAAAGAGCAAATAGATAACTTACAGATTTGTTTGTATATATTCAACCTTCATATTTCAGAACCAACTATAATTATTATATTTGAGAATGTATTTAAAATCACTAATCAAAAACTTTTTTATAAAAGAAAAAGAAAAATAAAGAAACAACTCATAATCAATTGACTTCAATTTTCAAATAGAAACACATTATAAAATAAACACCACCAAAATTATACTCTCATGAAGAATGCAATTACACGTGACAAAATTAAGAAATGATGATATACTAAAAAATGAAAAAAAAGGTCCAATACTTCAATATTCGAATGGTGTTACTCAGTAAATTTTCAACTTTTATTAAGAACGGATAAAGTGCAATATACGCAAAATTGAGGGTTCCATTTGATGCGGCTATGTAAACTTTTGGTCGCGTCATGTGTTGACCGCTTATTTACCTTGCTCGCCAAGTTCACATCACACTCACCAACTCGGTAGGTAGGCACCACCACCGTTATTTTAAACACATAACAAGTCCGTTAGGGGTTACGACTTACGACCACATGATTTCATAATAAATTATCATTACCATTAAAACATAGAAAAATGCTAAATACCTTTGCTCCATTTATCTACTTAGATATGCACAATCATATGATATATGTAATTCGTTAATTTTTTATCTAGCTAATTAATTTTCCATGTGGCTGAATCAAATTTATATGCATATAAATAGCCATATTAAACAGATACATGTAACAATGTTAATAGAAAGAAAAAATTCACGTTTTTTATTGCGGTCTAAAAACTGAAGATAATGAGTATTAATGACATAGGTATATCAGTTGAATGTCAGTTGAAGTATGAGCTAACGTAATGCTGATTTGATAAAAACTTATGACGTTAGTGGTGTCATTATTGGTACAAGTCTTCAGTTTCAAAGCAACCCCGTGGCTGAAGTCACAGTGTGACACAAATGGCACAGGGTTGTCAATTTTAACCGACAAAAGAAAGAAGTAAATGAAGTGGTGGCCCCCAATTATGTATGGCATTACCTCATAAGGAACTAGAATGTAATAAGAATGAATAATGATATTCTTTATTATCTCAAATATATGTACAATGACCTGAACATATAAAAAAAATATAACACTCAAAAACATGAATAAATCTTCATATATCAATAAGCACATAAATCAATCAACTATAAAAAGAATTATAACTTAAACTTAAAACTACAATTACTATCCTTAATCCTAATAGCATTATCCATAGATAAACTATTAACATTAATCCTACACCTAACCACGGGCTTCCATTTTGGCAACTTTAATTTACCAAACTTAATCCTAACTGGAACTCGAACCCTAAGAACCAACGGGACACTTCCGGTCTGCTGTTGAGCCAGTAACGAGTTCATCAAACCGGTTGCACCACGGGTCTGACCGGTTAGACCCACGTCTAGAACCGTGGTGTTCTTATGACCCTGATAGAATTTAGGCAATGAACCCTCACAAAGCTTTGTACCCTTGTAGTCAACGGTCAACTTTGACCCATTTTCATAATATATCCCAATTTTCGTGTTGGGATTTCTTGCGGTTATGTTTATATTAAACTGTGCGTATAAATTAGTGTCGTTATCGAGACTGAACCGGGTAATTGTCATACCGTCAACTGAGTATTTGGGTATTTTCGGGTCAAACCCGAAGTATACAATCGCTGCTAAGATTCCGGTACTGATTATTAGTAGAATTAGGAGAAACAGAATCCAACATAGGAATTGACAACAGCAGCTTCTTTTTTTGGGTGGTTTAGAGTATTGAACCGGGATGGTTCGGCGGTAGGCTGGGAAGGGTTCGACCGGGTTGACCGTATCGGACTTTGATGAGCCTGTGGGCACCAACGGTGCGGTGGGTTTCTGTTGTGACTCGAGGTCGGTTACGGGTTGAACCGGAGCCGGGTGGATTCTTTGGTGGTCGGCCATTGCGATTGAGAATTAAAAGTATGAGCTGATTAAATCAGTTTTGGTAATGAGATGGTGTGTAAAATAGATTTTTATTTTCTTATTTATGATCCAGATCTTGATATTATATAAGGAGCGTTGAAGGAAGAAAAGAGCAGTTGAAGTGAAGCTTCGTAGATTGAGTTTGTAGGTACGAAAAGGATGGACTCAAAAGCTTTCTCTTGGAAAAGCTTATGCGACAACACGGTTGAGTATTACTCCTTCCTTATTTAGTTATCATTTCAGTTTCTAAGTTTTTTCCCTAAATAAAATTCTTATTTATCAAACTTAAGGTGCCCACTTAATATAATAATATTAGAGGTGTATTCTCGGAAGTAAAGGGTTTTGCATAGTCCCAGTGGACAAATCCTAGCTATTGGATCAAGATGGTCAAGATCAAATCCCCCACCTAACAGCCACCTACAGCCACCTAATGGGGTGGTGGTGGTATTGATGTATCGAAGCACATGTGCTTCACTGAAACACAGCATATTACTTCGAAGCACATGTGCTTCAGGTCATGAAACACATGGTGCTTCAAGTCAATAAAAACATGAGTTTCTAAACACACAAGGGAGCATACGAAGCACATGTGCTTGACGTTATGAAACACATGTGCTTCACTACACGGAAAAAAAATCAAAACAAGAGACGAACATATCATTATGAAGCACATGTGCTTCATATAGCCAAGCACATGTGCTTCATAAAGCCAAACACATGTTTTTTGTTCCTGAACACATGTAACTTACAAGCAATTCATTTGTGTTTGAATCACGAAGCACATGTGCTTGACGTTATGAAACACATGTGCTTCACTACACAGAAAAAAAATCAAAACAAGTGACGAACATATCATTATGAAGAACATGTGTTTCATAAAGCCAAGCACATGTGCTTCATAAAGCCAAGCACATGTGCTTCATAGGCCAAGCCCATGTGTTTTTGTTCCTGAACAAATGTAACTTACAAGCAAGTCATTTGTGTTTGAATCACGAAGCACATGTGCTTGAAGTTATGAAACACATGTGCTTCACTACATAGAAAAAAAATCAAAAAAAGTGACGAACATATCATTATGAAGCAGATGTGCTTCATAAAGCCAAGCACATGTACTTCATGAAGTCAAGCACATGTGCTTCATAAAGCCAAACACATGTGTTTTTATTCCTGAACACATGTAACTTACAAGCAAGTCATTTGTGTTTGAATCACGAAGCGTATGTGCTTGACGTTATGAAACACATGTGCTTCACTACACGGAAAAAAATCAACACAAGTGATGAACATATCATTATGAAGCACATGTGCTTCACAAAGCCAAGCACATGTGCTTCATAAGCCAAGCCCATGTGTTTTTGTTCCTGAACACATGTAACTTACAAGCAAATCATTTGTGTTTGAATCACGAAGCACATGTGCCTGAAGTTATGAAACACATGTGCTTCACTACATAGAAAAAAAATCAAAACAAGTGACGAACATATCATTATGAAGCACATGTGCTTCATAAAGCCAAGCACATGTGCTTCATAAAGCCAAGCACATGTGTTTTTGTTCCTGAACAAATGTAACTTACAAGCAAGTCATTTGTGTTTGAATCACGAAGCACATGTGCTTAACGTTATGAAACACATGTACGTCACTACACAGAAAAAAAATCAAAACAAGTCACGAAGCACATGTGCTTCCAGTCACGACCACCACCACCGGTCACCACCGCCGACGGCCACCTCCGGCCGCCGGCCTCCGCCGCCGGCCGCCGGCGACCGCCGCCCATCGCCGCCGTCCGCCGCCGTCCGCCGCCGCCGGCCGTCTCCGGCCGCCGGAGAAGCACATGTGCTTGTAGTGGTGGTGGTGGTTTTGAATTTTGATCTTGACCATTAATTTTTCTTGATCCAATGGCTAATAAATGTCCCTTGGGACTAGATAAAATTAATGGAATACCTTGAACATTTCACAATAATATTATTACCAATACTTTCACCACTAACTATTTTCTAAAATACTTTCTCTCTCCAATCAAACCTTATATTTTAATCAAAAGTAATACCAAATACATCACCACTAACTATCTCCAAAAAAGTTGTGCCCAAGAGAAATGAGAACTTTATTTAGGGACGGGGGGAGTATTATTTTCGTATGTTTCGTTTAAGATACCTCCCACTCATTTTTATTAAATCACTATCATTTCAACCTATATTTAACTGATATATTTATATCAATAACACATATTTATATATATATTTTTGTCATATATATTATATAATGGTTAGTGATTTTAACACCACACAAGTTACTTCACCCACCACACTGTATAATATTTAAAGCATATTGTGCAAGTACTGTAAATCAGTGATTGTGGTATTTAGAGTACTTTATATGGTCCTAAAATTACTTCCCTTATACAATACACAACTTGTCTCTCGATCTTTCTCTAAACTGAAGCCATGAAGAGACACTACCTAATGATTAAAACCAGGGGTGTTCACTATTCGGATATAACTAGATTGTCCAATTATATAATTTGGATTGGATCGTTTGGATTGGTTATTTGGTTTTTTAGATCGATTTGGACTTGAACCAAATTAATAGTTTGGATTTCAGATTGTATGTGGTTTCCATTGTAGAAACCGGATTGTCCAAAAAAATCAAATAGTAATAATATACATATGTGCGTGTGTGTATCTATGAATTTTTTTGAATAATCTTACAACCTAATTAATTTTATCTTAAATCCATTTAATTATTTAACTCAAATATATAAGCTCATAGCCTAACAATTTTAAATATCAATTAATTTAATTAGCTCATTTCCTAATTCAACACATGCGGTGTGCATTGCACATATCATCGATTTGGTACTCATTAATGGCTTGAAAGAAGAAAACGTTTCAATTGATAGGGTTTGGGAACTCAAAACATACTTAATGTTGCGTAGTACTTTGAAATTTAAGAGACAGTTTATATTACATATTTTTGCAGTGTTATGAAATATATTAAAGAAAATCAAACCATCCAAATTGTAATTTGGTTTGGATCGGTTCGATTTTTGAATTACTTTGGACGGTTCAATTTGAAAATCTAAAAATTAAAAACCATTTAGTTTCACCTATTTGGTTCAGATAAAATCAAGGGTAAATTACAGTTTTTGTCCCTGACCTATGGCTGATTCGGGGTTTTTATCCCTAATCTTTTTTCTTCCGTTTTTTTGTCCCTTAAGTTTTTCAAATTCTGGAAATTTGTCCTTCCGTCCAATTTTGACCGTTAAGTGACTAAAAATGCCAAAAAAATAAGGGTATTTTTGTCATCTTTTTCTTTCATCTTCATCCCTCTTCCAAAACACCTATTTGATGAACCCTAACCCTAACTTACAAATTCGTAACAAAATTTTCAAAATAAAATGAGTTCATAAATCCTTCATTGCACAAATCAATAAAATTTTCAAAATAAAATGAGTTCATGAAATGAAACAGTGGTGGTCGAAGGTCAAAAGGAAACATCGTTTGTTTATAATTTGATTTCACAGATCTGGTGATGTCGATGAACCACCAAAATGAACCCGCCGATTCGTCCCCGTTCTCAAGTCTCTGATCTTCCACTTCTGTTTTCTTTGATTGCTTCCTATTTTCCGGCGAGCTCATAGCCGACGGTCCCAAATGTAACACCGCAAAATTTAGAAAGCTTTTTTTTTTTTTTTAAATGCCCGGAGGCGATTAGGTTATTCTCTAGGTCAGTTTAGTTTTTTCTTAGTTTAGTTTAGTTTACAAACAAGGTCCCACAATAAACTCCAAAACATTAATATTTAAACGGTGTCACTTAACGACACGGCTCGATTTACAAAACATAACAACTGAGCTTGGTCACTCATTCCGTCCAAAGCACCGATCAACCTGAAAAGATTCAACGAGAGAGGGATTAGCACAAAGCTAAGTGAATGAATATAATCTACAAATTCTGTAAAGCCCAACAAGCTAGCATAGACATCTCTATGATCTAAAAGCCACATAATCACGTATCACTGTTTGTCCAAGAAGATCGGGGTCCTGCCGGAGCCTTAAACCATGGTCGGCCAAAACCACGGTAACCGATAGCGTTTCGTGACCAACACCCGGGCAACTCCCTCCCCTTGACCATGCAACAAATACAGGTAAGGTCGGATACCCTTTAGTCGACACTCATTGCCCAGCGCACTGACTTCTCGGAACCCGGTTGCCCACTTACCGAGTAGTTGCTACCAAACAAGCAAAGTCACTTCACATTGTGCACATAACCTATTTGACTCAACACTAGCAAATAGGTACCAAACTAGCAAGCAAGATACGAAATTTACATCGAAAAAACATTGCAACTGAGTTCCCATCGCGAACTCGAGTTCGCGTCGCTAACTCATGTTCGCGTTCGGGAACTCAGTCGCGAAGTGTTCACGATCAACACCATAAATTCCCTGTCTCGAGTTCGCGTTTCGCGAACTCTAGTTCGCGTCGCGAACTCCCTGAAGCTGGTACATTTCCTGCATTTTCAACAAGCATGCATATACCAAACTAATTGTAACTAAACACAAGTTGGAGGTTAAATCCACTCACCGAAACCTTCCACTTGTCGAACTCAGAGGTCTAATGTTTCTGAGTCACGATCCCGATTCCTGTACATCAAAGGAATACCGAATTAGTATATAATTCCACTAAATTATAAACAAAGTTAAATATACATTTAACACTAACACTTGCACTAACTAAATAGCCAAACACTTAAACCATCATATGAACATGTCATGACCATCTACACTTACATAGCAAGTCAACTAGTCATTTGCAAGTCTTACATTCAAACGGGTCAAACCGGGTTATTAAACAATAATACATCCTACAATTGTAAACATAACATCAACTTGCAATTCGCCAAATGTTACCAATAACATTACTAATCACATAATCCTAACAAAATACTTACACTTTCACAATCCAAGTTATTTTACTTCAAAATCATAAGTTATAACTTTTGACCCAAATCATCCAAACACTAGCTATCAAATCTCACCAAAACTTGACATAATCCATAACTAACATATTTGACATATTATCACTTCCTACATATTAATTCAACCCACAATAACATTAAAACCCATATTAAGTCAAGTTAGAAGCATAATCCAAAATCACACAATTGATATACATACACACACACACCCACGAACACACACACACACACACGAACACACACACACACTCACGAACACACACACACTCACCCATGTGTACATTATGCTAAAAAGGTTGTACTTTATGCTAAAACACTTGTACATAAGCAACAATACATATCAAACTTTGCATAAACACCTAATATACCATTTAACAACATAATCACCAACCAAATCTCAAGAACACATAAACCCTAATTTATCAACTATCATGGAATCAAAAATAAACACATATAGGTTGAAGTTTACCTCAAGAGCTTTCCAAAAACGTGATCGGATTAAAGATTGGTCAAGAAACAAGCACAAGATCTTCCTTGGAGCTCAAGAACACTAATGGGGTTTTAGAGAGAGGTTAGAGAGAGAGGAGAGACGTAGAGAGAGAGTGAGATGGAGAAATGACAAAAGATGGGGCATTTTTCCCCCTCAAATGGCTGGTCAAGGGGTGGGGTGGGACCCACTTGACTTTTTTTCAACTTTTTAACAAATACAATATAAAAGTCCCTTTCGTAGATAATTTATTTAAAATACCAAACGGGCTCCAATTTTAAAAACGAAAGCATTTCTGGAGACGATATAAAAAGGGGAATCCAAAAATATAAAAATCACATTTTCATTTAAACATTTCAGAAGACAGATATTTTAATCCCTTGATTAAAATATCACAAAAGGACAAAAGGTCAAACAATTCATTTAACACTTAATCAATTTATTCCACATATGGTCAAATAGATATTTTCAAATATCAAAATGTACCTAAAACAACTAGGCCAGTTTTAGGATGTTACACCAAATCGAACCCCAAAAAGTTAACTGGAGTCACGATTGGTTGTAGATCCTCGTTCCCCACACCCTTCCGAGCAGAACCATGTATAGCATGTTCGCCGGAATCGCGTTTTTCCGACCGACGAGCACCACCCAAAGTCGGAACCCTAGATCCAGATTCGATCATCGAAACACGTTTAAAAACAGAAATTGGTTGAGGGGAAATACTCCCCTCACTCCCCTGAACGTTTTCCGACCACCCACGACCGACGCTTTGACCGGAATCGGCCGGAACCACCTTCGGCGATGGACTGGGCGAAAAAGCAACAACCGACGCCACATCTCCCCGGCGCGTGAGGGCGCGTCCGGGGTCCGGCGGCTTAACGCGACCCACCATCGGAATCGCCTTGACGAGATGAAGACTCGCTCCAAAGCTCAGCCTCTAACTCACCGGAATCTGGCCGGAATCTCGAAAACGGCGGCTGGCCTAGAGAGATGAAGATGATGAAGATGAAAAAGATATAAAAGTAAAAAAGAGTTAAAATAGGGGTAATTTGGGGAAATCACCAAAAATATCGTCAGTTAACGGAAGATTTTGGACGGAAGGACAAATTTCCAGAATTTGAAAAACTTAATGGACAAAAAAACGGAAGAAAAAAGATTAGGGACAAAAACCCCAAATCTACCATAGATCAGGAACAAAAACTATAATTTACCCTAAAATCAAACTATCCAAACGAATACCCCTAATTAAAACATGCCAACTATGTCAATAAATCCAAGACCGTTGTCACCGTCAAATAACATTTACTTTTTCTGATGTGATGAATATCTTAGTATTCACTATTCACATCAACATTATTTAGTTGTACATAATTATTACTTCAAGTATATGGATTTTTTTTATTTACATAGTCTCGAAGACTTGACCAATTCTTGTAAAACGATAGTACGTTGATGTTCATTGTTACGCTACCAAATTTCTAGTATCTACGCCTCTACGGTGGGAAACGCGCTATTAGAAGAAAACATGTATTAAACTGTGTTAAAAGATTTATTTGCCATATAAAATTTCTATAACGTTAACCCAAAAAACATTCTCCCTCTTGTAGATAAATATATTTGTTGTTATATTCAACAAAAGGATTATTAACATTTATATAATAACAATTCTCGGTGCAATTAATAGTTGATGAAGAGTAAAAAAAAATTTAGAATATTGATGTTATTATTTATTTGTTTCGGTAACTAATTAATAACATGTTAATTATATATATGATGTGTATCTTTGCAATCCACCGCGAAATGAGGATCTAGATTCCTCGTTAAAGGACATTTGTGATAAGATACATGATACCTTTTTTGCATTAGGCATTCTTTTTACAAAGAGGTATAGTTTATATTGTTTTTATATTATGTTAGTTAAATTAATTAATTATAAGTAGTTCAGTTGAGAAAAACAAAGGATTACGTTTTTAGATCGCTTAGAAAGTTAAATCTTCCTTCACTTTTATATTGTAAATATTGTATTTCCAAATCTTTGACTTTATCATACACGTTTTCTGAACATATTTACATATTAATATTGATAAAGATTCATACTAATCCACATAGATGGTAATTCAGGTCAGGTTCGGATTTACGGGCAAAAACTAACCTGAAACTATTTAGACTCAACCCTAACCTGTTTATTTTCATGTTAGTTTCAGGTCAGAGATTAACACCCCAATTAATCAAATTAGATTACATGGGATCAGCCTGGATTTAAAAGATGTACAGTGCGTACGACAACATAAAACAAGATTTGAAATGATTGTCATCCATATAAAAAGAAACCAATGCTAATAGATATAACACACATGTCACATGGCATAAAGTTTTAAAATCAAATGTTACAATGTTGATAAAGAATTTCTTATAACTTACACATATTTACACTTTTTGAAATCAATGAGGAAATCACATAACTTAAAGAGCCCTCATAGCAAGTTTGCTTGTAGCATGAACCCCCCTAGCAGCCACTCTTAACACTGCGCGACTCTGGTACAACCTGTTTAATCAATTAACCTCAAGAGATTAAACAACTCCATTATTATTATTATTATTATTACTATTATTATTTATTTATTTATTTTAAGAAAATCAAAATGGAAATTAAAACTGACCCTGCAAGAGCAAGTCCCCAAGTTGCCATTAAATAGAAAATCTGCCCACAATGCCATATTTCTAATACCTTCTCAAACTTGCTCATCCCCTTAAATGCCTTTGTCAGCTCTGTAAGTTTAAATATTAAAGCATCTACTATACACCTTAATCTAAATTAGATAAAAAAAGACATCTGCTACACCATTTCATGAATTTAACAAAACAAAACTTACTTTTCTGCATCTCTTCAGGTGTCAAATCCTGCATTTTCAGAAAAGAGATTAAAACAAACTGTGAAATTTGATGACTTGTGAAAACTTATCTGTAAGTATATTTGAATGTTTTATACCTTTGCTTTTGGATTTAGCAGAACACATCTAGCCATAAAGTTGGCAATACCATCCACCACTTGTTCCTGGCTTATAACTACATAATTCTCATTATCAATCCCACTTTTTTCTTCAGCATTACCATGTACATTTTCTTCAGAAACCCAAATCCACAAACTTGGTTCTTCACGCCCAACATTTATTAGAATTTCATCTACGTGAAGATCCAATCCTAACAAAATACAATTCACACATTGTGATCAACAGCTGGCAACATTAATCTATATCCTTTTGCCAGAGTATGCCACCAGGTTAAAAAAATTGAGGTATTTACAAGGCAAATTACCAGGTATCCCATCGAGTGAATCATTATGGAGGGATTTAAGTTGACTCAAGAACTTTGGAGATTCCACGGTATCCATAATTCGAGAATGCAGCTGCTAAAAAAATTATTTATAAGTCTATGCTAACTATGTGGTGGTTTAAGTTGTATAAAGCTACTGAATTTATGGTATTACTCCTACAAAAACGAAAAAGGTTACCCTCTGAGTTCTTAATAGTAGTTAATCGTATCAGTCTCAGATTTCAATGTGATTACCATGATTTTCCAAAAACTGAGAATCAATATCAGTTTTGAAGTTTAATTAACAATATTTGACATATAAACGTAATATACGCCTTAAATTTGGAGGATCCAGTAATAGTAATAATCACTTTTAGGTCTCATATAATCAAAATACGATCATAAGTACTCTTGTAGGTCTATCACAATTCCCCAAATAAAATGTTAAATTAAACAATTCATTTGAATATGTATGCAAGTATGTGTGTATAAGCGCATAAGCGTAAATAGTAGTACGATAACAAATCACATACATCAGGAGGACAATCCTCCAATAAGCAAGTCGATTCGGATATGTTCCGAAGGAGTTTGAGATTCTGTTCGAGTAAATCTCTAAGACGTTGATTCTCCAATCTTAAATCCTCTAATTCCTTTTCTTTCATATCCGATGGTTGATTTTTTTCGTTCTTATCGCCGGATTTTTGTTTATGGCCATTCCTGTGCGGTAGGTGATGGTGGTGCGAGAACTCGACGGCTTGGAATGCCACCTCTGCCACTTCCAACACCGTCTTTGCGGACTCTATCGAAATACGCCCCATGAGATACGAATTTGAGTTATATCCAGCGTTTACTAAACCCTAATTTCGTTGATTTGCAGAAACCTGTAATTTAGGGCTCGCGAATGTGATCGACGATTTGGCCGAATTTGGATAACCCAGAGATCGACGTCTTACTGTATACAAGGCAAGGGTAGGACTAAAGCGGTATACATATTTCAGGAACACCCCCTCACCTTTGCTAAGTTCACATAATGTGTAATGTTTTTTTAACATATGTCTAACGCTAAAAAACATTAAAAAAAATGTATACAGCTTTCGATCATTGGGTTATCCAAATTGGGCCAAATCGTTGATCACATTGGCGAGCCCTAAATTACAGGTTTCTGCAAATCAACGAAATTAGGGTTTAGTAAACGCTGGATATAACTCAAATTCGTATCTCATGGGGCGTATTTCGATAGAGTCCGCAAAGACGGTGTTGGAAGTGGCAGAGGTGGCATTCCAAGCCGTCGAGTTCTCGCACCACCATCACCTACCGCACAGGAATGGCCATAAACAAAAATCCGGCGATAAGAACGAAAAAAATCAACCATCGGATATGAAAGAAAAGGAATTAGAGGATTTAAGATTGGAGAATCAACGTCTTAGAGATTTACTCGAACAGAATCTCAAACTCCTTCGGAACATATCCGAATCGACTTGCTTATTGGAGGATTGTCCTCCTGATGTATGTGATTTGTTATCGTACTGCTATTTACTTGCATACATATTCAAGTAAATTGTTTAATTTTTTTCGATTTATTGGGGAATTGTGATAGACCTAATATAAGAGTACTTATGATCGTATTTAGATGATGAGAGAGCTCAAAGTGATTATTAAGATTACCAGATTCTCCAAATTTAAGGCTTATATTACGTTTAAATGTCAAATATTATTATTTAAAATTCATAACTGATATTGATTCTCTCACTTTTTGGAAAACAATGGTAACCACATTGAAATCTGAAACTGATACGATTAACTACTATTAAGAACTCAGAGGGTAACCTTTCCGTTTCTGTAGGAGTAATACCCATTCCTAATTTAATATACTACTTCATTTACTTTTATATGGCCATATTAAATTCCTATTGTACCCTTTACACACAATAACTTCCGTAAATAAAGAAATACGTAATTACATATGTGCCCCTCATAATCTTAACCGTACATATTAAGATTTAGCGGTCTAGATTAGGTTAAAATGGTTTCGCTTGATTCTACCTAAAAAGTTGATTCTGCAAATAACTTTACCTTCTATATATAATCTTCTTTTATATATGAAGCTAAGCATAATCATCTTTTAATGACATGTCAATTTGTAATTATTTAATTGGTGCTTAATGACGATGTGTAATGCTTTGTCAAAGGGCATTTAAGTCAATTAAACAATAGGTATTAGGCTTTACATTAAAATAAAATATTGTGGTTCAACAACTTACACGAAAATTGATTAGTAATTATCCAGTTCTTTTAAAAGAATCATATAGGGATCATTAATTCATATATTTCCCATTTTTAAAAACTAATTTTTTCAAGAAGATACTATTTAAAAAATTATGAATTTATGGAATTCTATAATAATTTTTTCAAATGATCTTTATTCGAATATAAATACGAGATCAGTTAAAACGGACATGATTTGAACATTTTGAATTTAAAATTTATTTTAGGAATATTATTCGAATAATAAATACAAAATTTGAAAATCACATATTTACAATTTAGGGATAATTGCTTTTATATCCTTGTAAAAGTCATAAATTATTTATATATCCTTCTTAAATTCATAAATTGTCTCTATCTCCTTCTAAACTTTATAATTGTCTGCATATCCTTCTAAATCTTTAAAACTCTTTTTTATGCCTAAAACTTATTTTAACATTTATTAAATCATTATAATATCAATAATTATCAAATAAGTATGAAATATATCTGTTGATTATGTATTAAAAATCATGTTTATTTTTATGTATTATTGATATTATCACGATTTAATAAATAATAAAATAGATTTTTAGACATAAAAAAGAGTTTGAAAGGATATGGAGATAATTATAAAGTTTAGAATGACATAGGGATAATTTATGAATTTGAGATCGATATAAAAATAATTTATGAGTTTTACAAAGATATAAAAGCAATTATCCCTAAAATTTAAGCATTCACCCGTGTTATGTTCTTATCTCTACCCACATATAGGTAGAGATTACATTCCTCTATAACTTACAAACCCGGATTTGAGAAATAAGCATTTTTTTATCTTTGCAAATACTCTCTTCGAAGGTACGTATAATGCTGTTTTTGTATGTTTGGAGCTATTGTAATTGTATATTATGATAATAATTTTAATAATGTAGGTACATTTCTTAATACAGATACTGAAACAGAATTATGACATACAGTTACTGTTTATGCCTAAATTGGTTCAGTTTTACTATACAAGTCTTACCTGATCATAATTATTTTATTTTGTTTAACTTGAATGATCAATATAATTATTTTATTTTGTTTAACTTGAATGATCAATATGCACCAGTATCAATTTAAAATTTTGATCATATAATACTATGGTTTTTTATCATTATGATTTTGATCAGTGTATATGGTTTTTAACTCAAATGATCACTATGCATTACCTAAAATCTGATTTTGCCAATTTTGGTGGATTTTTATAAGTACATGTCACTTTGACTATAAAAGTCAAACTATAATAGATCATTGCGAATTTTTGCTGCAAGGTTTTTCTTTTTAGTCAAATCTGAATTTAATGAATGCCGTCATAAAATTTGTTTTTATTTAATTTAATTATTTAAATTTTTTAATATTTTTTAAGTTTGACTATAAAAGTCAAAATGATACTATTTATAAGATTTCTAACATAAAAGTGACCATTTATTCAGAAATGCTTTTACAGGTAACCCTATATTGATTCTAATAATTTAAATAATTTCAAATATTTTTAATAAGTATGACTATAAAAGTCAAATGGAAACCACATTGAATTACTTTTAATAGAACTAAAACCATACGAGTCACTTTGATTGTATCAGTCAAACTATAATTTTTGTTTTGAACTGCAAATAAGTGACAACAGAAAATAGCTTCAGTATAGCCATTACCCTCTCCGAATACACCACGAAAACTACTATATATAAATAAAAGCTAGCAAGAAACTAACATTCAAATATTACAAACAAAAAAAAGACCTAACAATAAGTACCCCAAACTGGGCGCCACATACAAGCACTAATTTAAACAAAATTTCCTCCTATTACACCAAATGGTAATAAGAAAAAGAATACAGTAGACAATTACTACTGAGATCAACTCCACTGCAGCCCATATAAAAAAAAAAATTATTTTGTTTTTGATTTATTTTTACCAATTATTATATATGTATAAAAAAAATGTTTTTTTACATTTCAATAATAATTGACTATATAATTTTCTACGTTTTTCCATTGTTATGCATTTATTTCTCGAAACTAGCCCGCCCATCCGGACGGGCTTTGAAGCTAGTATATATATATATATATATATATATATATATATATATATATATATATATATATATATATATATATATATATACTAGCTTCAAAGCCCGCCCGGATGGGCGGACATGCTTCGAGATATAAAATGCATAACAATGAGAATAATGTAGGATTATATATAGTCAATTATTATTGAAATGATGGATAAACATTTTGCTATACATGAATAATCCGTTAAAAAATTTAAAGACGAAACAAAACTTCTTTGTATACGACGTTTGTTGAGTTGGTGTAGTTGTCATCATGGTCGCAACAAATAAACTTCAACCCCTTATTGTTCTTCACTCTTGAGACAACGACATATAGTTGGTCATGTGAAAATACCAGTTCTTAGAGAAGTAAACCAACTTGAGACAATGTTTCCCCTTGGCTTTTATTAATGGTCATAACAAAACATACATGAACAGGAAAACTTGAACCATTTGATGAAACTTGAACAATTTAAAGAATTAAAATCAGGCTGTGAAATAGTTGTTGCAACACCTGGGATAATCAAATGGTTGGCTTTTATAGTTAATCAAATATATGGCATAATCAAATACACGGGTATATGAAAATTCCTACAATATTTAATTTCTACACTTTTTAGAAATAAATATATACATGAAAATTCCTATAATATACACGTCAAACCAATAATACATGAAAATTTAATATTGCTGCAAATCCAGACCCTAAAATTTTAGGAATTGAAAATCTTTATGTGACTACGACAGTCACCAAAAGCTCAATCAGTATTGGGGTTAATCAAATTAGCATGCATGGTTGACTTTATATGGTCAAATCAAAAAAATTTAAAAAATTTAAAAGAAATACTGTACCAGACCTTAAAAATGTAGGGATTGAAAATCTGTATATTGAATGGAACATCAAACATAAGCTCAAAAACTATTATGGTCAGAAACATAAACTTGACCTAGGGGTGAGCATTTGGGCCAAAAAAAACCCACACCGAACCTAAAACCAACCAAAACAGAAAAACATATAATCGGTCCGGATTTCCGGTTTATAATTTCATAATTTTCGGTTTCGGTCCGGTCCACGGATAGGGGTGAGCAATAGTGATAACGATGAACATGTAAAATGAACCTTGAGTTCTCTATGATACCTCCTCCTCTACTATGGCAGTAAATTTCTTTGTCTAGATCTAGTTTTGTTAATAACCAATGGTATAAGCATCAATCAATTTCTACTGCTAATTCACCAAATATGTTTTTTACTAACAAACATAGACAATTTCATTTTAATTCAAAATAAAGGTGAAAGATACCTTGTTTGAAGAATCAGATCACGGTAGTTCTGAGGTCTCAAATATGTCTACAGTACTTGTCTCCAGCGGATACGCAAAATAGTAGATTCAATAGCGGAAATTGAGTGAACCTCACAGCCAGAATCCTTATTATAATCTTTCTGTAACAAAATTCAAAACAAAAATCAGTGGTCAGTTACAAAACCTCTCCTGCATTGATACACCTCATAATTACTGACTTATTGTACAGAGCGACAAACAGCAACATACAAACTTATTATAAATAAGTCTGGTCGATTCGTCATCACCGGCTTTCTCTTCTTGATAACCGTAACTTCACTCGACGATGGTGATTGTGAATTTGAACCTCATCTACACTAATTTCAAATAACATCAACAAATGGGTCAGAATATCTTGTCCTTAGAAAATCATGAAACATTATAATCACAAATGAATTTAAAAAAATTAACAAAACAAAATAATATGAATTCAACAACAATAAATCCAAATTAAAGCTGTTTGTTGAAGATGAAATTACACCAAGGCCAATAATAATCGAATTCATTATATCTAAGCATTTCATCAAACACTTAACAAGCATATAAGACAATTCAAACTGAAATAGATTATACGTAAGCATTACATACTGACACAAAGAGAGAAAATTAAGAAAATAAAGGAGAACAGCAGTACCACGATTTGAGTTGATTTAGCGCGTCCCTGTAAGAACACAAACACTTGTAAAGAGGAGAGACCATGTGGAATTCGTCGAGTTCTTCAAACAGTAGAGACGATCGAGATTAAGGTCTGGCGTTGGTCGTTTGGGGCAAGATGAATTAGGGCACGTAAATGAAAAGCAGTCAAGGGTTGTATGAGGCAAGCTGACATGTTTTTTTTTTCTTCCTATAATGCCCGAGTCATTATATTGGACCAATGAAAATGTTCTAAAATAACATGTCATCGGATACTTGCTAAAGGTATTGCCCCATATATAGGTAGGAGATAAGACATTATGTAGTTCATTACCCCCAATTTAGTGGGGAATGTGTCATTATTTAGTAGTAAGTAATGATTATTTACCTTTAAACTAAACAAGCATGTTCTATGGTAATCAATACCATTACTTACTGCTCAATACTTCTAACCAAGCACACCCTAAATTAATTAATCAACTTTTCCTAAATATGTGTTAAATAAAATTATTGAACTTCAATTTATATCATTTTAAAAGATGATATTTATGTCATATTTTATAAATATGAATTTTTGTTTAAATGAAAATTTTTATATTCATTAAATGCACCATAATGTACGCTCCTAGTTAGAAAAACTCAAACTTATAAATTATGAGAAATGATATTGATTTCTGTAAATTTTCCTACATTATCATGTTATTTATAAAATAATTAACATGTGGAATTCACTATTGTCTTTCTTAATCTCATCCTTTGAACTGGATTTTTGAGTTTGGAATATAAAACGAGTTTTTAGGGTTGGTCAAAATATTGCCATTATATTATTGTTGGGAGCATTTTTTGAACTGGTTTTTGCGGATGAATTAAAAAATGGGTTTTCGGGCTGGTCAAAACTGGTATTAAAACAGGTCCCCAAACCGATCCGGTTTTTCATCCGAACCGGTTAGAACAAGTTTACCTCCGAGAACACCCTAAAACCTGTCCAAAACCGAACCGATTTTGACCGAACATTGACCAAACCGAACAGGTTTTTTGTCCGGACCGATTTCGAAAAAAAAATTGATTTTTTCACCTCTAGCGGTTTGTGAGAACTTAACAAAAGTTGGTTACCCTAAATAATTAATACTTCCTCCGTATCACAATAAGTGATACATTTGGAAGATCATGGAGTTTGAGGCAAAAAATTAAAGTAATATTAAAATACATTAAAGTATGGTTAAAATATATTAAAGTAAATAGTTAGTGGATGATGAGTCACACTTTTTTTTGAATAAAGTGATATTAATTAGTTTTAAAAGTAAAATTAAGGGTATAAGGGTAATTTCACTTTATTAAAGTGGATAGTTAGTGGAGGTTGGGTCCCACATTTTTGCAAATAAGGTAACTTTTGAAATGTATCACTTATTGTGAAATACCCATAAATAAAAAGTGTATCACTTATTGTGATACGGAGGAAGTATATTTTTACATAAAATATTTTTCAGATGGTCCTAATATAAAACCACTCTGAAAAGCTTAGTGAATAAGATATAACTAGTACTTAGTAATATGTATACACCTGGATAAGAAGACACATAGATCTCTTGAGTTTAAGTCGCCAATTTGCCAAACAAGTGTGTGGTTTTACACAACATAACAAAAAGTTTAATGTAATTATTAATATATTAAAAGGCTTTTGGTCTAGCAATATGATGTATCCTTATCCTTATAGTTAAGAGTTCCAACTTCCGTTATGAACATAAGTAATTTTTGTGAGTAAATTAGTATAGTAGTTCAAAAAAATCTATCAATTGATCATATACGTAGTATAACAAGCATAATTTGGGCCGCGCTCCGCCGCGGAATTTTAAAGCATTCATTTTCTTAAGCAAAAATAAAAACTAAACTAATTAACTAAAACACATTTTAGTATATCCAAATGTTCGCTTATCCACTCTTCATACCTGCTCAATATAGTAATGTGTCTGTTAACCAATGTTTTAAAATCCGAATTTTGAATCAGACCAGCCAATGACTTAAAAATGATCAAACCGGTCAGACCGGTTAAATCGAGTGGTTAAATCGAGTGGTTAAACCAAATTGCAGTTGTTAAGGTAAACTACATTAATAATTTTTTTGGCATCTCTACTTTACTTAATTACACTATAACTAAAGAAATAGTTTGATACTTCCTCCGATTTAAAATAAGTGATACATTGTTGGTTTCACGGGTTTTGAGGCAAAATATGATAATGATAATTAAATTAGATTAATTAGATAGTTAGTAGGGAATGGGTCCCACAAATTTTGAATAAAGTGAAGTTAATGATGTTTAAAAGTAAAAGTAAGGGTAAAGATGTCAATTCACTTTATTAAAGTAGATAATTAGTGGGTGTGGGTCCCACTACTTTTTACCAAATAAGATAAGTTTTCAAAGTGTATCACTTATTTTGATACACCCAAATATGGAAAGTGTATCACTTATTTTAAATCGGAGGAAGTATATCATTAATCCTATGATATAGTCAAGTTTTTTTTTATTACACTATAATTATAAACAACGAAAATAACATTAAAGAACAAACACATATATAATTTAAATTTTCATTTGAATCTGTGATTTTTTAATATTGAATATTAAGCTTTCATATGATAAAAACATCTAGAAATAAAAGAGAATGTTTGAAAAAAACAATAGATTAGTCCGATCCCGTATTTGAAATTTGATGGAAATAAATTTATTTGATCTCATAATTTTGAAAGGAAAAAAAATGTATAGTTTATCCCACATCGTTTGAAAGGAAAAACATTTACTTAGATGGGGGCCTATAAAAGTGGGAGCATAGTAGCCAACCAGACCCACTCAAAACACTGGTGTCAAACCTTAGTCTAAGGAATAAGTGTAATTATCCAAATCTTGAGGGTGGCACAGTTAAAATTCTTTATGAACAGTAGATTCTGTATGGTAATTGTATTATATATAAATGTTTTCAAAAGCAAATTAAATTAATAAAACAATTTCATATTAAATAAGTTTCATTTTTAAAGTAGAAACTATAATCACATTTCTAACACAATGAAGTTAGCTCTAGATGATTCTTGAATACTTAGTTCTAGAGATCACATCAAATCAAGTGGGACTCATGCTAGAAACATCTCTAATCCATTTTCCTATTTAACTCCAAAAAACCAAACTACTTCAAATCAGTTAATCACCATATTCATAACAGACGAAAATGTCAACAACAATTTCCCTCTTTACCCCTCATTTTCCACTATGCAAATCACAAAACTTCACAAAAGATACAAAAAATATCACCCCATATCCAAAATCAAATTCACGCACCAAACTCAACAAAAGAAACCTGTTCAAAACCATTGGCTTGACCCTAATAGGCAGTGGTGCACTTGTACATCCTGCAGCAAAAGCAGTACCTGAGAGCCCGGTTTCAGCAGCTTCAAGTAGAATATCATATTCAAGATTCTTGGAGTACCTAAACGAAGGTGATGTCATCAAAGTGGATTTATTTGAAAATGGGACCGTAGCGATTGTTGAATTATTAAATCGTGCAAATGATAGAATTCAAAGGGTTAAAGTTCAGTTATTTCCTGGATTGCAACAAGAATTGTTGAGAAAATTAAGAGAAAAAGAAGTGGATTTTGCAGCTCACCCAATTGAAATGAATATAACAGATGTTGTTTTTGATTTTGTGGCTAATTTTGCTTTTCCTTTATTATTTCTTGGTGCTTTCTTGTTAAGATCTTCATATCCAAACACACCTGGAGGGCCTAACCTGCCTTTTGGACTAGGAAGGTATGATCAAGTAACGATCTTTAAAAAGTACCAACACCTTTTAAAACAGTTTTATTTAATGATTTAAATTAGTATTGTGATAATATATTTTTTGTAATAATAAATCACGTATAAATTTAAACTTACCAATGATATTCAAAAATAAATTTAATAAATATTAATAACAAATACAATTTTTTGTAATATGTAAGGGAAGTCTTTGTTTATTTAAGTAGATTCGAATACGAATAAATCGACTTTAACACACATGAATATAAATGAGAAAAGTTAATTAATTTACAGGAGCAAAGCCAAATTCCAAATGGAACCAAACACAGGCATAACATTCAATGATGTAGCTGGAATTGATGAAGCAAAACAAGATTTCCAAGAAATAGTTGAATTCCTCAAAACCCCAGAAAAATTTTCTGCCGTTGGTGCAAAGATTCCAAAAGGTGTTCTTTTAGTGGGCCCACCAGGAACAGGAAAAACACTGCTGGCAAAAGCAATAGCTGGAGAAGCAGGAGTCCCATTTTTCTCATTATCAGGATCAGAATTTATTGAAATGTTTGTGGGAATTGGGGCTTCAAGAGTACGAGATTTGTTTAATAATGCGAAAAAGAATTCACCTTGTTTGGTTTTTATAGATGAGATTGATGCTGTTGGGAGACAAAGAGGAACTGGAATTGGTGGTGGGAATGATGAGAGAGAACAAACTTTGAATCAGTTGTTAACTGAATTGGATGGATTTAGTGGTGATAATGGTGTTATTGTTATTGGTGCTACTAATAGACCTGAGATTCTTGATTCTGCTTTGCTTAGACCTGGAAGATTTGATAGACAGGTTAGTAAATGTAATGAGAACAATACTCTTTTTGAAAAAAGCCAGAAAATTTGACCTAAAAAGGAATGATCTTGACCTATAAAGGTATGATCTTGATCTAAAAAGGAATGATCTTGACCTAAAAAAGAATGACCTTGGACTGATTTTATGTTGATGGAGGACATTAACTAGAGGTCAATTTTGACTGATTTAGATATGAATGGGTCGGGTAATTTCTATCTCTAACGGGTCAAAATAGTAAATTTTTGACTAACTCATCTGAGTGACCCATTTAACGGATTGTAACATTTCTGAATGTAGGTAAGTGTTGGTCTGCCAGATGTAAGAGGAAGAGAAGAAATACTAAAAGTCCATAGCAAGAACAAGAAGCTTGATAAAAACGTGTCACTAAGTGTAATTGCCATGCGGACCCCAGGATTCAGTGGTGCTGACCTGGCGAATCTCATGAACGAAGCAGCTATACTTGCTGGAAGAAGAGGGAAAAATAAAATAACTTTAAAAGAAATTGATGACTCGATTGACAGAATCATTGCAGGAATGGAAGGAACTCAAATGACAGATGGAAAAAACAAGATATTAGTAGCTTATCATGAAATTGGTCACGCAATTTGCGCGTAAGTAATCACCTTAATATAAATGACACTGGTCACAATTTGGTCTGAATTTTGACTTTTTTTGGTGGTTGCAGGACTTTGACTCAAGGGCATGATCCGGTACAAAAAGTAACATTAGTCCCTAGAGGGCAAGCTCGTGGATTAACATGGTTTATGCCTAATGACGATTTGTCACTAATTACAAAACAACAGCTTTTTGCTAGAATTGTAGGTGGTTTAGGAGGTAGAGCAGCAGAAGAAGTCATTTTTGGTGAACCCGAAATCACTACTGGTGCAACCGGGGACTTGCAACAAATTACTCAAATAGCAAGACAGGTAATTTTGACTTTTATGGTCAAACTATAGAATTCAGGAATAAAAATTCTACCATGTTGCAGATCATATAAGATTATACTATTACAGTAGTTTCTAAAGTCCGTATTTTCGTTGATTTATTCAAGTTTTAGAATTAAAAAAGAATTATTTGACCGAAAAAGTCAAAGGTGTGAAAATAACTGATAATTTGCATTTATTTGTGAATAGATGGTTACCAGATTTGGAATGTCGGAGATCGGGCCATGGTCGTTGATTGATCCAGCTATACAGAGCAGTGATGTGGTACTAAGAATGTTAGCAAGAAACTCGATGTCAGAAAAACTTGCAGAAGATATAGATACATCAGTTAAATGTATAATTAAAAAGGCGTATGAGATAGCAAAATCACATATAAGGAACAATAGAGATGCAATTGACAAATTAGTAGACGTGTTATTAGAGAAAGAAACCCTTACCGGAGATGAATTCAGAGCCATCCTAGCAGAGTTTAATGATACCTTTTTTGCACACACAAAGAAGAATGATATTAGAGAATTAGTTGTATAATTACAGTAATATTAAGGTTAATACATGTGTAAATGTAACATGACATTTTTGGTATTTTAACCAAGCAATATTTATCATTTATTTGATTGATTAATTAAATAATTATTTTTTATTAGCATTTTTGTAATCCTCTGATGTTTTTTAGAGCATAAAATGACCCAGATAATAAATTGTTTACCAATGCCTTGTATCTAAGCGGTATAAGGTGTTGGATGGTGTTCTCTATTTACACGTGATCATGGCTTCAGTCCCGCTATGGATAATATGGTGAATAATATGATGTAGATTTAGAATTAGTTTAGATGATGTATATGTTCAGTTATTAAAAAAAGATAGTTTGACAAAAATATTAATGGTTAAATCACCAAATTAACTCTAAATTATAAATACAAGAATTAGGTGCAACTATAAATTAGTGTATGGGGATGGGGTCAATCAAATTTCTTAAAGCACAATGAATTCATTTATTTTGTTATACCACGTCAAAGTTGAGTTTTTGTCTTTGATATTACAGTTGTAGTGATTAGAGGACACTTATGATCGTTCGACTCAGAAAAGTCTATTCGGAAGCCAAGTGTCACATCCTGTCAAAACTGGTTTTGCGGAAGAGCGGGCGTGCAACTTACATCGAAATCACAACAATCGATCAATAGTAAAACATAGCATTAAAAATGGATTACCGATTATTACACATTTATAAACCAAAAGTGAATAATTCACTACAAGTATACTGAATAAAATGATCTTTAAAATTCTGGATCGATATCTAGACTCCATTCTTAGAAGTAAAGACAAAATCCTTTTCAAAATATGGTAATCCGATACGTGTAAATATCATGCTAAATGCTTCACTTTCAATACTTGAGAAAATATATAGAAAAAGTGTCAACACAAATGTTGGTGAGTTCACACGTTTTGTGACTCCATAAAATGTTTTGTATCGTCAAAGTGAATCCGGTACACCTATGTACCAATTGAATAATTGTATTGAATCATAAAGTAGTTTTAAGTGTAATGCATAATCCCTTAAATGTTTGTAGGTAATTTAAGTTAAAGTATATCATCGAGCCCATAATCAAACCAAAAATCCCAACGTTAGAACATATATCTCATATGTTACACGGCTAGCGCTTACTAGCCATGAGCGGGGGATCAATCCCGATAGTACTATCTATATATTCTTTGGCTACCACAAATAGTTAATGATTATAGTTAAACGTACCGAAGCAGTGGTCCTTCAAAGTTTGGAGCAGTACACACCAATGATCATACAAAAGATTATTTATCACAAAAGCATTTGAATATGTATATGTTTTCTCCCCCAAATTAAATCGTTGAAAATAGTAAAAGTGGGGCCGTGAAACTCATCTTAGCGCAGCTAGTAAAATGTAATCCACAAAGTTAAGGTTTCCAACCAAACGATTCTAGCGCCCTAAACGCGTATTAATTCTAGCGCCCTACCCGGATTTTTAAAAAAACATTACCCGTATTTGATACCCGGAAACCGGTTACCCGAAATCCGGGTACCCGGATTTTCGGGTACCCATATTTTTGGGTATCCGGATTTCGGGTATCGGAGAATTTTCCGGATACCCATTACCCGTTATACATGAAGGGGTATTTTGGTCATTCGGCACTCAAAAAAAAATTCGATTTTTTTTATTTTTTATTTTTTATTTTAAATTTTTTTATTTTTTTACTTTTTTTTATTTTTTTACTTTTTTTTATTTTTTAATTGAGGGATATTTTTGGGTCATTTTAAAAAAATATTTTTTTATTTTTTATTTTTCATTTTTAATTCTAGATTTTTTTATTTATTTTTTTAATATTATTTTTTAAAAAATTATTATTTTTTCATTAACAACACATACATGTGATTGCATACTGAATCACATGTGATTGAACTAAAACATCAAATGTGATTAAATATACAATTACGTGTGATTTCACATTAAAATCACATGTGATTAAAGTTATACACGTGATTATCAAATAAATTATTTTTTAATGAAAAAATAAAAAAATAATAAAAATTTAAAATAAAAAATATAAAAAAATCGAAATTTTTTTTAAGTGCCAAATGACCAAAATACCCCTTCATGATAAATATAATAAAAAATAATAAAAAATAAAAATTTTAAAATAAAAAATAGAAAAATATTTTTTTTTAAAAAAAATGATCAAAATACCCCTCAATGTATAGAATATGTGATTAATTTTGACCATTAGATTTTATTAATCAATGGTTAAGATTTGTTCTTCCGGACTTCGTAAAAATAATGGACCTCCTTGAACGCAACTCTTAATTAATAATATGAAGTAGTCACCTAACTCTTTGTTTTTTGTTTTTTTAACAGCGAAATTCTAATCTAATCCTTTATCCATCTATGTCCACTATGGTAATTGAACCCTCAACCTCAAGTTTGGGAGCAAATACTTTTACCGTTATACTTTTACCGTTAGGTTATTGGCCCTTTAGTAGTCACCTAACTTGGTTAAATTGACTATATAATTGTCTGTCAATGACCAAACATCTCTCATCTACTTCGTAACTTGATAGCAAACCAACATGTCAAATTCAGTTTTCCTCTTTGCCACTCACCTTCCGCTATGCAAATCACAAGACTTTACAAAAAGTACAAGAATCACCCCATATCCAAAATCAACTTTAAACACCAAGAGAAACAACTTAAGAAGAGTTAACGCTAAGATGCACATAGGAGAAGCACATACTGGTGCATTTGCAGCAAGAGTGGAATCGGCCGAGAATGCAATGGAAATCCTTAAAACGGCTATCTCAGTTGTTCTTAAGTTGCTGGCTAACTTTGCTTTTCCATCGATATTTCTTGGTGATTTATTGCTAAGATCTTCATCTTCAAACACAACTCGGGGCCCTAACTATTCATTTGGACTACAAAGGTACCATATGCAAGTTAGATATTCGACAACCCAAAAATGTGACATTATAAGGCCTCGATCATGTTTAATACTTTGATTTCTGTTAAGTAACATAAGAATATCGACAAAAGGTTGTGGTTTATCAGGGGGAACCAAAATGGTCTACGTCGATTTTGAATTTAAAACCATTGAATATCTAAAATTAAAACTAAAATCTTCCTTTGGGTTGTTGTAGTAGTAGATCTACTTTAACACACAAGATCATTATCAAAAAATAAAATCTCATTAATATGTAGAACATGCATCAAATGATAAAACTTTTAATTGCTTCCTCCTTAATGTGAGTTTCATCTCAGCCACCAAATCGCCACCATACGCCACCCTTTTTGCTGGAAATTGCATTAGACAAGTTGAGGAATGGAGGTACTCAGAAAACTGACATGGTGTTTACGTCATAGTCGGACCGGAAACTAAAACAAACTTACACAAAGCCCGTTTGATGATACTAACTAGGTACCATAACTTTGTTTAGGGGTGTTTGTCTATGCTTTATTATTTTCGAAACAATTGAACTTAATGAAATTTGAAGAACGGCTAAACATTTATTAAGCTTATCGGCTTAAGTAAGTTGTAAGCTTATAGGCCACTAAACATTTATTAGTTCACGACAGCTATTTCACATTCAAGCCAAATATCCCATTTACGTTACAAAGACTAATCAGACGAAGGTCTTTAAGAGTCGTCATCGCATCTATCTTTGGAATCAAAGTGATGAGAGCATGGTTCGAATTAGACTAAAAATGGTAAAGTTTTCAAATGGTTTTATATATATGTGATGTGATACATTTCACCAGATCAGCTCATGAACATTTTAATTTATAAACTTTTTAATTTTATAAGTTTATTTTCATTGTTCATACAATTTTTTAAGAATTATAAAAGAAAGATGTTTTAAACTATGAAAAAGTTCATAAATATAGACTACTTTTTACTTTATGGTTTACAAAAATATAAATTATTTTGTAATTTATAAATCTTTTGATAAACTAATAGAAAACAAACAAGTTTAACGTACCAAACATTATTAATAGTCAAATTATTTTGTGGATTGGGTTTCATATGAGTACTTGACTGTCTATAACTTAATGAGAATTAATATTGGTACCGCAACTTTTAATGGTTATATAATACATACATATTTTACAGCTAATTTTACAAATATATTAAACATTGAATGTGATATATATATTAAAAGTTGTGGTAAAAAGATCACCACTTAATTCAATTCACGACTAAAGTCTTGTATAAATGTGGATCAGCTATATGCTTATGTCTTCTGGAGGCCTTTTTTAAAAATAAGAATGAAAAAGCTTATATAAATGGAAATTAATTTCCACATCATAATTTTTATATCATATATTAAATAATATAAATTTTACAGTCAATTGTATAATTATATTAATCACTGGTTTTAATAGGTACATTAGAAGTTGTGATATAAATATCACTCCTTATGTAAATACCACTGAATAAGGTTTAAAATTGTGTCTAAAAAATAAGTCTTTTTCTTTAAATAGGGTAACAATTTGTATCGGATTTTCATGTTTGGGTTAACATGTTAGGAGAGTTATTATTCCGCCAAGGAATGTTCATAAGCAAAGATGATAACACCTTTATATTATACTAGTTTCATAACTCGTCCGATGGGCGGGCTAGCTGTAAGAAATATAATATATAATGATGAAAAAAACGTAAGAAATTATATGGTCAACTATTATTAAAATGATGATTAAAGGTTTTGTTGTACATGAATAATCGGTAAAAATAAATCAAAAAAGAAAATGAAATTTTATTTTATAAGACGTTTGTTGTTGAGTTTGTATAGTTACCATCTTGGTCGCAACAAATAATTTTCAAGCATTTGTTTCTCTTTACTCTTGATACATCAACATATAGCTGGTCATGTGAGACTACTGATATTTGGACAAACAAATCAACTCGTGACAATGTTCGCCCATGGTTTTTTTAATAGTCATTGAAAAACGTACTTAAATAGGAAATTCTCTTCGGCTCAATTTGAAAGGCATAGTTTTGTCGTAAGGACTAATGATCATACGTGGGATAACACAAATTGTACAAACTTTGTCACGATCTTACCTTCAATTATATTAGCCTAGTTCTATTGTATAAATCTACTTTCTGATCAATGTTTTGCATACACATTACAGGAGAATCTATCTTTAATTTCAATATATGATGTGTGACACCTGACATTTTTATAGTATACAAGAATTATGTGGTGTAAAGATCGAGACTAAACATAGTATCATCAACAATTTCATGTGTGAGTGTTGATAATAATATGTTTAGACTATAATATTTTTGGGTCATAATATTTTTGAACATTGATTATTATAACTTTTGATCATAATAAAATTAGATTATAATAAATTTGGATCGTAACATTTTGTGATCATAACATTTTGTGACCATAATAAACTTCAATTACATTTTTAGATCATAAGATTTTTTTCGTAAAATGTTTGAACCATGACATTTTTTTGTTCAAATTTTTATGCCTATACTCATTTCGTAAAGAATTATGCCTATACAAGAATTATGTGGTGTAAAGATCGAGGCTAAACATAGTATCATCAACAATTTCATGTGTGAGTGTTGATAATAATATGTTTAGACTATAATATTTTTGGATCATAATATTTTTGAACATTGATTATTATAACTTTTGATCATAATAAAATTGGATTATGATAAATTTGGATCGTAACATTTTGTGATCATAACATTTTGTGACCATAATAAATTTAAATTACATTTTTAGATCATAAGATTTTTTTCGTAAAATGTTTGAACCATGACATTTTTTTGTTCAAATTTTTATGTCTATACTCATTTCGTAAAGAATTTAATTTTAAAAACTTTTATTTTCTTAAAATTTTTGTGATTACATTTTGTGATCATAATAAATTTAAACTACGCTTTTAGATCATAAGATTTTTTTTCGTAAAATGTTTGAACCATGACATTTTTTTTCAAATTTTTATGACTATACTCATTTCGTAAATAATTTAATTTAAAGAACTTTGATTTTCTTAAAAAATTTGAGATTATAATATTTTGTGATCATAATAAATTTAAATTACATTTTTAGATCATAAGATTTTTTTCGTAAAATGTTTGAACCATTGTTGGGTCACATTTATTGTAACCGATAGTCTAGGGACTATTTTGTATTTAGTCGAAACTTTGGCTAGGTATATATAGTAAGTAGTAACCTAATTTGTATAAACTTTGCCCAAATTGTAGCAGCCCCTATCAATAGCAAAGTGTTCAAATATTCCATCCATCTTAATCTTCCTATATTATCACTTGTTTATGCTTAATCTATGAATTAATCATTGAATTCACAATCTCCAACCATGACATTTTTTTTCAAATTTTTATGACTATACTAATTTCGTAAAGAATTTAATTTTAAGAACTTTGATTTTCTTAAAATTTTTTGTTTACAAATAAAAAATAAAGCTATGGGCGAAAAACGAAGCGAGGGAAGACATGAATATGTTTCCATATAAAGAAGAAGTTAATTGCCTATTATGTCATTTGAGTCAGCGTCCATGTCATCATTAAGAAGCAATGTTATTGGTACATGTCATCAAATTAAAATCATGTCCTTGCTCCATATATAGGTGGGAGATAGGTGGGAGATTTTCTCCGTTTCAAAATAAGTGATACATTTTTAAGTTTACGATTTTTGAAGCAAAATATGATAATAGAAGATTAATTAGAGCATCCTTAATGGTTAACTTCACAAAAGCTTACTACTTTTATCACATCAACATTTCACTAATCAAAAAGCTATTCCTAAATAACATCTCCAATGGTTAACCTTTTACAAAAGCTTTTTCTTTTATAATATTTCTAATTCATCTTTTGTCTATCTTAAATGTTTCATCAATACCCCTATATATAAATTGACACTATTTTTTGACATCTTATAAAACTTAATATTTTTTAAAATATTTCATACAAAAATATTTAAATATATAAAAACATTACATTGCAAATATTAAAAAAAAACACAAGTTTAAAACTATAGCTCATATCTAAGGTTTAAAATGAAAAGTTATTAAATATAGGAGATTAAAAAAGACAAACATGGAAAGTTCATTAAAAGGTTTGTAGAAAAAAAAGTTATTGCGATAAGCTTTTAAAAAAGATAGTTATTCAAATGGTAAAAAGTCTTTCAAAGACTTATTAAAATAGTAATAAGCTTTTGAAAAATCTACTATTGGAGATGCTCTTAGATTAATTTTGATAGTTAGTGGAGGATGAGTCCCACATATATTAATTAAAGTAAATTTAATAATGTTTAAAAGTAAAAATAATGATAAATGTGTCTTTTCACTATATTTAAGGAGATAGTTAGTGTGTGTGGACCCCACTACTTTTTACAAAATATGGTAAGTTTTTAAAGTGTATCGCTTATTTTGAAAACACCGTAAAATGGAAAGTGTATCGCTTATTTTGAAACGGATGAAGTATATTTTTGGTATGGACGTTTCAAAACCCAATTAGCCAAAATATATTACTTTTTAATTAGATGATGAAGTTGTCATGGAATTGCTTATTTTGGTTGATGAAAATTATCTCATTTGTGTTTTTTTTTTTATATCATTATGACTGATTGTGGTTAATTTTATATATTTTAAGTGCATTTCATTTTTTTTAAAGAATGCATTTTTTTTATTCTTCTAATAACCAGGTTCTAAAAGGGAAAGCAAAATCTAGACATTGTTTCTGGTTTTAATAATACGTTTTGTTTAAGATTCAAATTTAGAGTTTGAAAAGGCTCTTGTGCTTCATTATTATTAATTCTCACTAATTGTTTAGATATTCTTACACAATCTTTAAGCTATTTTTTATACAACAAATTCTGTTTAATGTTAAATACGCTCAGTTAATTTCATTTTTTATTGGTATCTCATTTTTTTGAAATCTGTTTCTAAACAAGTAATTGTACTTTTTAATTGATTCAAAAGTTACAAAAATAAACTTAAAAGCTAAAATTATGAAAGATGAATTACAATAAGACTATGTGTAATGGGTGACCGATATACCCCTGCCACCTCTGCGCCACATCAGTTTTCTCTCTCCTTATTAAACACATGATCAAACAGTGACCAAAGTGGCGTAATGGGTGACCGATATATATTTTTTTTAATTTCATTAAAAATTCAAAATGTTACATTAATTAGTCTTCACTTTTTTGGGCTTTGGCTTTTTAAGTTAAATTCAGGCCCAATGCTTGGTTTTAGGCTGGCCCAACCCCTTTTCCCCCCCTTTTCCCTTCGTTTCTCTCACGACCAGTCGACCAGTATCGATCAAGTCCTCAACCATTAAGGTTATGGGACGCGTCGGGCAATGGTGGCATAACGGGCGGGACGCGTCACCTGGCGTGACGTGGCAAGTCGCGAACTTCATTTGGGTCATGCGATACGAATAATCTAACAGTTAGGATTAATCTGACATTATAGCCTTTTCATTTTATACGAAGAAGGTATAGGGGTATTGTGTTCTAATAAAAAAACAAAAAATCTTGACCAAAATATAATATTAATGTCTTTACTTTACGTTTTAATTTCCTTAATGAATAAAAAACCATATCAGCTCCCTTTCTTTATGATACAAATCACCACCACGTATTGATAGTCTGGATAACTATATCCGGACGAATATAATAATACCAGATTATTATTTGTACTGGAAGGCTTGAACATGAATTGTTATTGGACCGTACACGTGCTCCTACAATCGTACCATGTCCGTTGGATCTAACGACTTATTTTCTACTTGTGATAAAATGTCAAACAGCATCTCTTTTTAAATTTGAACCTCACCTGACCCTCTCAAGTCATGCAGATCGCCGGTTAATATATCTTCTTCTAGACCCGATTCAGTTAACGGAAATCAGATGGATCAGTTCCGGCCAACACCAGCTAATTCTACCCCGCTTACCCCCCTTAGCTTTCTCGATCGATGCGCCACCGTCTACGGCGACTGCCCATCCGTCGTCTATGGTGATACCGTATTCAAGTGGAATGAAACCCGACGGAGGTGTCTTCAGGTGGCTTCCTCCATCTCCAAACTCGGAATCAAAACACAACAGGTGGTTTCCGTCATTGCCCCAAATATTCCGGCCATGTATGAGCTATACTTTGCCATACCCTTCGCCGGAGCTGTAATCAATTCAATTAATACCCGTCTCGATGCCCGGACTGTGTCTGTCATACTCTCCCACAGTGAATCGAAGCTCGTTTTTGTCGATTATCAGTCAGTTTCGATTGTCATGGATGCAATTTCTATGTTTCCCCCAAATTCATACAAACCGATGCTAGTACTCATCACTGACGACGGACCTCCGGTGAAATCGATGGCTGGATTCCGATGTACTTATGAGAGTATGGTGGAAAACGGTGATCCGGAATTCAATTGGATCAGACCAGTATCGGAGTGGGACCCGATGACATTGAATTACACCTCCGGCACGACGTCATCTCCTAAAGGAGTGGTTCACTGCCACCGTGGTATGTTCGTCATCGCCGTTGACTCGTTAATTGAGTGGTCAGTTCCGAAACAACCCGTTTACTTATGGACTCTGCCCATGTTTCATGCAAACGGTTGGAGCTACACATGGGGAACGGCGGCAGTCGGAGCCACCAATATCTGCCTACGCAAATTCGACGCCGGCGTCATCTACGACGCCATTAACAAACACGGCGTCACACACATGTGTGGTGCTCCGGTGGTCCTCAACATGTTATCAAATACCCCAGACGTGAAACCATTACAGAATCCGGTAAAAATAATGACAGCCGGAGCTCCTCCACCTGCGGCAGTACTAGCCCGGGCAGAGTCAATCGGGTTCATCATCAGTCACGGGTATGGGTTAACCGAAACGGGCGGGTTAGTAGTAACCTGTGCCTGGAAGCAGAAATGGAACCGGTTGCCGGCGACGGAGAGAGCTAGGCTAAAAGCAAGACAAGGAGTGAGAACCGTTGGATTTACGGAAATGGATGTTGTGGATCCCGAGTCAGGACTCAGCGTGATTCGGGACGGGTCGACACTGGGTGAGGTAGTACTACGTGGCGGGTGTGTTATGTTGGGTTATTATAAAGACCCGGACGGGTCAAATAAAACCATGAGGGAAAACGGGTGGTTCTACACCGGTGACGTGGCGGTAATGCACCCAGACGGATATCTAGAGATTAAAGATAGATCGAAAGATGTAATCATAAGTGGTGGCGAGAATCTGAGCAGTGTGGAGGTGGAATCGGTGTTGTATACACATCCGGCGGTGAATGAGGCGGCGGTGGTGGCAAGGGCGGATGAATTTTGGGGGGAAACACCATGTGCGTTTGTGAGTTTGAAGGCGGAGATGGTGGGGAAGGTGACGGAAAAAGAGGTGGTGGCGTATTGTAGAGGTAAGTTGCCGGGATATATGGTGCCGAAAACGGTGGTGTTCAAAGAAGAACTGCCGAAAACGTCAACGGGAAAGATTCAGAAATTTGTGCTTCGTGAAGTGGCCAAGAAAATGGGACCATCGAGGAATAGTCGCATGTAAAGTTTCAATTTTCCAAAATAATTATTTAAATATTTGTGCTTGGATGGTTTGTATATGCAAAAATTCAACGACTTGCCTGAAAGTGTTTTGAAGACATAGTCAAATTTTATGCAAAAGACCCACGCGACTTTTTTGAAAAAAAACAAACAAGCACCTAAGAGCATCTCCGATGGTATTTCTAAAGCTTATTACTATTATAATAAGTCTTTGAAAGACTTTTTACCATTGGAATACCTAATTTTTTGAAAAACTTATTACAAAGACTTATTCTCTACTAACCTTTTAACCATCTTTCAATATTTGTCTTTTTTAGTCCCATATGTTTAATAACATTTCATTTTAAACCTTAGATATGTTATATACTTCATCCGATTCAAAATAAGTGATACACTTGAGGTTTCACGGTTTTTGAGGCAAAAGATTATAATGATGCTTAAATTAGATTAATTGGATGGTTAATGGGGAATGGGTCCCACACCTTTTGAATAAAGTAATGTTAATGATGTTTAAAAGTAAAAAGTAAGGGTAAATGGGTCATTTCACTTTGTTAAAGTAGATAGTTAGTGGGTGTGGGTCCCATTTTTTTGCCAAATAAGGAAACTTTTTAAAGTGTATCACTTATTTTGAATCACCCCAAAAAGAAAAGTGTATCACTTATTTTGAATCGGAGGAAGTATAAATTATTTATTATATTTTTATTAGTTAATAAATAAATTATATAATATTTAATGCCAATTATTATAATATTTTTATATAAGACATTTTAAAAAATATTATATTTAGTAAGATCTCCAAAAAATTATCAAATTATATATAGGGGGTATTTATAAACATTTGAGATACAAAAAGGTAAATTAGAAATATTATAAAAGAAAAAGCTTTTGTAAAGGTTAACCATTGGAGATGCTGTTTATGAAAAGGTTTTTAGTCCCTTATATTTAACAATTTTACATTTGAAACCCATGTACTTCCTCCGATTCAAAATAAGTGATACACTTTCCTTTTTGGGGTGATTCAAAATAAGTGATACACTTTGAAAAGTTTCCTTATTTGGCAAATAAAATGGGACCCACACCCACTAACTAGCTACTTTAACAAAGTGAAATGACCTCTTTACCCTTACTTTTTACTTTTAAACATCATTAACCTTACTTTATTCAAAAGGTGTGGGACTCATTCACCACTAACCATCAAATTAATCTAATTTAACCATCATTATAATTTTTTGCCTTAAAAACGGTGAAACCCTAAGTTTATCACTTATTTTGAATCGGAGGAAGTATATATTTATATGTGAATCATTTATTATTTCTGTAGCTATAAATTATAACTTTATCATATTTCAATAATTTCTATAACTATAAATTATAATAGTTTTGTAAAAGACATTTTAAAAAATGTTAAGTTTTATAATGCTATAAGAATTGTTAAATTAAATAAGTGAGTGGTATTTATAAAACATTTGATATAGTTAAAGGTAAATTAGTAATTTATAAGAAAAAGTCTTTGGAAAGATTAACCATTGGAGAGGTTTTTAACTAATAGGTTATTAGATGATGTAACAAAAGTATTAAGTCATTGGAGAGGTTAATCATTGTCGATGCTCTCATATAATTAAAGACACATAATATTAGTGTATAATGTGTCTACTTACTTGCTCAAAATAAGCATTAAAATAAAGAATTATATAAAAAGAAAAATTAATAGATTACACAGGTTATTTAGTTGTAAATATATAAATAAGTATAAATAATAATCATCAATACAGTTTCTCATAATTGAATACATGTTTACTCAAATACTATTGGGTGACGAGTCTCCAAACATCTAAGTTTCTCATAATTGAGTAGCTAAAACGTCTATCTGTTTACCATATTTACTCAAATACTATTGGGTGACGAGTCTCCAAACATCTAATCTATTTTCGGTTCCAAAATGTTTTATTGTTTTTATCTAAACATACAACACACCATTAAATAAGTAATAATAAGACCACTGCCAATGGTAAATGCAACTGACGCCGTCAGTTGCTGTCAACTCAGCGCCACGTCAGCAGATAAACTAACTAACATTAAACTGACGTAGTCATGCCAACAGCACTCCATCACTTCACCAACTTTAATTAATTTACTTTCTTTTTAATTAAAACAAAAATATAACTAAAACAGAATACTTTTATTAAAATAAAAAAACATTACAATAATTTAAAAACATTAAAAAATACAATACGATAAAAAAATACAATAATTTAAAAACATTAATTAACGTTGGCGGAAATTTGGTGGGAGTTGCGAAATGTGGTCTACTAGTGCATTGCGAAGTCTGTGATGCGTTGCTTGATCCCGTAGTTCTTTGGCCATTCGAGCGTGTGTTGCAACTCTTTCATTCCATGAGCGTTGCGACATGTTTGCCGGATTATCCATATACGCCTCCTCAAGTGGACACATGTTGCGACGTTGTCCTCAATTATCATGTTGTGTAAAATTATACAACAATACATGATTCGACGTATTTTATTGACGCTATATGGTCTTGCCGGGTTTTTAATGATTTGCCAACGTCTTTGCAAAACACCGAATGCTCGTTCAATATCTTTTCTTGCGGCTTCTTGATATCTTTTAAACCGAGTTTGTTGTTCAGATAGCGGATACTTAAATGTCTTCACAATGGTTGACCATTCCGGATATATCCCGTCACCGAGATAGTATCCTTTAGTGAATTGTTGCCCGACAATGACAAAAGGAATAGTAGGAGTTTTGTCTTGCAGCAAGCCCTTGAATAAGTCTGATGCATTAAGGACATTGATGTCGTTGCTCGAACCAGCTGGGCCGAAGTAAGCGTGCCAAATCCACAAATCATAAGACGCAACCGCTTCTAGCATGATTGTTGGCTCCCCTTGGTCACCTCGTGTGTATTGTCCTTTCCATGCCACCGGACAATTCCTCCAAGGCCAGTGCATGCAATCGATGCTGCCGAGCATACCCGGAAAACCATGCACCTCAGCATGACGTTGATGTAAGCGCTCGACGTCATGCGCGTTGGGTTTTCTTAAGTACTCAGCACCAAATAGATGCAATACACATTTGACAAAATTATCCAAACAATCATACGATGTTTGTTGTCCCATGTGTAGATATTTATCAAACAAATCGGCAGCACAACCATAGGCCAATTGTCGTACAGCGGATGTACATTTTTTGAAGAATATTAAAACCCGCTCTTCCGGTAGCATCGTCCCGTTGACGAAAATACAAAAAAATGCGCAGGTAAAGGAGTCTGAGAGTAAGAAGTTATACCGTCACATATACGGAGGAACAGCGAACAGGTCATACGGAAACGTCGCCTAAAATAATCTAGCGGGAACGTGGGATTTTCAGCAAAGTAGTCTGCGTACAAACGCTCACCGACACCTTCACGATCTCGTGGCACATACCTTCTCGGCGCTCTGGGGATCCGAGCGATGCCTTCATCGTCCTCTGTATCAGATGAAAGCGCATTCACAATGACGACCATTTCCTCGGCATTGTAAGAATTGGCTATCGTCATAATAGCTTTCAAATCGGAATCATATTTGGAAGAGGAATCAGAAACAGTAGATATTTTATAAGTATAGTTGGGTGGGAGAAGAGAGAATTTTTGTGTTGTGAAAATTATAGAATGAAGGTATGTATTTATAGAAATTTAAAAGGATTAAAAAAAAATTAAAATATATATATATATATATATATATAAACGGTAATATTACCGTTGGGGGAAAAAAAGAAAAAAAAAAGAAATAAACAACCGGCGCCTCACTCCGTCTCGTCTCCAAACCCGCGTGGCCTTAACCGGCGGTGCCACCGACGGTCCGTGCCAACGGTGGAGGTACTGGCGCCAAACCGGCGGGTGCCTACCGGCGGCACCGTTGGCAGCCGTCTAACATATTCATGTGGTGTTTGGATTATGTTAATGACACTGACATATTAATTGTATTGCTTTTTATGTATTCAGAGTTATTCACATAGAACAATTGATGTGATATTGTGCAACAAAAAAGCACTCAAATTAACTTGATTGTCAATTTATCGGACTTTGGGCTCATGAACTTAGGGCCAAATGGGCTAGATATTGTGGGCTTAAAAATGCGTATAAGGTTTTATATCCAGTTTCTAGCTCATAAGCTCGAACACTAAGCATCACAAGATAACCCTAAGTCGGTTCTAGCCATTTCGCAGCTTCCCGGAAAATGTACACCGTGCACTTTTTCTGCCCACCATACTCACCTATTTCGATGCATCGGGAGTTATGTTGACACTAGGGCTGTCAAATCGTGCTATCGTTTCGTGTTTCTGTATAACACGACACGACACGAATTCGTTCAACACGAAAACGACACGACACGAAGTCGTGTTTTATTTTGCTAACACGACACGATTAAAAAAACGATAAACACGACAAACACAAAATAAATAACAAAAATAACAAATTTCTTACTTATTACATGCTAAAAACACGACAAACACGAAAAAACACGACAAACACGACAAAATCATAACTATCGTGTCAATTTCGTGTTAATCTCTGAACACAAACACGACATGACACGACTTCGTGTTTGTTTTACACAACACGAACACGACACGAACACGAATTCAAATTTCAATTTCGTCCCAATTTCGTTTCGTATCGTGTATTTTTATCGTGTCGTGTTAGGTTTTGACAGCCCTAATTGACACTATGAAACACCTAGCACGTCGTGCACCCTAACCTACTAGTACTAGCTATGTGTTCGGTTCTGGAACCGGTAAACTTGAGAACCGAAATTCAAGTATAACAAGATTAAAATGGTTGACCACAAATGCTCCTTCTCCAACTTGATTTGGCAAAAAATCATTAATTGGTGGAATTTGGTCACCTTTAGATATTCTTCTATAACAGATATCTTGAGTTATATGGATGCCATGACATATTACAACCAAATAATTTGATCTGGTAATCGGTTTTAAGATATATTTTTTTTTTTTAGCAATGAAGAAACAATAGGATTTTCGGACAAAATAATGCTTCAAGGAATTATCTGAATTTCGAGATTCACTTAACATCTTATTTGTGGAAAGCAAATTTATACATATATACCTACTAATAAAGCACTAAATCCAATTAAGATTTGTATCACATGTCATTCAATTAACATATACATCCCATCTGTACACACATGTTTTTGACTTTTTGAGTGTTTTCTCCTTTTTTAATTTAATCTAATTCTTTATGTTCTAATTTTCAAATTTAACATCTCCTAATTCCAGTCAACTAAAATTAGTATTATATTTTTAGAAACACTTTTTCATATTTGTTAATATTTATATGTAGCATTTTTGGTTACTGCTATTGCTTTCCTCATTTCGGTTTTTGCTTCTTGACTTTTTCAGCATTAAAATGACTAACGTGTGGATTGGGCCTTTATCCCCTGCTATTTTCCTTTATTTTAAATTTGGGCCTGCTTTCTTCTTTTAGACCAGACATGCACCTCATCCTTTGCTCTTTAATTTTTACTAAGTATTCATACTTCATTCTTCTAACTATAAAATAATTATATAAAATCTATTAATTATTTTCTATAATCTCATTATTTAATTTGAAAACTCACATTGATCAAATGGTTAAAGAAGATGAGTAAGAACATTTAGAGGACAAGGTATGTGAAGGTTAAAGGGATGTTAAACACCCTTTGACGTCGCCACTACTCGCCAAACCTCACTGTCCGTTGCGCCCAAAAGCTATTAGCCATGGATTTGGCGATTCGCCAAAAAGGTAATCTTATAATATTGCCTGAAAACATCATGTATTGGCGATTAAAGTTGTTTAACACCAGAGAGGAGATGTTTAACATGGTGTTAAACCCATATTAAAATCCCATAAATTCTTTAAGATGGTTTTAACCCATCACTATACCTTGTCATATGCATTTAAATGACCTTCTCAAAAGGTAAAAAACTTTTGAATAACCTGCCATTAGAAATACTCTTATTGGCTCCCTGATTTTGTCTGTTCCTAGCAGGCATTTTTTGGGTGGTTGATTTTTTGCTATTAATAAATTTTGGCCTTCCAAAGTCACTTCTATACGCATAGCTTATAGTATTATTATATATATATTCTATTACAAATTTAACTTTTACTACATATATATATATATATGATGGGTCCTGGGAGGCGTGTAACATCTTTTTGTTAAAGGTATGTCTCTAGTGCTTTTCCAGGACTATTGGAACAAATCACAGTTCAACTTATTACTGATGCTGCAGTTAGTACTGATCATAGTTACTACTGATGAAGACTATGATTATTACTGATGGGGCAGAAACACTTGTTACTGATGAGTTGATACTGGTGAAGTCTATAACTAGCTTACTACTGATCATGCACATATTGAAGATACTACTGATCATTAGTAGTTACTACTGACGTTGGTTTTGGACTTACTACTGATTACCAGAGTTACTACTGACGATGCTTATTTACTACTGATGAATGGTATTACTACTGATACGCGTTTTGGAAGCATATCAAGTCCGAGATCTTCGCAGAGTTAGTTATAGAATGTTTATTCAATGTATATCTTTTATAATTCGATGTAAATCAAGTCCTAGAATAACTAAGGTAAATAGTTAGGCTTCAAGGACTATTATATATAGTTCCTTACGAATTGTAAACGTACGTGTGTATTGTTAATCAATAATATACATTGAAGCTTTTTGTGAAACCGTGTTCTTAATATTATTGCATATTGTTCTTACAGTTCATTGTTCTTAAACATATTGATATAGTGTTAATCCGCTGTAACTTCTATTATCAATTAGATCTAAAGGTATTTATTAACTAATTCATAGTTAATCGATCCTGACAAGGACCACCAATGACAATGAATCATTTTTCAATTTGCATTATGTATCCATTTATTTTAGTAAAAGATATCTGTAACATGTGCTTAAAGCCTTATACCACTCTTAATGAAAGGTCATTTTTCCGGCCAGTCGCTCACCGATGATGTGTTCCCACCACTACGAGACGAATAATGAACAAATCCCCACCTCTTCTTTTGCTTGGTTTGGCTGGCCAGACAACCGAATTGGTTTGTACAAGAAAACTATCAATGTAAATTTGGTTATCATTATGGACACTTCATTATATGTTTGATCTTAGAGAGAAAAAACTTATATCACGTGTAGGTGGCAGTAGTTATCTTTCGATCACCATTATTATTAGTCTCATGGTATGTATTAAGCTTTATTAAACGAATTCAAAAATTTTAAGAGTATGATAATAAAAATCAATGAAGCTCGTAATTTATAGTTTTAGGTGATGCATGTACAAAATACTTATTTTAATTAAGTTTGAAAGTTTAAAATCATTAAATAATTTTATTACTATATGTTTTTAAAGTACATATCAGAAAAACTATAGTTTAAGTTTGTTCTACATTTATACTTCGTATATTTTTCTTAGCAAAGATATTTGATTACTACTCAAACCTTATAACAACATACATATAATAAACTGGCAATTGTCGTCTTTTTTACAAGCAAATTATTATGTCGAAACGCCTTTTTATTTTGGAGGCACATACTAAATTCAATATTATCTAGTAGCGTCGAATTTGAATCTACGTTCATTTTTTATTCGTATGATTATTTGACGATAACAATCTACCTTTTATTTGATAAATTGTAAAAAAACATATTTAAAAAACGTGTACAGTTTTTTTAATTTTTCCTTGATCGGTAGGAAGTCACTGACCGGGTTTATAATAAGCCTATAATCTTTAATAATTATATCTTCATAAATTAATATATAGTTTTTATATATTTAAAAACGTCATTAACAAACCTTATATTAAAAGGTAGACTTATATAAATTGTTATACAATAACTATATTGGCATCTCCACATATATCTCCTTTTTTGAATCGGACATTGTCATATCTCTTATATCTTCTTCCTCTTCATATCTCACTGTAACAAAAAACATGGATGCATTGAGGAAGCCAAATTGTGCAAACTCAAGCCCTCTTACACCTCTTGGATTCCTTGAAAGGGCCCGTCAATCGTATACAACAATCTCACCTACAAATGGACGGACACCTTCCGTCGTTGTCTGCAATTAGCTTCATCAATCTCCAGTCTCGCCATCGGAAAAGGTGACGTCGTTTCGGTGCTCGCCCCCGCCACCTACGAGCTTCATTTCGCCATCACCATGACCGGCGCCGTAATCAACACTATTTGGATGCCCGTACTGTTTCCATACTCCTGCGTCACAGCGGATCAAAGCTCGTATTCGTTGACTTCCAGCTTGTTAATCTTATTCATGAAGCGGTTGCTCTGTTGCCGGACGGCTGTGCTCACCCGCAGCTGGTTTTAATCTCAGAGAACTTCCGGCGTTAAATAAGGATGGTTTTATGAACGTATGGTTGAAAGTGGTGGTTCAATTGGGTTCGACCCGAAAGTGATTGGGATCCGTTAACGTTAAATTATACATCAGGAACGACGTCATCACCGAAAGGACAGCCACCGTGGGACGTTCATCGTAGCCGTTGATTCTCTAGTGGAATGGTCAGTACCGGTCTACTTGTGGACCCTACCGATGTTTCACGCAAATGGTTGGAGTTTCGTTTGGGGAATGGCAGCGGAACGGGGAGCCACTAACCCGAACTGTTCACATAATGACCGCCGGATACGGGTTGACGGAAACGGGTGGGCTAGTTGTGTCGTGTTCGTGGAAGAGGAAATGGAATCGGTTGCCGGCGACGGAAAGAGCTCGATTGAAAGCGAGGCAAGGAGTCAGAAGCATCGGGATGACGGCGGTGGATCCCGAGTCGGGAGTGAGTGTGACTCGAGACGGGTTGACTCAGGGAGAGATAGTTTTACGAGGTGGGTGTCTTATGCTGGGTTACTTCAAGGATCCTAAATCAACCGCTAAATGCATAAAAAATGGGTGGTTTTACACCGGCGATGTGGGGGTGATGCACCCGGATGGGTATTTGGAAATCAAAGACAGATCAAAAGATGTAATCATTAGTGGTGGAGAGAACCTGAGCAGTGTGGAGGTGGAGTCAGTTTTGTATTTGCATCCGGCGGTGAATGAGGCGGCGGTGGTGGGACGACCTGATGAGTTCTGGGGAGAAAGGCCGTGTGCTTTCGTGAGTCTGAAGGATGATGGCCGGAGATCATGGAGTTTTGTAAAGGTAAGCTGCCGCGTTACATGGTGCCAAAGACGGTTGTTTTCAAGGTGGAGCTACCGAAGACATCCACCGGCAAGATTCAAAAATTTGTACTTAGAGAAATTGCCAAAGGATTTTCCGTAAAAAGTCGAATATAAATTGGTTAACTAAATCAACCATGGTTAATAGCTTATTTATTTCAATATGCTATTCAGTAAAAAAATCATGTGATCTACATTTTTTACTTCTTGTGAATATAATAAAAGTTGAATAATGTATGTAACGTTTTCTATTACTACTATAATTTGTTATACATAAAATTGTTATGAAATTCAACAATTGTAGAAATATTATAAACGTGCATCACTTATTTTGAATAACTAACAAATTGTTGTTACTTCCTCACTTCCTCCATTATTTATCTAAATAAACACAAGAGCGTGTATATTGTAAGAGGAACACCATACCAAACACTATAGGCTGTCAACCTCTCAAAACAAAACAAGAATGTGTACCTCACGTTGCACATTTTATTGCTTAAAAGATAAGTAAATATCTAATTAAAGTAATCTTTAATTTTTGTATAGTCTTAAAGAATAAATCTTAAACAATTGATTAATGACATATAATAATTAAAATTAATCACATATTTTATACTTCCTCCGTATCAAAATAAGTAAATCACTTTGAAGTTTACATTTTTTGAGACAAAATAAGATAATAAGAGATTAGTGAAATTAAATGGAGTAATTAGAATGGATGGGTCTCACACCTTTTACTATTTTATTGGTTATTCTAAATGGTGAAAAAATCAAATATAGGAAGATGAAAAAAATGAATGGGGCCCAACACCTTTAATGATATTTAAAGAGGGATAAGTAAGGGTAAAGGGGTAATTTTAAATATAAAAACTTACCAAATAAGGTAAAATATATAAGTCATTCACTTATTTTGATACACCCCAAAAAGGAAAGTGATTCACTTATTTTGATACGGAGGAAGTACATAAAGATGTATTTTGATCATTTGCTACTTAGAAAAAATAAATTAAACTCAACTATTTTCTATTTTTTTAAATAAAATTATTATTATTATTTGCTAGTTAAAAAATAATACTTCGTATTATTTGATAATCACGTGAGATAATCACATATGATAATATACTTAATCACATGTGATATTATTGTACAATCACATGTGATTGTATATTTGTTCACATGTGATTTACATACAATCTATCACATTATATGTTATTAACGAAAAAATAATAATTTTTTAATAATATCAAAAGTAATAATTATTAAAAATAAGAAAAAATAATAAATTAATAATTTTAAAAAAATTAAAAAATTATTTTTTTCTAAACGACCAAAACACCCCTTCATGTATAAAATATGTGATTAATCTTGACTATTAATTAACTCTTCGTCCTAGAAAAAAGTTCTCATTTCTCTTGGACACAAGATTTTAGAAAATAGTTAGTGATGGAGTCCTTGGTAATACTTTTGATTAAAATATAATGTTAGATTAGAGAGGGAAAATGGTTTAGTGGTGAAATCATTATTAATAATATTATTTTATTAAGTGGCCCCTCAAATTTGAGAAATGAGAATTTTTTTATGATACAAAATCTGAAAGAGAAATTTGAACTTTTTTGTGTGACGTGTGTAGGGGGAGTATTATTAACTAATGATTGAGATGTATGATGTATCCATTGGAACAACAAAATGTTTAAAGACTTATTTTAAATACATATAGAGCGAATTACATCTAAGGTCCCTGTGGTTTACCATTTATTGCAGCCACAATCCCTAAACTTCATTAAGTACACTGGGAGTCCTTGGTGTTGCCACTTTGTTGCACCCATAGTCCCTGAAATAAACGGACGTTAATTAAAGCCGTTAAATCCCCCATGTGCACATCACATGATGGGTAGTATGGTAATTTTCCACCCCTTCCTCATATTTAAACCCGAGTAAATTACATGGAAGGTCCCTGTGGTATACTACTTATTACAGTCTTAGTCCCTGAACTTCATTTATTACACCGGAAGTCCCTGGTGTATACACTTTGTTACACACATGTAGGCTTGAAAACGAACCGAACGTGAACACTAAATTTTCTTAACATAAACGAACACAAACGAATATAAAGAAACACAAAAGTACACGAAATAAACACAAACACAAACAAACACAAATGAACACGAAACAAATACAAACGAACACAAACAAACTCAAACGAACACTAACAAACGAACGTAAACAAACAATCACGAACGGATGTTCACGAACGTAAACGAACGAACGGGCATTTGTTCGTGTTTATTTGTTTAACTAAACGAACACAAAATCTTGTTTGTGTTCGTTTGTTAGCTAAACGAACGAATATAAACGAACTCCCGCGAACGGTTTGCGAACGGTTCGTTGAACGTTCGGTTCGTTTACATGCCTACATGTGTGTAACAAAGTGTATACACCAGGGACTTCCGGTGTAATAAATGTAGTTCAGGGACTAAGGCTGTAATAAGTAGTATACCATAGGGACCTTCCATGTAATTTACTCGGGTTTAAATATGAGGAAGGGGTGGACAATTACCATACTACCCATCATGTGATGTGCATATGGGGGATTTAACGGCTTTAATTAACGTCCGTTTGCTTCAGGGACTACGGGTGCAAGCAACACTAGGGACTCCCAGTGTACTTAATGAAGTTTAGGGACTGTGGTTGCAATAAGTGGTAAACCACATGGACCTTAGATGTAATTCGCTCATACATATATAAAGATATCACCTATAATAAATTATGGAAAATGATAATGACAGCCCTAAGGGTTGTCACTAAGACGTCAAGACTCGCATTAGAAACTTGTACAATAATCAATAACCGCCCCCTGTATTTTAGGAATCATCCCCCACTACTAAAAGTACAAACGATTTATGCATGTAACCACCTTTTATTGACAGCCCTAAGGACTGTCATTAACAAAACCCATAAATTATTTTAAACTTTCTTTAACTAAAAATTTTGAATTGACTGCGCTGTGTTAGATGGTATATCCAAACTGTGCGGGCAACTACATATATCTTTTTATGTTGTTTTGCGGGTCAATTGGCGCCACTGTTTTTTATTGTACAAGAAATTGATATTTTTGTTTGGTGCATGATAGTATTAAACTAAACTCTTTGACCCGACTAAATTATATGTATAAAATATCTGATAATACTTAAAATAATCTTAACACCGTGTAATGTAAGTAGTAGGTTTGATTATTTAATGACAGTTATATATTGTTTGACGTATAGATAGTAATAATATATTTTGTAGCCACTAACTATATATACACAACCTTAATTAATTTTTGTTAACCATTTACGATCCACAACTTTGCGATAGGACGGCTAACATTAATATTTTAAAATTACAAACCAACTACTCGACTTATAAAATATCTACTTGGCTAAACTAAATCAAGGTCTAGAGGTGAGTATGGTTCAAAAACCAAATTGAATTGTACCAAGACCAATAAAGATGGAATTTTTAATTTAACCGATTACATATTTAAGGTTTTGATTTGGCTCAATTTATAAATCATTAATGGAATGCATCCAAATTCAAGTTAAAATCCATGATCATATCGATGGATGTGGATTGTGGTCACACATGGGCCTATGTAATGCAAGAAATAGAAAACCATTAATTATCCAAATTAGACAAACGTTATACACGAGTGACAAGAAGTGATCAGATTCTGACGGCGATGGCAAGTTCTCGTAAACAAACTATGGATTCGGATGGGTGGATATGGAAGATTGGCAAGAAGAATGGAGGTAGGTTGGAAGATCAAAGAAAACCTATTGCAAACCCTTTTCAGAAATCTGTGGAGCGGGTGTCGTCTTCGTTTTTTATCACCAATTTTCCACCTACGTTGGATGTTAACGCTTTATATAAATGGTGCATGGATTATGGGAAAGTGGTGGATGCATATATTGCTAACAAATTGACAAAGATGGGAAAGCGATTTGGGTTCATCCGTTTCTTGGGGATTAAAGATGAAATTGGATTTGCTCGCAATCTTTCACAACAATGGATGGGGTCGTTTCATGTGTTCGTTTCAGTGGCGAGGTTTAACCGAGCCAAGAAAATTATTCACTCACAATCGATTCATTCAGTGCCAAAACCTCAAAATCAGTTCAAGGAATATGGTAACACAAAATCATATGCCTCGGCTGTTATGGGAATGAATAACGTGGAGTCTAAAGGAGAGGAGGAAACCAAGTACAAAACTGAGCAGATTCAACATGTGAAAACCCTTAAGTTGCATGATAATGACTTATTGAAGATAGAAGATGCTACTACAGTTGCTTTAGCAAAGGTGAGAGAGGTTGAATTGTTAGTTAACATCAAGATGCATTTAGAAAATGAAGGTTTTTAGGGGTTTGAAATTCATCATATTGGTGGATTGTGGGTGTGGATTGATTTCAACTCCCAGAAATCTTGTCTTCGGTTCAAGAATTTGGCATGTAAATCGCTTTTCTCTGAGGTATCGCATGTTTTAAGTAACTTTGTTATAGATGAGAGATTGGTGTGGATTGAAATAGAAGGGTTACCATTATGTGCATGGAATGCAGAAGTATATAAAAAGATTGCTGGGCTTTGGGGCTCGTTTATGTTTTTTGATGATGAGGAGGAAGAAGAACCGAGTTATGGACGGGTATGTATTAAAACGAAGGAAGATAAAGTTATTAACGAAGTCATTCATGTTGAAATTGAAGATTCAGTTTATATTATAAGGGTAAAAGAGAAAGAGGCCTGGAAACCGAAATCGCTTAATAAAGTGGGCAGTTCTTCTTCCGGAAGAGGAGGATGGGGAAGAAAGTAGTGCTTCATCAGATGAGGCCTTTAAACTTGAACCGATTGTTTGAGTCATCAGAACGGAATGATCGAACCATTTTAGAAACTAATGAAGTGATGGAGGACAATATTGTGGTATCGGATGAGATGCAACAGGTTCCTCATCATAGTGGTTTAAAAAATTTGGACACAAATGTTGATAAAGAAACAATGAAGAGTGCTGAATCCGCTGAATCTCTTAGCTGTCCCCCGGGTTTTAAAAAGTTCAAGGAGCAAGTTGTTGTGAATGAGTCGGTGGAAAAAGTTTTTCACTCATTCTCATGTGGTCTTTTGTTTGGTATGGATAAGAATAGTGTTTCAAGTAATCACAGTCAGGTTAGTAGAGGTGTATCTTTTTGTAATGATGAACGTTCTTTCCATTAATGCAAGAGGGATTGAGACCGTGAAAAAAGGAGATGGATTAAATCTCTATGTTATAGAAATAGCGTGTCTTTTTTGGGCATTCAAGAAACGATAATGACTTCGCCTATTTTATTTCAAATTAAAGCAGTTTGGGGAAATATCAATTCGACTTCGCGTGTAGCTCAGCACGGGGTCACTCAGGGGGTATTTTGTCGATATGGGATGAAAGTAAAAAAATAGGTGATAATTGTATTTTTGGGAAAAGTAGGGAACAGAGAACGAGAGTAGAGATGGGGTAATTTTCTGGATGATAAATTCAACATGCAAAAACAGAACATAAATACATGGAATAATAAAACGGTTACCTAATAATGTGGAATCACTAATCCACTTCTTGTTTTAACTGACAACTAGACTTTAGTGGCCTACATGGCCTAAGACTAAATCAAACAACTTAAACAAAACATACGAATTACCCCTTCAAGTTTTCTTGATTAACCCAACAAATTCTTCCTTAATCAAGAATCTTCATTCCAAGCATATCTCTCATTTCTTTAAACTTAATCTTTGCTAGTGGTTTTGTGAAAATATCTGCCCGCTGCTCATTCCCGTTTATATATTTCACTACAATATCTCCTCTTTCGATGCATTCTCTAATAAAGTGAAACCGAGTGTCTATATGCTTGCTTCTCCCGTGGAAAACGGGATGCTTTACCAACTCCAATGCAGACCTGTTGTCGATGTAAATAGTTACCGGAGGTAAATACTCTCCCGTGAGCTCGGTAATTAATCGACGAATCCAGATACCCTGACATGTTGCTGCCGTAGCAGCCATGAACTCTGCCTCGCATGAGGACAATGCAACACACCTTTGTTTTTGAGAGCTCCAAGTGACCAGGTTCCCATTCAAATAGAATGCTGATCCACCTGTACTTCGCCTGTCCTCCACATCTCTAGCGTGATTGCTATCTGAAAAACCCGTAATACTACTACCACCAGCACTTTTAGTGTAAAACAGACCTGTATTGAGAGTTCCCCTCACATACCTGAGAATTCGTTTTACTGCTTGATGATGAATTTCAGTAGGTCGTTCGAGGAAACGGCTCACAATTCCCACTGCGTATGCAATATCAGGTCTGGTGTGACACAAGTATCTCAGTCCGCCAACTATACTCCTATATTCAGTTGCGTTAACCGGTGTCCCGTCTTCATCTTTTGTGAGCTCAAATTTGTGCTCCATAGGCACCTCGGCTGGATTACATTCTGCCATGCCTAGTTTACTAAGTAAACTCTTAGCATAACTAGTTTGTGTCAAGCTTATTCCCTTTTTACTTTGCTTTACCTCAATTCCCAGATAATAGGACAATAGCCCCAAGTCACTCATTTCAAACTCTTGACTCATTTGTTGCTTGAATTTGTCAACTTCTTCATCACAGTTCCCGGTAACAATGAGGTCATCAACATATACCCCCACTATCAGCGTTTTTCCCTTTACATTTCTAGTGTAGACTGCATATTCATGCACACATCTTGAAAAGCTAATTTTTTTAAGATACCTATCAAGACGTTCATTCCATGCCCGAGGGGCTTGCCGGAGACCATACAAGGCTTTTGAGAGCTTGTATACCATCTCTGGTTTGCTTTTATTAATAAATCCCTCCGGCTGGGAAACATACACTTCCTCATTCAATTTCCCATGTAAGAACGCTGATTTAACATCTAAGTGATGAACACGCCATTCATTTTTACTAGCTAGGGCCAGAAGTAACTTTACCGTTTCAAGCCGAGCGACCGGAGCAAAAACTTCTTCAAAATCGATCCCTTGCTTCTGGACGTAGCCTTTTGCCACCAACCGGGCCTTGTGCTTCACTATGTTTCCTGTTGGATCTCGTTTCAGTTTGAAGACCCACTTGAGTCCGATTGGTTTTCGGCCATCAGGCAGCTTAACGAGCTCCCATGTCTTATTCTTTTCAATGGAACTTAATTCATTTTTCATTGCCCCCAACCACTCAGCATTCGTACTTGCTTCAGAAAAGGAGGCGGGTTCCTCCTGATCGATAGCAAAATTGAGCTCATCTAATTCTCTGTTGATATCAGATAATCGACGATACCTTTTCGGTGCACCAGCTCCGGTTGATTCAGAGGAGGTTGAGTTCGAACCGATTGAGCTTTTGTTTGACGTGGGAGTGGTAGGGTTTGAGATCGGATTATTAATTGGGGAGTTAGGGGCTGAATTGAATGGATCGGGATCTGCGTGGGCCTGTTCGTCTCTGGTTGGGCTTTCAATATTTTCATAATGGGCTTGCACTTCTGGGTTTAATTCATATGACGTTCCTTCTTCATTGTAAAGAGAGGAACCCGATGAGTTATTTGCAATTAGGTCTATATCATCTTCTTCATACCCAGTGATTACCAACTGGTTTCCAGTTGTCTTTTTGAACTTTTCAGATCGTCCCCATGGCCATTCCTTATCTTCTTCAAAGTGTACATCTTTGCTTACAATTATTCTTCCGGTATCGGGATCTAACAACCTGTAAGCTTTCGTTCCAATCTCTGTTCCGAGATAAACCAGTCGTTTACTACGATCTTCAAGTTTTCCCATATGCCCCTTTATTATCTTTGTATGTGCTATGCAACCGAACACCTTTAGGTGTTCAACATTCGGCTTCTTTCCCGACCAGCACTCGTACGGTGTGCTTTCATTTAGGGCTTTTGTTGACACGCGATTGAGCACATACACTGCGTGTCTCGCTGCTTCTCCCCATAGTTTCTCCGGTATATTTTTGTATTTCAAGGTTGTTCGAACCATCTCTACCACTGTTCTGTTTCTTCTCTCTACTACCCCATTTTGCTGTGGGGTGTAGGGAGCTGTAAATTGTCGCTTAAGACCGGTTTCAGCACAATATGCGTGAAACTCATTTGACATAAATTCACCGCCACGGTCTGTTCTGAAAGTCTTTACTTTCTCACCTGTTTCAGTTTCTACAAGTACTCGGAATTTTTTGAATGTTTCAAAGGCTTCGTTTTTTGATTTCAGTAAATAAATCCACATAATTCGAGTACAATCATCTACTAACAGTAGAAAGTACCTGTTCCCAGATGGAGTAGCAGGTGTAATTGGCCCGCACAAATCACCGTGGATTAATTCAAGTCGAGTTGATGCTCTGAAAGTGGCTTGGCCTGGTTGCGGTGTTCTTGTTTGCTTACCGACCAGGCATCCTTCACAAGGATGTTTAGCAACTTGAATAATTGGTAAACCATGAACCATACCTTGGTCTGACATCTTTTTAAGTGCAGTGAAATTCACATGCCCTAATCGTGCATGCCACAACGAACTCTCTTCTTTTTCTTCACTGAGCAAACATTTTGATTCAACTTGGTTCAAGGCTATCTTATACAACCTGTTGTTTGACTTTTCAACTTTCATAAGTAATTTTCCTTTTCTGTCATGAACCCATAAGAAATTCCCGTATATAAGTACTTTGTCTCCTTCCTCCGCCAATTGTCCCAAACTTATTATGTTATTGCATAAACTTGGGATATGGTACACATCTCGTAACAGTCTTTTCTCACCGTTCTTGCACTGAAACAGAATTGCACCTTTTCCTTCTATTCTTACTTTTGACCCATCTCCAAACTTAACATAACCCTTTTTGGTTTTGTCGATTTCCTGGAATTTTCTTTCATCTCCAGTCATGTGATTACTGGCCCCATTGTCTAAGTACCATACAATGGATTCTTTTAGCTCATTCCCTTGTGTGCTGAGCTTTGGCATTACCCGTTCTTCATTTAAATACACTTCCTCGGTTACATCTTTGCTAGACAGAAATAACGCAGGTTCGTTTTCATCAACTTGCTGAGTTAGGTTGGCCTCGTAGTTTCTTTCTCGACGTGGGTTTTGACATTCTGCTGCATAGTGTCCATAACTTTGACAATTGTAACATTGTATGTTACTTTTGTCTTGGTTATTAATTGACCCACGTCCTCCGTCTCTATTCTGATACGACCTGCCTCCACGACGACCACCCCGACCTGAGTTGTAAGCACCTCTTCCTTGGCCCCTTCCTCGACCACGGGAACTGCTTGCTTGTCGGTTGTCACGTTTTTTAGTTTTATTGTCATCGGCCTTCTTATTCCTTGTTTTATCAACCCATTCTTGGTGAGTTAATAGAAGCTTCCCCTCCGAGGCTTCGGTTTGGCCTTTAATCCTCTCTTCGTGAGCCTTTAACCTTCCAATAACTTCTTCAACCGACATTCTGTCTAGATCCGCAAACTGCTCTATTGTGGAAGCAATTTGAACGAATTTAGACGGTACCGCACGTAGCAGTTTCTTTACTACATAATCCTCATCGACCTTGTCTCCGAGTGCTCGTATGTTGCTTACAACATTGTTCACCTTCACAGCGAACTCGTCGATCGTATCTGTCTCTTTCATACTCAGAATTTCAAATTCTGCTTTGAGGGTCTGGACCCTCGCTGTCTTTACTCTATCTGCTCCCATAAACATAGTTTTGAGAGCTTCCCATGCCTCCTTTGCTGTTTGCTTCTCCGCCAATGACAGCAAGAGGTCCTCTGGGATTCCTTGGTAAATGGCAGCTAGCGCCATCTTGTCCTTCTTAACCTCAACAATGGTGTTTGAGGTTCGTGGCTCAACCGCATCCCATACACCTTGAGCCTGCATGAAAACTCTCATCTTAATTGCCCATGCAGCATAATTGCTTCTTGTGAGCATGGGGTAATTAAGAGAGATCGATCCATCTTTTTCACCTTTGTCACCCATGTCTTGTGATCGAGTTTGGTACTTCGGCATGCACCAGGTTGTGCTCTGATACCAAATGAAAGTAAAAAAATAGGTGATAATTGTATTTTTGGGAAAAGTAGGGAACAGAGAACGAGAGTAGAGATGGGGTAATTTTCTGGATGATAAATTCAACATGCAAAAACAGAACATAAATACATGGAATAATAAAACGGTTACCTAATAATGTGGAATCACTAATCCACTTCTTGTTTTAACTGACAACTAGACTTTAGTGGCCTACATGGCCTAAGACTAAATCAAACAACTTAAACAAAACATACGAATTACCCCTTCAAGTTTTCTTGATTAACCCAACATGGGACACGTCGGTTTTTATGAAAGAAAGTATTGTTTGTAACAGATATTTGGTGATAGTGAAAGGGAAGTGGGTAGGTATTTCTGAACCGGTTCATTTTATAAACGTTTATGCCCCTCAAAATATAGAAGCTCGTCGTATGTTATGGGACGAGATCAGTTCTTATATATCTGAAAATTCAGGAAAGTTTGTTTGTTTTGGTGATTTTAATGAAGTTAGATTTGAGTCGGAACGGTATGGCTCGGTGTTTAACCCTCAAGGTGCGTATAATTTTAATAATTTTATTGATATTTGTGGTTTGGTTGATTTGAAGTTAGGGGGCCGGAAATTTACGTGGATGAATAAACGGGGCACTAAAATGAGCAAGTTAGACAGATTCCTTTTGTCTGAAAATTTAATAAATGATGAAAATAATTTTAAGGTGATTGCTCTTGAAAAACGTTTATCAGATCACACGCCAATTCTTATGTCTACTAAATATTATGATTATGGGCCTACGCCGTTTCGGGTATTCCACTCGTGGCTTGATACTCCGGGTTTTGATGATATGGTTTTGAATTCGTGGGTTGGCTCACACCCTTCAGATAATTCGGCGGTAGTTAGACTTAAAAATAAAATGAAGGCAGTAAAGGTGAGCATGAAATTGTGGTCAAAAATTATAAAAAGTAATCGCCAATCTAGACTTGATTTCCTTAACAAAAAGATTAAGGAAATTGATAAGAAAATGGATGGTACAATTGCTACGGTGGAAGAGATTAATAACATGGTGGATTGGATTAAAGAATGTCAAGATCTTGAAAGGATAGAAAATATGGATAGTATGCAAAAATTAAAAATGAATTGGAACATAGATGGGGATGAAAATTCTTCATTTTTTCATGATTTATTGAAACAAAAAAGGCGAAAACAAATGATTCAAGGCATTTCAGAAGATGGAGAATGGCATACGAATCCGGTCAAAGTAAAAAAGGTATTTCTTGATTTTTATAAATCTAAATTTCGTGATATTGAGGTTGTTCCTCCGGTTTTTGACGATTCTAGATTTAAAAAACTTGATGATATAGAGGTTGATTTTCTTGAAACAAGTTGTACATTAGAAGAAATAAAAAATGCGGTATGGAGTTGTGGTAGTGACAAAGCGCCGGGTCCGGATGGTTTCACGTTTAAATTCGTTAAAAGATATTGGGATGTTCTTAAAGAGGACATTTTCAACTCGGTTAATGAGTTTTTGATTTCAAGTAAATTTCCGATTGGATGCAATGCATCTTTTATTATCCTTATTCCTAAAGTAAAAAACCCTACTTTGGTGAAAGATTATCGTCCGATTTCCCTTATCGGTTTACAATACAAAATCATCTCGAAATTATTGGCCATAAGATTAGCAAAATTAATTGATAAAGTGATTAGTGTGGAACAATCAGCATTTATTAAAGGAAGACAAATATTAGATGGGCCGTTAATGGTTAGCGAGATTATCGATTGGTATAAAAAGAAGAAGAAAAAATTACTTCTTTTTAAAGTGGATTTTGAAAAAGCATATGATTCGGTAAGTTGGGAATTTCTAGATCTAATGATGAGTAAAATTGGGTTTGGAGATAAATGGAGGATGTGGATTAAAGAATGTGTTTCAACCGCTAAGATGTCGGTTCTTGTTAATGGAAGCCCGACGGAAGAATTCTCAATGTTTCGTGGTTTACGCCAAGGAGACCCACTCTCTCCGTTTTTATTTATTATAATTATGGAAGGCCTTCATGTGCTTATTGACCAGGCAGTTAGTGAAAATCAGTTATCTGAAGTTTCTATTGGAACGACTAATTTTACGATTTCTCATTTTTTTTATGCAGATGATGCTATTTTTGTTTCAGATTGGCATGCTTTAAATTTAGATTGCATTCTACAAATTCTTCAAGACTTTTATAATTGTTCAGGCTTGAAGATCAACGTTCATAAGTTGAATCTATATGGTGCGGGGGTGTCCGATTATGATGTTATTCAGCTAGCTCAGCGAACTGGTTGCGTGCCCGGTAAATTTCCTTTTAATTATCTTGGCATAATTATGGCAGCAAACATGGTGAAACAGAAGAGCTGGGATCGTATGTTGGAAAATTTAGAACTAGATTATCGACTTGGAAAGCAAAATTGTTTTCTGTAGGCGGTCGGTTAACTCTAGTTAAATCGGTGCTTGGAAGTTTGGGGATTTACTGGATGTCTTTATTCCGGATCCCTGATATTGTTATAAAAAAAATGGAGCAAATGCGATCCAAGTTTTTCAGAGGTTGTAATCAAGATGAGAGAAAAATGTCTTGGATTGCATGGAAAAAAACCATGCCGGCAAAAGATAGAGGAGGTCTTGATATTACAAGTATCGAGGCCCTTAATTTGGCTCTCTTATTAAAATGGAGATGGCGTTTTCTTAGTGACAACGGTTCATTATGGTGTCGCACTATTAAAGCAATTTATGGAGAAGCAGGTGGTATGAAATCTAGACAAACCTTGAGGCATAATAAAGGAGCTTGGCCTAGAATCATAGAAACGATGAATATGCTGCATGATAAAGAGATTATTAAATTTGATTCTATGTTTTTCAATGTAGTAAGTGGTGACAGGTTATCTTTTTGGTTGGACCCATGGATCGGAAACGTCACGCTTCGGGAAAGGTTCAATCGGTTATTCCGGTTGGATTTAAATGGTTCGTGTTTAATAAAAGATAGATGGCATTCAGGTAATTGGGTGTGGCATTGGAGGCGCCCTATTCGGTCGGGTTTAGAGCAGCAACAACTAGATAGTTTGCTGGTAATTCTTACGGGTACACATATTCAGAACGGGCATGATAAATTGTGTTGGAAAGTTCAAAATTCTGAATTTTTGGTTGCTGATGCAAGGCAGATCATAGACATGAAGCTACATCCCGGGTCAAATTCGGTTACTATTTGGTGTAAGAGTGTCCCTAGTAAAGTTAATGTGTTCCTTTGGAGGTTAAGGTTGGATGGTCTCCCTACTCGGTTGAATTTATCACGCAGGGGACTTGAAATAAATTCTATCAGGTGTCCTTTATGTAGTAATGGTATAGAGTCTATGGAACACTTATTCTTCAAATGTAATGTCGCGTCTCAGATTTGGGACTCAATTTGCAAATGGTGTGAAATTCAGAAGTTTGAAGGAAGCGCGTTTATAGATTGGTGGCTTTTTTCTGAAGATATGGCAACTTCAAATGCTAGGAGACTATCTCTTCGGGTTATTGGCATTACTACATGTTGGACCATTTGGCGTTATCGGAATGCTGAGCTCTTTGATGTGGGGTCGTTTCGGAAACAAGATATTTTAGATTTTATTATTTTGTATTCGTTTTTGTGGTCAACCATAGAAATCCTAAATGTAAGATTTCTTGGGTTGATTGGCTTAAGAACCCTTTATTGTAAATGTTAGCATCTTGCTAGCTCTCGTTTCTTAATAAAATTTTCGTGAAGGTCCTCGGGAGGGTGATGGTATTGCCGAAGCTCGATCTGTTGCCTCTCTTTTTGTTGTTCAAAAAAAAAGAAGTGATCAGATTCTATATATGACATGACTACGACAAGAGTTAATAGATGGATCAAACTACCACGTACGAAATAAAGTACATACACAGTCAGCTAGTCCAAGTGCCCAACTAATCAAAGCAATAGTGTACTAACATCAGGGGTGTTTTTTAAGGAGGTGTAGGAGGTGCAATCGCACAGAGCCCATATTTTATAGGGGCCCAATTTATATATATATATATAATCTTAAATTTTAAGAAATTTGATAATTTAATAGAAAAAAAATTAGAAAATCCATTTTTTTAATAAAAATCATGTATTTAAGGGGCCCATTTTCGTATTTTCGCACTGGGCCTTCAAAATCTCGGAGACGCCCCTGACTAACATGTTACATGTTATACACGAAATGAATATGAACCACTTAAGACAAAACTTGACCAAAACATGTGGTGCGATTCATTGTTCAATTATTTGCCTAACATTAATGTCTAGGAAAACGAAGGGGATGTGAGATGCTATACATTCCCATCGTCGGGGTACTGGGGTAGCGGTTGGAACACCATCATATCACAATGTGGAAACTCATCTTCTCTTTGTTAGAATTTTCTATGAACGTACTCAATGTATACGTTACATTTTAATCATACATCAATTAGAAAAGATCTTATTTTTTTCTAGAATCTGAGATGTTGCGACTTGATAAGGTCCCGGAAAGATGTTAAGAAAAATGTGGTTTCCTTTTATTATCCTTTTATCCCTACAAACTCATATACGATATTTGAGCATTTCAAACAAAAAGAAATAAATTAATATAGCTGTGAAGAATGTGTGGAACAATGTTTCAAAACTTGTTTTTTTGCGTTGAATTGGTCGATACTCTAAAAACGGTCGAACCGATCTGGCCGGCCAGTTGAACTAGGTTACAGTTTTGAGTATTAATTATGAATTAATAGTGTAAAATGGTACATATAAGCAATAATAAACCTAAAAGATAATACCAACTAAATTACAAAACCTATTTTTTAACAAATTCAACTTTGAGTTCCATATCTATCAAATAGTGATTCCAAACACTTAACAGTCAACTCAATTTGGTGTTTAAAATTTCAATACTTATAAATTAAGTGAAATTTCAAATTGCATCACTCTTTCTAATGATCCATTCATATTCTGCATCCAAAAGTATGAACATTGGACCACAAGCCAATCGTTAATTGTGAGTCGAGGTATCAATTATATAAAACAGTAGGAATGTACTACAGTACTCAATGTATATGTCTAAATTAAATTAAATAATTCATCATAAAATTCAATTGTGTGATTGTGTAATACACTCAATGTATATGCTAATAAATTTATATAATCAGTAGCATGTATATGACTTACATAAATTAAATATTCAATTAGTTGTGAATCATATTGGTTCAGACAACAAACTAAAGAATAAATAGTCAAACTCAAATACTTTGAATCGTATTGTGAATCATTTGAAGAACTATATTTGTAATATATAGTCAAACTCAAATACGATCAAGAGATTGATTATTTCAATATATTTAGAATATATTGCAAATCCGTAACTGTTTCAATACGTCGATTCAGTTCGAATGATGAAGCCAGAGATTGAAATCGAATGATTTTGGAAGACGGGTGATTGTTTCTGTTGAAGGGCGTAATTATTGATCGTTTTGAGCTTGTACATGAATTATCAATTAATATTAGGGTTAATAAATTAATTTTCAAAGATTGAAAAAAAACTAAAATTCTGGTTTGAAAGTGGTTCAAGTAACCTGGTTCAACCCGAATCATAGTTAAATCGACCACTTCAAAACGGTTCGAAATCAGTCTTTTAAGCCGGTTCAGTTGGCCCGACTTGCATTCCGTTACGTGGTCCGACCCGAGTCTGAAAACACTTGTGTACAAGTGCTTGGGTACAAGTGATAACGATTTAAAATGAATATTCCAAACATGGGCAAGAAGAAACTATATTTCAACTGTTTAAGTCTACTTTTTAGGTAGGTAGAGATGATAGGTTCAAAGTAGAAAATAGGAAAGAAAATGTGATACTTCCTCCGTTTCAAAATAAGTGATACACTATCTATTTTATGATGTTCAAAATAAATGATACACTTTGAAAACTTACTTTATTTGGTAAAAAGTGATGGAACTCATACTCATTAACTATCTAATTTAATATACTAAAATTACTCATTTACCCTTACTTTTACTTTTAAAAATCATTATGTTCACTTTATTCCAAATTTGTGGGGTCCATCCTCCACTAACTATCGAATTTAATCTAATTAACCTTTATTATTATATTTTACCTAAAAAAAAATGTGAAAGTCAAAATGTATCACTTATAGAGTAAAGTATAACGGAATTAAATTAAACAAAATATTAAACCCCGAACTCCTTTAGTCTACTTTTTTTTTTCTACTTTTTTTTTAGTCTACTTTTTTTTTCTCGATCATGAATAATAATTGTAAATAAAATACTAAAAATAAATTAAACAAAATATTAAACCCCGAACTCCTTTAAAAGGGTTAACGACATTTTTAAACAAAATAAGTTTCTAATAAAATAATTTATAATGCATGTTATCAACCCTATTAATATTATAAAACTTACTTTATGTAGTATGAATTAAAAATGTAAATTTTTAGCCTTCGTATTACCTAGCTTTTACCTATACTTGTTTATATAAACAAATCTCAAACGAGATATTTTTGTAATATATATTATGCAAAACTAATAGGGAGTTAATTATGGTACCACAATTTTCGATGCATATACCACAGTTTACAAATATTACTGCACTGTACAAGTATATAAAGCAACCATTGTGGTATGAGCATTAAAAGATGTGGTACAAAAATCACCCCCTAAACTAATAGGGTACGCACTATACGGAGGTATTGAAGAAGGGGTGACCGTGATGGACGACGAATATGCATACTTGCATTGATTAAATAAGTAGAAAGATTTAGTATAAAGAAATACCATTCCATATAATGTTAATTTGAGAGGTTATTTTTCTGGGGACTTTACTAAAAGGAACGGTCTCAGATCCGATTTATGAAAAGTTTGGCTCCCAGCATCTTCACTAGGTATGATTGATCTACTATTTTTTATTTTTTTAACATCTGTATGTTCATCTTTTTTTGTAAGGATTTGGTGTTCATCTATATATTTGTTCTTGACTGATGTTAACACATGCCATTATATTGTGTAGGTTTAGCAGCCGAGCTTACATAAATTCATGACAATTACTTTTCATTTACTATTTCTTGATTAAATTACTTTAAAACTTAGGTTCAAATAATATGAAATCAAGTTAGCATAACCATTGTTTATCAAATTTGCCGTTTTGTGTCCTGTTTTGACTTTTCTGTAAATGAAAATCCAAACGAGCCAAACAAGACCTTAATATTTGAAATTTGAAGGGCTTTTGTCTGAGATTCATAATACGCAAAATGTTTCTACTGATTTGTTTTTCCTGCTTTTATTTGTTGTTCTAGCACTATAAAAATTTTAGATGCAAGGTCAACACTGCATTAACTTATATGTTATCTTTCACTCTTTAGCTTTCTTACTAATTTGTTTCCTAAAAAACCTACGTTTTTAAACAAATCAAACTAGCACTCCCAACAATGTCATCAACTGTAACTTTACAACATCACAAATATGTCTTACAGTTCTAGTTGTCACATGACAATAGATCATTCCAAAACATATAAATATCAAATAGACTTCTAAAAAACAGTAATAATCATACTAACATTTCCTTTAATTTCACTTGCACACCTTTTTCCACTTACAAGTTACAATCATTTTCCCTTACAATTAGCCACAACACCTTCACCCACCTTGACCTCTTCAACCGATGGTTGAGCCGCCTCGAGCCGCTCAACCGGAACTTGGGCCACTTTGTCAACCACAGCTCGAACCTCTTCAACCGTTTCAACCAAATCTTGGGATTCAATTAAGCGTGTACTACCAACAAGCCTCTCAACCGATATCTTATTCACATCACGCCTAATCCCAATATCAGCAACAAACCGACTCACACAATAAATCCCGCACCCAACAACCGCCAAACCGGGAAAACTCGAAGTCAAATACCGCAAAGGAGACGAGAAAATCGCACTGGTAGCAGCCAAAAAAGAAGCCGCTTGACCACTTCTTCCAACACTAATTGTTGTGAAAACAAGCAGCCCCGTTTTACAATAAATCGCAAAATCTTCACAATTGTTTTTGAAAATATTGTAAACACCGAAACCGTTTTCGAGTAGAAATTGAGCACGGTAAATTACGTCTTCGGGGGGATCGGGAACAGCAAGAGTGCATGTTCCACCTCGAGCTTTTGCAAGAAAAATGGCGGGAGAGACTGAGTATTTGAATAGATACAGATCACCGCCTGAGAGAAAACAATCTAAACATGAAGCGATTACACCATCAGCTTTTGATAAATCGCCACATTTTAAGCATGGATTTTCGGAATTATCGGGTGATGAACTTAGGATAATACGGTCTATAAATGTTCCGGTGCCGATTTCTTGACCACCACCACGTGTGTAATGGATTACTTTATCGTCTCCGACGTATATCCCTGCAGCAAAATCAAGGGTATTTTTGTAATTATGGGTTGTTATATGGTGACCAACTTCCTAATGAAGCACATGATCAATAAACAATTAAGAATCCATGACAAAACATGTAGTCAACTGTATAAAAGATTGGATAAAGAAAAGTTTAGAGAAAATTAAATGACCTGTGAGCATTGTTAATTAGGTTTCATTTTCTGCTTTCTAGAAATTATTTAGTTTGTGATCACTGATCAGATTCCATGCTCAAGCATTTTGCTTATCAATTGGTTATGATATACCAATTACCATGTAGCTGTTAAATACATTAATGATTCTTTATTACTAGGACTAGAACCATCTGATATATACCATGGCACTCAAATAAACTCCAACGACTATGCCATATAAGAAACAAAATAAATCAAATACCAAAAAAAGAAAAAGGAACTAATTGATTCATCCCTGACATAGAATTCAATGCTGAAGCTATCTAAAATCTAGATTATAGTACCTTTGAACTGGATTTCATGAGCGACTATACTTTATAAGTTATAACTAAACCATCCTTTTTTGCTATAACTAAATTAACCTCACAGCCTCATCCTAACAATGATTTAGCATTAGTCATTGCTAAATGGTAGACACATAGCAAATGTATCATGTTAATTGCTATTCAAATAATGAAAAAAAGGGGAAATTGCAAGATCTTGTCTTTCCTGTTGCAAATTGCAAAATAATTAGCCTACCTTACCAGATCTGGACGAACACATATCCCTTAACAGATCTGAACCTAATTTTGGATGAAATAATTACCGAAATTAGAAAGGCAAAATTACCGTGATGGGCGTAGAGCCAAGCTGTACGCCATGAATAGATGTGATCGCCTGGCTTAATTTGTGATTTATCAATTTTGTTCGACAATATTTGCTTCATCTCCTCCATTCTTTCTTCCTCTGAGATTAGAAAAGATTATGATTGTGACGGTTCAGGAGTATTCGTATCGTAATGGCGTGTGGGGAATAGGATTAGGAATAGGATATGCCCATTTTAATCCAACTTCGCAGCCTTGCTAAGTTAGCGTGTCGAGTATATATCTCCTTTTAATATTGTTACTATTACGTTTAATTTATTTATGAGTAACAGTGTTGACTTTTACTTTTTATGTACATTATTACTAGTTTCAAATCCGGGCGGGCTAGCTTCGAGATATAGAATATATAACATTGAGAAAACCATCGGAATACATAGTCAATTTTATTGCAACGATGAATACATGTTTTGGTATACATGAATAATTCGTAAAAAAAAGGTTAAGACAAAATAAAACTTTTTTGTATACAACGTGTGTCGTTGAGTTGGTGTAGTTGTCATCATGGTCACAACAAATAACCTTCAAGTTGGTCATGTGAGAATACCGGTCTTTGAATAAATAAACCAACTTGTGGCAATGTTTGCCCTTAGTTTTTATTAATCATCATGAGTCATGACAAAAAATACTTGAACAGGTTTGAGATTATTCATAAGTAGTCAACAATGTCAAGTAACGGGTTGAAACAAGCCATTTCTAATATAAAGATGATTGTTCCTTTTTTTTAACTAAATATGTTGATTTTGCACGATTGAGAAAAATAAAACTCAAATTGACCCGTTTATAAGTAAACGGGTCAAACTAACCTGCTCGTGTGACTCTGTGAGAAATACACCACACAACTTCTTATTGTGGGCAGCAACCATATGATCAACACAAGCATGTCAAAGTTCAGTATTTAAACAACTTTTAAGCCCAGAAAACAGATCAAAATAATACTTCCTCCGTATCAAAATAAGTGAATCACTTTCCTTCTTGGGGTGTATCAAAATAAGTGAATCACTTTAATAATTTACCTTATTTGGTAAGTTTTTACATTTAAAATTACTTATTTACCCTTACTTATACCTTTTTAAACATCATTAAAGGTGTGGGGCCCATCCATTTTGTCATCTTCCAATAAAAAGCAACAAAATAGTAAAAAGTGTGGTTCCTCATCCATTCTAATTACCCAATTTAATTACACTAATCTCTTATTACCTTATTTTGCCTCAAAAAACGTGAACTTCAAAGTGATTCACTTATTTTGATACGGAGGAAGTACAATTTTATCAATTTATATGTAACGCCCTAAAAATAAAAATAAAAATAAAAAAAATTCTTGTAGTTGAATTAGTTACTTTTATTAAAATAAATTATGTGACAATATTTAGTTGACATCTTTTTGTGTATGAGATTTATTGTGTATTTAATTCGAGTAGTTAGTACGTGACGGTTTATTAAATAACTAGAGGGTTATTTATCTCGAGCTAATTAATGGTGTGGATTGATAATAATGATAACTGGAGGGTTATCCGTTCTTGTGATAACTGATCTAGAGAATTAGCAATGAGGTTAGTTAACGTTAACTTAAACGTTTATTAATTTTTGAGACCGGCCGATAGGCCAAGGTCTCTCCGTGACCACTCGATTCTTGGACCGAGCCGAACCGAACCGAACCGCCTTTTGGTTTTTCTCCCTTCCTATTTCTATTTCCCAATGGTTGGGACCGTGTAAGATTTGTAGCAGATTTCCACCTAGTATTGTACTAGGCTCGTTTTATTTAATAAAAAAGAATAGAGTTCGTGTTGTCTTCTTGCTTGTTCCTTTAACCAAGCCCGACTTTTATTTCTATACCTCTAGCCCAATCGGAAGTGTCTAAGGCTTGGGGCCCTCTACTGATTTTTTTTCTTGCAAGCTAAGTTGAACAAATAAGGACATTATTCCCCCTATTAACTCCATACCATAACCAAGATTCAACCCTAATCCTTGCATGCGGCTGTATTCCTCCCAAAGTGTTGCTCGAAGTTTTCCTCTCATTCCATTCGTAGCTGCAGCCTTTCCATCCTTTGTTCCAGCAGCTAGTTCGTCACACAGGAAAAGAAGGTCTCGAGTTTTTGAAGTTTGTTAATTCCCTGAAATCGCAGCAGCCATCGAACAAACCGTGTGGAGTCCATATCGAGCAAGCAGTGAACAACACCCTCTTTGACAGATTATCATCATTACTTTGGGTAGTATTTATAGTTTTCCTTGTTTTCCTTCGATTGCAGATTGTCGTCTGTTTTGTGCGAGTTGTTGCTGTTAATGTGTTGATTGATTCCTTAAACGGTTATTATTGAATTCGGGTTGTGATTGTTGTAGTTGTTACCTTCGTTCCTCTTGTCGTCCTTGGTAGTTCAATGATTCCGTTTTGTTTTCAAAAGATAAACCAGGTCTTTATAATCTGTAATGTTCAGCTGAGTTGTGGTGGGTGCCGGGTTTTGTTAATGGGTTGGGTGAAACCGTTGATAGTTGAGTAAACGTTTTGATAACCGAAAACCGGAAACCGAACTCGTAGGGTTCTTGGTTTCCTAAACCGAATAGTTTTCTTGAATAAATAAACTTGATTATGTAAATATAAATCCTGTGATAAAAAGTGATTTTTGGGGCTGTCATGGGGCTCGGGAATGAGCGGGTTGATGTCGGGATTTAAACCGGGTTCTAATTAATAAGCTGATTTCTAACAGAATATGTTCTCCGAGATCGGGGCTGTTTTTACTACACTTAAAATACGTTGTTAGATTTTTGGCCCGCACTGGTCTCTTGTTTTCTGAGTCCTTTTTCCGTTTCCGCTGACGGCTCGTAATCCGATTTGTCATTTAAAAGATATCGCTGTTTTTGTAAACCATCGCGGAATAGTTTTCGGTTCAGCTATTCTGTCTTGTGGGTCTGTTTTGAACCCCTTTTGTTCGGATTCGAGTCCTAAAGTCTTCTGTCGTATTGTAGTCCTCTGAGTCATTTAACTACTGTAAAAATTTGAATAAAATCTAGTGAGCGGTTTGAGAGTTATGGTCGTTCCCGTGAGAGTGCTGAGTGCTGTTAAGTTTCTGCCGAAACTACCTTTGAGTCTAATCCTAACCCGAGCTTCCTTGTGCTATGTAGGACCATCTAGGAGCTGATTAGAGACGCTCTTTGGTGCTAAGGACATTTAGGAGCTTACGCTCATTCGAAGTGGGTAATCTCACTCTAAACTTGCACTTACATATGATTCATGATTATGTGCTATATGTTATGAACTGTGATTGATTGAGTTGAGCTTGTTGTTGTGAATGATCTGTGTACTTGAGATTTGATTATGAGTTTATATGCACTTGGGTTGTGCTATGTGGTTATATATCTATGAGATGATATACTTGAGCTTGAGCAGTTAGTTTTATATGAGTACATGTTGTAATGAGTCAACACGTTAATAAAACTAACTAACTATATTTGGGATTCATGAGGTAGCCAACTCTTCCCGAGCCAAGTACAATTCACGACTGTCAGCGTGGTACTGCGGGACACTGGTAGGTGTTGGAAGGGGGTCCTAGTGACGAGCGCGAGAGCAGGGGCACACGTTGTGGATTCGTCACGGCATTGGCGAACCAAGTGAAATTTAATAAAAGGCCTAATAATCGAGAATTGAGTAGAGTCTTTAGGGATCACTTATGTGGTGTGGATTGTTTGTTTGTGTATGCTTATTGTGTTGATTATTCACTCAGCGGTGGATGACCCCAAACACTCCCTCCCATTTTGCAGGTACTAGTAAGGGCAAAGAGAAGGTCAATAGTTGATGAGCTGCGTTTCTATTTTTACATATATGGATTTGTGTTAAAACCTTTATTTCGAGTCAAACATGTTTTGTTTTTAAAACCTTTAATTATTCCGCATTTAAACCACGAGATGATTTTATATTTTTATTTATGAGTTTGGACCTTTGAGTTACTTGTACTTGGGGGGGGATGGTTTATTTCATCTATTAAAAAATTTTAAATTTCCCCTGATTTTTAGGATGTTACATTATATAAATAAATAAATAATGTAGAACATTTATACGTTGATTACCATCGGTTAGACTTTGACTTTGACTTTGACTTAGACCATCAGAAATTTGACCATAACCTGATTGAGGTGCATATGGGATACCCATCATAACCATCTCGATCATAGCTTTGACCTCGTTGACTGTAACGGTAACCTGATGTATCTGTTGAGCCTGGTGCACCATACGGCTACTGTGTGTACTGAGCCGATTGACCAGAATATGCACCATGTTGTGTGTAACCGTAATAACCCGGTTGCTGCATTTGTTGACCGGACTGTTGACCTCAATAACCTTCATGAGACTATCCACCACCCATTGAATTACTTTGATGACTATGCAAAACAATTATCATTTGAAATCATATTTAACATTTAAATAAAAAAGACATACACTATAATATATGGTTAAAAAGACAATATTACTTCATTAACCAATTGTTTTACAGCTTCAATATGATCGCTTGATCCATCAAACTATACAATCCGTTCTGCTGATGTATCATTAGGGGAAGGTGTAGTGGTCCACTTGGAAATGCATGGACATTGAAACGAATGGTAACAAAGTGTAATCTGTATTACACTCGTGTGAGTGTGTCATAGTCTAATCAATCTACCATCTTAACAATAATCAAATTATATCACTTACAAAATCCATGTGCATACTCTGATTGAAGGATACATCAATTAATAAAATACAACAAATCATTAATAATTTAATAGTAACATACCTAAATAAACAGGACAAGCAGATAATTATGTATACCCGGATGAGGATGTTGGTTGTTTCTGATGAATCTCTGTACTCCACTAATTGAACAAAGTATATATGGTAAAGTTCAATCTGAAACTTAAATCCAATTAATTTAACACCAAAAATCACTAACAATTAAACAAACTATAGATTCTTATGATGATTAACAATACCTCAGAAGGACTAAACCGTTTTCCATTGCAAGCCTCGAGTTTATTCCATGTTTGACCATATATTGACTTATGAAAAACACCAAGTTTATTCCATAAGAAGTTGCGAGATGGATTTCATTGTACGTAAATATAATACCGACTGTGTCAAATTATTAGCCTCAAGTGTGTGTTTTGAAAATAATACTGAATACATCAAATTAGTAGCATCAAAATTGAATCCCATAACGTTATGATTAAATATATTAGCCTCAAAATTGAATCCCAGAACGTTATGTTCAAAATTGAAAATATTATTAATTTCAATCAAAATATCAGCCTCAAATGATTACATATCATTGTACGTAAATATATGAAGCAATAATCACCAGATATATTATGTTTAAAAATACTATACACATCCAATTGTGGTAGTCATTAAAAAAGTTAAAATGAAACACTAAAACAATTATTCAAAAGAGTATGAAGGATGACAATCACAAACCTTATGTTAATGATTTCTATTGCAAGAACAAAAAGCCTGGCTTTAATTGCTTAATCAAAAAACGAAATCCTTGATTGCCTGGTATTGGTATTGAGCCTGACCACATAGTTTGAGATTACACACAAAACAAATAATTGCATATTTCACAACCTAACGTTAAATGCATCAGTCCACAATCCAACCACATAGTTTGAGACCAGTTATTGTAAAAGAACCACAATTGTCATCTCCCAACCTGGAATTGAATGGATCCATCCACAATCCAACCACGTAGTTTGAGATTACCACCTATAAAAAAACTATTGCAATTGAGTGTATCATACCTGTTATTCAAAAATTTGTGGAGTTTTTAGAAATCAAATGATATGGATGCGGGTAATTTTGTTGACATCAGAGATGACAAGTTGGGAGCTGCGGTCGTTAACTCTACTACAGTCGTATTAAGAGCCGCGTCCGTCTAGAATATTAAGGAAGGCATGAGCCTTGGACGGACAGCGTATTCTCCATGGCGTCGCTGGACGGATCACGTTGGAACGCACACGATACCGAGAAGTTGCTTCACCGATGATGCAACATTCAACGTTACTTGCTAATTGTTGATGTCGGAAGATCAAATTGGCTGGGATGTTGAATTAGGGGTAGCGGCAATGAAGAAATTAGGGCATGGTGGAGATTTGGGTGGGGATTTTGAAGGACGTAAAATGAAACGGGTGAACACCCTCAAATGCTGACCTGTAAAAGTTTATTCCCAAAATACCCTATGAGTCATCATATTGGACCAATGAAATGGCTCTAAAATGATATATCATCAAATACTTGCTATAGGCCTGCCTCATATATAGGTGAGAGATTACCAGATAAAAATATTCGGGAGAGCCTTTACCTAAATCCATACGTGTTTCTGCGGGTCTTACTGTAACTGGTTTATCTGGAAATATACGGACCCGTATTTTTTCGCCGCGACGCGCATTTCGTGTCATTGCTCATATATTTTAAGAAAAATATATTAATATGTCATCAATTAAATTTCTATTTTCCATTTAAATATTTTTTAATTAGTTGAAATTTAAACTAGATAATTATTATTGGACAAACTAAAAGAGTTAACTGCAAGAATGGTCCTTGTGTTTTGGTCAAATTGCACGTTTGGTCCATGTGTTTCATTAAGTGCAGACGCGATACCCATGATATGCATTTTTGTGCACTCGTAGTCCTTCCTCCCTAACGTTGTTAACTTAACTTAGTTAGTTAGGGGTATTCTGGTCATTTCACATCTATGTCCCACCTTATCTTCTTCCTCAAATCACAAAATGTCTGCTACTCTCCACCCAAAAATCGCACAAACAGAGTTTGGTTTTTAAGACCGCCGGCCACCACTCCGAGTCTCCGACAAATCTCCCTTTCTTCTCCGGCGGAATCCGGCTAACACTTCTCCTTTTCTTTTTTGGCGGAATCCACCCGCAAGCACTCACAAACCTCATCTTTAAAAACATGTGCTGAAATTTTTTCAGCAACAAATTTCTGACATCAAGGTCGCGATTCCGGTGAAGTCCATTTCCTTCCAATTTCCGACATCGTTGGATCGCGTCAGAGAACCTTTCTTCTTCATCGGTCGCTGGAAATCACCATCACCGCCGCACGTGATGGAATCAAAGGATTCTGGTAGATCGTTTGCCTGTTACGGTCGATTGCATGTTACGATTGAACGTTTTTTCTGATTTTGGTACGGTTTCTCAAGTCAATTTCTGATTTTGGAAAGGTTTCTCAAGTCAATCGTTTGCCTATTACGATCAAACGTTTTTTGTAAAACATCAAAAGATCGTCTGCCTAGACTGATTCTTATTCTGTGTAAACATCAAACGATTTCTGGAACAAACCTATTACAACCCATCAAAACCCAATTTTTGTGTTTAGGGTTCCTGCAAAATCAATAGTTGATAACGGGAGTGTACCTTCTGTTTTTTATTGTAGTGGTGAAGTTTGTAGTCACCAACGTGAAACGAATTTGGGGAATTTGTGTTCATTTCTGATTGTAATTTTTGTTGCAGGTTTTGGGAGAAAGGTTTTGGAGAAGAAACATTATTTATGGTTCTTGGGTGGGTTGTTTTGGAGAAGGAGAATTTGGAGGAAAATGATAATTGGATGGTACAGTATGCATCAATAGTTGTACAATTTTTTTATTAATTAAATATTGTCAATTATAAAAGAGTAAATTAATTATAAAATGTTAATGACCAACTTGTCCCTCAACTGACGGACGGAAGTTAACAGTGTTAGGGCGGAGGGATCATAAGTGCACAAAAATACATACCATGAGTACCGCGCCTGCACTTAATGAAACACGGGGACCAAACGTGCAATTTGACCAAAACCATAAGGACCATTCTTGCAGTTAACTCCAAACTAAAATACAAATGTGGAGGGGTTAATTTTCTAACCACGGGGATAGTAGGCTATTGGTGGTTTAATTTGGTCTCTATAAAAGTGAAATTCTTAGGAATTCTCAAGTTCAATATCTGTTATAAGAAGGAAAAAAGAAAAAGAAAAAAAGAATATCTCTTATGGTTACGGAGGTCTCACGTCTCAAGGTTTTCTCAGAAACCATTGCATGGGATTATTCAAATTCATACCCTCAAAACGAACATGAATTGCCACTTCCATTATCATTCCCAAACCCTAAAATCGAATACACGGTGTTTGTCTCATGTACGATATAATGGAGAAACAGTGACAAATATTCGATAGTTAATTGGTGTATTCAATGACCTTTAATGCATAGCAGTAAATATTTTCACCAACGTTCTATTCAATCATACATGCAATTGTTACAATATTTAAAAGGGTTTGAGTAACTAATCCGGTTGATGCCCTACGGGTATGAAAAGACACATTTATTGAGCTAAAATTTCTTTAACAATTGAAAATACATTTAAAATGGAGTTTATGACCTTTAGTACTCACTAGCTTTTAAAGGGTGTTTCCATTTATAACAATCTCCATGGTGTTCAAGTTTATGCTGGAGATGTATCCGACCTAATTGTTATTGTGTTCGTTTTCGAACATATTATAAATGTTTACGCAAGGATATCAAATCCTTTAGTACCGACTATATGTGATATATTTGAACGCATGATGTCTATCACAGGCTTTGTGTTGTTTAATAACCAAGTAATTACCCGCTAATGTTAAAATTAGTGAGAATATAGAACTTATACTCATAAGTTTTACCAAGAAAAAATAGGTGCAAAAACAAACCGGCTTTTTTTCCTAGAAGTTATAGATGTTTACGAGTATTAAAAAGAAAGCGAAAACAAGTGCTTGATTAACTATGATATCAGTACAATACGATCTCATGTCCAGGGCGGTACTAGATAAATTTTTAAAGGTGGACAAAATTTTAGAGTGCAAGTCAGGTTCTTTGAGCGATGTTTTATTTAAAGTCAAATCGTAAACCAAATCAAATCAGTTTTAATTTGAAGAAAGTTTAAACGTAAACTAAATTAGTCAAAATCAAAATTCACGTGTTAGTTAATTCGAGAAAAAAAATTCTAGAATTTAGTAATATAAAAAATAGATTACAATTTTTTATAGTGGTAGATTTCGTATACACAGTTTATGTTCTTAACTCATATTCGTATTAAGTTTTGTTATAACGTTCAAATAAGTTTTTAAAGTGTTCATATATAGATGATGTGAATTAATATGTCACTGGTTAAAATATATGTGTGATCAAATAAATGATAAGCATAATATTTTTAAACCAATAAACCTAGGGAAAATGAACCATAAGAAAAGAAAATTATAATAGAAAATAGAGTAAAAGAAACGTTAAAACGGGAAAGAAAAAAAAAATTAAAAAAAAATGCATATGAAAGGGATTTAAACTAAATGATTATATGTTTTAAGATACATGAAGTAGCCACTGAGCTAATATATGACGTGTATTAGTTATCGCTCATATATTATGTATATTTGGATGAACCAAGCCAAAAAATGAACCGACTACCAAAAAATTTATACTAATCGGAAAAAAATTGGGGTGGGCAGGGTGGCCATTGCTCATGTCCCTTGTCAAGTCATAAAACCGATCAATGTAAACATATTTTTTTTAGAAAGACTAGGATTCAAGCACATTATGCTAGGGGTGTCAAATTTATACCGAATAAAACCAGCCAACATGCTACCAACCATACCAATAATAGTTGGTAGCCAACATGTTTAGTTGGTAGTACCGTACCAATTGTGTAATCATGGTACGGTAATGGTACAAAAATTTTAAATACCATGGTATACCGTACCAACCAAGATATATATATTATATGATTTTTAGTTTAATATATTATACCAAACTAGCAACCTATTTGCCCAAGATTCCAATTAAATATTAAAGTACACGATATTTTTATTTAAATTATAGATGTGCCCAAAAAATATCTCTGAAACTAATATAATATAATAACACATACTTATTTTATCATTGAAACTAAAAATATCTTTGAAAATATAATATTTTATCTCTACATTCACATAAATCAGTGTTTCAGTTACGACAAGATAGCTACATCTTTTATTACTTTATCGTACTAGATTATGTCTATATAGCACATAACATATTATATCATTTTGCTTATTTTGTTTTCATGTTCGGAACAGTTGTTAATATGTTTAACTGATCGATAATGATAAAATATCATTGTTCTTTTGTTATTAATTTTTTTAATTTCATATGAGTTAGTGATGTTGGTATATACCATTACCAATTTGTACCAACCAAGATTGTTGGTAGCCAAACAAATTGGTACCAAGTAAACTTGGTATGGTAATGGTAGCTAAATCAGTGTACCAATTATAGTTGGTACGGTACACGGTATGAAGAAAATATATGTGGTAACGTATCATGTTCACCCCTACATTATGCACAGCACATAACTCAATTGAGACTTAAATTTGATATTTAGAAGATTGTACAAGTTTAAAGGCTTAATCGGATGAAATGATATTTTCACATGTACGTTTGGGTGATGATAAGCAAATGCAAGAGTCAGAGGATGTGGGACTGTCTGTCATGATCAATGTACAAATCTAAACCTATCGAATTAATGTCCAGTGTGCCATATGTCTGTCACATAATTTGATTAATATTGCTGGTTACTTCATTGAAAACTGCCGACTAATATACCATACCCATTTATAACAAACGAGTTGTTTGGAAATTCTATACACTTTTGAAATCAACCTTTCTATACGGAGATATACAGACGTAATTATAATAAATAATCATATAATATTCTAACGTTTTACCAAAAAAAATACTACTATAAAAAATAGAAGAAACTACGATGTTCAAGTTTAACAAATAGAGTTTTTTTAAGCTACAATAGATTTTCCTATAACTAAAGTCAAGCACGGTTTTGTAATTATTCAAGTTATATGTTAATGTTGTTTTGTGGATTTTAAATACCATGATGGGATATTTTCACGTAAGTCAACTATAACCGGTTAAAATGCTTAAAACTTATAAGTATTCGAAAGAAATTCTCGAAAATTAATGGGTGCTTACCTATGATCCACACGCTATCTCGTTATCAAATATCTGATAGAATCTCTAGAGACAAATCTTCGATAGTTGATTGGTCTATTCAAGGATCGAAATAAGTCTTTGCAATTAATCCATCGCCATAAATATCCTCACCACATAAGCCTCAATCCCGCATTATCACCAACTATTCAACCTATTACAAATTTCAAAAATATCCACACACAAAAACTTTAATTTCAACGTTAATGATAAAAATGGTGCAAGTATTTTTAACTAATAAAAGTGGATGGTGTGGAGGTGACCCAACTATTCAACTTTTTTCATTAAGATCATCCAGCTAACAAAACAACTTTATAATTTAAGTCTCCATCCAGTTTCCTACAAATTAAAAACGTTTTATAATATAAAACACGTTACATCGTTATCAATCGAATAGGATCTCATGTGCGTGTCAATTCCTAATGATAACAAATCAATCTCTTTAGCAACCAACTTGTTTCCAGCAACAAATTCATACACAACACCATCAATTTCTATCAAACTACACCCAGGATCTTTCTTCACATTCTTATCTTCCATTTTCTTCCTCACTTTCTCCACATAACCCCATTGATTAACCGATGCATAAATATTAGATAAAAGAACATGAACTCCACTACGATCAAGACCCCGTTTGGTCAAACCTTCAACCGTTTCTATACCCAATTCCACATCACCATGAACCCTACACGCGTTCAGTAATGCACCCAAAACATAAGAATCCGGCTCCAGGGGCATTTCGGTCACAACCTTTTTAGCTTCTTCTAACATCCCAACACCACCTAAAAGATCAACCAAACAACCATAATGCTGTACACCTGGCTCTATCCCGTAAACGTTAATCATACTTTCAAAAACTTGTAAACCGTCTTTAACTAATCCCATTCGACTGCATGCGTTTAGGACACAAATGAATGTAATTTCATTTGGTTTAACACCTTCTGTGTTCATTCTTGAAAGCAATTGAATTGCACGTGTGCTTTCTCCATGATTACCTAGACCAGAAATTAGAGATGTAAAAGCAAAAACGTCCTGATACGGCATTTCTTCAAATACACGATACGCTAATTCGATACAACCACATTTTGCATACATGTCTACAAGTGATGTCCCCAAGATTATGTCTAATTTCATATTTTTCTTATCAACGTATGCATGAATCCATCTGCCTTGATCTAATGCACCAAGAAAACCACAAGCGGATAATGCAACCACAATACAGGAATGATTAGGTTGAAAACCGTTATGCAACATGTCATTGAAAAGATCTAAAGCCTCTTTAAACAACCCAACTTGCACGTACCCGTTAATCATTACACTCCAAGATACGTTATTCTTCTTTGGCATTTCATCGAACAGTTGGCGGGCAGCCTCTACTTGGCCTGATTTCACGTACCCATTAATCACTGCAGTCCATGTAATTACATCACGATTCGAGCTACTATCAAACAATCTACGGCAACAGTCTAAGCAATTACAAACAGCGTATAAATGAATCAACCCGTTTTGAACAAAGTCGTAACTTTCCCAACCCAATTTAACTGCTTGAGCGTGACAAATTAATCCCAATTGAAGTTCACAAATATCAGCACAAGCTCTAAGAACGAAAGAGAACGTGTGATTAGTAGGTAAGAACCCGCAACCGAACATACGTTTATACAAAGATAAAGCATGTTGAGATTTAGAATGCTCGCTAAATGCTCTGATCATGGTGTTCCATATGTAAATTGATCGATGAGGTATTGATTCAAATAAAGTGTATGCAGGTTGGAGGTCGGCGTGGTTTGATACTATGCATGAGAATAAGAGTTTTCCGGCGGCAAAAGGGTCGGCGATGGTACCGGAACCGATGAGATGGCCGTGAATTTGGTTGATTTGAGACTTTGTAATGCATGGTTGATCTAGGAGTGTGATTGCTTTCCAACTAGATTTGAAATATTTGGAGGCAATGTGAGATCCCCCCATAGTTTCACGACTCAATAATATTTTAAACTCAGCATATGTTAATAGTAGGTTCAAATGTTACAAAATTCTATGTTCGAGTTCTAAATACTTCATTAAAATTGGTAGACGGTGGTGGATGATTGTGAGTGGTGGGTAGTGAGTGGTGGGTTATGGTGGATAATGTTGATGGTGTGTGGTGGTGATGGTAGTGATGTGGTAGTGGGTGGTGGTTGTAATCTCAAAATTTTGTAGTTGTATGTCACACCCCGCCAAAAATAGTTTTAGTGCGACTAATTAGCAACATTACACATCAGTAATAGTAAACTTTGCATTAATAGAAAATGGATTGTCATTTTCGTTTACAAAATCAAAAAGTACTTGCTTAAAATATAAAACCAATGCAACATGTTGTATTTGAAAAACTCTTGTCTTTAGGACTTATTCTTGAACTAATGCATGACAATCCCGACCATAACTGAATCTTGTAAAAGATTAAATTTCCATTACCTGAGAAAACATATAGAAAAAGTGTCAACATAATGGTTGGTGAGTTCACAGGTTTTGTGAGTCCATAAAAGTATTATCGAAATCGTTGTGTACAAATCATGTACAAAAATAGTTTTAGGTGCAATGCATAATCCTCGCAAGCTCGCGAAGCAATACAAGTTAAGGTATAATCAAGGAGCCTATAATCAAACAAAAAATCTAAAGTAGTTAGAATATAAAAATCAAACCCAGTTGGGCTAGCGCATAACTAACCATGAGCGGGGGATAAATCCCGATAGTACTATCTCTATATTCCTTGGCTAAAACGTATAGTTAATGATTACGGTTAAACGAGGACATGTATTGTGGTCCTTAAACAGTTGGTACGTGTACACCACAATGATTATACAAAGATCAATTATTGCAAAATAGTTTGAGTAGTATATGTTTTCTCCCCTAATAAAGTAGTTATAAAACAGTAAAAGTGGGGCCGTGAAACTCACCTTAGCGAAACTTCCAAATTCGTAAATCCACAAAGTTGGGGATTCCAACCAAAGGTTCCTAGCGTCCTAAACGCATATTCATAGTTAATAAATGACGGTCTAAACTTGTTAATAAATGACGGCCTAATCTACATGATGCACAACTGATACTCTGATCACGAATCTAGACTCGAGCGTTACGTTGGTGACTCGATTGGGTTGATCTCGTATTTTAAATTTCGATTGATTTCGTTTAACAAGTTTTGAAAAATAGATTTGACCGGAAGTACATGAATTGTAATACCATGGATAATTATTTAAATAAATGAATCTAAATAATTATAATAATAATTATTTAATTATTAATAAATAATTAATTAATAACAAAAAATTTAGGAATTTAGAAGATGTTCGTATATATATATAAAATAAATATTAATTAAATATAAATAATAAATAAATGTTAAAATCTCATTTGTTCAATTAAACGGATTTGCAAATGGGTTTGGTTCTTTTGGATCACCGACCAAACACACTTACAAAACCCAGTTGATAAAACCCACACAAACACACGTACACATCGAGATACATTAACAAAACACTCATAGATTTTCATGGATATTATAGACAACATCAATATTGTGCTCATGCGAATTACACCCAAACTCGTATATATGACTGAAAATGCGACGAGAGACGAAGGACAGCGCAAAAACACCAACGAAATACACACCTGAATGATGCAAACGATATTTAAAAGGGACAGAGGTTTATACCTATCGACAAAGAGAGACCGAGAGCGAGAGAGAGAGGATGCCGGAGCTTCTGAGCTGACGCCGGAAAAACGTTTCTGGTTACCGGAGGTGGCGAGGGATCTGAGCAGTAACATGACACCGATGAGAAACAAGATGACAATACATACATGTATGATTAAAAAGAAAAGGTCTGAGTTATATACCTTCGCCGGTAATGAAGTTGGTTGACGGAAAACTTCACTTTTGCTTCACTTATGTTTCTGATGCGTGAGGAAAGAAAAGAGACGAGAGGGATCGAGGTTTTTGTGTTCACGTATAATAGGAGGTGAGGGTGAGTGATCGAGATAGAGATGGAGGTAGAGCCTCGCCGGAGTATGACCATCTAATATAAGCTCGCCGGAAAATCGTAAGGGAGAGGCTCGAGATCAGAGGTTGTCGGGCTTGTACATGTTGGTTGCCGGAGTCTTTTGTTAAGATGGCGAGTAAATAGAACACAAAGGAGTAGGGAGTTTTCTGGTTGAATCCATAGGCAGAGAAAACGAGATGAAGATGGTAATTGGTTTGAGCTGAATAATATTAATATATTATTCATAAATAAGAAGAGGCACATGTTGTGTATAGGTGACTGTTGCCGGATTTTTATTCCCAAATATCGGAATGGTTAGTTTCTTTTCGATAACAACTGACAACGTGGGTATATATGGTATAAAAGGTGACTTTTAAATTGTTAAAAAAGTGTAATTTGATTTTATATGATATACACTAATATTGTTAAGTTTGACGTGGAATATTTTTACTCGGGTTTTATTTGGCTTTTGACTGTGGTCATTTAGTGACAAAAATATATCACTACGAGCTTATAATTACTTTCGATATTTTCGTAACGTACCGAATATTTAACTATTGATAATTGTTTATTTAATCGCTTATGGTGTTTTGTGTAATGATTTTTGTACTGGTTTATATCATTATAAAATAGATGCTTTTATTATTAAGATGATTATAGCAAGACAAAATGGTTACAATAATTGCCGGTTTAATTACCAGATTTTGAGGGTTGTCACATTGTAAGAAATTAATAGAAATAATCATATTTAGGTAATAAACATATGATCCGTTAGCTCAAATGATTAGGGTATTGTCAGGGTCGATCCTAAGTTTATCGTGGCCCTAGGCGAATACTGATTTTGGACCCCTGTCGTAATTGTTAAAATAAATATCAATGCAAGAAATATAGAAATATTTGTCGAATAAGTAACTCATTTATATATGATGCGTCTATGAAAATACTTACTAAAAACTAAGTTTTTTGTTGGTCATATTTCATCTAATTTTCTAATCTCTTTTTTGCTTCTAACTTGTATCTTCTTATTAAACTTACTAGCTTCATAGCCCGCCCGTTTGGGCGGGCATGCTTCAAGATTTATATTATAGAAAAATACCAATAAATATTAATAATTTTAAAAATGACGTAAGAATCGATAGCTGTAATAATGAGTTTGTATAAAATTTGATAATCTCTTTTTACCTATATTATTTATTCTCTCAATAATTGATAAATCCATAAACAGCAAATTAAAAAATCGAAAAAATCCCAGAAACTCCATAAAAATGGGAATTTATGCAACTAAGGCACACAAAAAAATTCAGCTTCAAAAATCCACCCCAACTGTCTAAAACTGACCAAATAGTCCAGAAAAAAACCCATTCGGCCCGTTTTCAAGAAAAAATTCAGAAAAGTCCCAAAAAAATCTGAAAAATGAGAAATCATAATCCTAAGTCTTCCACAAAAAAAATCAGTTTAATCCGAGCAACCAAACTGCCAAAAACTGTCAAAACAGTCCATTTTGACCCAATATTTTTCAAGTAAATTAGGGACAGTCTTGAAGTGGTCAATAGCATCCAGAAAAAATCGCAATAAATCTCATAAAATCCCTGAAAATATAAACCATTGTTCCAACACTGTATAAAACTTTGCAGGCTGATCAGACCATCAGAAATATCGAAAATACCCCTCTGATAGTGAAGAATTTTCCCGAAATAATTCAAACAAATCCCAAAGAATTCTGAAAAATGGGAATTCATAATCCCAGGCGTTCCACAAAATTTCAGCCTGATCAGAATAACCAAACAACTGCAGGTCCCGAAAACAGTCCGTTTGACCCGAAAAACTTCAAGAAATTCCAAAAAATTCTAGAAAATATCAATAAATTCCAGAAAATGCAGTACCTACACATAGCAAATAATTTAAAGATTAATATTTGACCATTAATATCTAATAAATCAGCTCTTTCCATCCCAGGTCCTCTAGGTTTTGCTCCAATTAAAAGAGCCCATTCTGCATCTTCAAATACTTCATATGGATCTATACCGATGCTTACTTCTCTTAATAATGGATACAATGAGTCCTCAAGTTCCATAGCTGTAACATCTCAATTTTCAATACAAAATATTGGCCAAAATAAAACATTTTTCATAAATAGAAGAACTATTCCAAAACATGGATTTACAAAAACATTTGGTATGAAATCAGAGTATAAAGTTTCGGTGTTACAAAATATATCAAAACCAAAGCTAAGCATAAATCCAATCTAATGCTCTTCTATTCTAGGCCCCGCATCTCTATCCATGCGTACCTAAACCTTCGATCCCGAACCTGAGTACATAGCGAAACAAAACGAGTACGTGAGACAAAACGTCTCGTGAGCTACATGGGTTTAGACCCGATAATAAAATGAAATGTCACGTTACATATAACCAATCAATATACATATATATATCCAACTATCCAGTCTAGTCACCTTAGTGTGACCCTATCAACCTTGCTTACCTAGCAATCACGTCTAACTATCGGGTTGCCCCCGAACTAGCTAGAATCACATACATATCTAGTTATCGGGTTGCCCCCGAGCTAACTAGAAACAAGGTACCGGCAATAGGATCGCCCACGCTACCGATACCTGTCTTGCCCACCGGAATACGTCCAATGAGTAAGACTACTAACGTGGAAGAGTCGATGGGAAATCCATCCCAACTGCCCCTCAATCCACACCTCATGATCGGGAGTCGCCCGTATCATCACATCATCTCAATCTCATCATAACCCTATGGTTATGCCAATCTAGCTCTCGGCTATCACTTTCATCATCAAGCAAGTTAGTCCAACATTATCGGTAATATCTATCATTGTTAAATTCCACACGTACTCACCTTAGCAATAAAATGCTCCAACCGTATTCTTGACACCAAAACTCTTGCTTCCACAATTCGGTCAAACTTCCAAGACTTCACCAAAAGCCTAATTCAACAATCACACAATGTTCAACATCTCATACTACTAATAATGTATCCATTTATCACTAGATACCATCAACTAACACTTTCCCCCAATTATGGTGATTTACCAACCCTAGGTTTAACCAACCCTTAAGATTCTTACCAATCGAAATCATACACTTGTTTCCTTTGATAATATACCATCTATTAAGTGTATACACCATTTATATCACCATAAACCCTAACCCCAAGAACTAGGGTTTCAAACCCAAGCCTCTAAACCCATAGATCTAAAGCTACAACTACAAAGGATTGAAGATATACCTTTAATCTTCAACTAGGAGTGAAGAATCACAAGATTTGACCAAGAAATCTGCTCCAAATGATGCTTTACACTCAAAATCGTTCACAAACTCGAGTGGGAGAAAAACTAGGGTTTTGGATGCATTAAATGACATGAAACCCGACTTTAATGCTTTCAGCGACGGAGTTCGCGTCGCTATCTACAAGATAGCGGCGCTATCTCGATGCCCGCCAGAAATCGCGACGGAGGTAGCGTCGCTATCTCCGGCGCTATCTCAACTTCGCGTTTCGACCAAATCGCTATTTCGGTCCGCTGTTCGAACACCACAAGATCGCGTCGCTATCTTCAAGATAGCGGCGCTATCTTGCCCTTATGCAGCAAGGCTGCAACTTTTGCTTCATGTTTCGACCCGGTTTCGCCCATAACTTTCTCATACGGTCTCCAAACGACACGAAACCAATTCCTACGTTCTTTAAACGATTTATCAATATTTATCATATTTTTATACATTTTATTTATTCACAAATCTCGGGTCGTTACAATAGCCACTCCTACATTATTATTTATATTAAATTATTTATTATTATCGCATTATATATTATATAAATATGGGGAATTAATGTTAAATAAGAGTGTTAAGTTATTACCTTCAAGGGCTCCAAATGATCGTTCATATCCTAAAAGTTTCAGGGCAATAGGTTGATCTTGACCAAAAACCTCACCAGATGCAAGCTGCAGTTGAAAAATGAGTCATAAATCTAATTTCAAACATAAATAATAAAATGAAGTTTTTGTAACCTTGAAGAGTAAATGGTTGGATATCATCCCAGCAGCACCTGAAACTGCAACATTAATCATTTTCTTCCATGATTTTGTTTCATCTTCCTGATAATGTCCAATAATAATTAGTTATGAGCAGGTTCATATTTCAACATTAATCAATCTATGTTTTGGAATTTGATTAGTATTAAAAAGCACATTATGTTGAAATTAAAAAGAAAAATTAATTTGATATATAAATTTGAATTAATTACCAGTTTATCATCCATTTTTTCATCAAATAGACTTGTTCTTGAGGCATCTGATTGCCTCCTTGAGAATGATGAACCTGTTTAATGTCACATATTGTCAAAATTGTGAAATTTTATTAAAAAACATATTTAAAAAAACAAAATTACCATCATGATGTGGCTTATCTGTGAGTAACTTGTTCCCTCCTATTGCAGTATTCAAATCAAGTTCACCATTCTTCCCAAACATCCTGAAACAGGTATTTCAGGATTTTGGTTTTTTTCATTCTGGATTCGACTCATTTTTTAACCTGTAAATTACACATCTTTATACATATAAGTCATCCATCTCAATCAATCAGAGACAAGTAGGTTTTAATCACAAAATATGATGTTAAATTTACTAAAAAGTAGAGACTCTTCAGGTACAGATATGAAAACATTATGAATTAATGTTCTTCCAGAAAAAATGATTGAAACTACAAAATTAAGAATCACAGGTTTATAATCATAAAAACCAATCATCAGTTCATGGAGAAGAAAAAAAAAACAAAAAAGGAAACATCATAATAGTATAATACCAATTCGACAATAAAACTGATTCAAAATGAGATGAACAAAATACCCTTTTGGCCCATTTGGAACAACATTAATTCTGTTTAGTGTTTTGGTCAAAATTGTATCATATAACAGCTATTCAATATTCAGCAACATAAAACTTGGAACAAATACAGCTACCAAAGAGATTCCAACATATATTTGGCAATAAATTAACTAATTTTCGAACAAATTTTGGTATTATGTCCATTGTAAAATTCAAAACGAATACCATGATTTCAAACAAATTAAGCTAGAACAATTTGAGCAGACGAGTTAATTCATTATCTATTTTACCGGATGCAAGCTGTCAACCCTAGAAGAATTTGATGAATTTGGTTATACAGCACCCGAAACTATCGATGCATCTCACTAATATAACCAAACCCTAGTAATAAATTGATAAAATCAGAAGCGTGTCGAGAATTACATACCTCTACACGAGCACATAACGAAGGGGAAGAGATTTGAGACGGATGGAGACAGAATCAAAAGCCCAAAGGCGTTTGTTGAATCGTTAACGTTTGAGATCTCGTTGATAGTCTGAATCGTCAGAAAAGAAAAGAGGAGATGTTTTGGGGTTCTGAATCGTTAGGATGTTTGTTCGATCTGTGATTCCTCCAATTGCGAAGACAAATTATCGTTTTCGTCAAGTGAAAACGGTGGATTGAGAAGCAGGCGAATTAGGGCTACAGAAGTTTGTGAGGAAAACGGTGGCCAACCAGTGAATTACACGTTGCATTATCAGCCAATCAAATAGCTTGAAACGGATGAGGTGTCAAACTACAATCAAATGTAGCTCCATATATAGGGGAAGATTGAATTAAAACATTAAATACAAAATTTACAAGTATATAGTTCTAAGCATCGAACAATTGCTCCTCGATTTAAAAAACACAAAATATAAACAACAATCCTCCAAAAATGAGCCTTTTTTTAAATTTGTTGTAGGCGTGGGCCTATAATTGATTCCCCCAGGGCCGGTAGTGGGTATTGTACTATTGTGTTAATAACATAGAAATCACTTGTTCAATCTTACATGATGCATATTTTAGTGTCGTATCTTTCGTAATACTCTTTTTTTGTACTTTATGAAAATAAATTAAAATCTTGTTATTCCAGGTCACGTAAAAAATTAGTTTGGTTATTATACTTTATGAGGAAACTTTTAAATAATTGTAGTAAATTGTTGTTAATATGTTGTAAGTCCCTCGAGTTATCCAAGTGTATATTTTTTAAAAATTACATATCCAATAGTTAATACTCGTGTATTATAAAATTTTAATAAATAAAAAATAAAATGAAAATTTATGTTTTTTCAAAAAAATACAATAATATTAACCTTTTAATTTCATTAATTTTGTGATAGTTTGTAATCTAACATTTGTTCGTCTTTTTTTTCTTTTGAAAAAGAAAAGGACATCATTTTGAAATAATTCTTATATTTTAGTCAAGAGGATAAGCCTTTCCTCGTTACACCTTACCACTTCTACCCAAAGTCCTATTTCAGAATTTTTGACCATAAATCATTATTTCTGTATGGTTTTTTTTTATTGAAATATTGTTGTAAATTGATAATTTATTTATTAAGAGTGATGTTCACAACATAACTTTTAAATTATCTATCACAATTTATGTTTGAGATGCTTGTACAGTTTGTTGTAAAACTTGTATTATATGATATAGGAAGTAAAACTTATGGTACATAAATGAATTCCGTTTATTTATATTTGTTATAACCAAAACAACATCCGGGTATTAATAACATATAATTATAATTATATACTATAAAAGTTACAATTAATAATATTTTTAACCAATTGTAAAATTTTATAGGCTATAACTTTATATTTTGTATAACAACAAAGATTTACTCAATTGAGTTAGAAGTGTTTACTTTACTGATGACCATAAAGTAAAATAAAATAGCATAGGATAAAACATCTGGTAGAAATGATTGTTAAGATAGTGTGGTCACCTGATATGACAATGACAATTTAGTTTGTTCCTTTAATTTAATTTAGACAACATAAAGACAATTATCGGTCGTATCTAGTGAAAAGATAAAGTATTCCATAGTGTCTCATTAACCATACTAAGATCATTAATCTTTAATCTATATCATTTTGACGTATGTTTATAATTCTAACAACGAATTCCACGTTATAAATTCTAAAGAATGGGGAACTTGGACCATTTCTCTTTTTCTTTCCTTTTATATCATGTGGTACCACCATTGATGATGGTGTATAGAAATTCGACAAGTGTAACAGAATGCTCAAACCACAATTTTTATAAGAGATGTGATTTCCACCTTATAAAAACTATGCTATGTTTGAATATTTTATATCTTGTAACAGTGTTAGTAATAATTAAATAAACAAAATGAATATGCAAACCTGAAAATTGACGTGAATCAAACTGCACGGAACGTAAGTTTCTGTCCTTTAAGGTTTATACGTGTTTTATACGCTGTAAGCCTCAAACGTACACACACAGGATTTGATGCAGCAAAAACGGTATTTCTCACAGCAAAGAAAATACTGTGTAACACAAAGTGATACTAAAAAACAGAGAGAATAATCAATGGCGCGGGAAGCTTTTTGTTTTTCGGTGTGTTTTCAAAGTGTGTCTCGAGTCTGTATTTATAGTGAACCAAGGAATCAAAAACTGTAACAGCTCGGGTATTATATCGCCCATCAAGTCGAGCGTTTTAACGACTGTAGTCATTAACCGGGGATGTTACAACGGCTGCAATCATTAACGAGTTTTTAATTCACAAACGTTACAATCTTTTCAAAAACTGACCAAAAATAAAAGCTCCTCATCTCCCAACGACCGATGCGTGTGGGTCTAGCCTAAATCGCGTCATTTCGTGACATTGGACTCGGCTCGGCACGCACGTGGGTCTAGCCTTTAATAATCCACTAGAGCCTTTGAAAGCTTAAGGAATTAAATGCCTTATAAACCCATTTAATTCTCTTCCTCCCACCAATGTGGGAACTTATCAACTTGCAAATTATTAATTAATATTACTATTAATTAATATTTCCAACATGCTACACATTGTGTTCATTGTTTTAACATTATTATATAATTTATTTTAGATATTTGTATAATGTGATATATGAAGTACGTTTTATGTCATATTAATAACCATCCTTTTTGTATTAAGAATTGTAAATAATGATTAAAAAATAATATTTATAAAAGCGGTGACATGGTACTACGTCTTTCCACAAAATCCACCTAAAAGTGTTTGACAAAATGGCCCCTAGTAGTTATGGAGGAGGGGGATGTTGCCTAAATAGCATGGGTCCATGGACCACACGTCCCAGACTATTGGTTTCTTTTACTATTATTTGTGAATTTATTTTCCATACATCCATATATGTAGGGTCCAAAAACCGAATATACAAAAGAATAGAATCGGATTTAAAATTGGATTGTATTCGATTAAAGTTGATCGGGTCAAAATCGGATCGGATTGGAATCAGATTCAGATCGAAAACTTAGAAGCCAATAGAAACCGGAATGGATCATATCGAAACCGGATTCAAAATCGGATTGGGTTAATTTGTTTTGCACATTTGTCACACCAAATCACTTATAGATACCATGTTGATATTGAATCCGTTTTTAAATCAGATTTCAACGGTTGTATGCTAATATGGTTTTCAAAACCGGTTTCTCATAATCCGGATTCCAAATCGGTTTTCCCGTGAATACTTGAACCAATGCCAATCCGGCATATTCAGATCTAAACTGATTTGATAGGCTTCAATCCAGTTTTCAATCAGATTTCAGATTATGATCCGGTTTTTTTCTGCATGCATATATGTTACTATAACAACCTATGAAACTCATAATATTATTCAAGTCATGCGCTTACTAGTTTCTTGGTATCTTTTTATCAAGTTTTTAGATAAAAGTTGTATTATTACAACATATATCTATTTAAAAGGTGATTACATAACTATCATGATACCAAATATTTTTGTTTGTTTGTGATTATACATTTTAACCACGTAAATACTTGCTATTGGACAAAGACGCATGACGACAAATATCGATCGCATACACATTATATTGGTGTAAAATTTACACTTAGGGTTGTAGGGTTATGTGTGTCTTAGTTGATCTTATTACCCCAATGCTAATCCAAATTAAGGTTAGTTTTAATAGTGCAAAAGATACATACATGTGCTTTACATGCAAATAAAACAACTGTTATATAGGATTTGTCATACGTGATCTACAACACAACAACACCGTTCTTCATGCAAATACGTGTTTTGTCAAATCATCACAATTATTAATAGCTATCCTTATATCATGTCACTCTGGCACGATTATGTTTAAGTAATATTGTGGATTTGGATTAGTATTAGATTTCATATGTTAGGTACAATAAAAGATTAGAATATTTTTCTTTTTTATACATTAAGGAATGTTTGCCAAACAAGTTCATTAATATGCTATTATGGAAATGGTTGCATTTAGGGGAGTACCTATTGTGTAGCACAAGGTGATCCGTTGAACCTCTCAAATTTTTTGTAATAATATTAAAAAAAATTAAACTTTTTTTTAATTTACGTAACATCCCTGAGAAAAAATATATGAAACTGGTAATATTTTCAAGGTATAAATTAAACTTGTCGAGTAAAACTGTAAAAAATTTATAACTATCTTTTATTTATAACTATCTTTTATCTGTTTTTTTGATGTCATCGCCTAGCCGTCAACATCATGAATTACTCTTATTTTTGTTTTTCTTTTACATACACTTTTTTCCTTTAACATCTAAATTGTTCTGTTTTTATGAAGTTGCGTTTTATAATGTAATTAAATATTGCTTCGACTTTGGCTTCAAAATTTTTCTTCAGTTAAATACAGTGAGTTTCTTCTGAAGAAAAAAGGAGTAATTTCTATGACACGAGAGCGTTCAAAATTTGAGTTTGTAGAATTATCACAAATGCATAATTCTTCAAGTTCTAATTCGGTGCTTCAAAGAGACAATGATGTTATGGAAGAAAATAACTTAATTGATTTAAACATATGAAGAAATTATGAGGTTAAGTTTATGTTTGTGTCTAGTTGTGATTTCCCTGAAGCTACGGTGTTTATTTGAGACGTTTAGTTTAATTCTATTTGGTTTCTAATTACTTGTGTATGTTATATTCTTTATTATTGAAAAAACATTTGAATGGACTGTTACATTTTAGGAAGGAAAAAAAAAAGAATTAATAAAATGAGTGTTAATTAGGAAAAAAAAACAAAAAAAAAAAAAAAGTGAAGAAAACGTATTAAAAGAGAGCCAATGGTGAGAAAAAAATTTAGTAGAAGGGGGTAAAATACAAAATGTGGTTAAAGGAAAAAAAGGATATAGTAATTGTCTTTAGTATAAAACTATTCTGTATTAATAAAAAATGCTTTGTACGAATCAGCTCCCTGAATATCTATTTTACCCATTTGAATGTTTTAAGAAGTTACCGAGCAGTTAACCTCATAACCACTGTTGAAAACTACAAACAATACTCCCTCCGTCCCATAAAAAACTTATCATGTCACTTTAACACAAGTTTTAAGGTGATAGTTAGTAGTAGAGTCATTGATAATAATTTTGATTAAAATATAATATTAGTTTGAAGAGAGAGAGATAGTTAGTTGATAGTTAGTGGTTGGGTCTTTAGATTTAATATTATATTATTATGTGGAACTCATCAAATGTAAGAATTGATAAGTTTTTTATGAGACAAAAATTTAAAGTTAAATAAGAAGTTTTTTTTTCTGAGACTATGGGGTATGGGCACCACCACCACCCCATTTTTTCTGCCACATCATCTGCCACCTCAGCAACCACACCACACCACACAACTCCACTTTATCCAGGAAATACCCACCACTCCACCCCACACCAATTTTTTTCCAACTCATCATTTCTTTTCCCTTTATTTTTTAAACATAAAATTAAAATTCCATTAAAATTAAAAATTAAAACATTACAATACTAGAAATTAAAAATTAAAATCCAAGAAATTAAATAAAAATACAATACTTGAAATTAAAAATTAAAATCCTAGAAATTAAAAAAAATTAAAATCCTAAAAATTAAAAAAACTAGCTTAACTTGCGGAAAGCGGCCCTCGCCTTCGCTTTCGCTTCCCGCAAGATCTCGAGATCCTCCCCCTCCAAATCCTCCTCTTTATGCTTCAAAATGGAGATGGTATTGAGCATAATTTTTCCCTCTTTAGCGGTCTTGTCGGCCTGCAGTTTTTCCCTTCTCAACGCAACCTTCTCTTTTGACGACACACCATGATCGGCCAACAACTTTGCGACTTCGTCCATCGTAGTGTTCGACGATGCCTGTTGCGCCGCATGCCGTAGTACTCGTTTGGTCTTATCTCTTCCTACCGGTCGGCTTGGAGTGGGGGTTTCTTCGACTTCATCGAATAAGTCATCGGGGATGTCGTCGTCCCCAGCATTAAGGTCGATACGCGAAGTAGTCGTATGACCATCAGAAACATCAACCGACTGGGAACTACGAGACCGCTTTGATTGTTGTTGTCGGTGCTCTTGTGAAGTCGGCATCGCTAACCATTTTGGGTCGTCTTTGACAACCAACCACTGCTTTTCTTGCTCAAAACCATTACGCCCATTACCCTTGTATTCTAGCCTTGCCGCTGCCATAACATCAAAATCACTCATCCCGCTACGTTTCTCAGACATGAGCTTGTTGTAGATACCGTTAAACTTTGTTAAATTGGTGACTAGTTGACGCCATTTACCAGAAAGTTTGTCGTGGTTTCGGTACGTTGGACGCCCCATAAGCTCGTGGAATGTTTTGGACACAGCGTCCCATAGCCCTTTGCTTTTCTTGCTATTCCCATCCTTTGGGTCTTTTGACGAGGCACACCAAGATTTACACAAAGCGACTTCTTCTTCAGTGGTCCAAGTCAATGGACCGTCAGAATCAATGGACCGCCAGCCTCTGTTTGTTGGAATTGTGTACTTTGGAATTGAGCACTTTGGAATTGACTTTGTTGAAACTGATTTGGTTGGAATTGTGTGTTTTGGAATTGGGGGTTTTGGAATTGGGTGTTTTGGAAATGGGGGTTTTGGAAATGGGGGTTTTGGAATTGTTGGTATTGAGGTTGTTGGTATTGGGGATTTGGTGGAATGGCAGTGCCAGAGCTGAGCAAATTAACATATGGCTCGAACTGTGCAAATCCAAGATTGTCTTGCGTGTTTTGGTTGGAATCAGGCGTGCTTTGGTTGGAATCCATTTGGTAGTAAAAGATGTGAGAAAAATATTATTTTGAGAGAAAGGTTGTAGAGAGAAAGATGGTAAAGGTGTGAGTAAAAAAGATGTATTAGTGTGTGTATTTATAGGGGAAATAAAAAGTAAAAAAAAAAAGAAAAAAAAAAGTTTTTTTTTTTTAATTTTAACGGTCATATGACCGTTCAACGGTCATATTTGCAGCAACACCACGCCGTCCACCACCGTTGCCGTGCCCACGATTCTCCACCACCGCTCCCCACGCCGTGTAGGGGGGCGGTGTTCCCCGCTCGTTAACGGCGTGGCCGAGTGGCCACCTCAGCCCCACGACCACGGGACTATGCCCATACCGCATAGTCTGAGACAGAGAGTATATAACAACCAACAAAACATGCTAACAACATAGATAGGACAATTTATAAGATTCCATCAATGTCACTGACGTCATAATCTCCGATCAATAAACCATCGAAAAAGATAAAAGAGGAGAACTCAACTTGATCGATAATGCAATCCAAAAGCTACTACCAGTAAGGATAATTTGGATCCATATGCTCTAAAACTTTTTACGCATGTATTTTAGGAAAATAATAACAGCCTAGGCTATCATTAATTAATATATACTAATAATGTACCCGCGTAATGCGACGGCGGAAACTATGAAACTTTATTTCGTAGCGACCAAATATCGCTCAGATGCATGTTTTTTCCATAAAACAAAATGATTGTTAAAGTGTTTTGATGTGCAAAGGTCAAGGATAAAATGAAGTACTTAATTACAATTTTCAATGTAAGAATTAATGGGTACTAATATCTAGTGTTCTAATATCTCAATGATTCGACCCGTATAATTTTAACAAAATGAATGAGATTTATTGTTCTATATTGAGAAAATAATGTTGAAACTTCACCTTCTGATACTTTCTTTGGAAGCATACAAATGAAAATTTTGCGTTAAAGAATTTTTGGGCTGGTTATCCATTAATGAGCTATTAAAAAACTTATGTCTGTGGCAGAGCTTAGGCGTATGTTGGATTAAGATTTAAAACGTGAGAATTTAGTGTGTGTTTAAGATTAAGGGGAGTTGATATTGAACCAATTAATCTCCCCTAGCTCAGCGGTGGATCGTTTGGAGCATTGGGCGAGAGGTTGTGGGTTCGATTCCCGGATGTTGCGTTTTAATATTTTGTATTCTTAAGTGTTTAAGACATTTCTCAAAGAAGCAAGAGAAGAATTATGACCTGCCAAAAGAGGAATGCCTAAATGCTTTTGCGGGAGATGTTATGACCTGCCAAAAGAGGAAGGCCTAAGAACATTTACATTAATCAGTAACTGTCTATATGGTTATTGCGAGAGATGTTATTTCGATTTTTTCATGTGGTTGAAATATATGAGCAAATTATCTTGTAATTGGTTTGATTAGGGTGTATCACCTTTTTTGTCTTGCTTGTAATTTTATGGCCTCATTAGCTCCTTGCTAAGTTTGGTCTTTTATAATATATTTGATGTTTCCAAAAAAAAGTAACTATGTATACATTTACCCTATTATCCATCAATTAATTAAAATACAAGTGTTATGATATATGTAATAATTTTTTAAAAACAACTACTAAAGTTGCCTTTAACAAAAACTTTTTATTTTAATAAACCTATAACTCTATAAGCCATGGTGGCGGCTTGATAAATGGCGTAAAGTTGTCGGCGTGGTATTCTCCACGGTGAAGAGGATGCATGGTGGGGTGCCAGGGTGGTGGTGTTGTATGTATTTTATTAGATGCCATATTTGATATAATCGAGTGATAACCATACTTTGCAGACTGGTTTTTGGTACGTATGATACTCGTTGTGGTGGTTAGTGCCTATATAGTCAAGTAACTACTCCAATGCAAGTTGCAATATTTCTCCAATATTGTTTGAAGAAGGCTACATATGTTTACTTTTTATTACTACAACTTTATGATACGTATTTAGAAAAAGGTATCGATAAACATGAAAATGGTTATGTTAAGAGGAAACTTTTATTACTAGCGACCAACCATCAAAAAACTAATAACTTTCTTGTACTTAAATCATTGTCTTTTAATTATAGAGTAATCCTCAATCATAACTTAATATCGTTTTCTTTTAATAAATATATCAATAGTTAATTTTCTGTTAAAATAGGTTGCGCATCACAAAATACCCAACTAAATGTGTGTAAGGTGGGTGGACCGGCGGTGGCTGAGTGTCCAAAAAATTTAATAATTTCCGGTAAAAGTTATAGTTTGCGGTATGGCCCAATAGCAAAAATTCAAATTCAATTATTAAACTAAAATATCTCTCTCTTTCTCTTTCTATTTCTCTCTCCCTTCGATCCTCACTATCTCTCTCGCTCCATTCATTACACGCTTTCCCTCTCTCTCTCTCTGTGTAAAAAAAAGTTGCATTTTATTCAAAGGTTCGTACTCTGACAACGACCACTGAAGGATGGTCGCACATGCCTACTGTCATGTCACTCCAAAATCGACGGTTGCGATCTCCAGGTACGGTTTTCCCGACGGCCATGATCACCTTTCCCTTCTCTCCTATGCTTCTCATTCCTATAGATATATACACACACTCGCTCAATACTCTTTCTCTCTCATCGTTTTTTTAAACTCTCTCTCTGTCTACTGCGTATACGGTCGGGTCGGGTGCCCTGTATAAAAGCTTGCTTCGTCACCTTACGTTTTTTTCTTTTCCTTTTATCAATTTTATATTTAGCTCGATAGCGATTGAGGAAAAAAAATCAAAGTTTCTTTTGTATGGCGGTTTTTGAGATGAAGCAGTGGTTTGCTGAGCTAGGTTAGGGTTTTGTATGGTTGTGATTCTAATTATGTGGGGAAGGATTAATTGTGGAATAATGCATGTTATAATTACTTGTTTAAGAGTGAGAAAGAAGAGATTAAGTTGAAATTGGGGGAAAATTAGGGGTGGGGGTGGGCGTTTTTGCTTCTTCATCAGTTTGAGTGATTTGTGGAGCTCTGATTTATAATTTGAAGATTGTTAAGAAAACTATTATATTATAGCTTCTGGTGATAGTTGGTCTAGCTGATGCTTATAAAATTATTATTAATAAAATAAGCCATCAAGGGTTTTGACAAAATATGAAGCTTTCAACATCAGGATTAGGTCAGCAGGCTCATGAAGGTATCTTAGTCCAAATCTTTCTTGTTGATTTTTAGCTTTTTTTAATTTGACTTTACATGTGTGTCTCCTTTTCAATTATTCTTCTTGGTTGTATCCTAAACATTCTTTATGTCAATCTTGATTAATTAGTATTTAATAATCTTCTTAGTTATCTTATTACTTGTTTATTTATCATCTTCATCCATGAAAGGAGAAAAGAAATGCTTGAATTCAGAACTATGGCATGCTTGTGCTGGTCCTCTTGTGTCCCTATCGATAGTCGGTAGTCGAGTTGTTTACTTCCCTCAGGGCCATAGTGAGCAGGTTTTTTAACAATTAATCTTAATTTAATATTTGTTTTAATTTGTGTTGCAAAATTGTATGTTAAGTGATCTGAATTGAAACTGAAAGCCAGGTTGCTGCCACTACAAATAAAGAAGTTGATGCTCATATTCCCAATTATCCAAGTTTACCTCCCCAATTGATATGCCAACTTCATAATGTCACAATGCATGTGAGTTATAATCATTTAAATATAATAATTTGATATTTAAAAATTTATAAGAAAAATTGCCCAATAACCAATTCTGCAATTTCAGGCAGATGTTGAAACGGATGAGGTGTATGCCCAAATGACGTTGCAGCCCTTGACCCCGGTAATCTTGTGTCAAGATGTTATAGATGTTCTCCTTTAATTGAAGTTTTTATATTTTTATTTAATATATTTTCAGCAAGAACAAAAGGATACGTTTCTTCCTGTTGAATTGGGTACTCCAAGTAGACAACCGACTAATTACTTTTGCAAGACATTAACTGCAAGTGATACGAGTACTCATGGAGGATTCTCTGTTCCTCGTCGTGCAGCAGAAAAAGTCTTCCCTCCACTGGTAAATTACATATTTACCCTTGCCAACAAATATGGTAGATCACACTCTATTTTCGGTTCTGCAGGATTTCTCCCAGCAGCCACCTGCACAAGAACTCATTGCACGCGATCTCCATGACGCTGAATGGAAATTCAGGCATATTTTCAGGGGTAATTTAGTCAAATTAGCTCTCACAGAAACCTAACATTCATTGTAATATTACATATTTTGGTCTTCAAATGCAGGGCAGCCCAAACGTCATCTTCTTACCACGGGATGGAGTGTATTTGTTAGTGCAAAAAGACTTGTTGCTGGAGATTCTGTGCTTTTTATCTGGTATATAATAATCTATATTTATTTATTAAGTATATTTAATTTCCTGATTATTTTGAAAAAAATTAGGAATGAAAAAAATCAACTATTTTTGGGAATTCGACGTGCAACTCGTCCACAAACTGTAATGCCATCATCTGTTTTATCAAGTGACAGTATGCATATTGGACTCCTTGCTGCTGCTGCTCATGCAGCCGCCACAAATAGCTGTTTCACAATATTTTATAATCCAAGGTGACAAATAGAAATAGATATTAAAATATGCTAATTATTTATTTATTATGATTTAATTTATGTGAATGTAATTGTACTACTATTCAGGGCAAGTCCATGTGAATTCGTTATACCTCTTTCGAAATATGTGAAAGCTGTGTATCATACTCGTGTTTCTGTTGGGATGCGTTTTCGTATGCTTTTTGAAACTGAAGAATCAAGTGTCCGGAGGTAATATAAATATAAATATTAATATTAATACTCAATTTGATGCAAAATATATATTTTTAATTTGCTATATCTTATGTGAATGTTGTGTAGATACATGGGTACAATTACTGGAATTGGTGATCTGGATCCTGTTCGTTGGCCCAATTCTCATTGGCGATCCGTTAAGGTAAATTATTGAATTTTACTCACATAATTGTATATATAATATTTTTTTTAATATTTAGTATCTTACATATGATATATACATATATAATATGTATATGGCAGGTTGGTTGGGATGAATCAAGTGCTGGTGAGAGACAACCACGTGTTTCATTATGGGAAATTGAACCTCTAACAACTTTCCCCATGTATCCATCACTATTTCCCCTTCGGCTCAAACGCCCTTGGTATCCCGGTGCTTCTTCTTTTCAAGGTACTAATGTTATATAAATATGTATTATTTATTTATTTTTTATTTTTTTAAAATAAATATGTATGCACAGACAGCCGAGATGATGCAGTGAACGGGATGGCATGGATGAGAGGTGAAACAGGGGAACAGTCTCTCAATTTCCAGTCTCTTGGAATGTACCCGTGGATGCAACAACGGGTCGACCCGTCATTCCTTCAAAATCAGCAATATCAAGCTGCAGGTTTACCAAATTTAGGAAGTGGGGATGCTTTAAAACAACAATTGATGCAGTTTCAACAACCGCCGATTCAGTTCAACCAACAGCATTCAGTTACAACCACATCTAACCCACTCTTTCAACAACAACAACAACCAATTCAACAACAATTCATGCATGGTCAAACCCAATTAACACAACAAGTCAACACTCAACCTGAAGAACCACAGCAACAACCGCCAAATTCATTCCCCGAACCGTACCCGATCCAACAACCAACCGCCCCGTCGCCTCACTCGTTTCACAAAACCGAATTCACTTCCAATATTACCCCTACTGCTGCCATTCAAAACATGTTGGGCTCACTAAACCCAGAAGGAAACAGTAACCTTTTAAGCTTTTCAAGAACGGGCCAGCCCGCATTAACCGAACAGCAATCGTGGGTCTCAAGATTTGCTCAACCACAAACCAATGTCTCTTCGGGTTCACCGTCGGTTTTACCGTACCCCGAGAAAAATGCTAATGTGGATCAAGAAACTTCAAGCTTAGATCCACAAAACCAGGGTTTATTCGGTGGGCCCAATATCGATTCATCCGGGCTTTTACTTCCTGCAACTGTTTCAAACATCGGTACTTCATCAACTGAAACCGACTTGCCTTCATCAGCTTCTGGGTTTCAAAATTCTTCTTATTTTGGTTACATGCAAGATTCTTCTGAGTTATTACACACTACTACTGGACAAATTGACCCACCGAACCATAATCGTACATTTGTCAAGGTACAACGACGACTGTTTATTTATTTATTTTTTTGAAAAAGAATATTTGTTGAATTTAGAGAGTGTGTAGGTTTATAAATCGGGTTCGGTTGGGAGATCATTAGACATGAGCCGGTTCAACAGCTATCCTGAGCTGAAGGAAGAACTGGGTCAAATGTTTAATATTGATGGGTTAGTTGAAGACCCACAAAGATCAGGCTGGCAGCTTGTATTCGTTGACAGGGAGAATGACGTTCTTCTCCTTGGAGACGGACCCTGGGAGTAAGTTTTTCAAAAAATTATTTTTATTTTTTTAAATAATATATACTTACAGTTGTATGTATGTATACATCATGTGCAGGGCATTTGTAAATAGTGTCTGGTATATCAAGATACTTTCTCCCGAAGACGTGCAAAAACTCGGGAAACAAGAATTGGAAACCACTTTTGGTCAAAGTCAAAGTCAAAATTCAGGTGAAAGAATGAATAATGATGGTAGAGACCTTCCTCCATCAATGGGTTCACTTGACTTTTGAAAGTCAACATGTTCATCAGGTGGGTTTTTGGTGACCAATCGTCTCTCTATGATGTGTTACTTTTCTATGGTATATGAGTTCAGTTGTGGTTTGTCTATGATGGATTACATTTGGTGGTAGTGTCCCACTGGTAATTTGGTAAATGTTAGCCGACACTTTTATGATTGGAAACTTCAGAACATATATGAAACCGTTGACCCTTGCGGAAATGTATGTTTTTATCGTTTATGTTAGTTCCCCTTAGGAATATTGTTTTTGAATGCTGTATGGTGAAATGTTGTTTTTGTAGCTATATATAAGAAATTATATCTACAAAATACACAATGCAAATCATGTATAGACTATATATGAGGGAGTTTTGCAACGTTTTTCAGTTTTGATTAATAAAGTTTAACTACTTGTAAACTTGTAATCTTATATGGATCCAAAAAAAAACATTTGGGTTGCATGAACACAACTTACTAGGGGTGAGCATTTGGACCGAAAAAACCGAACCGGAAACCGACCGGAACCGAATCGAAACCAATAACATGTTATCGGTTTTGAAAATTCATCGCTATTTGTTATCGGTTCTATCGGTTCGGTTTTCGGAAAATGATGAACATTTGGCTTAAAATAACCGAAACCGAACCGAAACCGATAACATGTTATCGGTTCGGTTTCGGTTTTGAAAATTCATCGTTATCGGTTTTATCGGTTCGGTTTTGGCCCGATAATCACCCCTACAACTTACCTTGGTTAATAGACAGATGCTGATGACAACTAGCGGAATCCAATCATGATTAATAAATAATGATTTCACATATAAATTACAACAAAAATGCTTGATCTCGCCAAAAAATGAGATGGTGAAATATACACAGTTATATTTTCATGTAATATACTAATGCGTATAAAGTATTGTTTCAGTTCTATTTCATTCTTACCTTGGTTAATAGACAGATGCTAATGACAACTAGCGGAATCCAATCATGATTAATAAATAATGATTTCACATATAAATTACAACAAAAATGCTTGATCTCGCCAAAAAATGAGATGGTGAAATATACACAGTTATATTTTCATGTAATATACTAATGCGTATAAAGTATTGTTTCAGTTCTATTTCATTCTTACCTTGGTTAATAGACAGATGCTGATGACAACTAGCGAAATCCAATCATGATTAATAAATAATGATTTCACATATAAATTACAACAAAAATGCTTGATCTCGCCAAAAAATGAGATGGTGAAATATACACAGTTATATTTTCATGTAATATACTAATGCGTATAAAGTATTGTTTCATTTCTATTTCATTCTTACCTTGGTTAATAGACAGATGCTGATGACAACTAGCGGAATCCAATCATGATTAATAAATAATGATTTCACATATAAATTACAACAAAAATGCTTGATCTCGCCAAAAAATGAGATGGTGATATATACACAGTTATATTTTCATGTAATATACTAATGCGTATAAAGTATTGTTTCAGTTCTATTTCATTCTTTTATAATTCTAAATTTTATCACAATATCTTTTTTTTTCTTCAGAAAAAGAGTAGAGAGAAAGCAAAATAGAAAGAAAAAAAGTTTAGTGTGGCTGCTGGGATTCGAGCCCAGGTCTCCACGGCCACAACGTGGAATTCTTACCACTAAACTACAGCCACTTGATGACAGGAGTGTTGAATTAATTGTTAATTATTATTTATATTAATCAAGACACCTATTTATTAGGTGTTAAAATGAATTTGTCGATTTTCTTAGGTGTTATAGCATCCTATTTATAAGCAAATTAATCCAGATTAAATAAGTAATTGCAAACTGCTTATTCAACAAGCAAATTTGCTCATCAGTCATCACATGGATTCAAGAACATCATGTTGCTGCAAAGGTAGAACCCACCCACATGCTTTCATTCCACCAACAAAACAAACTTTGTTTGGATTCACGATTGGACGAATAATGCATCTAATTCATGTTTTTAATAAAGCTCGGTGATGTACAATGGATCTTGTTGGAGTAAATTACAGATCAACTTATTACTGATGCTGCAGTTAGTACTGATCATACTTAGTACTGATGGGGCAGAAATTATTTACTACTGATGAGTTGATGCTGGTGAAAGACTATAACTAAGTTACTACTGATCAAGGCTTATTGAAGATACTACTGGTCAATAGTAGTTACTACTGACGTTGATATTGGACTTACTACTGATCACCAAACTTACTACTGATGATATGGATTTACTACTGGTGATTGCAGTTTACTACTGATACGCGTTTTGGAAGCATATCAAGTCCGAGATCTTCGTAGAGATAGTTATAGAATGTAAATCAATGTATATCTTTATAATTAGAATGTAAATCAAGTCCTAGAATAACTAGGGTAAATAGTTTAGCTTCAAGGACTATTATAAATAGTTCCTTACGAATTGTAAACGTACGTGTGTATTGTTAACTTGATAATATACATTGAAGCTTTTTGTGAAACTGTATTCTTAATATTTTCGTTTATTATTTACAGTTCATCGTTCTTAATATATTGATATAGTATTGATCCGCTGCAACTTCTATAATCAATTAGATCTAAGGTGTTTATTAACTTCATCATAGTTAATCGATCCTGACAAGTGGTATCAGAGCATATTGGTTCTAGATCTACGATTTTAAGAACAACAAAAAGTTTTAATCTTTAAAACACACAGATTGTTAATCATGACTGATAACAATGAAAGCACTCAGGCCAATAAAATCCCTATACTCACTCCCAATAACTTTGGGATGTGGAAGAATCGTATTAAGCAATACATGCTTATTATAGATTATTCCATGTGGGAAGTTGTCCTTGAAGGAAACAAAACTGGTCCTTTTTAAGTATGATGATGCAAAGGTACTTTGGGAAGCACTGGAGAAGAGATTTGTTGGGACAAAGAGCACCAAAAGGAATATGAAGTCTGTTCTCAAACAAGACTTTGAAAATTTCAAAGGAAAGCCCAATGAAACACTCACTCAAGTGTTTGACAGATTCAACAAGCTAATTGGTGAACTTAACCAGGTTGGGGTTAAGATGGATCAAGAAGATGTCAACATGAAGTTCCTAAGGTCTCTAAGTGAAGAATGGGCCATGTATACAGTGGTATATAGACAAAGAGATGCACTAGAAGAAAAGGAGTTGGATGAACTCTACAATGATCTCAGAGTATTTGAAACTGAGGTAAATCAAAAGAACCCTTCTATTTCTTCTAATAATGCTGCATTTGTATCTAGTACATGTCAAGGTCAGGAAACCTCCACAGGAAAGGCAGCAGATTCTGAGGACACTGCAAGAGAATCCTTCTTCACTAGTCATGTGCATACTGCACTGATTAGTGATGACTTGGAACAATTAAATCCAGATGATCTTGAGGAAATGGATCTTAAATGGCAGATGGCTATGCTGAGCCTAAGAACCAAAAGGTTCTTAAAAAGGACTGGGAGGACAAGCCTCAACTACAACAAAGGTGACAAAGCTGGATTTGACAAAACAAAAGTCAAATGTTACAACTGTAACAATCTTGGTCACTTTGCAAAAGAATGTCCTCAGCCAGATAAAAGATCAAAATCAACTGCTCTTGTTTCACAACAAGGACAAGGATATGACTGGAGCTTCCAAGCAGAAGAGCATGCTCAAAATCAAGCTCTCATTGCCTTTACTGTAACGACCCGAAATTTGTAAATAAATAAATTGGATAAAAATACGATAAATAAGGATAAATCGTTTAAAGAACGTAGGAATTGGTTTCGTGTCGTTTGGAGACCGTATGAGGAAGTTATGGACGAAACCGGGTTGAAACCTAGACCGAAAAGTGCAGCCCTGCTGCACAAGCAAGCTCGCGGCGCGATCCTGGCGCGAGTAGAACGCGAGGTTGAGCAGAGAGACTAGAGCTGGAACGCGAGAATCTCGCGTTGACTTTCGCGTTGACTTCTCGACGCGAAATCTGGGAAAATACGGCGACCAAAGGGGAAACCCGCGCGACCTCGCGGCGCGAGCGAGGCGCGAGCCAAACGCGAGGGCTGTCTGGAGCATATAAACTTGGGTGTAAGCTAGGGCTTCATTTCATCTTCAACCCCACACCTTGTGCAGCCGTTTTCTAGAGAGAAGTGGTCGATTTTGGAGTCTTGGAGCTCAAATCATCACCATCTTGAAGGATTGAATCATCAAGGGTAAGGATTCTTGTCTATTTTACTAAACTACCTTGATTGTGAGCTTTGTATGGGTAAAAATGGTGGTTTGGGGAACCAACTATGTCATCTTTGGGGAAGATGACTAAACTTGGGTGTAGAACACTCATTGTAAGCTTGTAATCGATGTGTACAAGTTGGATTTGGGTTTATTGATGGAAATCTTGAACTAGGGTTTGAGATTCCACCAAGTTGGATGAACTTGGTGGTTAGGAATGTGAATATGGATTGATTAGTGATTAGTTATGGATAATAACTAGTTGTTGTGATGGTATTGATGATAGGTCAAGAAGACCTAAAGTTTGGTGACATCTCACAAGTTGGAGAGCAAGGATTCTTGTTGTTAGACACGATTTGGATTTAGCTTGGCTAAGGTGAGTACATGAGACTTTTAAACTGGGTACATAGCAATTAGTTTTGAAAGTACATATGATATTGTATCAGTCTTTATTAACAAATATTTTGATAAAGATAGTAGTTGAAAATGTATGAAAGTATGTAGAATGTGATACTAGAATGTGTCTAGTATGATTGATGAATTTGAAGTAAATTATGATAGATCCGAGTAGTTATGGAATCTATGTTAATGAACAATAATAATGAAATAATTGATTAAGAGAATGTATACGGAGCCTTTATTAATAAATATTTATTAGTAAAGCAATTGGGAATGATTTTATAGTAATGAGTACCTATTGGTAAGATATACTAATAAAAGTAAAGAACGAATATATATGAGAAAGAATATGATGTGACTAGTAATAGTTGTCTATTATAGTCAAGGAAGAGATAAAAGTATTATGTTATCGATAGATAAGAAATGTATCTTATATATAAAGTAAGCATGGACCTCATAGGGTTCATAAATGTAGAAGTAACTGTGGTTGCTTATGATCGGGTCCATGGGACCATACAGGTACGTTCACACTGTGGTGAACTAACTATATGTCGTTAGTATTAGATGACTAACTTGTTTGATGTTGGATGTGATAGCCGAAGGCTTTGACTGACATGACTGTTAGGTCATGGTAAGAGATAGATGGTGGTGATGCGGGGGACCCCCGGTCACTGGACGGTGGTATATATGTTTATACACCGAGTGTGTATATGTTTATACACTAAGCACACGGGTGCTTCTAGTACGCATATGTTTGGTACTAGGTACGTTAGGTTCTATACATATATGTTTATGTATTAGACGTGATTGGGCTTCTGGTACATATATGTTTATGTACTAGGTATGATTGGGCTTCTGGTACCTATACGTTTAGGTACTAGATATGTTTGCTAGGAAAGCAAAGCAGTCAGAGTCACGAAAGGGTGACTAGACGGTATTTATGTAGTTTATATATATGTTTATATATTTATGAAATGACTATTATTGGGGTCTAAAACCCATGTATCTCACGAGAATATTTTGTCTCACGTACTACGTTTGTTTTGTGGCTGTGTACTCAGGTACAGGTTTGAAGTGATAGAAGGTTGCACTAGAAGTGGCCTAGAGATGTTTAGCTCGGGAGCTAATAGGTAGATCCCGTTGCCTATGGTTTTGATATACTTGGTGACACCGTATTTTTGTAAACTCTGATATAAGTTTTAAAGTTTTAGTTAAACTGTATTTTGGACAATATGTCAGATATTTAAAAGAATGTATTTTAAATGATTTAAACGATGTTATAAAAAATACGGGTGTTACAACTTGGTATCAGAGCTATAGTTTAAGTGAATTAGGTTGGATGTCCATCCTAGTCTTAGACTGTAGCATTAGGAATGTAAGATTCCCTGAGATCATTAGGTTGACCTTGAGACTTTATGTTAAGTTTAGGGTTGAACCTAGGGGACCTATGAAAGTGATGTGATTATGGATAATCAGTGTTATGAGACTCATGAAACGTACACGAGGTACTAATTGTTTAATGTCTTTCGTATAGTCAAGATCGAAAGAAATGGTTAACACTCGAAGAAGTGGGAAAGCCCCAGAGGGCCGGGAGGAGGATACACCTCATGTTGAGGCTGGGGTTGAACAGGAAAGTCAACCGTCGATGCACCGGGTGGGTGAATCGGAGGTCGGAGCTAATAGAACTCCGGTGACCATGGCGGACCTCCAAACTATTATTGATCAATTCAAGGGAGTGGTGGCCGATGAGGTGCACCGCATAATTGGGGACCGTGAGAGGTCGGATAGAGATCGTGTATCCGAGGCTAGATCGGATGAGAAAATCAGGGGTGGTGGCACTCGAGTGGAGAAATCCTCCACAGGTGGTTGTAGTGATGCAAGGGCGAGGCCCGATGAAAATTATGGTTGTTCTTTTAAGACATTCATGGCTTGTAAGCCAAACATATATACGGGTAGTTCGGACCCGAAGGTAACTATGAGGTGGATCCGAGAGACCGAGCGGGTCATCGGAAGTAGCAAGTGCAAGAAAACCGATATGGTGTTGTATGCAACTCAATTGCTAAAAGAGGATGCTATGGTCAGGTGGGACATAGTTTATGAGACCCTCGGGAGGGAGGTGGTAGAGAGAATGTCATGGGATGAGTTTACCATGAGGTTGAGGAAGAAATTTTGTCCCGACCGGGATTTGGAGAAAATGCATGAGAAGTTTGTGACCCTAAGGAAGGGTGAGATGTCGATCGAGGAGTACACGAGGGAATTCACGGGATTACTTCCGTTTGTTGCTAAGACCTACTCCGAGGAGAGGTTGAGGGTAGTTAGGTATGCTAGTGGGCTACCTTGGGATTATCAGTTGGAGGTAAAGAGAGCGGTCACGCTAGATGAGGCCATTAGTGCCGCCCGAGGTGTGGAAGAGGTGAACGTGGCAAAAGTTGCTGAGAGGGCGTATGTGGGAGATAAGAGGAATGCCGAGAGTGGATCGAGTACGGTTAAGAAGGGAAAGTTCACGTCGAACCTCTCTATGCAAGGAAGTGTAGCCTCGTGCAAGAGGTGTGGGAGGAATCATACCGGCGAATGCCGTGGGGAACCAAAAATTTGTCATGATTGTGGAAAGACGGGACATTTGGCCCGAGATTGTAGATCCAAACCAATGGCCGAGGTTGAATGTTACTCGTGCCATGAGAAAGGGCATTATAGCCACATGTGCCCGAAGAAGAAAACCGGAACGCTTGTGTCCGCGGCTCAAAAGAAGGCGGAGCCGGCAAGGGTGAGAGGACGATCCTTCCTACTCACACGGGAGGAGACGCGCGATGGGGCGTCAGGTTCGGGAGCTATGGAATTAAGCGGCCCGTAATTGTAGCATTGGATGATTAGGCCGGTGTGCCATTTGTTTCCCTAAGAATTTAGTTTTGGGTATTATTGTAATCCTTCCGAATGCTTTGGTTAAAAACATATTTTGAATGTTATGAATTTTATTGTTAATTTATTTGCTTGAAAGATTTGAATTAGCAAGGTTGAATAATTGCCGAGGAGAGTAGTGGCATTTGGTAGGACCATTGAGATGGATTGGATGATTATGCACCAAGCCAGTATGTTGTGTGAGTATAGCCATATTGTTAGATTGTTGCCCAATTTGGTGCTTACGGGAATTAGTAGATGAGTTGCATGTCGTGAATAGTCATCGTGGGAATAATCTTCCGGGTTGAATGAATTCGTATATTTTTTTTTAGAATCATAGACCGGAGCCGGTTGGTTGACTCAAAGATGACCGGGATGACCCGTGAAATTATGGTTAATAGAATTGAGTGATAGTTACTTCGGTAGCGACAAAAGATTTGGAAATATGGTAATAAAGAGATGAACCGATTAATGACGGTTAATGTGTAAGTGAAATGGTAAATAACAAATAGAGAATGTTATTAGTTACCCGCGGGGTACGATGCATGTGCATCATATGATGACCTTGGAAGGCATATAATTGTGGAAAGATAATATTATATCATATGAAATGTGCTAAGTAGTATGTCCTATGGAAGACATACGAATGGGAAGGAAAACAATAATGCTTTTTATGAGAGAGGTGCTAGAATGCACGATAAATGATTTGATGATGTTCATTTGATATTGGTGACATATACATATGTTTGTATATGTGCACAATAGAGATGTATAGATGGTACTGGTGACATATACACATGTTTGTATATGTGCACAATAGAGGTATTTAGATTGAATTGGCGTGATATACGTGTGTATATCTATATGTGTGTATATGTTTATGTGTTTATATGATGAATATAGAACCATGTGGTTAATAAATATTACTATTATGTTATGATAAATGAGAATTTGGCTTGAAATGCGGGTTGCATTTAGGTCATGTAAATGTAGGGGATGCCTACGATTTATAGAATAGAAGGAAAGAGAAACTCCTAGTGAGCAAATTACCATGTGGTAACCCAGACATAGTACACCGTATAAGGGTGTGGGATGTATTACGGTAGCGGGCCTAGTACCGATAATTTAAGTTGATCAATGTGATACAAAGATGGTTGAAAGAATACTAAGTGATAGTATGAGTGACCAAGTGAAGGTCAAGAAACGGTAAATGTTATTGTGACCTTATGTTAAGGTGTGACCCTTGGATTAACGGGGACGATTGATGAGAAAGTAATAATGGGTAGAACTGAGAGTGATAGATTGGTAATGATACGCCGTGTGTACGGAAATTGCTAGTTGGAAAACGTATGGTTGACTTTATGTAAAAGTCAACGTTAGTCAACCCGTGATTGGTTGAATTGGTCTAAGATGGACTTTGATTCTCGTTTTGATTTACTATTGATTATTGACAGCATAATGTGTCGATTTTGTGTTTGTAAAAAGTTGATGAGATGGTTGATTGAATTGTAGTCAGTTTATACGACTTGACCCGTTTGGGTGATTTCGATGTTGAAATTGGGAATCAAGTGTAAGACTGTAGTTGAATCATAAATTAAAAAGTAAATTGTAAAGGAAAGGAGGATTTATGAAACCTTTAACGAGAAGGGAAAATGTTAAGGTTTAGTTGACTTTGTGCTTAAGTCAAAGGGTAGACAATGTGGGGATATACCAATGTCGGGATATATCGGCTTGGTCAAGGCTAGAATTTGACATTCGTTTAAATCAATTAGTTAATGGTATGATTGTGTCATACCATTGTTATGAGGATGAAAGGATTGGTCGAGAAAATGACGGTGTTATGGTCAAGTTGTGAAATTTTGACCCGTTTGGGTATTATGAGTTTTTAAAGTTGGGTCTTGACCGTTCGGACATAACGGAGTTAAGTGAACGTATGGATATGTGATGTTAACGGAACGGGAATGAGGAAAGTTGGTGGTAATGACCACAAGGGATTGAGAGCGGAAAGCTCGGTTGTATGTGGGTTGAAATTCTTAGCGATTCCGAGGACGGAATCCTTTTAAGGGGTAGATAGTTGTAACGACCCAAAATTTGTAAATAAATAAATTGGATAAAAATACGATAAATAAGGATAAATCGTTTAAAGAACGTAGGAATTGGTTTCGTGTCGTTTGGAGACCGTATGAGGAAGTTATGGACGAAAACGGGTTGAAACCTAGACCGAAAAGTGCAGCCCTGCTGCACAAGCAAGCTCGCGGCGCGATCCTGGCGCGAGTAGAATGCGAGGTTGAGCAGAGAGACTAGAGCTGGAACGCGAGAATCTCGCGTTGACTTTCGCGTTGACTTCTCGACGCGAAATCTGGGAAAATGCGGCGACCAAAGGGGAAACCCGCGCGACCTCGCGGCGCGAGCGAGGCGCGAGCCAAACGCGAGGGCTGTCTGGAGCATATAAACTTGGGTGTAAGCTAGGGCTTCATTTCATCTTCAACCCCACACCTTGTGCAGCCGTTTTCTAGAGAGAAGTGGTCGATTTTGGAGTCTTGGAGCTCAAATCATCACCATCTTGAAGGATTGAATCATCAAGGGTAAGGATTCTTGTCTATTTTACTAAACTACCTTGATTGTGAGCTTTGTATGGGTAAAAATGGTGGTTTGGGGAACCAACTATGTCATCTTTGGGGAAGATGACTAAACTTGGGTGTAGAACACTCATTGTAAGCTTGTAATCGATGTGTACAAGTTGGATTTGGGTTTATTGATGGAAATCTTGAACTAGGGTTTGAGATTCCACCAAGTTGGATGAACTTGGTGGTTAGGAATGTGAATATGGATTGATTAGTGATTAGTTATGGATAATAACTAGTTGTTGTGATGGTATTGATGATAGGTCAAGAAGACCTAAAGTTTGGTGACATCTCACAAGTTGGAGAGCAAGGATTCTTGTTGTTAGACACGATTTGGATTTAGCTTGGCTAAGGTGAGTACATGAGACTTTTAAACTGGGTACATAGCAATTAGTTTTGAAAGTACATATGATATTGTATCAGTCTTTTTTAACAAATATTTTGATAAAGATAGTAGTTGAAAATGTATGAAAGTATGTAGAATGTGATACTAGAATGTGTCTAGTATGATTGATGAATTTGAAGTAAATTATGATAGATCCGAGTAGTTATGGAATCTATGTTAATGAACAATAATAATGAAATAATTGATTAAGAGAATGTATACGGAGCCTTTATTAATAAATATTTATTAGTAAAGCAATTGGGAATGATTTTATAGTAATGAGTACCTATTGGTAAGATATACTAATAAAAGTAAAGAACGAATATATATGAGAAAGAATATGATGTGACTAGTAATAGTTGTCTATTATAGTCAAGGAAGAGATAAAAGTATTATGTTATCGATAGATAAGAAATGTATCTTATATATAAAGTAAGCATGGACCTCATAGGGTTCATAAATGTAGAAGTAACTGTGGTTGCTTATGATCGGGTCCATGGGACCATACAGGTACGTTCACACTGTGGTGAACTAACTATATGTCGTTAGTATTAGATGACTAACTTGTTTGATGTTGGATGTGATAGCCGAAGGCTTTGACTGACATGACTGTTAGGTCATGGTAAGAGATAGATGGTGGTGATGCGGGGGACCCCCGGTCACTGGACGGTGGTATATATGTTTATACACCGAGTGTGTATATGTTTATACACTAAGCACACGGGTGCTTCTAGTACGCATATGTTTGGTACTAGGTACGTTAGGTTCTATACATATATGTTTATGTATTAGACGTGATTGGGCTTCTGGTACATATATGTTTATGTACTAGGTATGATTGGGCTTCTGGTACCTATACGTTTAGGTACTAGATATGTTTGCTAGGAAAGCAAAGCAGTCAGAGTCACGAAAGGGTGACTAGACGGTATTTATGTAGTTTATATATATGTTTATATATTTATGAAATGACTATTATTGGGGTCTAAAACCCATGTATCTCACGAGAATATTTTGTCTCACGTACTACGTTTGTTTTGTGGCTGTGTACTCAGGTACAGGTTTGAAGTGATAGAAGGTTGCACTAGAAGTGGCCTAGAGATGTTTAGCTCGGGAGCTAATAGGTAGATCCCGTTGCCTATGGTTTTGATATACTTGGTGACACCGTATTTTTGTAAACTCTGATATAAGTTTTAAAGTTTTAGTTAAACTGTATTTTGGACAATATGTCAGATATTTAAAAGAATGTATTTTAAATGATTTAAACGATGTTATAAAAAATACGGGTGTTACAACTTGGTATCAGAGCTATAGTTTAAGTGAATTAGGTTGGATGTCCATCCTAGTCTTAGACTGTAGCATTAGGAATGTAAGATTCCCTGAGATCATTAGGTTGACCTTGAGACTTTATGTTAAGTTTAGGGTTGAACCTAGGGGACCTATGAAAGTGATGTGATTATGGATAATCAGTGTTATGAGACTCATGAAACGTACACGAGGTACTAATTGTTTAATGTCTTTCGTATAGTCAAGATCGAAAGAAATGGTTAACACTCGAAGAAGTGGGAAAGCCCCAGAGGGCCGGGAGGAGGATACACCTCATGTTGAGGCTGGGGTTGAACAGGAAAGTCAACCGTCGATGCACCGGGTGGGTGAATCGGAGGTCGGAGCTAATAGAACTCCGGTGACCATGGCGGACCTCCAAACTATTATTGATCAATTCAAGGGAGTGGTGGCCGATGAGGTGCACCGCATAATTGGGGACCGTGAGAGGTCGGATAGAGATCGTGTATCCGAGGCTAGATCGGATGAGAAAATCAGGGGTGGTGGCACTCGAGTGGAGAAATCCTCCACAGGTGGTTGTAGTGATGCAAGGGCGAGGCCCGATGAAAATTATGGTTGTTCTTTTAAGACATTCATGGCTTGTAAGCCAAACATATATACGGGTAGTTCGGACCCGAAGGTAACTATGAGGTGGATCCGAGAGACCGAGCGGGTCATCGGAAGTAGCAAGTGCAAGAAAACCGATATGGTGTTGTATGCAACTCAATTGCTAAAAGAGGATGCTATGGTCAGGTGGGACATAGTTTATGAGACCCTCGGGAGGGAGGTGGTAGAGAGAATGTCATGGGATGAGTTTACCATGAGGTTGAGGAAGAAATTTTGTCCCGACCGGGATTTGGAGAAAATGCATGAGAAGTTTGTGACCCTAAGGAAGGGTGAGATGTCGATCGAGGAGTACACGAGGGAATTCACGGGATTACTTCCGTTTGTTGCTAAGACCTACTCCGAGGAGAGGTTGAGGGTAGTTAGGTATGCTAGTGGGCTACCTTGGGATTATCAGTTGGAGGTAAAGAGAGCGGTCACGCTAGATGAGGCCATTAGTGCCGCCCGAGGTGTGGAAGATGTGAACGTGGCAAAAGTTGCTGAGAGGGCGTATGTGGGAGATAAGAGGAATGCCGAGAGTGGATCGAGTACGGTTAAGAAGGGAAAGTTCACGTCGAACCTCTCTAGGCAAGGAAGTGTAGCCTCGTGCAAGAGGTGTGGGAGGAATCATACCGGCGAATGCCGTGGGGAACCAAAAATTTGTCATGATTGTGGAAAGACGGGACATTTGGCCCGAGATTGTAGATCCAAACCAATGGCCGAGGTTGAATGTTACTCGTGCCATGAGAAAGGGCATTATAGCCACATGTGCCCGAAGAAGAAAACCGGAACGCTTGTGTCCGCGGCTCAAAAGAAGGCGGAGCCGGCAAGGGTGAGAGGACGATCCTTCCTACTCACACGGGAGGAGACGCGCGATGGGGCGTCAGGTTCGGGAGCTATGGAATTAAGCGGCCCGTAATTGTAGCATTGGATGATTAGGCCGGTGTGCCATTTGTTTCCCTAAGAATTTAGTTTTGGGTATTATTGTAATCCTTCCGAATGCTTTGGTTAAAAACATATTTTGAATGTTATGAATTTTATTGTTAATTTATTTGCTTGAAAGATTTGAATTAGCAAGGTTGAATAATTGCCGAGGAGAGTAGTGGCATTTGGTAGGACCATTGAGATGGATTGGATGATTATGCACCAAGCCAGTATGTTGTGTGAGTATAGCCATATTGTTAGATTGTTGCCCAATTTGGTGCTTACGGGAATTAGTAGATGAGTTGCATGTCGTGAATAGTCATCGTGGGAATAATCTTCCGGGTTGAATGAATTCGTATATTTTTTTTTAGAATCATAGACCGGAGCCGGTTGGTTGACTCAAAGATGACCGGGATGACCCGTGAAATTATGGTTAATAGAATTGAGTGATAGTTACTTCGGTAGCGACAAAAGATTTGGAAATATGGTAATAAAGAGATGAACCGATTAATGACGGTTAATGTGTAAGTGAAATGGTAAATAACAAATAGAGAATGTTATTAGTTACCCGCGGGGTACGATGCATGTGCATCATATGATGACCTTGGAAGGCATATAATTGTGGAAAGATAATATTATATCATATGAAATGTGCTAAGTAGTATGTCCTATGGAAGACATACGAATGGGAAGGAAAACAATAATGCTTTTTATGAGAGAGGTGCTAGAATGCACGATAAATGATTTGATGATGTTCATTTGATATTGGTGACATATACATATGTTTGTATATGTGCACAATAGAGATGTATAGATGGTACTGGTGACATATACACATGTTTGTATATGTGCACAATAGAGGTATTTAGATTGAATTGGCGTGATATACGTGTGTATATCTATATGTGTGTATATGTTTATGTGTTTATATGATGAATATAGAACCATGTGGTTAATAAATATTACTATTATGTTATGATAAATGAGAATTTGGCTTGAAATGCGGGTTGCATTTAGGTCATGTAAATGTAGGGGATGCCTACGATTTATAGAATAGAAGGAAAGAGAAACTCCTAGTGAGCAAATTACCATGTGGTAACCCAGACATAGTACACCGTATAAGGGTGTGGGATGTATTACGGTAGCGGGCCTAGTACCGATAATTTAAGTTGATCAATGTGATACAAAGATGGTTGAAAGAATACTAAGTGATAGTATGAGTGACCAAGTGAAGGTCAAGAAACGGTAAATGTTATTGTGACCTTATGTTAAGGTGTGACCCTTGGATTAACGGGGACGATTGATGAGAAAGTAATAATGGGTAGAACTGAGAGTGATAGATTGGTAATGATACGCCGTGTGTACGGAAATTGCTAGTTGGAAAACGTATGGTTGACTTTATGTAAAAGTCAACGTTAGTCAACCCGTGATTGGTTGAATTGGTCTAAGATGGACTTTGATTCTCGTTTTGATTTACTATTGATTATTGACAGCATAATGTGTCGATTTTGTGTTTGTAAAAAGTTGATGAGATGGTTGATTGAATTGTAGTCAGTTTATACGACTTGACCCGTTTGGGTGATTTCGATGTTGAAATTGGGAATCAAGTGTAAGACTGTAGTTGAATCATAAATTAAAAAGTAAATTGTAAAGGAAAGGAGGATTTATGAAACCTTTAACGAGAAGGGAAAATGTTAAGGTTTAGTTGACTTTGTGCTTAAGTCAAAGGGTAGACAATGTGGGGATATACCAATGTCGGGATATATCGGCTTGGTCAAGGCTAGAATTTGACATTCGTTTAAATCAATTAGTTAATGGTATGATTGTGTCATACCATTGTTATGAGGATGAAAGGATTGGTCGAGAAAATGACGGTGTTATGGTCAAGTTGTGAAATTTTGACCCGTTTGGGTATTATGAGTTTTTAAAGTTGGGTCTTGACCGTTCGGACATAACGGAGTTAAGTGAACGTATGGATATGTGATGTTAACGGAACGGGAATGAGGAAAGTTGGTGGTAATGACCACAAGGGATTGAGAGCGGAAAGCTCGGTTGTATGTGGGTTGAAATTCTTAGCGATTCCGAGGACGGAATCCTTTTAAGGGGTAGATAGTTGTAACGACCCAAAATTTGTAAATAAATAAATTGGATAAAAATACGATAAATAAGGATAAATCGTTTAAAGAACGTAGGAATTGGTTTCGTGTCGTTTGGAGACCGTATGAGGAAGTTATGGACGAAAACGGGTTGAAACCTAGACCGAAAAGTGCAGCCCTGCTGCACAAGCAAGCTCGCGGCGCGATCCTGGCGCGAGTAGAACGCGAGGTTGAGCAGAGAGACTAGAGCTGGAACGCGAGAATCTCGCGTTGACTTTCGCGTTGACTTCTCGACGCGAAATCTGGGAAAATGCGGCGACCAAAGGGGAAACCCGCGCGACCTCGCGGCGCGAGCGAGGCGCGAGCCAAACGCGAGGGCTGTCTGGAGCATATAAACTTGGGTGTAAGCTAGGGCTTCATTTCATCTTCAACCCCACACCTTGTGCAGCCGTTTTCTAGAGAGAAGTGGTCGATTTTGGAGTCTTGGAGCTCAAATCATCACCATCTTGAAGGATTGAATCATCAAGGGTAAGGATTCTTGTCTATTTTACTAAACTACCTTGATTGTGAGCTTTGTATGGGTAAAAATGGTGGTTTGGGGAACCAACTATGTCATCTTTGGGGAAGATGACTAAACTTGGGTGTAGAACACTCATTGTAAGCTTGTAATCGATGTGTACAAGTTGGATTTGGGTTTATTGATGGAAATCTTGAACTAGGGTTTGAGATTCCACCAAGTTGGATGAACTTGGTGGTTAGGAATGTGAATATGGATTGATTAGTGATTAGTTATGGATAATAACTAGTTGTTGTGATGGTATTGATGATAGGTCAAGAAGACCTAAAGTTTGGTGACATCTCACAAGTTGGAGAGCAAGGATTCTTGTTGTTAGACACGATTTGGATTTAGCTTGGCTAAGGTGAGTACATGAGACTTTTAAACTGGGTACATAGCAATTAGTTTTGAAAGTACATATGATATTGTATCAGTCTTTTTTAACAAATATTTTGATAAAGATAGTAGTTGAAAATGTATGAAAGTATGTAGAATGTGATACTAGAATGTGTCTAGTATGATTGATGAATTTGAAGTAAATTATGATAGATCCGAGTAGTTATGGAATCTATGTTAATGAACAATAATAATGAAATAATTGATTAAGAGAATGTATACGGAGCCTTTATTAATAAATATTTATTAGTAAAGCAATTGGGAATGATTTTATAGTAATGAGTACCTATTGGTAAGATATACTAATAAAAGTAAAGAACGAATATATATGAGAAAGAATATGATGTGACTAGTAATAGTTGTCTATTATAGTCAAGGAAGAGATAAAAGTATTATGTTATCGATAGATAAGAAATGTATCTTATATATAAAGTAAGCATGGACCTCATAGGGTTCATAAATGTAGAAGTAACTGTGGTTGCTTATGATCGGGTCCATGTGACCATACAGGTACGTTCACACTGTGGTGAACTAACTATATGTCGTTAGTATTAGATGACTAACTTGTTTGATGTTGGATGTGATAGCCGAAGGCTTTGACTGACATGACTGTTAGGTCATGGTAAGAGATAGATGGTGGTGATGCGGGGGACCCCCGGTCACTGGACGGTGGTATATATGTTTATACACCGAGTGTGTATATGTTTATACACTAAGCACACGGGTGCTTCTAGTACGCATATATTTGGTACTAGGTACGTTAGGTTCTATACATATATGTTTATGTATTAGACGTGATTGGGCTTCTGGTACATATATGTTTATGTACTAGGTATGATTGGGCTTCTGGTACCTATACGTTTAGGTACTAGATATGTTTGCTAGGAAAGCAAAGCAGTCAGAGTCACGAAAGGGTGACTAGACGGTATTTATGTAGTTTATATATATGTTTATATATTTATGAAATGACTATTATTGGGGTCTAAAACCCATGTATCTCACGAGACTATTTTGTCTCACGTACTACGTTTGTTTTGTGGCTGTGTACTCAGGTACAGGTTTGAAGTGATAGAAGGTTGCACTAGAAGTGGCCTAGAGATGTTTAGCTCAGGAGCTAATAGGTAGATCCCGTTGCCTATGGTTTTGATATACTTGGTGACACCGTATTTTTGTAAACTCTGATATAAGTTTTAAAGTTTTAGTTAAACTGTATTTTGGACAATATGTCAGATATTTAAAAGAATGTATTTTAAATGATTTAAACGATGTTATAAAAAATACGGGTGTTACATTTACTGACAACAAAACTGAGGTAAAACCTAAACCTTGTACTTCTGAATGTATTAAAATTGTTAAAAATCTAGAAAAAGAAAACACTAAATTAAATGAAGATTTAGCAAAAGCAGTCAGAAGAAATCATGAGTTTGATGGTGTGATTGCTGATCAAGAACATCAAATAAAGGTGTACCAGATGATTGATCAAAGGATAAAGGAAGAATTGCTTCAGGCTGTGGATGAGAAAGAGTTTTATGAATTAAAAAATAAAGAATTAACATGCAAATTAGAAGAATGTCAACTTGAAATTGAACAGAATAAATTAACAATTAAAAAGTTTGAAAGAAGTACAAAAATTCTTGATGAACTAACTAACAATCAAACTACAGAAAAAGTTGTCCATGGGGTGGGATATCATGCTGTACCACCTCCATATAAATTCATTCCTCCACTTAAAAACAGTTCAGAAAAAATCATTAATGAATTAAAAACTGAACATCAAACTGAATCACATAATGAAACATCTGAATCAAATGATCCTTCTGATGATGACCAAACAATTGAATTTACAATTTCTCCAATTGAATCTCCAAAATCAATTGATACAAGTTTTCACACAGCACAAAGTGAAGAAGATTCTCCTAAATATAATGCAGAAAATATACCAAAAATTTTAAAAAGGGGAAATGAAATAAATAAAATTCAACTCTTAGATCAAAGGATACCTGAAGGTGCAAAAAGTAAGAAATTAAGATGTGTTATTTGCAACAAAATGAATCATTTAGCAAAGGATTGTCACTTCAATCCAATAAATTGTAAAGAATTCAAAGAATTTAAAACTTTCAAAGAAAAGGCAAAAACACAGAAATTAAAAGATACTACTGGTCCTTCAGTAGTAAGTAAAAATAAAATTCCAATTGCTGAAACACCAAGATTTGGAAGAACTGCATCAAGATTTGTGCAAAACAGAAGAGTTGGAAGCCCAAAGAACAGCAATTACTTCAAGAACAATGGAAAATCAAATCAAAATAAACAATATTTTAAATTTTCCAACACCAGTAAAAACTGTAACAATTTTACTACTGATGTTAACCCTAATTATAATGCTGTATGGTACCAGTACAAAAACACTACTGGTAAAAACCCTAATTACAAAAATACTACTGCTCCCAAACCAACTTTCAAAAATACTACTGGTGTCAACCCTAAAAACACTACTGGTCATTCTAAACATGGTAAGTACCCAAATACTACTGGTCCATCAGTAGTAAAGCATTCAAAAGCTAAACATCATGGGTATAAACCAAAATCAGTAGAAAATTCTCACACCAGTAATATGTTTAAAAGGGCAGTAGTAAAACTAAACACCAGTAATAAACAAGTATGGGCACCAAAAATGTTTAAAGTTAAATATCCAAAAGCTTATTTCTCAAAGGATGAACCCAAGACATATAAAGCTTGGGTTCCCAAACTTAACTAATCATTTACTCACTTGTGCAGAGCATTCAGATCCCAGAAGAAGGAAGAACATGGCATATTGATAGTGGATGCTCAAGGCACATGACTGGAAATCTACAAATTCTTAAAGATTTCAAGTTATTTGATGGAGGATATGTGACATTTGGTGAGAACCCACAGGGAGGTAAGATTACAGGTAAAGGTACTGTTACAAATGGCAAAATTACCTTTGATGATGTATTTTATGTAGCTGAACTAAAATACAATCTTGTCAGTGTGTCTCAAGTGTGTGATAAAAAGAATAAAATTCTTTTCACAGACATTGAGTGCATCATTCTTTCTCCTGACTTTATTTTAGATGAAAAATATGTTGTTTTAAGAACTCCAAGGAGAAACAATGTGTATTGCCTGGATATAGGGGGAGAACTCATTTCTTCAAATGAGGTCAACTGTTTTATATCCAAGGCAAACACCACTGAATCAGAACTATGGCATAGAAGGATGTGTCACACTAATTTCAAAAACATGAACAATTTAGTAAAAAGAAATCTGGTCATTGGACTACCTCAAAAACAATTTATGTGTGATCATCATTGTGTTGCATGCCTAAAAGGTAAACAACACAAGTCTTCTCATAAGTCCAAAACTGTGAACTCTATTTCTGTTCCTTTACAACTCTTACATATGGACCTTTTTGGACCTACAAATGTAATGAGTATTGGAAAGAAACAATATTGTCTTGTTATTACTGATGACTTTTTCAGATATACATGGGTTTTCTTTCTCAGGACAAAGGATGAAACAAGTGAACTCATAAAGAACTTAATTGTCAAATTGGAGAACACATCTGATCAAAAAGTTAAAGCAATAAGATGTGACAATGGCACAGAATTTAAAAATGCTAACTTAATTAACTTTTGTGATCTTAAAGGAATTGACAGGCAATACAACTCACCTAGAACTCCACAACAAAATGGTGTAGCTGAAAGAAGAAACAGAACCATCATTGAAGCAGCAAGATCAATGCTAGCAGACTCAAAATTACCAATTACTTTTTGGGCAGAAGCTGTTAATACTGCCTGTTATGTTCAGAACAGAGTATTAATAGTGAAGCCACATTTTAAAACACCTTATGAACTTTTTAATAAAAGAAAACCTTCTATAAGCTTTTTAAAATCATTTGGTTGTCCTTGTACTATTCTGATTACAAGAGAACAAATTGGTAAATTTGACTGCAAAGCTGATGATGGAATCTTTGTGGGATACGCTACTCAAAGCAAATCATACAGAGTATTCAACAAAAGAGTAAGGATAATTGAAGAAGGCATTAATGTATCCTTTAATGAAAATGTTCCCAATGAACAAGGAAATGGTCCAGATTGGCTATTTAACATAGACAATCTAACCAAATCCTTTAATTCTAACATGAATTTCAATGCAGGTGATCCAAACTGTCATACTCAAAAGCAAGGAACATCATCTGTTAATACTGGTCAAGAAGAGATGAGATACATAGTAGTTAATACTGCTCCCATAGTTAATACTGATGTCAGTAATAACTCAAATTGTGGAAACAGTAGTAACTCTGAGAATGAGGACAGTAGTAATTCAAATACTACTGGTACCAGTAATAGTACTCAAAATACTACTGGTCCCAACAATAACCTAGATTCTCAAGATACTACTGATACCAGTAACAACAACAATACTACTGATCTCAATGAAGACAATAGCAGTAGTAACTCTGACCAAGATGATGATGAATCAAACATCAATGACAATGAAGGATCACTAGAGGAACAACTGCCTGAGACAAATGAGTCCAATCTTGAAAATAAACTAGTAGTTGATAAAGCTACAATCATAAGGACTCAGAAGAACCATCCATTAGACCTTGTTGTAAGTGATGTTAACTCACCACTGCAAACAAGAAGCAAATTAAATAAAAGCTTAACTGCAAATATGTGTAATATAAGTTTAATTGCGAATGAATGTATGTTTGAATGCTTTCTGTCTCAGGATGAACCAAAGAAGATCCAACAAACAATGAAGGACTCAAACTGGATTGAGGCAATGCAAGAAGAACTCCTTCAATTCAAGTTACAAGCTGTTTGGACACTTGTACCTTTACCCAAAGGAAAAAGAGCCATTGGAACAAGATGGATCTTTAGAAACAAGAAAGATGAAAGAGGTATAGTGATCAAGAACAAAGCAAGACTTGTAGCCCAAGGATACACTCAAGAAGAAGGAATAGACTATGATGAAGTATATGCTCCTGTTGCTAGAATTGAAGCTATAAGAATATTTCTAGCATATGCTTCATTCAAGAAGTTCAAAGTCTATCAAATGGATGTGAAGAGTGCATTCCTATATGGGAAGATTGAAGAAGAGGTCTATGTATGCCAACCTCCAGGTTTTGAAGATCCAAAACATGGTAACTATGTGTTCAAACTGGATAAAGCTCTATATGGCCTACATCAGGCACCAAGAGCATGGTATGATACATTATCATCATATCTATTAAAAAATAATAAAAAAGAGGATCCATTGACAAAACTTTGTTTACAAAGAAAGTCAAAGATGATATACTACTGGTACAAATCTATGTAGATGATATCATCTTTGGTTCAACAAATGATGTATTATGCAAAGAATTTGAAGAACTGATGCAGATTAAATTCAAGATGAGCTCTATGGGTCCAATGAACTTCTTCCTTGGACTCCAAGTCTGTCAAAGAACGGATGGTATTTTGATAAATCAATCAAAATATGTCAAAGACATCTTGGAGAAATTTGATTTGAAAGACAGTAAGAGTGCAAGTACACCAATGGAAACACACAAACACCTACATCCTGATGTTGAGGGGGAGGATGTAGATGAACACCTATATAGATCAATGACAGGCTCTTTGATGTACTTAACTGCATCAAGACCTGACATTATGTATAGTGTTTGTGTGTGTGCAAGATATCAAGCAAGACCTAAAGAACTACACTTGCAAGCTGTCAAAAGAATATTCAGATACTTGAAAGGCAAACCATCACTAGGTCTATGGTATCCACATGATTCACCCTTTGAACTCATAGCCTACACAGATAGTGATTATGGAGGTGAATGTCAAGACAGAAAGTCCACTACTGGTGGATGTCAATTCTTTGGATCAAGACTGGTGTCATGGCAATGTAAGAAGCAAACAAATGTATCAACATCAACTGCTGAAGCAGAGTATGTAGCTGCATCTGCTTGTTGTGCTCAAGTACTCTGGATTCAAAACCAGCTTCTAGACTTTGGTATCTCTATCCTTAAAACTCCTATTTTTATTGATAATCAAAGTGCTATTAGTATTGTGAACAATCCAGTGAAACACTCTAAAACTAAACACATTGAAATAAGATTTCATTTTATAAGAGACTGTAATGAAAAGAAATTAATCAAAGTGGTTAAAATCCATACTGATGATCAATTAGCAGATCTTTTTACAAAAGCTTTTGATGTAGGAAGATTCAACTTCTTGGTTAGCAGTATTGGAATGATTTTGATAAATTAAAATCTCACTTAAAGTCATGTGTAAAGTTTTGTTGTAAAAAGTTATTTATTTGTTTAAGTGTTTTACTACTGGTAGATCTGTATTACTGATTGTAGGCATGTGCACAAAATACTACTGGTAGTTTATTACTACTGGTGTGTATTAGGTTTACATAAATACTACTGGTTAGTCAGTACTACTGGTATTCACATATACTACTGGTCGTGTGATTACTACTGATGTCTATAGTTACTACTGATGTCAAAATCCTTAGTCACTACTGATGTTAGTAGATACTACTGACGTTTTATCACTGATATCAATTTACTACTGGTCTTTCAGAATCACAATTACCAAACTAACCCCCATGAAAATAACCGTTATGTTATGATTCGAAGGGCAATTTAGTCTTTTTGCAGGTAAAATCGAAAGATATAAAAGGCGGCAGTCGATTAGTTTAGCATTATCTTCACTTCGATTTGCTAACTCCTCTCGATAAACCCTAGCTTACGATCAAAAACCCTAAGTCAATAACAAAAATCTTACATCTTTCTCTCAAAATCAACAACAATGGCAACTCTACAATCTCTGGATGTGCAAACCGATCTTAAATATTCAGAATTTCATAATATGTGTGCATTCCTAAAGAATCCCGACGGAACAAAAGATTTTCGTCCAATCGTAAAATTTTTGAGAAATTCTTACATACAGTTTGCTTTAACTGTTAAACCAAAAGCATATCAACAGCACTTGGTTGATTTCTGGACCAATGCTGAAAGAACAGAAGGAACAACCACATCGATGATCAAATCAAAAGTAGATGGAAAGCATATAACAGTAACTGAACAATCAATCAGACATCATCTACAACTACATGATGATTCAGGTATGTTTACTCTTCCTAAGGAATTCATTGCTGAAATTTTAAATAAAATGGGATATGAGGGAAGACTAAACATAGTAACTTTTCAAAAGGGTCTTCTCTCCCCGCAATGGAAATTTTTAGTACATACTATTCAGCACTGTATTTCTCCAAAAAGAAGTACTAGGAATGAGTTTAATAAGGCAATAGCCTCTGCTGTTGTCTGTTTATGCACAGACCAAGTCTTTAATTTTTCTTACATGATTTTTGAAGGTATGTTGGGAAATCTTAGTTCTTCAACATTTTTAATGTATCCCAGATTTCTACAACATATCATAAACTGTGAATTACAAAACTTGTCAACTCCCAAAAACATTTTCATAATACCTGAGTTGAACAAGAAAGTTTTCTCAAATATGAGAAAACAATTTAAATTTTCGGGCAAGGAAACCCCTCTGTTTCCTAATATGATCAAAGATCAAACACACACTGGAGAGGGTTCAATCATAGATACCACCCAAATTGAACCTCAACCCACTCCATCACCACCAAATACAGCCCAAACACCACCCCAACTAGTCACTCAATCACCGCAAATAGAAGTCGTGCATGTGTCCCAGGAACTTGACAAAAATCTGCAGAGTGCTACTCTTCACTCTGTGGAAGACCTACCAAACAAAACCAAAAATATTTCCTCAATTTATAAAAGGAAGAAATCTTCCTCAAAGGACACCAGGGGACAAATCGAGTCACACCTCAGACTCAAAGAGTTGTCCTCCAAGGAGGAGAGAGGACATGAGGCGAGGGCTCTCACTACTGATGCCCCAAAGGTGGGTGCACAGGATAGTGGGAACATCACTAAGACCCAGACCTCGGCAACTTTAAGTGATGACTCATTTGAGGAGTTACTTAAAGGACCCCGGTGCCAAGAAACCACAAGGGGGGCATCTCTGCTTCTTCTAGGAAGAAGAGGATGTCTAAAAGACCCAATGAATCACCAAGAAGTGATGAGGGCAGATCTGTGGAATTGATGGATAGGATGGAAAACCTTCAAACCAATGTACCTGTTAGTGAGCCCGATGATCTTGCTAGATGGAGTGAGGGCAGTATTAAAATCAAACAATTGACGGATAAAGTGGATTCTCTTGAATCCACTGTACAAGATTGTCTTACTTATCTCACAAATCAAGGGAAAACAATGGCTGCAATGAAAAGGCATATGAACACCATCAACAAGAGAATGAGATTCTATGAGCACAGGTTTCATCAACAAACTAAAATCATCAGAAAATTGAAGAAGAAGATTGATGATAGTGAGGCTCCACCAGTAGAGCTCACTAAGGGGGAGAAGGATAATATTCAAACAATGATTGATGAATCAATTGCAGCAGCAGCATCCTCTCTCTTAAATTTAAAAGAAACAACAGTTGATGAAGGCCCATAAATGATGGTCACTGAAGATGAGCCTATTACTACTGCTCCTATGGAAGAACAAGTTGAAAAAGAAGTATCAGTAGTAACTCCTACTACTGATATCATAGCAGTAGTAAATGAAGAAGAGGAAATGAGTGTACCAAATACTACTGATGCCCTATCAGTAGTAACTCCTGAAGCCACACCAGTAGTAACTACTCTGGTTACTATTGAAGAGGAAGAATTACAGCTACCAGAGCTAATTGAAAGAGAAAGACATGTAATCATCTCCAAACCACCAACACCTGCTCAACCACTTATCATACCTGACATTGATGATAATGTGAACTGGTTTGAGGTAGATGAATGTACACTTCCTCCACACCCCAAAATATTACCAGAAGATCAACTCAAACTGTTTTATCCAAAATTACTACTTACTGGTATTCCAGACATGAAATACTCTCCACCTCCATCTGTTCTGCCTGCATGTGTTGGAAAGGGCAAAGAAGTCTATGATGATGATTACTCAAACAGAGCACTAGGTCACCATATGGTGAACAAAATCAATCATGTCAGATCAGAGAAGCAATCAAGATGGAGGATAAAACATAGAAAATTCTTGGAGAAAGTGGCTATGTATCAAGCTATTGAGGAAAGGAAAAAGAAAGCTGAAAAGGAAAGATCAAAAGTTCAAAAACCTCAACAAGCTGAAATACCTGTTCAAATCAAAGATGCTCAGATAGAAGCTCAAATGGAAGAATTCAAGAGATTTAGAAAAGTTGAAGAAGAACATATTCAATGCCTTGAATATTTGGTCTCTGAATGCAAGAAAACTAAAAGTGAGCTAACAGATGATGTATATGAACAAAAAGCCAATATGATTGAATATTTGAAATCAAAAGGGCACAATGCAAAGTCATTTGGTAGAATGAAAATGATGACTATCATTGAAAGATATTGTGCTGCAAAGAAGAAAGACTTGGCTGAACAAGATGCAGAAGAAGAAAAGAAATCAAAAGCCTTAAGTCCAATCAAAACTTTAATCCCAATCAGTCCAAACTTAATCAAGAAGGATAGTATCTCAACTACTGGTGAGCCGTCAACAAAGAAAAGAAAGATGGTCTCTCAAGAACAAAGTGCTCAAAAGAAGTCACAAACAGAGCAAGTCATTCCTGTTCTTGAACTACCAGTTGCTCCCTTACAGAACAATCCAATCATCAATTGGAGAGTTTTGCCCAACAATGTCATAGTAGTTGTAAGGGAAGACAAGATCATTCAAAAGTTTACTGGATGGTTACCTTTGATCATGTCCTGCTCAAGAAGTGATGTTATTAAACTATTGATCATTGGTAAACCAAGGATGAGAAAGAAATCATGGAAAGAATCTGGAGCTGGATACCTAACTAGAATGATTGATGCTGCTTTCTATCCAGACCATTATCCAGAACAATTTGCAGACCAAGGAAATGTCTATGCTTGGAATGTGATTCCAACTGCCAACATGTACTTCTTTGAAAAATCTGGCAAAGTTTGTGAACTATATCTGTATGAAAAAGAATATCCTCATTCTGAGAAGACTATGTATCAGATATTCACAAACACAATGATGAAGCCGTATGATGCTGTTATGTTCCAAAACAAATTGAATTATTTCACAAAGAGAAACAACAAATACATCATTGAGCAAAGACTTCAACAGAATAAAAGAACTTTAGAGAAAAGAAAGAAAGAACAAGAAGAACAAGAAAAACTTAGTTGATTGAAAGATAATCAATAAGTTTAGGGGGAGATTGTTGGAGTAAATTACAGATCAACTTATTACTGATGCTGCAGTTAGTACTGATCATACTTAGTACTGATGGGGCAGAAATTGTTTACTACTGATGAGTTGATGCTGGTGAAAGACTATAACTAAGTTACTACTGATCAAGGCTTATTGAAGATACTACTGATCAATAGTAGTTACTACTGACGTTGATATTGGACTTACTACTGATCACCAAACTTACTACTGATGATATGGATTTACTACTGATGATATGGATTTACTATTGGTGATTGCAGTTTACTACTGATACGCGTTTTGGAAGCATATCAAGTCCGAGATCTTCGTAGAGATAGTTATAGAATGTAAATCAATGTATATCTTTATAATTCGAATGTAAATCAAGTTCTAGAATAACTAGGGTAAATAGTTTAGCTTCAAGGACTATTATAAATAGTTCCTTACGAATTGTAAACGTACGTGTGTATTGTTAACTTGATAATATACATTGAAGCTTTTTGTGAAACTGTGTTCTTAATATTTTCGTTTATTATTTACAGTTCATCGTTCTTAATATATTGATATAGTGTTGATCCGCTGCAACTTCTATAATCAATTAGATCTAAGGTGTTTATTAACTTCATAATAGTTAATCGATCCTGACAGATCTGACCATACAATGTGCCAGAAATTTCACAAGATCTTCACAAATTTGTTGGTTCTAAATTTCTTCACAAAATATGTACAAATTTACAATACCAAACTTAGCCAAAAAAGCAAGGGGGATGCGTCAGTCGGGAGTCATGTAGCAGGGGAGGACATGTCGGTTTAGGGTGGCAATCGAATAGTCTGTTCACCATTATGCATAGTCAAAGGCATCCAATTTATTTTTTCAATTTGGTTTTGAATTTAAATGTGTTTTAATGTATTAAAGGCTTTGAATAAATGTCGACCTAAAAAAGGCTGTCAATTGAAATCTTTTATGATATATGATTGCACATATGAATTCTATGCTTTCAAGGTTTTTGGTACTTTTACCCTACATAAAAAAAATATTTACTATGATGAGTATATCTCAAGTTTTGCTTGAAAAGACATCAATTTATGACTTCAAAAGATTAGATCCGAAAAATAAATATCATATTTATTTGTAATCGTTGTGAACTGCTATAACCTAGATATATGTTTAAAAGAAAAGGTATTCTTATTTATAACGGACTCCTTCGGGGTGGCCAAAACGTTGTTGTGAACTGCTCGGGATGTGTGTGACTTAGCCGGTGTTGTGACTGTTTCTAAACTTTTACATAAGGAAGTAGTTGAACCCGTAATCAGATTAGGGCTTCATTACATTTAATTCATCCCGGAAATTAAAAAAAAAAATCTGAGAAATAGAAAAACAATGATAAACCACGGCTTATGAGTATGGGACAACGTATATTTGAAACAAAGCAATTGTTGTGCGTAATACACAATTGTAGCAAAAGAAAGGCAAGGTCCACACCATCAAACGTTGATCACCATAAAACCCATGAAGGTTGATTTTATGTCCTTTTGAGTGAATAACATGTAACTTTTGGGGTCATTGTCGGTAATATTTAGTTTGCATGATTAAATTTATGTTTGCAGTTTACCATCCTTTCGTTTCTTTTATTTATTTTTGTAAAATCATTTATGATTTGCTCTCCCATGTAGTCTAGCTTTGTTAGTGATATACGCAATCTAATGGTTGTCATGACCGTTTCCAAACATTTATCTTGCCATCTACTAAATATTGACCTGAAGAAGATATCAAACCCGTAATCTCTAGAAGATTATTTCAGTCGTCCTTACTGCTAGGCAATCATTGGATGATGTTTACTTTTCTTTTTGTTTCTTCAAATTCGCTTCTGTAAAGTACTTCATTATTTTGTTGTGTTTGTAAGGCATATAAAAATTGACAAAAAGCCAGATGAATTACGTAACAAGTTTAATTTGGTACGGCTCATATGTTAAAACATACTACTTTGAATCACCAACTCTTTTTTGTTTCTTCTTTTAAAATCAAACGATTCGGAAGTTGTCCGTTATTGATTTGATTACTTCAAAGTAACTTTCTCACTGTTCGACCAGGCTGGTGCATTTTTACCCCTTTTTATAGCTATCTTTTCTATATATATTTTGGTAGTAAAATACTAAAATGACAAATGTTATTGTTTCCTACAATTTGTGCAACTTATCTCGATACCCACTAGATCAAGAAAGTATCATCTTATGGTGAATAACAAGATAAAAGTAAGTAAAATATAATATTAATTGGACCATTATTATATGAATCTGTTTGAAACCAATCTAATGAAGGTCTATCTTTGACTTTACATAGATAGTGTGATTTAATTGTTTATTCTGATAACTTGGAAGTTTGTCAGCAATTAACCTACTGATCCCAAACTTAATGACTTGTAGTAAATAAAAACCATGCAAGTTTTCAGGAAAAAAACTTATGATATATTAATAATAAAACAAATAAATAAAGAGAAATAATATTGTTTTATATTAAATCTTTCTATTAATTTGATAATACAATTGTCTAGATCAAATAATTTGAGATAAAAAATAGAACAATTAGTGTATTTTAAAATGTCAAATATTTTATGAGTATAAAATTTAAATAATAGATTTTAGTTGAAATTAATACAATTTTTTCATAAATAAATCATGCCTAAAAGGTTGGATATGGTATCATGAGTCATATGAGGGCCATTTCCCGTGAGTCAAGTAAATTGATGGAAAACTAACTAGTACTAGCCTACTATCACTCATTAAGTTCTATCTATCATCCATCCCTTCACCAACATATTTTATATAATGATTTAAAATGTACGTGGCAAGTATATTATCATAAATATAACGTATTTTAGAAAATAATTAGGGTTATATACAATCACAACTTTTTTATGTATTTATTATTAAAATAATAATAATAATAATGATTTTGTAAAAATCGAAAATTTATAATGTGGGTCCACTCCCTAATGCCAAAAGAAATGCCGGCATGGGCCTGCCTTTGCAAACACATCAATTTCCTTGATGATCATAAACACTTTTAATCATACATGATTTCGTTATGTGTATTTATAGAGTAATCATCTATGAATAAACTAGTAATCATCAATGATTAAACAGGGCACATGCGCCCCCCTCGTGCCGTGTGTCAGATTTTGCCGCCAGGGGTCCCAGATGCGCCCAGATCAACGGCTGAGATCTATTCTCGCAATCTCACCCAATAAAATAATTCTCAAAGAAACTCATTCCTTACACAAAATGTGTGTCTATGTTTAATTAATTACGAATATACATATTATATTTATAAACTAATATAATAATAATAATAATATAGAAATATTATCTTGTAAAATTAAAAAAACACTATTTTATAAATAAATAAATAAAAGATCTAATTTAGAACTTATGTGTTTTACCCTAAAAGTTATAATGTTTTTTAATGAAAAAATAATAATTTTTAAAATATTATTGTTGACAAACTTGTTTATAGCGAAAAGGGGAGGCCCTTGGTGCCTTTTTGTGCATTACCTTTGTCCATTTGTAACAATCTTGAAGACTTTACGAACTCCCATCAATCACTCTCTAATTTAAGCTTTTTTTTTTAGTAACAAGCAGTTTATTTTATTTATATTTTTAGTTACGTATTTGATTTTAAAAAAGCCATATATAATATCAAAAATAATTTTATTTTTATTACATTAACTATTACTCCATCCGTCCCACAAAAAACTTCACATTTGGCTTTTGCACAAGGTTTTAGGTAATAGTTAGTGGTTGAGTCATTAATAATACTTTTGATTAAAATATAAGGTTGAATTGGAGAGAGAAAGATAGTTAGTGGATATTAGTGGTGGGGTCTTTAGTAATAATAGTTTTCTATTGTGTGGAGCCCTATCAAATATGGGAAATAAGAAGTTTTTTGCGAGACAAAATTTAAAGTGAAATGAGAAGTTTTTTGTGGGACGGAGGGAGTATAATTTTTATGGAGTTACAGAAAACAACGTTAGTTATCTTGAAAAGGAAAAGATAAAGTGTCTTGGAATTTAGGGTATCAATATGAATTTAAGGTTGGTGATCCGATAAAGCATATTAACTCAATTCTTTTCCCCGTGTTTAATACTAATTTTGTTTGGTATAATTCCATTCTGATAAAACTAATGTGTTTATGTGGAGACTTCATATAGACCGGCTACCTACAAAATATAATCTTTCAAGAAAAGGTATAGTAATTGAATCGATTATGTGCCTTATATGTAACGTGGTTATGGAAACTAGTTCGCACATTATATTTACATGTAGTGTTGCTAGAGAAGTTTGGGAGCTAGTGTTCAAGTGGTGTGATCTTGATATGTTTCATAGCTGCTCATTTCGGGATTAGTGGGATTTTGGTGATATTATGCCGACTGCTCGTGATCGATGTCTAAAGTTCCGGGTTATCAGGGCTACAACGTGTTGGGTTCTATGGAGATTTAGAAATTCAATGTTATTTGATAGGGGTAGAATGAGAAAGGCGGAGTTGTTTGATAGTATTCGTTTATTTTCTTTTTCTTGGTTCACTCATAGAAATCAAAAAATCAAGATTTCATAGGGTGATTGGTTAAAACTCCCTTTGTAATGTTTATATTTTTAGTCTAGTAATTTGCTAGACTCTAGCTAGGGGTGTGCATGGGCGGTTTGGGGCGGTTTTAGGCTCAAACCGAACACGATCCGCTAATTTCGGTTTTAGGATTTTCAAATCCAATGGTTTCGGTTTCTAACGGTTTCGGTTAACGATTCAGTTTCGGTTTTAAAACCGAATACACCTCGTTTAAAATATTGATATATAATTTCATGTACTAATCTTCATTTTTCCAAAATTACATACAAATTTCAGTAACAATATCTAATTTACAACATTAACTTCAATGTCTAATAATATATTTCAACAATAAATACCATTTCCACCCAAAATTCAAATTATAAACGTATTTTCTAGCATATAATAACGATATAAACATAAAATTAAAAATATATATATATATATAATATATTAAATTTTAGCGGGGCGGTTTCTTAATGGAGCGGTTTTGGTTAAAACCGAATTCATCGGTTTTTTCAAAATCTAAAACCAAACCGCCGGTTTTGAAATGGTTTCGGTTTTAACGGTTTGGTTTTGTCGGTTTTAACGGTTTGGTTTCGTTTTTTCGGTTTTTATGCTCACCCCTAACTCTAGCTATAAAAATGTCGTTAAAAAAACTCTAAGTAACTAAGTAAATATAACGAGTAAATTAGAGGTTATAGAAAGTTTAAAAATCAATTAAAATTTAAAACCTTTAGGTGTTGACATTTCATTTTTTTAAATGTTCATTTAACGGATTTAACGTAAATGCACATTTTCCATTTTAGGGATGGATTTTCTAATTTATTGCTAACAAACTCATACATATTGATGATGATTAACAATAACAAAATTGAAATCTAACCTAAAATGAATTGATAAATTTTTAGACTGGCTTGATTTTATATCATAAACCAAAAATCAAACATACAATTTGAAAAAAAATAATAATATTCTAACCTAAACTAAAATGACACTTTCTTTTTTGGAAAAATATATTCATACACATATACAAGTACTAGCTTCAAAGCCCACCCGATTGGGCGGGCATGCTTCAAGAGAGATATATAAAATTAATAAAATATTAATATTGTTGAAATAACATAACAATCCATAATTGAAACGATGAGAAACAATTTTTGATAATGGTATAGGAAATTTATAGCCAAAATAAAACTTATTTGTAAACGACATTTATTGTTGAGTTAGTGTAATTGTCATCTTTGTTGCAACAAATAACCTTCAATGCTTTCTTGCTCTTAACTCTTGAGACGTTTTCAATAAAAAAGTAAGAAAGTTCAACCTTTGTCGGGTAGCTAGGAAATACAGTTGACCATGTGAGAATAAATAAAATCTCAGGAAGCTTGTGAATTTAAAAACATACATAAATATATAAAATTTGAAAAAAATGCATCACCAATTTTTATTTTTTGATTTATTCTATTTTATGACCGATAGAAATGGAAACTCTTTTATTAGATGCCCTATACCCACCCTCTTTGGTAGATCCTAACACGAATTATGTACACTACGCAATGAGGATCACAATGATTGATACAGTTTGGATACCAAGCTATCTTATCAATATATTTACAAAAAAGGCTTGGATGTAGTGATTAAATTGTGATACATAATCAATCCTAATTGTTTTGTTCATTACTAAAGAATCCTATAAAATCTTTCTTTATATCATTTGAATTACTCATATATATATATATATATATATATATATATATATATATATATATATATATATATATATATATATATATATATATATATATATATATATCCTATGAATTTCGCACTGGAAACTACATCACCTTGTATATTTTTACAGATAGAAACAATCTCAGGAAGCTTGCAAATTTCCCCTTCCATGTTGTAAATCCCCTCCACGCCAACAATGATTTTCTTCCATGGTCCATGTGTGTTCTTGATTTTCCTCCACGCCAACAATGACCATCAACAATGAGTTCTCTCAAAACATTCTCCAAATGGGAAGGTGCTACATATAAAATAAGCCATCTTATATGAAACATCTTAACCGAAATGATTATAAAACTTACTGTTATGTTGAAATACTCTAATTGCAGCACCAGACCCTCGAGCATCATTTACAAAAAATCACTAATAATTAAACCTTTCTGTAGAAAAAAATTAGTAACTTAACCACAAAAATGATATTACTTATCATATATATCAGCACATACTTTTCCAATCAAAACAGGAAGTATAGCATAAGTGTTATATCCGCATGTGCTTGCAAAATAAAGACTGAACTAAACGTTATATTTAGTATTCATCTGCTGCACCAGGGTAGTTGTATGATCCCAGGTTAGGGGTCTACTTACTTATGTAGTAAAAAAAATAATAAGAAAATGATGATGGCATGCTACATAGCATATTAGCATGTCCTAAAATTTGGATATTAAGAAACAAACGGAGAATTGAACCGTGCACATCCATGATCAAATAAGATCTGAATTTAGGAGTCAAAACCTACTACAGTTGGAAACATATGTGCATCCATCAAATTGTGTATTATTTAGATAGAATTCAGGTATACTGACCTTCAATTTTTTCTAGCTCGGTGAAAATTCACATAGAATGCAGGATATCATCACCTACACCAATGATAAAATATTTGAATCATTACTAAATTAACCGTAAAAGCTCAATTTAGCTTAAAAACATCAACATAAAAAAAATTTCATAGCTTAAACGACCACTTGCAATTTCATCGAGCAGCAATAATATCAAATGATTCAATCAGATCATAAAGTCACAGAATTTGAACTCACAAGCAGTAAATCATAATCACACAGATAGGATTTTTTTTTACCAATAACAAAAATCATTAATTCTCAATTTATAAAAAAAAATTAATTGATAGCATACCACCCCCTGCTTGCCTTTAATCTTATAAGTCGAGCTAATGACACCTTGGATTTGTTTCCCTGCTTGTCTGTACATTGAAATAAAGTCAAAATATGTATAATTATTTTGATTCACAATATCACAAACCTTCCTTTCTCGTTTTAGTTATACTAATGCATCTATCATAAATTTCTGAAAAATAAAAAAATAATTATTTATGATATATTCTCCAACTATATATGGTAAAAAGGTGGGAACTAAAAAAGAGTAGCTCCAAATTCTTGCTTTTTTCCGTTAAGTTTCTCACTGAGTCCCCTAACTTTTGCTAAGAAGGCGCATTTTGTTGTAGTATAAAGAATGTATTCTCCCTATAACAGTACACATGTTATCAAAACAATAGCTGTTAAAAGAAACAACTTTTTTAAGCTTTAATTTCCAGTTGGTATGAAATTAATAGTATTATGAACTAATGAAGTATAATGACTGTTACTATTTAGCATAATGACAATGTATGAACTCCTGGTTTCTGATAGCAGGTGAGTTTCCACATTGATTCTTTCCAAATTATCAACTATAAGTAATATTAAAGTGTAAACTGAGTTGAATAACATAGGATTTCTAGATGCATATTAGTGAAGTCAGCCACTTTTACCTTTACCCACCACATATTTTCTTCAAAATTGAGTTAAGAATTGATTATGGGGCTGAATTCATATTTTCTCAGCCACTTTACCTATACCCACCACATATTAGATATATCGTTGTTGTATATGAAAATGGTGGAATTCCAAATACGGGTCCAAAATCATCAAAAGACGAATTCCAAATTGGATGGTCCAAAGTTATCACCTAGATACCAAATGCAACATGATTAGATTCATGGTGGGAATGGGGCGAGATGATGAAGATGATATGTGGAATAAACTTACTGAAAGTAATTGAGGAATGAAAATGCATTATATCGAACGCCTAATACGCAAGTTTGGTGTTGTCACTTGTAAAGCTCGTGCGATAAATTGATGTAAAAAAAGCGTTTCATTGTTGACCTTAGTGCATACAATCATGCTCTTGTCATGTTCATCCCAGGCGGTTACAAATCATCTTCCATTAATCTAATATCCTGCAATTGGCTAAGAGTTATGTAATTAGAAGAAGAAAATTACAAAATCTTCATAGGAAAGCTTAAACTTATTAATCAGTGACCACAAATATTGATAGAATCATAGTTCAACAGACTTTTTATCTAGCAGAATGAATTTCAAATAAATAGCATTTTAACCTGCAATTAACTTATGCACAAGTTTCTACAAAAGCATAATTACATTATTTCAATTACATGATTAAGAGCAATTAAAAACTAAAACGCATAAAATAAAAAAATCTAAGAAAAGAAATACCATTCTCTAGTGAATTAAATCGAACACCTGGAATACATACATATCAGATACTTAATTACACAATAAAACTGAAAACCCACAATCACATGAACACGATTTGTGATACCTGAGGGAAATTGGCCATAGTGCGATCGGGTGTAAGCGGTTTGTTAAGATCATATGCTAGTTGGGAAGAATCATGAAAATCCTAATCTGAATTCACGAAATCACCAAATTATGAAACGGGTTAATTGGGAACAATCGTATTTTTATAATACAGGGGTTTGATACAAAACATACAGGTGAAATAGAGTATGAACAGAGGTAGATGAATAGCCAAAGGGGATTGCAGCGAATGAGAAAAAGATCATGCCAAGACCCGTATTCGATTTGCGAAGTTCCATTTTGGAGAACCATGTCTTGCGAAATCGATTTGGAGAAGGGGATGGAGATTGAGGTCTGGGGTTGGTTGCATCGGATAAGTTGAATGAGGCAATGGAGAGGTCGTATGGGGAATTAGGGCACGTAATAAGCATTCTCGTCGGCCAATGGTTGAATTACAAGTGGCATTCTTGACCAATGAGGAAGCTCCAAACTGCCTAGTTGGCAAAAGTAAATCAAATGTAGTCTCATATATAGGAGAAGATATACAACTTATAACTCTTAAGTATTAGGCGAGAATCACCACTAGACTATAAATCTTCTACTAATCCTCCGTATCAAAATAAGTAAATCACGTTCTTTTTCGGGGTGTATCAAAATAAGCGAATCAATTTCCTTATTTTGTAAGTTTTTATATTTAAAATTATTCCTTTACACTTACTTATCCCTCTTTAAACATCATTAAAGGTGTGAGGCCCCATCCATTTTTATCATCTTCCTATATTTGGGGCCATACCATTCTAATTACCCCATTTAATTTCACTAATATCTTATTATCTTATTTTGCCTCAAAAAACGTAAACTTTAAAATGATTCACTTATTTTGATACGGAGTAAGTATAAAACATGATTTTATTTTTTTAATAATTATACAAGGTTTTTTACATTTTATCAATTTGTTTAACACATAATCTACTTTTTTATCTATAACGTGACCTTATACTACTAGATTACAAGCTTAAAAATCAAACAAAGTTGCTATATTAAATTTAAAAACTATACTACGTGCCTACGCCCTACAAGCATCTTGACATAATAATGCAACCCATTTTCCTAAAACTATTATTCTATTTAAAATATACTTTTATTATTCACTAGTAATATATGTACATGAATTAAAGATTCTGTCGTCGATACTTATTTTTCTCATTTTCTTATCTTACCTACAAACAAGATGTCTACAAAGTAGAGATCTTTATTAACATAAACTGTATACAACTCTACATATTACATGCCTCTAATTTAAAGAGATTAATATCGTTATTGTTATAATCATAAACCACCAACTACAAAACAATTCACCTTCATTATTTTATTAATATATATAAAAGACAAAATAACAAAATTTTCATTATTAAGAAATGTATTTTAAATAGTAAATCCCCTTTCATATTATATATTTAAAATTAAAATTTATATTTATATTTAGTCAAAAAGGAGTTTAATTATTTAAAAAACAGTCTCGTGACCCTGAACAAACCCCCTACCTCCCTTCCTCTCTCTCATCAGTGCCGGCAACAAACGACTGGTACCAGATCTTCATTTTTACGGCAATTGATACCTATCTTCATCTTTACGAGTATATCATTTCTCAATCTAATAATCTCATTATTCAGCTACATTTTCATTTCTATTTTACTACTAACCTTGTTTCCCATACCTTCTCACCCATCAATTTCAAATTGTTTCTTTCATCTTCTCATTTTCTGCTACTGGAAGATTTTTTGTACGGTTTGAACCGGTTTTTTGAGTTATTGCATGTGTTAGAGTATGGATCTTTGCCTAGATTTAATCGATTTATGATTGTAGTGAGCTATATGTGTTCGTTGACTGCAGTAATTGCTACAGTAATGTTTTATTTCCAAGTTAAAGCAAACGCTTTGTTCTTAGATTCTTCATTGCCTGTTTCGTTTTAGCTGTTTATAGAGTAATTAATGTGTGGAATTGTCAACCATTTACTATTATTTTTATTTTTTTTAAATTGGGGGAATTTTAGATCTTCCTAATTTGGGGTTTTATATTGGTGAAGCTGCAGTCAAACTTCATTTTTATGCCCCAGAATTTTTAAACTTGATGATTTTTGTGATTTTTTTTCTACTATGATTTTGACTCTAAAAACGTAAAATTTTCAGGTTTTGTAGGAACGTATACGTTATTGGTGTGATCATTTTGGAAAGGAAGAAACTTTATGAAAATATAAGAAAAAATTGCTGGAAATTAGGGTTAAATGGCATCTGATATACCATCAATGGCTCAGAGTGTAAGAACAAGCAGATCTTCATTTAGTTCAAGCAATGGACATGAAACACCTTCACACTATTCCTCAATTACAAATGGTGATGATTATGATAGTGATGGTTCAAATTTCGCCCCACCGTAAGTTTTTTAATATAACATTATGATTGCTTAAAATTAAAGGAATTATACAACACTTTTATGGATCAGATGTCCAATTGTTGGTTTGATGACGTTTTCTTGTTTCTTGCAGTACACCTATGACCCTATCAAATTCAATTCCAGCTGAACTTGCTGGTGCTATACCTTTAATCGATAAATTTCAGGTTGGTTTTTTATTTTATTTTAAATTAATAAAGAAACAAACTTTACCAATGATACACTCAAAATTCTTACTTGAACACTTTTTTGTTCGTATTTTCTTGTTTTAGGTAGAGGGATTTCTAAGGTCAATGCAGAAACAGATAAATTCAGGTGGAAAACGTGGTTTTTTCTCTAAAAGATCTGTGGGCCCTCAAGATCGAGAAAAATTCACATTTGAAGATATGTTGTGTTTCCAGAAAGATCCTATCCCGACCTCATTACTGAAAATAAATGGTGATTTGGTAAACCGAGCAGTAAAACTATTCCAAACAATTTTGAAATACACGGGAATCGATTCATCTGATAAAGGGAATCAAATCGGGTTAGAAGAACGAGTCGAACTTGTTGGCAAATTATACAAACAAGCATTAAAACGATCCGAGCTTCGGGATGAAATCTTTGCACAAATTTCAAAACAAACCAGAAATTGTCCCGATAGGTATACACGCGCAACATTAATTAAATCATTACACATATTTTATGTGAATTTACTAATTAAATTTATATTTTCATTTTAATTTTCAGGCAACATTTGATTAGAGCATGGGAACTTATGTATCTATGTGCATCATGTATGCCACCTAGCAAGGATATAGGCGGTTATTTATCAGAATATATTCATGATGTTGCACATAATGTGAATACTGATCCTGATGTACAAGTTTTTGCAATGAACACTTTAAATGCATTAAAATGTTCAGTAAAAGCGGGCCCACGCCATAGTATTCCTGGTCGTGAAGAAATTGAAGCTCTTTTAATTGGTAAAAAACTTACCACAATTGTGTTTTTTCTGGATGAAACTTTTGAAGAAATTGCATATGATATGGCAACAACCGTTGCTAATGCTGTTGAGGTAATTTTCCTCATTATTAAAATATTAGTATTGATTTATTTAATTAATTAATTATGATTGTGCATAATTTTTCATTATTCAGGAGCTTGCTGGAATAATCAAATTGTCAGCATATTCAAGTTTTAGTTTATTTGAGTGTCGTAAAGTTGTTACTGCTTCTAAATCACCCGAACCTGGAAATGGTATCCGTTTATTAGATTTTTTTAAAATTTTTTTATATATATTCGACTGGAGATGATATTTAATTTGAGAAAATGTCAGCAGAGGAATATATTGGATTGGATGACAACAAATACATTGGAGATTTGTTAGCAGAATTTAAATCAGCAAAAGATCGAAGTAAAGGAGAGATTTCACAGTGCAAATTGACTTTTAAAAAGAAGTTATTTCGTGAGTCTGATGAAGCAATTACAGACCCGATGTTTGTTCATTTATCATATGTTCAAGTATGCGGTTGATTTTCATAGACAATATCTTATATTGGGATCAATAATTAATTATCATATTATTAAATTATTTGAATGTCATTGGCAGTTACAACATGATTATATTTTGGGAAATTATCCTGTTGGAAAGGACGATGCTGCACAACTATCAGCTTTACAAATTTTGGTTGAAATAGGATTTGTTTTTAAACCTGAATCATGCACGTTAGTTATCTATCCTTCCTTTCCTAAAAAATTAATATATATCTTTTTCACATAACTGTAATTACTTTGTAATTTCTTATTTAAAAATATTTAATATTTGTTTAGTGACTGGAGTCTACTTTTGGAGCGATTTCTACCAAGACAAATTGCAATAACCCGTGCCAAAAGGGACTGGGAATTAGACATACTTAATCGTTATCATTCTATGGTAACTCTTGTCTTACTAATGGTTTTCTTATTGTTGGTAATTTATAGCTTTTAATATTTATATAAATTTATAGGAAAATTTAACAAAAGAAGATGCAAGACAACAATTTTTAAGAATTTTAAGGATGCTTCCTTATGGATATTCAGTTTTCTTTAGTGTTCGCAAAATTGATGACCCGATTGGTCTTCTACCTGGAAGAATCATATTGGGCATTAACAAACGTGGGGTGAGTCAATCTTAATTATTTATTATTATTATTATTATTATTATCAATTAAACTTAATTAAATATTTGTTATTATAGGTTCACTTTTTTCGACCAGTCCCGAAAGAATATCTACACTCTGCTGAATTAAGAGATATAATGCAATTTGGTAGCAGCAATACTGCTGTCTTTTTTAAAATGAGAGTTGCAGGCGTTCTGCATATATTTCAATTTGAAACTAAACAGGTTTAAACATAATCATTTCTCTTATTTTTTTATTATTAATTTTATTTACATACATTGTAATTAAATTACATTTCTTTTTAATTTCATATAGGGTGAGGAAATATGTGTTGCTCTTCAAACACATATAAATGATGTTATGTTGCGTAGATATTCTAAAGCAAGATCTGCTAATACTTCTGTTAATGGTGATATTCCCTCTAATTCAAAGATTAACAGCAATGTTGATGTTACTGAAAAACGTGCTCAAGATTTGTCGAAAGCTCTTGAAGAATCACAAAAAACTGCTCAAAAAGTAGGTTTTCTTTTACTTAAAGCGGGCGGGCGGGCGGGTTGAGTAATGGGTCAAAAGTCAAAACGAGCCGGGTTCGGTTTACCTGAAACATTTTTTGATCGACACAGCTGTCAGAGGAATTAGAGGAAAAAGAGAGAAAAGAAATGAGTATGCAAGAAGAAATGGAGGCATTAAAAGACATGTTGAGATCAGAAAAACAAAACTTGGAAGAAATATCATATCAACATAATGAACTTAGAACCTTATGTCAAGAAAAAGAATCTGCTCTTCAGGTAAATAACTAACTAACTAACTAACTAACTGTTTTACGTCTATAATTTTCAATTTTATTTTTAATTAAAATAATATTTGTAGGCTGCAATAATTGACAAACGAAACATGGAAACAAGGCTTTCCCAGCTTAGTAAAGGAGAGTTGGAAAACAATACCAAAAAAGAATTAGTTGAAGCAACTAATCAGGTTAGTCTGTAAACAATATTCTAACCGCTCTATTTATGTTATGTATATAAATTAATTAACTAATAACATGATTATGATTATTTTGGTTTCAGGTTTTACAAAAAATCCAAGATGAATTAAGAACACGTAGCTCAGAGCTCCATGCAGCAGAAGAAGCTAAGAAGAAATTAATTAATGAAAAAATGTTATTGGAAGAAAGAATTTTAAGGCTTGAAAAGAAGAAACTTGATGAGGTAGATAATCAATAAAAAACATTTTTTTTTAATTTTTTGCATATATTATATTAATTTTTTTTATGTATAGATACAGTTGCTTGAAAAAGATTTAGAACAAGAAAGAAAGACAACAAAACCTCGAATATCTGAACTTGAGAAAAAAGTTGAAGAACTCACCCGAAAATTGGCTGCTGCTGAATCTAATTTAGCAATTAAAAACAATGAATTATCATCAGTACATATAAATCTTAAAGAATTAGAGGATCTTAGAGAAATGAAGGAGGTAATTATCAATTTACAAAATTGTATCATTTAATCTTTATGATAGTTGTAACTAAAATAATAATATCGCCTTTTTTCAGGATATTGATAGGAAAAATGAGCAAACTGCTGCAATACTGAAAATGCAAGCAACACAACTAGCTGAATACCAGACACTTTATAAAGAAGAACTTGTTTTGAGAAAACGATACTTCAACATTATTGAAGGTAGGTATAAATTTGAGGATTTATTTATTTAATTTAATTTAATTAATTTTATGATTTATGATAAATGCAGATATGAAAGGAAAGATCAGAGTGTACTGTCGATTAAGGCCTTTAACACCAAAAGAAATGTCAGATAAAGAAAAAAACGTGCTTACAAGTGTCGATGAATTTACAGTCCAACATTTAGGGAGAGATGACAAAATTAAACAACATTCTTATGATCGAGTTTTTGATGGAAGTGCATCTCAAGAAGATGTTTTTAATGATACAAGGGTGGGTAACTTTGAACATTTTAATTTATTTTTTTAATGTGTTAAAATATGTTTTTTAAATTGTTGTGTGTGATGCAGTATTTGGTGCAGTCAGCTGTTGATGGGTTTAATGTGTGTATATTCGCATATGGTCAAACGGGTTCTGGAAAGACTTTTACAATTTACGGGTCTGAGAAAAACCCGGGACTTACTCCACTTGCCACTTCTGAATTATTTAAAATTCTGAAACGGGATCGCAACAAATTTAATTTCTCTTTGAAGGTAACTGTTATTTTTCTTATATTAATTTAATGAATAAGAAATGATAATTTTGCTATGATTGTGTGTGTATTGCAGGCATACATGTTGGAATTATATCAAGATACTTTAGTGGATCTTTTAATTCCAAAGCAAGCTAAGCGACCAAAATTAGAGATTAAAAAAGACTCCAAGGTCAATTTCACTTTTAATCACTGTCAATGACATTTAAAATTTTAAATATCATACAATAAAATTAACTTTTTAATTTTTTTTTTCGAAATTTGTTTATGTAGGGAATGGTGACAGTAGAAAACGCGACAGTTGTACCCATATCAACTTATGAGGATCTGAGAAACATTATTCAAAGAGGAACAGATCAACGTCACACAACTGAAACCCTAATGAATGAAGAAAGTTCAAGGTCTCATTTAATCCTCTCAATTATAATCGAATCTACAAATCTTCAAACTCAATCAATTGCACGAGGAAAGCTAAGTTTTGTGGATCTTGCGGGATCAGAACGGGTGAAAAAATCAGGTTCTGCTGGAAATCAGTTAAAAGAAGCACAAAGTATTAATAAATCATTATCAGCATTGGGTGATGTCATAAGTGCTTTATCTTCTGGAAATCAACATATTCCTTACAGAAATCACAAACTCACAATGTTAATGAGTGATTCATTGGGTGGAAATGCTAAAACTTTAATGTTTGTTAATATCTCTCCTGCTGAATCAAACTTAGACGAAACCTATAACTCTCTCACGTAAGTAATAATATCCTTTTTCGGTTTTGAAATTTTAATTTAATGTGTATTTTAATATATTTTTGTAAATTAGGTATGCATCGAGGGTGCGTTCGATTGTAAATGATCCAAGCAAGAATGTTTCGTCAAAAGAAGTTGCACGGTTAAAGAAGTTTTTGGTTTATTGGAAAGAGCAAGCGGGAAAACGAGGTGATGATGAAGAACTTGTTGAAATTCAAGAAGAAACGTGCGCCAAAAGATAATCGACATTCTATGTAGAAATTTGGTTATCGTTTGATTTTGAATTTAATATTCAAAGCTTGCAACTAATTTTAACTGATATTAAAATCGCCTTACTAACCGTGTAGCATATATGGTCTATTATAGTCATGACCACCATGGTTTTGGATTTGAAAGAAACAAAGGAGTTCTATTTTATTTTATTTTTTTATAATTTTGTTGTTGATGGTGGAGTGGTTAGAAATGGTCTAATATTGTTACATTTGGTTATGTTGTATAGTAAATTGATGTGTATATCTATCTTGGTTATGAAACCCGTATTTGTTATTCATGGATGCAACAACTTATATTTTTTAGGTTATTTTTGTATTTATTCTTAAAATATAGGAGGAGCAAATTCAATCTATATCCTTATAAAGTTTGCAAATTATATATATTACATTTATAAACTTGGTGAATAGTGCTAGGCATGCTCCTCAATTTTATTTTTTTTTTAATTTAAGTTGTAATATTTGACTTTTTCTTTTTTTAATCTCAGATTATAACATTTAAGTTTTGAATACTTTCATTTTAGCCCTCTTTTTTTAAACATGTTAGATGTTGTCTAAAAATTGTAATGTGTATGAATATTAGTAATATAACATTTACTAAGTAATTTTTACAGCTCAAACTATTTATAATTATTCAAATTACTGAGAATACGAATTTATGATTATACGAATATCAATAGAAATTATTATGAGCATCATAAGAAAATCTTCTGCGGCAACACGCGGGGTACACATAGCTAGTTACATACATATCAAAAAATATGCATTAAAAACATTGTAGCTAGGGGTGTCAATCGGGTTGTTGGGTCGGGTTATGGCTCCTATCGGGTCGGGTCCGTCGGGTTGATGTGAAAAATTCCTAACCCGAAACCCGACCCTATAACACATCGGGTTGGTTGGGTTCGGGTTAGTCGGGTTTCGGGTTTGTCAGGTTAACCCGATCGGGTTGGTCGGGTTACTCCTCGAGTCATCGGTAAGTTGTTATAGTAGCTATTGTATTATTAAATTTCTTCATTTTCTTAAAATTAATCCATTACCAATCTGATCTTGATTAAACATGCAAGTCCTCAAGCTGTTTTCAAGGATCCATTCAGATAAGAGTACCATACGATACAAATGAAACCGTAACAAAAACAAAAAACTTAACACCAAGCCTTCATATTGTTATTTAATACTAATAGAGTTTACCAACCAACACATAAACTAGTTTTAACGAGAATTAACAGAAGACTATGGATTATAAAGTGATAGTCGACAATCGGTTCCGTTTCATGGATGTTCTATTGTTCTTACATCAAGATTGTTGTCTGCACCTATCTATACTATGGGCTCACCTAAGAGTTAAGACAAAGAAATCTATTAAGTTGTCCACTAACAAGTTTGAATTTAAATCTATAATGTGTAATATTTAACAATAAAAACATATCTTAAAATTTTAAAGAAAAAACATCTTAACTTCTAGCGGGTCTAATCGGGTCAACCCGAAACCCGATAAAGATAAGCAATCTTAACCCGTTACCCGACCCGATACTAACGTCGGGTTTGTCTGGTCGGGTTACAAAAACCCGATAATATAATAAGAGTATTTCATTGTCGGAGTGGCAAGAGAAGATGTCCGGAAAAAGTTAAAAATGAAATAAATTAAAAGTAAGAGTATTTTGTTCAATTAAAGTGAAAATGAGGAAAATAAAGGAAAATGAAAAATTATCTATATAACAGTGAATAGTGACTTTACCGTTTGATCTTTGCCAGCACCTCAAATCGTGTGTATGTGCTTCAACCACCCCTCCTTCAATTGCCACCACCAGGTTACATCTTCTATGGTGACCACCTCCTGCTTCAGGAAATCATTCGTGTCAGCGACATATGAATCCACCTCTGCTTATCGATCGCCACCGACTTGCATCAATTTCCTACGTATGGGTTTACACATCAACTTCTTCTCCAATTTATTTTTAGGGCACAACTTTCGGTTCATCTTCTTCAGGTAACCTTCCTTCTTACCATCAAGGGGTTCTTACTTTTCGGCTCACAATTCTTCTTAATTTAGTGGTAACTTTTCCTTTCTCAAGTTTGCTTTTCGAATTTGGAGTTTCATACTTTCGATTTTGGGTGTTCTTTTTTCTTGAAATTGGTTTTTTAACGGTACCCAGTTTCATTGACGCCGTTTCTTCTAATCCACTCGATTTGTTGACGGTGGTCAACATCCGTACCAAATGTAAGAGTTTGGATTGTGATTAGAAGTTGTTCTTTTGAGGTACTATTTCTCCATTCATCCTCACTCTCCATCATGCATATTCCAAATTGATGGGTTCAGATTTTTATTTGAGCTGACAACTTTATGTATGAATGGATTATGACAAATTAGAGAAATGATGTTACTATTGTAGATGCAGATGATATTTTTTTCTTATGATTAAGTTTAAATACGTTATGTAATTTATCCAGACTTGATATAGTCTATTAAGATCTTGCTAATTCACCAATTATTAATTTTGATTTACAGAATGTTGTGTTTTCTTGGTATGTTCATGTAACAAGTGTTCACTTTTGTGGTTTCTTACTTTCGAATTTGGGGTTTCTTCATGTTATTTTGGATTCAGCTGCTTCCTCCCTACATCAACGACTTCACGCCTTCTTCAGGTAACTTTTGTTGACTTTCTCGAATTTGGGGGTTCAAATCTTCAAAATTAGGTTTGTAATATATTCATGTCTGAATTACTAATCAAATCCGTAATTTCAGACAAACTATGTGGACAATTTATGCAATTTACTCTTACATATATTAGGTTGAATCATAGATATAAAGTGTGTTGTGTTGATATTAATATTTTTACAAGCAATTGGCACAAAAGTTCAAGTTGGATATTGATTAACATAATCATCTATTATAGCTGCTAGAAAACCCGATTGGAATGTAATATATCAATCCACATTTGACAATTTTCAATTATACTTTATTTTCTGTAAGCTGGAAGTATGACATCATAAATGTGACATTTGAAGGTTCTTGGTTCAGTTGGGCATCCAATTCGATATATAGAAATAAAAAGTGTAGATGATGAAACGGGTCAAGAGGAATTGTTAAAGTTAGGGAACCAATGATCATGCAAGGTTATTGTAAGGTATCTTAAATGATATTATATTCAATACTAATCTAATTTTTTATTTTCAAAATCATTTACGAAGTTTTATAAATTGAAAATCTCATTGAATTGCTATGATTGTGTTTAAATTTATGTTGATTAATGAAAGTTGTTTGTTTCAGATTACTCATGATCATTACTGATTATTTTATCTGATTATTTAAAATAGAATCTTAATCGGATTGCTACAAAGCAAGCAGTAGATGAAAACGGTTGGTTAAACACGAGAGATATTGGACTATTGGTTGGATTTCCCCTTCACATTCGGTTGGTTGAAGTCACAATTCTGGTGGCATAATTGTTCTTGAAGGACATTATTGTCCTATCAACAGGCTATAATACATATGATTTCGTTGTTTTTGTTTTTGTTTTTGCTTTTGCTTTAAATTATTTATTTGATTATAAATTGCTAATGGATATAGAGGAAACTGTTGAACCATAACATACACAAGAAGCTGCCATGAAAAGTAGTTTAATACAACTAATAGATGTCATTGGTCAGGTAATACCTAAAAGACTAAATTATATAAATCATCCCTGTGATTTTATGAAATTTTGAATTTCGTCCCTCAGTTTTTTGTTTCACGGACAATCCCTATTCTAAAAGTTTTTAGTTCGTGTTAAAGATTGTCGTAGGTGGAAATTTCAACATGTTAACATATAAATGGGTAAATTTAGGTTGTGGTTGTCTCTTTTGATGGTACCTTGACCAGTAAATATCATAAACCATAACATGTTCGGGAGACTGAAAATATGATAATTTTATGTGGAATTTACATGCGAGGTAAATGAATTTAGAAATGCAACCACAACAATCAACCTAATTGTAAATAGGTTGACTATTGCTATCTAATTCTCCTTATGTTATTGTTTCCTAATTGACCTTGCGTTGTTTTCTAATTAAACTACACATGCTTCTTTTTTAATACTTTAGGTTGATTGTTGATGTTGAGAGGCAATTGAATGATTTAACGTTTCTATCTAAGGTTGAATGAATTAAGGTAAAAAATATCAGTTGAATAAATTAATGTTGTCTAATTGATGAATTTATTTATGGTCAACTCAGGCTTAATTCAGGTTACTTGATGTTCCAGTTGCTGTTCATTTAGGACAAATACCGTCAAATTTAGGTTCCAGAGAACAGTATATGAATCAACTTTTTAATTGCTTTTTTATTCACTTATTTGACCCATTGAAGATAAAAATGTAGCTCACATCGACCAACTATTAGTAAACGGGTCAAATATCATGCCTGACATGTGAAGCTCATTTGCTGCCCAAATAACTTCCGGAAAACTATCTTCTTTTTTATTTAGATATCGGGATTTTAATTTTATGAATTCCTGGATAACAAATACTTGATATATATTTTCAGGTCCTAAGGTTTCTTGAAGTGCCATGATGTCACCAAAGAAGAAATTTGTTGTCTATTCACGTTTTTCCGACAACATAGATATACAAACAGCAGGTCAATTGTGTAGGCGTAAACAAATGGTTGTAACAAACGTATATAATGCAAAAATAAATTCCTACTCTGAATAGTAGCTCCTCAACTTCTACAAGTTTTATATAAAATCCCCCGCAGCAACGCGTGGGTAATACCTGCTAGTTGACTATATAACATTTATCATGGGGTGAACAGGGGCTTTTGTCCTATTAGGCGCTTTTCTAATATTTAATAGATGTTGGCGAAACTCTTAATCAGATGGAGTTCTGGCGAAGTGGTAGCACCCCTAAGCTTCTACCTCGAAGTCACCAGTTCGAGCCTTCGTTCCCCACTTTTTTTTCCTCCTAATTTTAAATGTTTCTGAAATTGCAATTTACTACCCTATACTTTAAGTTTTCAAAAAATACTGTTTACCCCCATAAACTTTAACATCAAATATCAATCTTATACTTTCTATAAATGTTATTTTACCCCCAAAACTTTAATGTTATAATATGACTAAATTATCTTTAAGTTAACATTATGATTTTTAAACTTTAAATTTGTATTTTTATTCTATTTTATATCGTTACTATTATTATTATTATCATTTAGTTATTGTTGTTTTCACTTAATTTTTATTAAAGTATTTGTTAGATGACTTTATTTTTAGTGCGTTAGTTGTTTTTCATAAGTTACACGAATACGTATATAGTTACACCAATAATCTACAAATATAATTAGTATATTACATCTATTTGGTTAAAAACCCCATAGTACTTGAATCGTATAAAGTTCAAATTTTATCTATATATGTTTCAAATTATATGAGTTTACATAATAATTAAGTAAAAAAATAAATTGAATATAATCAACATAATAACACAAGATGTATATATAACTAGAAGTTATACAACTAGAACATTTACTAATGTAAACAATCTTTTAGGCGTCATATGAAAAACCCTCGCGGCATCGCGCGGGGTACTAATTACTAGTTCATGACAAAAACAGGAGAAAAAAAGGGTAAAAATAAAGTAGGTAAATTTATGTAATTATATATATATTATATTTATGAACTTGGTGAACAGAGCCAGACAGACTGATTATTGTAACACCTCAATTTTTAATACAAAATATTTGGCCAAAATAATCATTTAATATAGAGGAGAACTATCCCAAAATACGGATTTACAAAAACCTTTGGTATGAAAATCAGAGTAATAAGTTGGTGTTACAAAATAGATCAAAACCAAAGCTAAGTCTAAATCCGTTCTAGTGTTCTTCTACTCTAGGCCCCACATCTCTATCAATGCGCACCTATACCTTCGATCCCGAACCTGAGTACATAGCAAAACAAACAAGGAGTACGTGAGACAATAAAGTCTCGTGATATACATGGGTTTTAGACCCAAGGATAACAAACAACAAATTATATAAACATAATTATATAAACAACACGTCCACTCAGTCTAGCCACCCTATGGTGACCTATCGATCTTGATCCTTAACAATCATATCTAGCTACCGGAATCCACCGCACTAACTAGAAGCAACTTAACTTATTAACCGAAATCCATCGCCATTAATAAGTTCCACATTAGCTTATCAACCGAAATCCATCGCCATTAATAAGCCTCAAGATACCGGCAAGAGGGATTCGCCCAATCTACCGATATCTGCCTTACTCGCCGGAATACGTCCAGTTAGCAAGACTACTAACGTGGATGAGTCGATGGGAATCCACCCAACTGCCCCTCAATCCACACCTCATGACCGGGGGTCCCCCACATCATCACATCATCTCAATCATATCATAACTCAATGGCCTATCTAGCTCTCGGCTATCACATCATCATCAAACAGTTAGTCCAATATTATCAATAATATCTATCACTAACTCTACATACCATAAGTCTACACACATAAGTAAATAGACCACAACACAAGTAAGAAAGTAATTCAAAGGCTATGTACTCAGTAAAGTCCACACGTACTCACCTTAGCAATAAGATGCTCCAACCGTGTTCTTGACACCCAATCTCTTGCTTCACAATCAATCAACCTTCCAAGACTTCACCAAAAGCCTAATATGACAATCACAAGTTGTTCAACATCACATTCTACTAATAATGTGTCCATCTATCTCTAGATAACACTTACTAACACATTTCCCCCAATAATGGCGATTTACCAAACCCTAGGTTTAACCAACCCTTAAGATTCTTACAAATCTTAACCATACCCTTGAATCCTTTGTTAAAATACCACCTACTAAGTATATACATGCTTAATTTCACCATAAATCATCAACCCAAGAACTAGGGTTTCAAACCCTAGCTTCAAGATCCATAGATCTTGAGCTACAAAGATGAAAGAGTGAAGATATACCTTTAATCTTCCACTAGTAGTGAAATCTACCAAGGATTTGTGAAGAAATCGCCTTCAAACTGATCTTGAGCTCAAAAATCGCCAAAGGGAGAAACTAGGGTTTGATAATGCAATAAATGAGCAAAATCCCGTATTTAATGTTGTCTGACGGAGTTCGCCGCGAAGAGGAGTTCGCGCCGCGAACTTCCCTTGTCGCGAACTCTTCCCGATCGTGAGCTGGTCGTGAACTTCGATCACCAAAAACCCAAAGCTACTGCCCAATGTTCGCGATCGCGAACACTAGTTCGCGCCGCGAACTCCCCTACGCAGCAGGACTGCAGTTTTCGTCAAGTGTCTCAACTCGGTTTCGTCCATAACTTTCTCATACGGTGTCCAAATGACACGAAACCAATTTCTACGTATTGTATATGATTTATCCATAATTATCGTATTTTTACATATTTTATTTATTTACAAATTTCGGGTCGTTACAATTATTATTATTATTTTTTAATTTAAGCTGTCATATTTGATTTTTTCTCTTTTCTAATCTCAGGTTATAATATTTTTGAACAAAATACTCTTACTTTTAATTTATTTCATTTTTAACTTTAGGTTTTGAATACTTATATATTAACCCTCTTTATTTTAACATGTTATATTTTATCCAAAAATTATAATATGTACGAATATTAATAATATAACATTTACCAAGTTATTTTTACAATTCAAACTGTTTAGTATTCAAGTTATTGAGTTTTTTTTAGTCTCAGATTTTAACATTTGTGACATTTAGGTTTTAAATACTTACATTTTAACCCCCTTTGTTTTAACATGTTAGATTTTATTCAAAAATTATAATGTGTAAGAATATTAGTAATATACGGAGTAACATTTATCAATCTATTTTTACAGTTCAAATTATTTTATAATATTCAAATTATTGAGAATATATAATTATGATTGTATGAATATCAATAGACATTATTTTAAGTATCATATAAAAATTCTCAGGGTAAACACATGCTAGTTACTCTTACTTTTAAGGAAAATGTAATAACTGTTAATAAGAAATTAAAATTAAAATATTTGCTGTACAATAATCAATGACTAATCCAGTAATCCTTACTTACGAATCATCGACCACTAAATAAAAAAGTATAAACGATTAATTGGAAAACGAGGGAAAGAGTACTGCGGAAAGATCGAACAGAAGAAGCTTCGTACAGACTACACGCTGTTTCCATCTGAATCGCCGGCGATCGACAGCTTCCGATTGATTACTCTATCACCGCTTTCTTCATTTGCTTAATTAGGGTTTTTTTACATCCTACTGTAGAATCGATCCGACACTATACTGGTAAGGAGCGTTTATTTCCTGGATTTCGTCGATGTAATCAAATTCATTCCGACATCTAGTTTAGTTAGGGTTTATTACAGGTTTTCTTTTTGTGAGTCAATTGTTAATAATTGAAGGTAGACAAAGAATTAGCTCCGCCATATTAGAGCTGAAGTAGTGAAATACTTTTATCCAGTTATAAATTGTTATGGATATAAGGCAGATTTGAAACAAAATCTTGATAATATACTCATATAGTCCCGTCCGTGCTAAGTATTTACATCAATTTTGGACTTTGGAGTTATTTTGCTTGACATTGAATTCCTTAATGCTAGTAGGTTGAACATGTTTATATCTTCATTATTATCACTTTTAAGTTATGCAAGCTCAATTAGTGTATTATAGCAGAAAAGGATTACTTTCTCTTGCTGCATCAAGTTTGTGGCTGTGATCATAGATTATCCATTTAAGTTTTGTTATTTGTCATACACATTTAATTTTTCATTGTATCTCTGTTTTTATGTTCAAGATCGATTCTACAAAAAATCAGATACCATGGGATGGTTCCAGTTGAGGAAACAATAACACCAAAACCTACAAAAAGGAAGTCCACCACACGAAAACTTCCAAACACAAGAAAACAACATTCATGAAGTAATCCGCATATCAAAGAACGAACACCCGCAAATCTTCCAACAACAAGTTGTTGAAAAGTCAACTTCAGACTCATTACCCGATTCTTCAAGTGGAAACGAATATCGTTCCTTAAGACGCAAGTATTTACTACTTGAGGAAGAAAGCTTTAATTTGGGAAGAGAAACAAAAGAGATTGAAGATGCAGTTAAATCTCTTGAGGATGAAAAACTGTCACTCTTGGATGAACTCGTTGTGTTGGAAGGATTAGTTGATCCATCTGACCTCAATACCAATCGACATTTACCATAACTTCAAACTTGTATTTTCTTTCTATTTCTATCAACAGTTTGCACTTTGTATAAATGTTCAACTCTAAGTGCTTAGCTTGAATGTAGTTTTCTATTTAATAAAGTTCAAGTGATGCTACATTTACAATGTTTAAAATGCTAACAAAATAAAGAAATCATATTGGCTCTTAATTATACATCACCGCCCAAGTTAGAAGGTGCAATTCGGACAATTAAAGGTGTAGTAACACGCGAGTTTCTATTCTTCCATTGTAAGTAACCAAACACATAGCCTTGAGATGGTGAAGAAATCTTGAAAGTGACAGTGAAATTGACTTTTTGACCATATCGGTTGAAGACTAATCTTTGCGGGAACACACTAACTTGAATCCCGTGTGGAGTAGATACAACTGCCCTGTATGTAACTTTTCGTCTCTGTTTTCTTACATTTGTCACAATTCTAGTAACCGAAAAACTCGACTTGAGGTTAGGTACTAGGATTGCGGGATAGTTTAAGGTTGAAGGTGTTGAAAATTCTTGTTTTCCACACGTGCTGTTGTCTCGAGTTATCGGGTGAAGTAATTTGTCATTGTAACCAATTGAGCAAAGAAAAGACTTGTAATCAGTGGGGTTTGTGTCATAAACAAGACCAGGGTCAAGAACCGTTTTAGGGTCAATAAAGCCCGAACCATAGTCAAAGGAGTTCCCTCTTCTTCCTTCTGGGTCAACTCTTATCGGTTTTCCATTCTTGTCAAAAACCGTTGCTGCATTAATGTTTTTTTTTTATCAGATTCTTTCATTCTAAAAATTTGGGTGAAAGTTTACCTACCTGTTGTCATGATTGCAGATTTGATTGCAGATGGAGACCATGAAGGATGGACGGCTTTGATTAAAGCTACAATCCCGGTTACATGCGGGCAAGCCATTGAAGTACCAGATAAAATGTTGAAATTCATTTTCCCACTTGCTGGCGACCATGCTGCAAGAATATTTAGTCCTGGAGCTGCAATGTCAGGCTACAAACACACGTAAATTAATTAATAATTTAATATTAATATTTCTAATGATGTCACAATAAGCGTTACCTTTAATATTTCTGGGGTTAATGCATTCGGGCCTTTAGAAGAGAACGATGCAACTTGAGGAGCAGGTTGTGAGCCTAATTTTGCATTTGAAGCAAAAATCCTTAATGTTGGCTTCCTATATTTCAGACGAAAATTTGTGTTAACTTTTTAATAAATGTAATTTTATTTGGAAGAAAATACATTGATAAGTATAAAAATTAAGCACAAACCGTGTGTTTTTTATGTATGATAAAATCCTATTTCCCATTCTTTTTCCAACAATGGCAGCTGGGACTACAAATGGAATTGCTACATCTTTATCAGTTTCATCAATTAGTATCATTCCCACTCCACCTGCTGCTTTGACTATTTGACTTTTAGCCAGCTTTGACTCGGTTGACCGTTCCGCGTGTCTACACAACAACACTTTTCCTCTAGTTTTCGTGTAATTTAACGAGCCTTCTAAGCAGTAACTACATGTAAAAAAAATTATTCAATACTTTTTTTATTCGATAAAATTGTTTATTTTGTTAACTATAATCAAAAATACCTGTTTCTTCACCTGGATTGATAAGGGGTAAAGAAACCCCTGTTTGCTATCGAAGCAGATATGATTCTCGCTGGGGCCCGCATTCGATGTAGACTAAGACTCTCCCCCTGTAACAACATAATAGGGCTGGGTTAGTTAACAATCATGTTATAAATTTATAATTAATTATACTAAATAATCAGACTTAAAATTGATAATTACCTTGACTCTAACACCATTCCCAAATGTAATCTTGGATTTAAACTCTCTATCAGTAGAAGTAGCAGCAACAGTAATAAGCCAAGGAGCAAGATTTGTAGCAGAGCCTTTAGTCCCCTCATTACCAACTGAAGAAACAACCGTTATTCCCTTACTAACCGCATGAAACGACCCGATAGAAATGGCATCACTAAAATAGTCCCCTTGAGGAGCATCGGGCCCTAATGACAAGGACACAATGTGGACCCCGTCTCTAACCGCATCATCAAACGCTGCTAAAATGTCTGCATCATAGCAGCCGGAATCCCAACATGTTTTGTATACTGCAATCCTGGCCATTGGAGCCCCGCCTCTTGCACTGCCACGTGCTAACCCGTTGTAACTCATGTTATCCACAAAACGGCCGGCGGCTGTTGAGGCTGTGTGGCTTCCGTGACCCGAGCTGTCTCGTGGGGACCGGTAAGATATTTTTTTCCGGGGGTCGTCTTCGGTTTCGTCTTTTTGTTGTTGTTGGAGTTTGTTGTTTTCTTGTTCGGCTTCGTAGCCGCTGTGGTAGTATCTTGCTCCTATTATTTTCCTATTTCAAATCAAAATATAGTCAATGAGATTTTTAATGCATAAAACTTACTGAACTGTGTTATTCAATAAATCAGGATATTATTGAAAAAATATAATTATTATACAAGTAGAATATAGAACTGTGTGACTTTGGTTTGTATGAATTTTATCTCTCTGACTTGTTTTATTACATGGATAGTCCTTAATTTTGAAACTTATTAGTTATTACATCAATGGCCCCTAAAAACTTAACGCCTTTTTTTATTGGACTATTAATGTTACAATTTTCAAAATTAACGACTATTCGTGTAATATAAAACCTCGAGGGCAAAAAAATTCATACGAACCACATGGGCGGTTTATGTAATTTACTATATGTGAGACACTAATTATTTGTAAAAATGGTACTTTTATTGTACTTAAAAGTTGTTAACCCGACCCACCTGAGCCAAAAATTAGTTTTGACCCCGTTTACCCGACCCATGTGTTTTGTCACTATATTGAACATAATGGAAGAAAACCTGTTGCAATTGGTAGCATTGAATGCTTCCCCTGATTGGCATGTTCCTTTCCATCCAGCTGGCACGGGAGGCATGTCTTTGTCGCTAAAACTTGGTGATTCGGGCCAAATTCCTACATTCACAATGTACCAAAACAAATTCTATAAATTACGAAGTTATGACTAGTGATTTTTAGTAACTTTGTAAAAGTTGTATTCGTTATGCAATGAAGATGGCATTGATTGAAAAATTGGACCCCGCTAGAATTCAATTTCAAGAAGCTTTAGAATTAAACCCATATAAACCAAAGGAAATAAGGTGACAGACATAAAACCCACCTGTATCAATGAAACCAATGATAACATTAACTTGGTTGGTGGTTGAAAAACCTGGGATTTCTTCCCCACCAAGACCTATGAAATCCCATGAATGTGTTGTGTGCAGTCTTCTCTTTCTATTCTCAAATACCGAAACTACCCCTTCCATCTCTGCAATCATAACATAATTAAATAAGCCTGTAGAGAGAGAAAGTGAGAAACTTACTGGAAATTTGAAGTGCTTGATCTCCAGTTAACTTAGCTGCAAACCCTTTAAACCCATGTTTATAACTATACAAGTGAGAAGCCTTTGCTTCTTCAAAACTGCAAATTAAAATAAAAAAACCCAAAATCAACAATAAATTCGAGGGAGAAAAGATTCGAATTCTATTGAAGGAGGACTAACCTTCCACTATGAACAGAAGAAAGGATTCGATGATTATGATTTTGAATCTCATGCGGATCTTCAGTATCTATGCTACCCATATACACCACATACACCTGGAATCAAATCAAGCATTATTAGTTTGCTGCAATCAAATTAAAGGATGAATATTACAGTAGAAGTAAGTGAGTGACCTTATTATTAGCATAAGTGAAGATTGTAAGGTGTTGAAGAAGAAACAGAGATAAGAAACAGAGAGTGTTAAAAGAAGCCATTTCTGCAAGACAAAAAGTGGGTGTTTGAGGAATTCTGCAGAAAACAAGAATTTTATGAGAGAGAGGGAGATTGGTCACATGTATACCGTGGGGTACAGTTGCAGGTTGTATAGATATAGTGTCTATATGTAATTGGAACGGTGGGAAACACAATGGGTCATACGAAGATGCCAAATTAACCCCAAAAATAAGAATAGAATATAATACTAATTTATATGTAGAGAGTGTAAAATAAACTATTGTTGAATAAGATATGTGTTGTTAACATGTGTAGTAAAGTTACAATAAATAAATAAATTTTATAGTTTTAACAGTCTAACTTTTTTTATTAATAAAAAGAACGAAATTCATCTTATTAGTCATTGTTGTACTTAAGCCGACCCACTCCGATTCTTAGTGATGTGTTAGGTTCTGAAATCTGACTGGATTGGACTGGAACCAAAAAATAAAATCGAATAAAAGTAAAACTAAGAGCTGATCAAAATGCGGTTCGGTTTGATTATTCCAGGTATAAAACCTATTGAAACCAAAAACTACATCATCAATATAAATTATATCTAAATTACTATAGTTTTGAGAATATATGTTAGACTCGAAATTGTCAAATTCCAATTTTACAACCGTACCAGAACCAAGAAATCATAAAACCGAAAAAGATCAAAAGAAGAACCACGAGCCGACCCAAAAACCATAAACCGAGTACAACTAGTTTTTTTTCTGGTTCCACTTTTCGATAAAAGAAACTCAACCCTATCATCATTTAGTTATTAACATAGAAGTAAAAGGGAAATAATTTATTGTTAAATCATTTCAAAAAGATCTATGAAACAAACAGTCAAAATCTTTGAGAACTTGTGTTATATAACTAACCATATGGTATATTAAATTATGTGAAATTTAGGTTAGGCTGGTGTTGTTGAAAGTTAGCATTTAAAGTTAAGGTGATTATATAGTTCTCTTTCTCCTAATTTGTTTCGCATTGTGAATTTGTGATTTAATGTTGGAAGGTAGGTCGATTGGAATATAAATGTTAAAACGTATCGTTGTTTAATAATTTAATTGAAATAAAATATTATAATTTTAAGTGGAGAAAATAATTAATGCAAGCACGAGTCGATGATCCCAAAAACAAGCAAGCCTTGCCTGTCCTCCTCCACTTGACCCGTCAACTAAGGAGATGTGATCTCAAATGTGCAACAAAAATTAAATAAAGCTCTATACAGGTTTCTAAAATCAATGTGCAATTTAACAAATAGTTAATTTCAAATTCATTTCTAATATTTACGCCTTCATTATTTGCTTTTATTTTTGTGCCAGCATGGTTTTAGATGGCCCCCCGATGGTGCTTTCGGTTACTACCGACGGGCTGATGACATATTCATGATACAATTTTTTTTTCAGTTTAAAAATTACCTTGTCGGTTCTATTTTCATTCAATTTGAATTAACTAATTCAACTTGATGATATATAGTACACAAAGAAAGATAAAACTAAAATGATATTGATCATGCCAGTTATTGTTGGTAATATATATACTTAATATAGTTAGACCAAACAAAAATAACATTTTATGTGAAAAGACTGCATCATATCAATCGTATGTAAGCTTGCATAACGTTTAAAGTAAAAACTGTAAAAGTTAATGGAAAAATATTTCTATGTATCAATAAAAGTGAGAAGGTTAAAAAATATAGAAATTTTATGTTTTTAAAGTAGTGCTATATGTGATTAAATATATGCTAATGTTGTATATATGTCTATATTTTTCTCCTTTTATATTCATTTATTATTTTACATGTCTTAATTATTTTTTGTTAGGTTCACTTTTAAACTTAGACATATATAGTAGTATTAGATTTAATTTCAACTTGAAACAAAAAATCTAATCTGAATCTAAAGTATAATAATAATATTTTTCATCAATTCCAATCCCTTACTAGAATATTGCCCTCACCCCACCCACAAAATGGATTTTTAATTATCACAACTTTTTGTAACTTTGATACATTAATAATAATTTAATTTACCCTTTTTCTGACTTTTCCACCATTTGCTTTCTATTTTGACCGTTTTAAGGTCATTATTACAATGGCTCCGTTTTATATCTTCAATAAAGTTATTTTTTTTAATCATAAATTAGTTTATAATTTATAAAAATTGATTTATATATTAGTGTTTTAGTATATAAATAAGACATAATTACTCATATTAACTTCCAATTTAGTAAGTCTGATTGCTCAAGCACAATAAAACACAATAAAAAATTTAGTAAGGCTAATTTGTTTTTGGGATTCTAAAAATGGTGAAGGAAAACAAATTGGATTAGTTGGAAATAAGTCACCATGGATCGGAACTCTGGCGTCCTAAACATTCCTAATTTAAAGGCTTTAAACTTGACTTTTTTTATGGTAGTGGAGACTAAAAAACGAAGCCACTTCGTTATGGAAGTCAGTAAGTTGCTCACTTCATTGTATTCTTCCGGACACATCCCCGTCTTTTAGTTTTTTCCGGTGTGTTGAATAATACAGTTAAGGTACGTTCATATTAAAATAAATAAAATAATTCTATTGATGGGTGGTTTCATGCATTGTCGAGATCGAATTCTTTGGAACCGGACCGTGGAAATGGGACAAGAAACAAACTTTTAATAATTAATAACTTAATATTGGACAAACTTAATTAAATTTTCAATCTAAAATAAATTGACTAATACATAGAATTTTTATGAAATTCACCCTTTAATATAAAATGAAAGTATAAACTGTGAGGATATCACCACCCAAAATTTATGGTTGCTTCTCATTTTTCAATTCTAACTACACAAGGTTATGTTATTACGGTTAAGTGTCGTTTCTTAACTACACAAGGTTATGTTATTATGGAAGTTAGGATCTGACCGTTGGGAGGGAATGATGACAAGCATGCCACAACGGGAAAACCCATTTCTAATGGCAGACATTCTTAACATTCCATAATTTTGTGGCCTTTTTGGCTACTTAAAATCTATGCCCACATGCTTGTCACTAAAACCCAAAAGATTACTCTCATCAACTTCACTCGTGATCACTATATTAATCTTTTATCATATAAACAAATCGCCGGCTTGTTAATTTTTTCTGGAAAAATTAATTTCCCTTTAAATAGATATAATACTTATTTAAGTTTATGAAAGAGATTACTTTGATATTTAAGTTAACAAGTAAACAAAAATATTTAAACGTTGACTAATATATTGTTTGGAACGACAGCCAAAACAATGATAGTAACCAAATACCTTCAAAAACTATTTCATACACATACTTCATACATTTATCCACATAAAATTAATATGTATAATTCATTAATTCTCTATATCATATTATCTGATTAATTTTTCAGGTTACTCAATCATACAAGTTACTAATGAAATTAAGCTTTTAATGCGACTCTGACACGTCTTTGTTACACTACTAATTTCACATGTAAACACCACTAAGGGATGAGTTAGATATGTATGACAAAATTAGATTGTGTACAAGCCACTCCTAAATTAATATGAATTGTTTGGGATAAAATAAAAAAAAATATTTTCAGTTCCTATTTCAAGAAAGATTCTAATATTAGAAACTTCTCATTCTAGGATAATCTGTTTCCCTTGAATATTTGAGAAACAAATTACTCGTATTTCAAGAAAAGAGTCTTTGAAGGATATCTCCCAAAGGCTTTTGCAACCGTTTACCCGCCAATTATATCATGCCGGAGGAGGGAATCCAGCCACCACCGCCATCTTCGGTGGAACCTACGCCGGCTGAGTTCACCGGAAAAAGTGGTCCACCAATTTATGAATTGTTTGCAATGATAATGTGGCTTGGCGCTCTTCATTTCGATATGTTTCTCATCGTGGCTTCGTTCTTATTTCTTCCTTATTTCAAATTCTTCATGTATATAATTAGGGATTTGCTAACCATTGCCCTTAGGGCAATGGTTAAGAATGGATAAAGTGGTTTTTGTACAATTAATGATACATAACTAATCAAAGGTGGTTATTAAAATGCATGGGGGTGGTTTTTTATTAGTTAATGTACAATGATTTAAAGCCAATAAAAATTTCTTAAACATTGCCCTAAGGGCAATGGTTAGCATTTTCCATATAATTATTATTTTTTAATTACACCTCCCTTTAATTTTCAAAATATTTAAAAAATAATTTTCATTTTTATTTCCTTTTTGTAGGGTATTGGGAATCCTTGTCATCCTTATATTCATCCCGGTTAATGAGAACAAATGGAGTTTAGCTTTAGCCAGGTTACCTATTTCCTTTGTCCTAACTCCCAAACTTATTTTCTGAATATCTAAACACAATTCCACTTCATAGAAAATAACTAACTTTGTGTTAATTAATTTGGCAATTTAATCAAGGTCAAAATGCATTTTAGTATTCTGAACTTGGTTAACCGAATCTTCTACTACTTTGAACTGTTAAAAATACAAAATAGTACCATTAACTTGGGAAAGATAGTTCATTTTATATACTGACTCATTAATTTGATCATGTTTTCTTAAATGATTTACTTACTATAAAACTTATGACGAACTAAAACATATAAGTTCATGTATTTGAAATTAAAAGCAAATAACATGAGAATTCAAAATTAAATTAATGATTCAGATACTAATTTATTAATTGTCAATTTCAGATGGATATATAAGCACGTAGTTGGTTATTTTCCTGCTACTGTACATGTTGAGGATATCAAAGCTTTCAATCCTGATCGATCTTATGGTAAATAAATGTTTCGCTAACATATGTTACTGGTCTTGATACTCATTTTGATAAAAAAATATATATATATATATATATATATATTACCATTTTAACCTTCTATATGATTTAGTACGTGATTATCTAATAATTGTACATTGTTGATAACGCAGTTTTTGGTTACGAGCCACATTCAGTTTGGCCACTTGGGGCGAGCATACTATTGGATCTTGCCCGTTATATATACCTATTACAAAAATGAAGATTCTTGCAAGCAGCGCTGTAAGATATATTGTCAGGATCGATTAACTATGAAGAGTTAATAAACACCTTTAGATCTAATTGATAATAGAAGTTGCAGCGGATCAACACTATATCAATATATTAAGAACGATGAACTGTAAGAACAATATATGAAAATATTAAGAACACAGTTTCACAAAAAGCTTCAATGTATATTATTGATTCACAATACACACGTACGTTTACAATTCGTAAGGAACTATTTATAATAGTCCTTGAAGCCTAAATATTTACCCTAGTTATTCTAGGACTTGATTTACATTCGAATTATAAAGATATACATTGAATTACATTCTATAACTATCTCTGCGAAGATCTCGGACTTGATAAGTTCCATAAACGCGTATCAGTAGTAAAACTAATCACCAGTAGTAAATATGCAACATCAGTAGTAAGTCTGGTGACCAGTAGTAAGTCCAAAACCATCATCAGTAGTAACTACTATTGATCAGTAGTATCTTCAATATGTGCCTTGATCAGTAGTAACTAAGTTATAGTCTTCACCAGTATCAACTTCATCAGTAGTAAGTTTCTGCCCCATCAGTATCAACCATGATATTCATCAGTAGTAAACATGATCAGTACTAACTGCAGCATCAGTAATAAGTTGATCTGTGATTTTGTTCCAACAATCTCCCCCTAAACTTATTGATTCTCTTTCAATCACATAAGTTTCTTTTGTTCTTCCTCTTCTTTCTTTCTTTTCTCCAACGTTCTTTGATTCTGTTGATGTCTTTGTGCAATGATGTACTTGCTGTTTCTTTTTGTAAAATAAATTAATTTGTTCTGGAACATGACAACATCAAAAGGTTTCATCATTGTATTTATGAATATATGATACATAGTCTTTTCAGAATGTGGATATTCTTTTTCATATAAGTATAGCTCACATACTTTGCCTGACTTTTCAAAGAAGTACATATTTGCAGTTGGAATTACATTCCAAGCATAAACATTTCCCGGATCTGTAAATTGTTCTGGGTAGTTATCTGGATAAAATGCAGCATCTATCATTCTTGTTAAGTATCCAGCACCAGATTCTTTCCATGATTTCTTTGACATTCTTGGTTTTCCAATGATCAGAAGCTTGATTACATCACTTCTTAAACATGAACTGATCAATGGTAACCATCCAGTAAATCTTTGTACAACTTTATCTTCCCTTATAATTTCTATGACATTGTTAGGCATAACCCTCCAATTGATGATTGGATTGTTCTGCAAGGGAGCAACAGGCACTTCAAGAACAGGTATGATTTGTTCTGTTTTTGACTTCTTTTTAGTGCTCTGTTCTTGAGTAACAGCTTTTCTCTTCTTTGATTGGGGAGTTGAGGATTCACCAGTAGTTGATGTACTACCAGTTTTGATTACTGTTGGACTGATTGGAATTAGGGCTTTAGATTTCTTTACTTCTTTTTCTTCTTGTTCAGCCAAATCCTTCTTCTTGGCAGCACAATATTTTTCAATAATTGTCATCATCTTCATTCTGCCAAAGGATTTTGCACTATGCCCTTTTGTTTTCAAATATTCAATCATATTGGCCTTCTGTTCAAACACATCATCAGTTAATTCACTTTTAGTTCTCTTGCATTCAGATACCAGATCTTCAAGACAATTAATATGTTCTTCTTCAACTTTTCTAAGTCTCTTGAATTCTGCTTTTTGAGCTTCTATCTGAGCATCTTCTATTTGAACAGGTATTTGAACAGGTATTTCACTTTGAGTCTTCTTATGTTCAAGAGCTTGATACTTAGCAACTTTCTCCAAGTATCTCTTGTGCTTCACCTTCCATCTAGATTGTTTATCAGCTCTGACCAGATTTATCTTGTTCACCATATAGTGACCAAGTGCTCTGTTGGGGTAGTCTTCATCATAAACATCTTTACCCTTTCTAATATGAGCTGAAGGTAGAGGTGGAATATACTTCATATCAGGCACACCACTGATTATTATTGAAGGAGAGAATAATGCAATTTCATTTTGTTGAAGTATTTTTGGATGTGGAGGAAGTGAGCATTCATCAACCTCAAACCAGTTCACATTATCATCAATGTCAGGTATGATAAGTGGTTGATTAGGTGTAGGTGGTTTGGTGATGATTTCAAATTTTTCTCTTTCAATTAGCTCTGGTAAAACTAGATCTTCCTCTTCAGTAGTAACTAAGGTAGTTACTACTGGTGTGACTTCAGGAGTTACTACTGATAGGGCATCAGTAGTATTTGTTGCTTTTATTTCCTCTTCCTGACTTACTACTGCTATGATATCAGTAGTAGGAGTTACTACTGATACTTCTTGTTGAGCTTGTTCTTCCATAGGAGCAGTAGTAGTAGGCTCATCATCAACATTCATCCTTTCTGGGCCTTCATCAACATTTGTTTCTTTGAGATTGAGGAGAGAAGTTGCTGCTGCTGCAATTGATTCATCAATCATACTCTGAATGTTGTCCTTCTCCCCCTTAGTGAGCTCAACTGGTGGAGCCTCACTACTCTCAACCTTCTTTTTCAATCTTCTTATAATCTTTGTTTGTTGATGAAGCCTGTGCTCATATAACCTCATCCTTTTGTTGATGGTATTAACATGCCTTTTCATTACTGCAATTGTTTTCCCCTGATTTGTGAGATATTTAAGACAATCTTGTACAGTGGATTCAAGAGAATCCACTTTATCCGTCAATTGTTTGGTTTTAATACTGCCCTCACTCCATCTAGCAAGATCATCGGGCTCACTGATTGGTACATTGGCTTTAAGGTTTTCCATCGTTTCCATCAAATCCATACATCTACCCTCATCACTTCTTGGTGATTCATTGGGTTGTTTAGACACCCTCTTCTTCCTAGAAGAAGCAGAGATGCCCCCCCTTGTGGTTTCTTGGCACCGGGGTCCTTTAAGTAATTCCTCAAATGAGTCATCACTTAAAGTTGCCGAGGTCTGGGTCTTAGTTATGTTTTCACTGTCCTGTGCACCCACCTTTGGGGCATCAGTAGTGAAAGCCCTCGCCTCATGTCCTCTCTCCTCCTTGGAGGACAACTCTTTGAGTCTGGGGTTTGACTCGATTTGTCTCCTGGTGTCCTTTAAGGAAGATTTCTTCCTTTTATAATGTTTTCGGATTGATTTAGTTAAAGGTCGGTCCTCTACAGAGTGAAGAGTAGCACTCTGCAGATTTATTTCAAGTTCCTGGGACACATTCAAGACTTCTATTTGTGTGGGTGATTGAGTGACTATTTGGGGTGGTGTTTGGGCTGCATTTGGGGGTGATGGAGTGGGTTGAGGTTCAATATGGGTTGTATCTATGATTGAACCCTCTCCAAGTTGTGGTTGATCTTTGATCATATTAGGAAACAAAGGGGTTTTCTTGCCCGAAAATTTAAATTGTTTTCTCATATTAGAGAAAACTTTCTTGTTCAACTCAGGAATGATAAAAATGTTTTTGGGAGTTGACAAGTTTTGCAATTCACAGTTTATGATATGTTGGAGAAATCTGGGATACATTAAAATTTTTGAAGAACTAAGATTTCCCAACATACCTTCAAAAATCATGTATGAAAAATTAAATACTTGGTCTGTGCATAAACAGACAACAGCAGAGGCTATTGCCTTATTAAACTCATTCCAAGTACTTCGTTTTGGAGAAATACAATGCTGAATAGTATGTACAAGAAATTTCCATTGTGGGGAGAGAAGACCTTTTTGAAAAGTTACTATGTTAAGTCTTCCCTCATAACCCATTTTATTTAAAATTTCAGCAATGAATTCCTTAGGAAGTGTAAACATACCTGCATCATCATGTAGTTGTAGATGGTGTCGAATTGATTGCTCAGTGATTGTGATCGTCTTGCCATCCACCGATGATTTTATCATAGGCACAGTTGCACCTTCTGTTCTTTCAGCATTGGTCCAAAAATCCACCAAGTGCTGTTGATATGCTCTCGGATTTACAGTTAGAGCAAACTTTATGTATGAGTTTCTTAGGAATTGTACGATTGGTCGAAAATCTTTTGTACCATCTGGATTGCGTAGAAACGCACACATATTGTGGAACTCCGAATATTTAAGATCTGTTTGAACATTGAGAGATTGTAGAGTTGCCATTGTTGTTGATTTTGATGTTTTGATCTTTTGATTTGAGAGAAACACGTAAGAATTTTTGTTACTGGTGCAGGGTTTTTGATCGTAAGTTAGGGTTTATCGAGAGACTTTAGCAAATCGAAGTGAAGATAATGCTAAACTAATCGACTTCAGCTATTTATATCTTACGAGTTAACCTGCAAAAAGACGAATTTGCCCTTCGAATCATAACACAACGGTTATTTTCATGGGGGTTAGTTTGGTAAAATGACAGTTGAAAGACCAGTAGTAGATTAGATGCCAGTAATAAAACGTCAGTAGTAACCAATAACATCAGTAGTAACTATAGACATCAGTAGTAACCACTAAATTTCATTACTGACCTAATTTGTAACACCAGTAGTATATGTGGACACCAGTAGTACTGATATACCAGTAGTATTTGTGTGAACCTAATACACACCAGTAGTAGTGAACTACCAGTAGTATTTTGTGCACATCCCTACATACCAGTAATGCAGACCTACCAGTAGTAAAACACTTAAATAAATAGATAACTGTTTACAACAAAAAACTTTACACATGATTTTGAGTGAGAAATTAATTTATTAAAATCATTCCAATACTGCTAACCAAGAAGTTGAATCTTCCTACATCAAATGCTTTTGTAAAAAGATCTACTAATTGATCATCAGTATGAATTTTAACCACTTTGATTAATTTCTTTTCATTGCAGTCCCTTATAAAATGAAATCTTATTTCAATGTGTTTAGTTTTAGAGTGTTTTACTGGATTGTTCACAATACTAATAGCACTTTGATTATCAATAAAAATAGGAGTTTTAAGGATAGAGATACCAAAGTCTAGAAGCTGGTTTTGAATCCAGAGTACTTGAGCACAACAAGCAGATGCAGCTACATACTCTGCTTCAGCAGTTGATGTTGATACATTTGTTTGCTTCTTACATTGCCATGACACCAGTCTTGATCCAAAGAATTGACATCCACCAGTAGTGGACTTTCTATCTTGACATTCACCTCCATAGTCACTATCTGTGTAGGCTATGAGTTCAAAGGGTGAATCATGTGGATACCATAGACCAAGTGATGGTTTTCCTTTCAAGTATTTGATTATTCTTTTGACAGCCTGCAAGTGTAGTTCTTTAGGTTTTGCTTGATATCTTGCACACACACAAACACTATACATAATGTCAGGTCTTGATGCAGTTAAGTACATCAAAGATCCTATCATTGATCTATATACGTGTTCATCTACATCCTCCCCCTCAACATCAGGATGTAGGTGTTTGTGTGTTTCCATTGGTGTACTTGCACTTTTACAGTCTTTCATGTCAAACTTCTTCAAGATGTCTTTAACATATTTTGATTGGTTTATCAAAATACCATCTGTTCTTTGACTGACTTGGAGTCCAAGGAAGAAGTTCATTGGACTCATAGAGCTCATCTTGAATTTAATCTGCATCAGTTCTTCGAATTCTTTGCATAAAAAATCATTGGTTGAACCAAAGATGATATCATCTACATAGATTTGTACCAGTAGTATATCATCTTTGACTTTCTTTGTGAACAAAGTTTTGTCAATGGCTCCTCTTTTAAAGTTATTCTTCAATAGATATGATGATAATGTGTCATACCATGCTCTTGGTGCCTGATGTAGGCCATACAGAGCTTTATCTAATTTGAAAACATAATCACCATGTTTTGGATCTTCAAAACCTGGAGGTTGGCAGACATAGACCTCTTCTTCAATCTTCCCATATAGGAATGCACTCTTCACATCCATTTGATAGACTTTGAATTTTTTGAATGAAGCATATGCTAAGAATATTCTTATTGCTTCAATTCTAGCAACAGGAGCTTTTACTTCATCATAGTCTATTCCTTCTTCTTGAGTGTATCCTTGGGCTACAAGTCCGGCTTTGTTCTTTATCACTATACCTCTTTCATCCTTTTTGTTTCTAAAAATCCATCTTGTTCCAATGGCTCTTTTTCCTTTGGGTAGAGGTACAAGTGTCCAAACAGCTTGTAACTTGAATTGACGGAGTTCTTCTTGCATTGCCTCAATCCAGTTTGAGTCCTTCATTACTTGTTGAATTTTCTTTGGTTCATCCTGAGACAGAAAGCATTCAAACATACATTCATTAGCAATTAAACTTATATTACACATGTTTGCAGTTAAGATTTTATTTAATTTGCTTCTTGTTTGCAGTGGTGAGTTAATATCACTTAGAACAAGGTCTAATGGATGGTTCTTCTGAGTCCTTGTAGTTGTAGCTCTATCAACCACTAGTTGATTTTCAAGGTTGGACTCATTTGTCTCAGGCAATTGCTCCTCTAGTGATCCTTCATTGTCATTGATGTTTGGTTCATCACCATCTTGATCAGAATTATTACTGCTGTTATCTTCATTGAGATCAGTAGTATTGTTGTTGTTACTGGTATCAGTAGTATCTTGAAAATTTAGGTTATTGCAAGGACCAGTAGTATTTTGAGTACTATTACTGGTACCAGTAGTATTTGAATTACTACTGTCCTCATTCTCAGAGTTACTACTGCTTCCAGAATTTGAGTTATTACTGTCCTCAGTATTAACTGTGGGAGCAGTATCAACTACTATGTATCTCATCTTTTCTTGACCAGTATTAACAGATGATGTTCCTTCCTTTTGAGTGTGACAATTTGAATCACCTGCATTTAAATCCATGTTAGAATTAAAGGATTTGGTTAGATTGTCTATGTTAAATAGCCAATCTGGACCATTTCCTTGTTCATTAGGAACATTTTCATTAAAGGATACATGATGCTTTCTTCAATTATCCTTAATCTCTTGTTGAACACTCTGTATGATTTGTTTTGAGTAGAGTATCCCACAAAGATTCCATCATCAGCTTTGCAGTCAAACTTACCAATTTGTTCTCTTGTAATCAGAATAGTACAAGGACAACCAAATGATTTTAAAAAGCTTATAGAAGGTTTTCTTTTATTAAAAAGTTCATATGGTGTTTTATAATGTGGCTTAACTATTAGTACTCTGTTTTGTACATAACAGACAGTATTAACAGCTTCTGCCCAAAAAGTGATTGGTAACTTTGAATCTGCTAGCATTGATCTTGCTGCTTCAATGATGGTTCTATTTCTTCTTTCAGCTACACCATTTTGTTGTGGAGTTCTAGGTGAGCTGTATTGCCTGTCAATACCTTTAAGATCACAAAAGTTAATTAAGTTAGCATTTTTAAATTCTGTGCCATTATCACATCTTATGGCTTTAACTTTTTGATCAGATGTATTCTCCAGTTTAACAATTAAGTTCTTTATGATTCACTTGTTTCATCCTTTGTCCTGAGAAAGAAAACCCATGTATATCTGGAAAAGTCATCAGTAATAACAAGACAATATTGTTTCTTTCCAATACTCATTACATTTGTAGGTCCAAATAGGTCCATATGTAAGAGTTGTAAAGGAACAGAAATAGAATTCACAGATTTGGACTTATGAGAAGTCTTGTGTTGTTTACCTTTTAGGCATGCAACACAATGATGATCACACATGAATTGTTTTTGAGGTAGTCCAATGACCAAATTTCTTTTTACTAAATTGTTCATGTTTTTGAAGTTAGTGTGACACATCCTTCTATGCCATAGTTCTGATTCAGTGGTGTTTGCCTTGGATATAAAACAGTTGACCTCATTTGAAGAAATGAGTTCTCCCCCTATATCCAGGCAATACACATTGTTTCTCCTCGGAGTTCTTAAAACAACATATTTTTCATCTAAAATAAAGTCAGGAGAAAGAATGATGCACTCAATGTCTGTGAAAAGAATTTTGTTCTTTTTATCACATACTTGAGACACACTGACAAGATTGTATTTTAGTTCAGCTACAAAAAATACATCATCAAAGGTAATTTTGCCATTTGTAACAGTACCTTTACCTGTAATCTTACCTCCCTTTGGGTTCTCACCAAAGGCTACATAACCTCCATCAAATGACTTGAAATCCTTTAGAATTTGCAGATTTCCAGTCATGTGCCTTGAGCATCCACTATCAATGTGCCATGTTCTTCCTTCTTCTGGGATCTGAATGCTCTGCACAAGTAAATAAAAGGTTAGTTAATTTTGGGAACCCAAGCTTTATATGTCTTGGGTTTATCCTTTGAGAAATCAGATTTAGAACAGTTATCCTTAAACATTTTTGGTACCCATACCTTTTTAGTACTAGTGTTCTGTTTTACTACTGCCCTTTTGGATTTGTCTGAGTTTACTACTGATCTTGGTCTATACCCATTGTTTTTAGCTTTTGAATACTTTACTACTGATGGACCAGTAGTATTTGGGTACTTACCATATTTAAAGTGACCAGTAGTGTTTTGAAATTTTGGTTTGTTAGCAGTAGTATTTTTGAAATTAGGGTTGTTACCAGTAGTGTTTTTGTACTGGTACCAGACAGCATTATAATTAGGGTTGACACCAGTAGTAAATTTGTTAAAGTTTTTACTGGTGTTGGAAAATTTAAAATATTGTTTATTTTGATTTGATTTTCCAATGTTCTTGAAGTAATTGTTGTTCTTTGGGCTTCCAACTCTTCTACCTTGCACAAACCTTGATGTACTTCTTCCAAATTTTGGTGTTTCAGCAATTGGAGTTTTTGTTTGATTTACTACTGAAGGTCCAGTAGTATCTTTCAACTTCTGTGTTTTTGCCTTTTCTTTGGAAGTTTTAAATTCTTTAAACTCTTTACAGTTAATTGGATTGAAGTGACAATCCTTTGCTAAATGATTTACTTTGTTGCATATAACACATCTTAATTTCTTACCTTTAGCACCTTCAGGTATTCTTTGATCTAAGAGTTGATTTTTATTTCTTTCATTTCCCCTTTTTAGAATTTGTGGTATATTTTCTGCATTATATTTAGGAGAATCTTCTTCACTTTGTGCTGTGTGAAAACTTGTATCAACTGAGTTTGGAGATTCAGTTTGAAAGATTGTAAATTCAATTGAGTTTGTAGTTCTATCATCATCAGAAAAATCATTTGATTCAGATGTTTCAGTATTAGATTCAGTTTGATTTTCATTTTTTAATTCATTAATTATTCTTTCTGAACTGTTTTTGAGTGGAGGAATGAATTTATATGGAGGTGGTATAGCATGATATCCCACCCCATGAACAACTTTTTCTGTAGTTTGATTGTTAGTTAGTTCATCAAGAATTTTAGTACTTCTTTCAAATTTTTTAATTGTCAATTTATTTTGTTCAATTTCAAGTTGACATTCTTCTAATTTACTTGTTAATTCTTTATTTTTTAATTCATAAAACTCTTTCTCATCTACAGCTTGAAGCAATTCTTCCTTTATCCTTTGATCAATCATCTGGTACACCTTTATCTATGTTCTTGATCAGCAATCACACCATCAAATTCATAATTTCTTCTTAATGCTTTTGCTAAATCTTCATTTAATTTAGTGTTTTCTTTTTATAAATTTTTAACAATTTTAACACATTCAGAAGTACAAGGTTTAGGTTTTACCTCAGATTTGCTGTCAGTAAAGGCCATAAGAGCTTGATTTTGAGCATGCTCTTCTGCTTGGAAGCTCCAGTCATAGCCTTGTCCTTGTTGTGAAACAAGAGCAGTTGATTTTGATCTTTTGTATGGTTGAGGACATTCTTTTGCAAAGTGACCAAGATTGTTACAGTTGTAACATTTGACTTTAGTTTTGTCAAATCCAGCTTTGTCACCTTTGTTGTAGTTGAGACTTGTCCTACCAGTCCTTTTTAAGAATCTTTTGGTTCTTAGGCTCAGCATAGCCATCTGCCATTTAAGATCCATCTCCTCAAGATCATCTGGATTCAATTGTTCCAAATCATCACTAATTAGTGCAGTGTGCACATGACTAGTGAAAAAGGATTCTCTTGCAGCATCTTCACAATCTGCAGCCTTTCCTGTGGCAGTTTCTTGACCTTGACCTGTACTTAATACAAATGCAGCATTATTAGAAGAAATAGAAGGGTTCTTTTGATTTACCTCAGATTCAAATACTCTGAGATCATTGTAGAATTCATCTAACTCCTTTTCTTCTAGTGCATCTCTCTGTCTGTATATCACTGTGTACATGGCCCATTCTTCACTAAGAGACCTTAGGAACTTCATGTTAACATCTTCTTGATCCATCTTAACCCCAACCTGGTTAAGTTCACCAATTAGCTTGTTGAATCTGTCAAACACTTGAGTGAGTGTCTCATTGGGCTTTCCTTTGTGTAGGACCCAACCACCCGTATATTGTTAATGAAATTGGTTGAGACAAGATCGTATGCGTCATACGATTATTCTTATTAAGCACAAACGTATAAAATGTGTTCTTGGTTGCAGAATAACCAAGAACACTCCACAAAGTGTTACATTTAGAATTGGGTTACCGGTGATTCACACAAATGATCAACCGGGATCCAAAAGGATACTTAACAACTAAAGACTAAACCTCTATTTATAATGTATAGAGGTTTTACAATTAACCCTATTCTATATGTAACTCCCAATTCTAATAAGTGCATCCCTTGATTAAAGGGATTTGATTCATTACTCAAATAAGGAATGCACCATTCACGGACTGGTCGGTCCGTGTACTCAGTATGAGACTGAGCTATACCGACCAACTCGGTATGAGACTGAGCTATACCGACCAACTCGGTATGAGACTGAACTATACCGACCAACTCGCTATGTGGAGCTCGGTCCGTGAACTCGGTATCACCTCATACTGACCAACTCAGTATGACCAGATACCGACCAACTCGGTATGAGACGAGTTTGACTAAGATTATTTATATAAGTTAAACTTATATATTCCTTTGTTCATCAGATTCACAAAGTAATAGGTTTGACCGGGTTTTCTACCCTAACACTTTGAAGTTTTCAAAGTCTTGCTTGAGAACAGACTTCATGTTCCTCTTGGTGCTCTCGGTTCCAACGAATCTCTTTTCTAGTGCTTGCCACAGCACCTTTGCATCATCATATTCAACAAAGAGATGTTGATAGTCATTAGGAATGGCCAGTAGGAGTGTGCTTAGAGTTTTGAGTTCGATTCCTCTGTCTTTCTTCTCCTTTTCACACTTTAGTTTGTCTGCTTCAGTTGCAGAGCTGCTTGCTTGAGCAGAACCAGTTTTGTTGCCTTCAATAACAACCTCCCACATAGAATAATCAGTAATAAGCATGTATTGCTTAATACGATTCTTCCACATCCCAAAGTTATTGGGAGTGAGTATAGGGATTTTGTTGGCTTGAGTGCTTTCATTATTATCAGTCATGATTAATAATGTGTGTGTTTTAAAGATTAAAACTTTTGTTGTTCTTAAAATTAGTAGATCTAGAACCAATAAGCTCTGATACCACTTGTCAGGATCGATTAACTATGAAGAGTTAATAAACACCTTTAGATCTAATTGATAATAGAAGTTGCAGCGGATCAACACTATATCAATATATTAAGAACGATGAACTGTAAGAACAATATATGAAAATATTAAGAACACAGTTTCACAAAAAGCTTCAATGTATATTATTGATTCACAATACACACGTACGTTTACAATTCGTAAGGAACTATTTATAATAGTCCTTGAAGCCTAAATATTTACCCTAGTTATTCTAGGACTTGATTTACATTCGAATTATAAAGATATACATTGAATTACATTCTATAACTATCTCTGCGAAGATCTCGGACTTGATAAGTTCCATAAACGCGTATCAGTAGTAAAACTAATCACCAGTAGTAAATATGCAACATCAGTAGTAAGTCTGGTGACCAGTAGTAAGTCCAAAACCATCGTCAGTAGTAACTACTATTGATCAGTAGTATCTTCAATATGTGCCTTGATCAGTAGTAACTAAGTTATAGTCTTCACCAGTATCAACTTCATCAGTAGTAAGTTTCTGCCCCATCAGTATCAACCATGATATTCATCAGTAGTAAACATGATCAGTACTAACTGCAGCATCAGTAATAAGTTGATCTGTGATTTTGTTCCAACATATATCGTCAAATTGTTACAGTTAGTAGTTAATAATGCAACTTAATTTTATTGCATAGTATTTGTTGAATATTGGTTTTGATCAGGTGTTCTACACACCGATCTTGAGGCATATTTGGACATGGTTGGGAGTGTCATCGGTAAATCGGACAAATTTTTCATCTCTTTTGAAAGCTGGGTATAGTTGCATAGTGATACCAGGTGGGGTACAAGAAGCATTTCATATGAAGCGTGATTATGAGGTATGGTTTAATATCATTAGAGTTTAGGTTGCATTTGTAAGAGTTTATTTATATATGTTATATGTTGCATTTATTAAGGAAAGAAGAGGATTCATACGCCTTGCAATGGAGACCGATTCACCTGTGGTTCCCGTTTTGGCCTTTGGCCAGGTAAATATTTATGGGATATTTGGATGTACATATATAAATTAATATATTCATATAACTATGTTTAAAAAATGTTATTATAAGTAATAAAACAACCAATATATACGTGATAAGATTAAAATGTCTTAAATATTAATGGATTCATGTAGTCTTACGTATACAAATGGTGGAAGCCACGAGGGAACTTCTTCCTTAAACTCTCTCGAGTTATGAAGTTTGCTCCTATTATCTACTGGGGTACATTCTGGTATGCTAATTAAATCCATTCAAAAATTAACCACCTTATCATGATTAATAACCATTTTAACGGTTTTTATTAAATTTTCAGGTCTTTTATACCTTTTCGGCGGCCGATTCTTATGGTAATTGGCAAACCAATACATTTTAAGAAAAAATGTACACCCTCCATGGAAGAGGTAAATTAATCAAGTTACAATAGATCTTATTTGAATCATAGTGATAAGAGCGTCTGAAATGATCTCTTATAGGTCATGATTAAATATTTAGCAGATGATAAGATGATGGTTAATTGGGTTGTGTACGCCACGAACAAAACTCGGCTATCCCCCAGAGGAGCCTGTCATAAGTAGGAATACCTTTTTAAAAGAAAATAAATGGATATTATTTTCAAATTGTATTTGCAGAGAATTAATTTTATATTTATTTAAATGGTAATTTCGTTTATAATGAGCTCCTCCAGGTGGCTGAGCTAGCTTAGCTCATGATGTACGTGTCCTAATCATTTTCATGTCCGTTTTTGAACATTTCCCTGATCTGGTAATGTTCACATAGAAAATGGATTGAACCAGTGACCTCTATAAGTCATTCGGAAGCTCCTAATATTATACTACTATCATCATTAATTCTACTTGTATAACGAAACTAAAAACTATTCATTTTTTTTCAATTGAAATAGGACATGAAATTCTGATAGCAAAAAGACCTCTAAATTAATAACAGTTGATTGCTTCTTCTCTTATTTTATAGATAATGAAAATCTTGTAGAGATAATTATATTATCAATTACTATTTATAGATACAAAGATATACTGGAAAACCCTACTTGGCTCTAAACTTATTTATACAATTAAGTTCTGTTATATAATAAAGTTAAATTATATTTATCTAACGGTACCATTCTTAATATTGTAGAACCTCTGACACCTGAAAATTTTGGTTGAAGTAGCATACAAAAATTCGTGGCTCGTTTTGGTTTGTGGTTCAGACTAGGGGTTTCCATCTGGTTATCGGGTCGGATTTGAGCTCTTTGGTTCGAGGTGAAAAAATCATAACTCAAAACCTAACCTGATAAGGAATCGGGTTGGTCGGGTCGGATTTTAAAAACCCCGATATTAACATAAGAACCGAATAGACCTGACCCAACTAATATAATCGGATTTGGGTTCAGATTTGTGTCAGGTCGGGTTGACCATTTGTACATCCCTAATTCAGACAAAGGTTGACTGAAAATTGAAAAACAAACCTTATAAAATCATAACCATAAACACTCTATTTAAAAAAAAAAAACCCTCAGAAGATGTGAAATTGAAACGTTAAACCTAGGAAATCATATAATCGATTTACAAATCCTGAAATCCTATAAAAACAGACGATGTGAAATCGAAGCTTTGTGAAATCACTTGCTTCACCTAGTGCGAAAAACAATATGTTGCAGAAATAAAAATTTAATTAGAATAAAAAAGTCCAACTTTTGTTCTGATTTAAATTTGGGACTTCAAATTTGGTCTGAAGCCAAATTAGTCTTGGTAGTTGGCAGGCAATTTTATTTATGCTTGAGACAAGGTTTACAAGCCCACAGGATATAGTACGACACGTGTTGCTCAAATCTCGCCACGCGTTTATGAAGGAGCCAAAATATACGACACGAATCGAGCATTTGCGGGATGTGAAGTGCTAAATATAATAACTAAACTTATTATAAGTTGTTCATCGTCATTACTCTCAAACTTCAGAAAAAATAGAGAATTCTTTACGATTCTTGCAAGGTTTTCTAAGCTCTATTATTGCAGGTAATCTCTGTTTTAATTGTTATCATGATTCTTAGGGTTTAAGTTAGAGGTAATTATCTGTCTAGCAATATCGCCTTATAGGATTTTAATATGATTAAATACTGAACTTAATTAACTAAAGATTATTATATTCCTAAACTATTATAAGTGTAACTTAGGAAAAACATTAGTCAATTTAATATCTTTAACTCATTAATTTGATATTTTCTTAAATTGTTTATTCCTCATATATTTTTTAGCGAATCCAACACTAAAAAATTAAATGATCTTAATATATTGAAATTAGAAAGTAATAATGAATTTCAAGATTATAATGATAATACTAAATTAATTAATTTTTTCAAATTCAAAGTAATATTAAATTATTATTTTTAAAAAAAATATTGAGGTACTATATTATACTATCAATAGTTTTAGAATGCAGTCAGCTAAAAATACTAAAATATATTTTGGTATTATACTATCAATACTTCATAAAATTTAAATGATCGGTGACATTTAAAACCCATGTTTATTCACCAAGCAACCCTATAAAGAATGAAACCCATCCGTTTCATTCCCATTCCCAAAAACAAACCCACCTTTATTGTATTTCACTCTTATTGAGTTTGGAAATTGAACCTTCCATGAATTGGTGTTACTATTGGCCTTTATATTTGATAAAGGCGTACAAGGCCCGACATTGCTCAGTTTAGTTTTCGGCCCATGCTTTTTAGGCAGGGACTTGGAGGTCTTTTTAGGCCCACGCCAGCCAGGTTCTTATAGGTATTGTCCTTTTAGGCCCAGGCCCATGTTCAGGTTATTTCCATATATAATAAAATAAAAATGTTGATCACCACACTTTTTAATCTATACACCACTATAATACTCGACTATGTATTATATTATATATTTGAACAGTGGTGTATTCATTAAAAAAATATTAAAAAAATATTGTACACAAATTAATTCCCATAAAATAATTGTTGATAACCAAATATATTATGTATTTTCCTCGAAGTTCACAATATTGAGCCTATCATTATCTGAAACATAAAAACTACGTGCTAAAGATTAGAAACTTAGGTACCATCTGCTACTCTAATTAACTTAAAGGACTAAACTTGACAAAACCTGAGATCACATCTATGTATTTACTTGCTTCATTTCGTATTGTAACCAGGTTGACAACTCTCCAAGGTCTTGGGACTGTTAACCGACCGTTTTTGTCATGTCGAAGACGGAGGAGACAAATGGATTAATCCTGCCACCACCACCAGCAGCAGCAGAACCACCAACACCGGCGTTGTTCACAAGTAAAATCATTTCACCAATTCATACATATGTTGCACTTTTAGTGTGGCTCGGTGCTGTTCATTTTATCGGAATTATTAATGTCACCACCTTCTTATTGCTCCCCTTTCACAAATACCTCCTGTAAGTACTTGTTCGATTATTTCAATCTTTTTCTTAATTGTTAAAATCATTATATTGGATTATTTTTTTTCCTGTCTTTCAGGGTAGTGGGAATATTTGTGGTCTTGATGTTCATCCCCATTAATGAGGACAGTAAATGGGGCTTAGCTTTAGCCAGGTTTGACACATAAAAATTTATTTTGCAGATTTAAAGTGGAACTTTAATTTTATAAATCTAATCTGAGTTGAAGTGATTTTGGTATATGATAATTGAAGCTCCTACATATAAATGAAATATGTATCATGAAAAAGGAAAGATTGTTTGTTTTTTGTTTACCCAAAAAAATCATTAAGAAGTTTGATTTAAACTGTCCTTTATGTTGGTAGCATTTATTAATGATAGGATAAAGAAGTTTTTCTTTTTTCCCAAAAAAATCATAAAGAAGTTTGTTTTAATTAATCTTTTATCTTGGTTACATATATTTCGTTATTTGTTCAGATAACTTTTATGACATTTTTTTTCTTCTGAACGGTGGAATTTCATAAAAAAACTTAGCAAGACGCTAGGAAAATATAATACATATTACAGAGCCATTGGGTCCAATTGAGGTTGGCCCGTTTATGACGACTCAAAATCCTAGCATAAGAACAAATAAGGATTTGATCTAGTATCATGCATAAACTTTTATGATGTTAGTTTAAATTAAATTTATCACTAATTTCAGGTACATATATAAGCATGGGGGTGGTCATTTCCCTGCTTCTGTATATGTTGAAGATATTAAAGCATTCAATCCTGATCAGACTTACGGTAATTTTTACTTTATGTTCTTGATCCGGGTAAAATTATAAAAATCTCATCGTCTAAGTAATTACAAAATTGAAATAATTTCATGAGTGAATAATCGTCCTTGTTTAATGCAGTTTTTGGATACGAACCCCATTCGGTTTGTCCATTTGGAGCTGGGGCAATATCACATTTCACCGGTTTTTTGCCTACAGGCAAAGTCAAGATCCTTGCAAGTACCGCTGTAAGAATTATTACCCTTCAGTTTTCTCTAATCGGCCACATGGGTAAAATAAAATAAAAATAGCTTAAAGTATTACTCCCTCCGTCCCACAAAAAAGTTCTCATTTCTCCTAAAGCTTTTGTCCCACAAAAAAGTTCCCATTTCTCACATGTGGTGGGCTCCACACAATAAAATATTATTATTATTAAGAACCCCATCAATAATATCCACTAATTATCTTTCTCTCTCCAAATCAACCTTATATTTTAATCAAAATAATACCAATGACCCCACCACTATCTATCACCTAAAATCTTGTGCCAAAGGGAAATGTGAACTTTTGTGTGGGACGGAGGGAGTATTTACCTATTTTGACATGTCACCCAAACTGCCCATTTGCCACATCTATTCCATTGTGTTGCGTCCAATAAATGTTGAATCTTGACTTTAATAATGAAGGTGTTCTTAACGCCGTTCATGAGGCATATATGGACATGGATGGGAGTGTCACCGGCAACAAGGGAAAACTTCAAGTCTCTTTTAAAAAACGGTTATAGTTGCGTAGTTGTCCCAGGTGGAGTACGTGAGGTCTTTTACATGGAGCCTAATTCAGAGGTTTATTTTTATTATCTTTTACATATATACAAGCTAACACTACCTTTTGTTATTTTTCTATTAAATAAAAAACAAACTCATAGACCCTTTGGACTTGAACCTTATACATCTTTAAGTTATTTATATTTTTGTAGGTTGCCTTTTTAAAAGCAAGAAAAGGGTTCATACGTCTCGCAATGGAGACTGGTTCTCCCTTGGTCCCTGTTTTCGCCTTTGGGCAGGTATTAATGTTTTGCTACATTTCTTAATCTTGTTCTATAACTATCATTAAAACTTCAAATTCACACTTTCTACATTATTTACTATTAACTATGCTTTTTCTATGATCAAAAGTTTTAAACATTCATGAAATGCTCATGCGCAGTCAGCTGCTTACCAGTATTGGAGGCCAAAGGGGGAACTTTATCTGAAACTGACCCGAGCTGTCAAGTTCACGCCTATATTTTTCGGGGGTAAATTTTGGTATGTTCAATTCATATGGTGTCTTACATTCAGACGAACATTTTATCATCATCAGTGACACTTTTTGGATTTACAAATTTTGCAGGTCTCCTATACCGTTTCGACGACCTGTTCTTGTGGTGGTCGGTAAGCCAATACAAGTGAAGAAGAGTTCTACTCCCACTATGGAAGAGGTATATATTAAGGGAGTTGATTTATACACCATAACTTTTACTTGATTCACTATAACCATTGTTTAGTATATATGGTTATACATTTAGCTGTAACACTTGTAATGTGTAGTGTATGAACTAAAAGTTGTTGTGCAGAAACTTCTGATATATTAAGGGTGGTTTTGTAATTTCACTTTCTGAATACATGTACTCTTTGTTGATTGTGATTTCACATCTTTTGTAGGTTAATGAAGTACATGATGAGTTTGTGAAAGCACTTAAAGAGTTATTTGATACGCATAAAGCACGAGCAGGATATCCTGATATGGAGTTACGTGTGATGTGATCAGATTGCGGATTAACCAATTCAAGTTTGACTCAGGATTAGTCAACGGTGGCAGATTTCTTAGATGTTTAGTGAAGAAATAAAATTTGTGGAAATGGGATGGATTCCAATTAATTGCTTATGTTCTACATATTGGATTTGAAATTGTTACTTGACTTTTGGACCATCCGATTTAGCAAAATGCTTAATGCAACAGGCTTTATTAGTACATTATCGTCTCTTCATATACTTGTTAACCTAAAGTCAATTATTGCAACACTAAAGTCAATTATTGGTTATATATCTGTTTTATAATATTGTGCTAGTCTTATATAAACAATAGTGGTTCAAAGAAATGTATCAAAACATCTAAAAAGCTTTACTGGAATAATAATACAGTAGGAATTAAAACAAAAAAAGAAGAAATTATCACAATTATATCCACCTTTAAATTGTGGTTGTGATTATCCTTGAGAGGGATCTGGTAGGCGTTGAGGAGTGGACCGATGCTCCATGTCTTTGTTCTCCAGACCAAAAATCAAATGTCCTAATCACAATTAATTCCACTTTAATGTGACACACTCGTCAATCATATCGACCATCACGTGATAATACAACTTTCCGGTCATCACACTTAGAGATGAGATCGGGTCCAGAATCAATCCGGACCCGAAATACACTAGACCGTTTTCAAAGGATTACTTGTCTTTGAGAAGCAGATTGTTTTACAGAATATTGTTCCAGTTCGGTTCTGGTTCGATTCCGGATTCAGTTCGGGTAATTCAGGTATAGACCCGATTTGAATCAAAATCGTAATTGGAATCGGTTTCGAGTAATGTGCCGCATCTAAATCTTATATCCGATTTAGTAGAACACATTTGAGACCGAACTAATAATAACTAAAATTTATTAATGTCGTTTTTTAATATTAGTTTAATTTTGTTTTTATATTATAATGAAATTAAATAAAAAATTCGGTCGCTCATTAGTTTTTACATGAATTTAATCACAATCAGTAGAGGGGAATTTTTTATGTGACATTGAGTGAATAAAACGGGTGCAGAGTATGAAATAGTTGTAGATAATGTAATATATTATACATTTTCCTCGATCGAAGTGCAACATTATTGAGCCTCTCTCCTAATCTGAACCACAAGAACTATATGTGTAGAAACTTTACTCTGATAAACTCAAAACTTTCCAAAATTTGAACTCACTTCTATCTTTATCGTAACCAAGTGGGCAACTCCCAAACTTTTGGGATTGTTGACCTGCCATTTTTACCATGTCGGAGATGAGTGGAATCCCGCCATCACCGGTGGAACCAACACCGGCGGTGTTCAAAAGTAAAATAATTTCACCAATTCATACATTTCTTGCATTATTAATTTGGCTTGGCGCTTTACATTTTATCGGGTTTGTTAACGTCACCTCCTTCATACTGCTCCCATATCACAAATACCTCCTGTAAGTACTTGTTAAAATATATAATTTTTTTAGAAATACTTCGATTCTGTTTTGTAAATTTCTTTCTTTCTATTTTTTTTTTCAGGTTAATGGGAATACTTTCCGTCTTTGTATTCATCCCAATTAATGAGGACAGTAAATGGGGCTTAGCTGTAGCCAGGTTTTTTCAATAATATATATTGATTTTACATGTTCAAAGTGGTAGTTTATGAATCAAAATTTTGAGTTGAAGTGATTGTAGATATATAAAAGTTTCTGCATTTAAATAAAATATGTAAAGTAAAATTAAAGAGGAAAAAGAAGATTGTTTTACTTTAATTATCTTTGTGCCGGTATTTCCAGGGCATCTTTTGAGGAGGTGTTGCATGTGCAAATGCGGAGGGCCTACAATTTTTAGGGGCCTAATTTTTTATATGTCTTGTTGTATATATAATCTTATAGTTTTAAGTCAAATTAATGAGTTAATAGAAAAAAAAACTAGAAAGACTAATTTTTTTCATATACCTTATTAGGGGTCCCATTTTCTTCTATTTGCTCAGAATTTTAGGGACTGGTGATTTTGATAGCAAGAAATGACTTAAAACACCACAATATGTATCTATTATAATAAAAATTGTACAACATATTAAAGCAATAGTTGTGGTGTTTAAAATGATTCCGTGCTGTTAAAATCACCTCCCATATATTCAGATAATTTGGACTCGAGGGGCCGAGTCGACCCGAGGGAGACTAAAGCAAGCGAGCTCAGGCGAGCGATCTCCATCTCGCTTGTTCGATCCCATATATTCAGATAATTTGAATGTAGCAATATCCTTGCACTGATTAAGTTGTAATTGATATTTATCACCAATTTCAGGTACATATATAAGCATGTCGGTGGTCATTTTCCTATGAGTATATATGTTGAAGATATTAAAGCATTCAATCCTGATCAGACTTATGGTAATTAAATTTTGACTTTATTTTCATGATGTGAGTAAATTTTACAAGAGATCAAAATCTTGGTCAACCCAGATCGCAATTTATTTATCCAAATCCGGCCTGTTAGGTTGAAAGCATAACTATATATCTATAAGCTTCATTAATTAAGTTTATGATTGTGATTGTTTAATGCAGTTTTTGGATACGAACCCCATTCAATTTTGCCACTTGGAGCTGGAGCACTATCACATTTTACCGGTTTTTTGCCTACAGGCAAAGTCAAGATCCTTGCAAGTAGCGCTGTAAGACCGACTTAATTATTACCCTTCAACTTTTAAACTTCTACACGCTACGATTATTATATGCACATTTGGCAATTTCGACTCTTTTATTTATGAATGGTTTTTTTTTTTTTTTTTTTTTTTCCTTTGATTTTTTAAAAAATCTAAAAGTTAGTTTTGTAAAACATTCCAGATCATTATACTATTAAAAACTTAGATTATTGTCTTTGTAATATACGTACATTAGTTTAGCCATATATCTTGTTACAAAGTATGTAAATGTTGACATTAGGTGTTCTTAACTGTTGGAGCAAATCACAGATCAACTTAGTACTGATGCTGCAGTTAGTGATAATTATGTTTATTACTGATGGGGCAGAAACATTTACTACTGATGAAGTTGATGCTGGTGTTCTCTATAACTTAGTTACTACTGATCATACAAAGATTGAAGATACTACTGATCATTGTAGTTACTACTGATGTTGGTTTCTGGACTTACTACTGATCACCAAGTTTACTACTGATGTTACTTATTTATTACTGGTGATTGGTTTTACTACTGATACGCGTTTATGGAACATATCAAGTCCGAGATCTTCGCAGAGATAGTTATAGAATGTACATCAATGTATATCGTTTATAATTAGATGTAAATCGTATCCTAGAATAACTAGGGTAAATAGTTTAGCTTCAAGGACTATTATATATAGTTCCTTACGAATTGTAAACGTACGTGTGTATTGTTAACTTGATAATATACATTGAAGCTTTTTGTGAAACTGTGTTCTTAATATTTCTCATATTGTTCATACAGTTCATTGTTCTTAATTATTGATATAGTGTTGATCCGCTGCAACTTCTATCATCAATTAGATCTAAGGTGTTTATTAACTTGTCTATAGTTAATCGATCCTGACAAGTGGTATCAGAGCTTATTGGTTCTAGATCTACTATTTGTTAAGAACAACAAAAAGTTTTAATCTTTAAAACACACACATTATTAATCATGACTGATAATAATGAAAGCACTCAGGCCAACAAAATTCCTATACTCACACCCAATAACTTTGGGATGTGGAAGAATCGTATTAAGCAATACATGCTTATTACAGATTATTCCATGTGGGAAGTCGTTTGTGAAGGAAACAAAACTGGTCAACTTCAAGCAAGTAGCTCTGCAACTGAGGCAGACAAACTTAAATGTGAGAAGGAGAAGAAAGATAAAGGCATCGAACTCAAAACTCTAAGCACTCTCTTACTGGCCATTCCTAATGATTATCAACATCTCTTTGTTGAATATGATGATGCAAAAATACTATGGGAAGCACTGGAGAAGAGATTCGTTGGGACAAAGAGCACCAAGAGGAATATGAAGTCTGTTCTCAAACAAGACTTTGAAAATTTCAAAGGAAAGCCCAATGAAACACTCACTCAAGTGTTTGACAGATTCAACAAACTAATTGGTGAACTCAACCAAGTTGGTGTAAAGATGGATCAAGAGGATGTCAACATGAAGTTTCTAAGGTCTCTTAGTGAAGAATGGGCCATGTACACAGTGGTGTACAGACAAAGAGATGCTTTAGAAGAAAAGGAGTTAGATGAACTCTATAATGATCTCAGAGTGTTTGAAACTGAGGTAAATCACAAAAACCCTTCTATTTCTTCTAACAATGCTGCTTTTGTGTCTAGTATAGGTCAAGGACAAGAAACCTCCGCAGGAAAGGCTGCAGATTCTGAGGATACTGCAAGAGAATCCTTCTTCACTAGTCATGTGCATACTGCATTGATTAGTGATGACTTGGAACAACTGAATCCAGATGATCTTGAGGAGATGGATCTTAAATGGCAGATGGCTATGCTGAGCCTAAGGACCAAAAGATTCCTAAAAAGAACTGGAAGGACAAGCCTCAATTTCAACAAAGGTGACAAAGCAGGATTTGACAAAACTAAAGTCAAATGTTACAACTGTAACAACCTTGGTCACTTTGCAAAAGAATGTCCTCAACCAGACAAAAGATCAAAATCAACTGCTCTTGTGTCACAACAAGGACAAGGATATGACTGGAGCTTCCAAGCAGAAGAGCATGCTCAAAATCAAGCTCTCATGGCCTTTACTGAAAACAAAACTGAGGTAAAATCTAAACCTTGTACTCCTGAATGTGCTAAAATTATTAAAAATCTAGAAAAAGAAAACAATAAATTAAATGAAGATTTAGCTAAAGCAATCAGAAGAAACTATGAGTTTGATGGGGTGATTGCTGATCAAGAACATCAAATAAAGGTGTACAAGATGATTGATCAACGGATCAAGGAAGAATTGCTTCAAGCTGTGGATGAGAAAGAGTTTTATGAAACAAAAAATAATGAACTAACAAGTAAAATAGAAGAATGTCAGCTTGAAATTGAACAAAATAAATTAACAATTAAAAAATTTGAAAGAAGCACTAAAATTCTTGATGAATTAACTAATAATCAAACTACAGAAAAGGTTGTTCATGGGGTAGGATATCATGCTGTACCACCTCCATATAAAATCATTCCTCCTCTTAAAAACAGTTCAGAAAGAATCATTAATGAATTAAAAACTGAAAATCAAACTGAATCATCTAATGAAACATCTGAATCAAATAATTCTTCTGATGATGAACAATCAATTGAATTTACTATATCTCAAAGTGATTCACCAAAATCAATTGATACAAGTTTTCACACAGCTCAAAGTCCAAATGAATCTCCCAAATATAATGCAGATAATGTACCAAAAATTTTAACAAGGGGGAATGAAAGAAATAAAACACAACTCTTAGACCAAAGAATACCTGAAGGTGCTAAAAATAAGAAACTAAGATGTATTATATGCAATAAAATGAACCATTTAGCAAAGGATTGTCACTACAATCCAATAAACTGCAAAGAGTTAAAAGAATTTAAAGTTCTTAAAGAAAATGCTAAAACTCAAAAGTTAAAAGTTACTACTGGTCCTTCAGTAGTAAATAAAATTAAAAATCCAATTGTTGAAGATCCAAGATTTGGAAGAAGTAAACCAAGGTTTGTTCAAAACAGAAGAGCTGGAAGCCCAAAGAACAGCAATTACTTCAAGAATAATGGAAAATCCAATCAAAATAAACAATATTTTAAATTTTCCAACACCAGTAGAAACTCTAACAAATTTACTACTGGTGTTAACCCTAATTATAATGCTGTATGGTACCAGTACAAGAATACTACTGCTCCCAAAACAAATTTCAAAAACACTACTGGTGTTAACTCTAAAAACACTACTGGTCATTCTAAACATGGTAAGTACCCAAATACTACTGGTCCATCAGTAGTAAAGTATTCAAAAGCTAAAAACAATGGGTATAAACCAAGATCAGTAGGAAATTCTTACACCAGTAATAACTACAAAAGGACAGTAGTAAAACCAATCACCAGTAATAAACAAGTATGGGTACCAAAAGTCTTTAAAGTTAAATCCCCAAAAGCTCATTTCTCAAAGGATGAACCCAAGACATATAAAGCTTGGGTTCCCAAACTTAACTAATCCTTTACTCACTTGTGCAGAGCATTCAGATCCCAGAAGAAGGAAGAACATGGCATATTGATAGTGGATGCTCAAGGCACATGACTGGAAATCTGCAAATTCTTAAAGATTTCAAGTTATTTGATGGAGGATATGTGGCATTTGGTGAGAATCCCCAGGGAGGTAAGATTACAGGTAAAGGTACTGTTACTAATGGAAAAATTACCTTTGATGATGTATTCTATGTAGCTGAACTAAAATACAATCTTGTCAGTGTGTCTCAAGTTTGTGATAAAAAGAACAAGATTCTGTTCACAGACATTGAGTGCATCATTCTTTCTCCTGAGTTTATTTTAGATGAAAAATATGTTATTTTAAGAACTCCAAGGAGAAACAATGTGTATTGCCTGGATATAGGGGGAGAACTCATTTCTACAAATGAGGTCAACTGTTTTAAATCCAAGGCAAACACCACTGAATCAGAACTTTGGCATAGAAGGATGTGTCACACAAATTTTAAAAACATGAATAATTTAGTAAAAAGAAATTTGGTCATTGGACTACCTCAAAAACAATTCATGTGTGATCATCACTGTGTTGCATGCCTAAAAGGTAAACAACACAAGACTTCTCATAAGTCCAAAACTGTGAACTCTATTTCTGTTCCTTTACAGCTCTTACATATGGACCTTTTTGGACCTACAAATGTAATGAGTATTGGAAAGAAACAATATTGTCTTGTTATTACTGATGACTTTTCCAGATATACATGGGTTTTCTTTCTCAGGACAAAGGATGAAACAAGTGAACTCATAAAGAACTTAATTGTCAAACTGGAAAACACATCTGATCAAAAAGTGAAAGCCATAAGATGTGATAATGGCACAGAATTTAAAAATACTAACTTAATTAACTTTTGTGATCTTAAAGGTATTGACAGACAATACAGCTCACCTAGAACTCCACAACAAAATGGTGTAGCTGAAAGAAGGAATAGAACCATCATTGAAGCAGCAAGATCAATGCTTGCAGACTCAAAATTACCAATTACTTTTTGGGCAGAAGCTGTTAATACTGCTTGTTATGTTCAAAACAGAGTATTAATAGTGAAGCCACATTTTAAAACACCATATGAACTTTTCAATAAAAGAAAACCTTCTATAAGTTTCTTAAAATCATTTGGTTGTCCTTGTACTATTTTGATTACAAGAGAACAAATTGGTAAGTTTGACTGCAAAGCTGATGATGGAATCTTTGTGGGATACTCTACTCAAAGCAAATCATACAGAGTATTCAACAAAAGACTAAGGATAATTGAAGAAAGCATCAATGTATCCTTTAATGAAAATGTACCTAATGAACAAGGAAATGGTCCAGATTGGCTATTTGACATAGACAATCTAACCAAATCCTTTAATTTTAATATGAATTTCAATGCAGGTAATTCAAATTGTATTAATCAAAAAGAAGGAACATCATCTGTTAATACTGGTCAAGAAAAGATGAGATACATAGTTGTTGATTCTGCTCCCATAGTTAATACTGATGTCAGTAAGAACTCAAATATTGAAAGCAGTAGTAACTCTGAGAATGAGGTCAGTAGTAATTCCACTACTACTGGTACCAGTAATAGTACTGAAAATACTACTGGTCCAAACTATAACCTAGATTCTCAAGATACTACTGATACCAGTAACAACTTCAATACTTCTGATCTCAATGAAGATGATAGCAGTAGTAACTCTGACCAAGATAATGATGAACCAAATACTAATGACAATGAAGGATCTCAAGAAGAACAACTACCTGAGGCAAATGAGTCCAACCTTGAAAATCAACTAGTGGTTGATAAAGCTACAACAACAAGGACTCAAAAGAACCATCCATTAGACCTTGTTCTAAGTGATGTTAACTCACCACTTCAAACAAGAAGCAAATTAAACAAAAGTTTAACTGCAAATATGTGTAATATAAGCTTAATTGCTAATGAATGTATGTATGAATGCTTTCTGTCTCAGGATGAACCAAAGAAGATCCAACAAGCAATGAAGGACTCAAACTGGATTGAGGCAATGCAAGAGGAACTCCTTCAATTTAAATTACAAGCTGTTTGGACACTTGTACCTCTACCCAAAGGAAAAAGAGCCATTGGAACAAGATGGATATTCAGAAACAAGAAAGATGAAAGAGGTATAGTGATCAAGAATAAAGCCAGACTTGTAGCCCAAGGATACACTCAAGAAGAAGGAATAGACTATGATGAAGTATATGCTCCTGTTGCTAGAATTGAAGCAATAAGAATATTTCTAGCATATGCTTCATTCAAGAAATTCAAAGTCTATCAAATGGATGTTAAGAGTGCCTTCCTATATGGAAAAATTGAAGAAGAGGTCTATGTTTGCCAACCTCCAGGTTTTGAAGATCCAAAACATGGTGATTATGTGTTCAAATTGGATAAAGCTCTGTATGGACTACATCAGGCACCAAGAGCATGGTATGACACATTATCATCATACCTATTGAAGAACAACTTTAAAAGAGGAGCCATTGATAAAACATTGTTTACTAAGAAAGTCAAAGATGATATACTACTGGTACAAATCTATGTAGATGATATCATCTTTGGTTCAACCAATGATACATTGTGCAAAGAATTTGAAGAGCTGATGCAGATTAAATTCAAGATGAGCTCCATGGGTCCAATGAACTTCTTCCTTGGACTCCAAGTCAGTCAAAGAACTGATGGTATTTTGATAAATCAATCAAAATATGTCAAAGACATCTTGGAAAAGTTTGACTTGAAAGACAGTAAAAGTGCTAGTACACCAATGGAAACACACAAACACCTACATCCTGATGTTGAGGGGGAGGATGTAGATGAACACTTATATAGATCAATGATAGGATCTTTGATGTACTTAACTGCATCAAGACCTGACATTATGTATAGTGTTTGTGTGTGTGCAAGATATCAAGCAAGACCCAAAGAACTACACTTGCAGGCTGTTAAAAGAATATTCAGATATTTGAAAGGCAAACCATCACTAGGTCTATGGTATCCACATGACTCACCCTTTGAACTAATAGCCTATACAGATAGTGACTATGGAGGTGAATGTCAAGATAGAAAATCCACTACTGGTGGATGTCAATTCTTTGGATCAAGACTGGTGTCATGGCAATGTAAGAAGCAAACAAATGTATCAACATCTACTGCTGAAGCAGAATATGTAGCTGCATCTGCTTGCTGTGCTCAAGTTCTATGGATTCAAAATCAGCTTCTAGACTTTGGTATCTCTATCCTTAAAACTCCTATTTTTATTGATAATCAAAGTGCTATTAGTATTGTGAATAATCCAGTAAAACATTCAAAAACTAAACACATTGAAATAAGATTTCACTTTATAAGAGATTGTAATGAAAAGAAATTAATCAAAGTAGTTAAAATCCATACTGATGATCAATTAGCAGATCTTTTTACAAAAGCATTTGATGTAGGAAGATTCAACTTCTTGGTTAGTAGTATTGGAATGATTTTAATAACTTAAAATCTCACTTAAAATTATGTGTAAAGTTAGTGTTGTAAAATATTTCTTTCTTAAGTGTTTTACTACTAGTATTGCTGTACTACTGATGTGAAAGTGTATGCACAAAATACTACTGATAGTTCATTACTACTGGTGTATTTTAGGTTTACACGGATACTACTGGTAAGTCAGTACTACTGGTATTCACATATACTACTGGTCTTGTGTGGTAATGGTTACTACTGATGTCTATAATTACTACTGATGTCAAAATCCTTAGTCATTACTGATGTTAGTAGACACTACTGACGTTTTACTACTGATATCTTATTTACTACTGGTCTTTCATAAACACAATTACCAAACTAACCCCCATGAAAATAACCGTTATGTTATGATTCGAAGGCTATTTTCGTAGTTTTGCAGGTTTAATCGAAAGATATAAAAGGCGGCAGATGATTAATTTAGCATTATCTTCACTTCGATTCTCTAAACACCTTTCGATAAACCCTAGTTTACGATCATAAACCCTTCATCTTTAACAAAATTCTTGCAAAATCTCAACAACAATGGCAACTTTACAAACTCTCGATGTGCAAACCGATCTCAAATACTCAGAATTTCACAATATGGTTGCATTTTTAAAGAATCCCGACGGAACAAAAGATTTCCGTCCAATCGTAAAATTCTTGAGAAATTCGTATATACAGTTTGCCTTAACTGTAAAGCCGAAGGCATATCAACAGCACTTGGTGGATTTCTGGACCAATGCTGAGCGAACAGAAGGAACAACATCATCAATGATAAAATCAAAAGTAGATGGAAAGTACATCACTGTAACTGAACAATCAATCAGACATCATCTACAACTTCATGATGATTCAGGTATGTATACCCTTCCTAAGGAATACATTGCTGATATTTTAAATAAAATGGGGTATGAAGGCAGACTTAATATTGTAACTTTTCAAAAAGGCCTTCTATCCCCACAATGGAAATTTCTGGTTCATACCATTCAGCATTGTATTTCTCCTAAAAGAAGTACTTGGAATGAGTTTAACAAGGCAATAGCATCTGCTGTTGTATGTTTATGCACAGACCAAGTATTCAATTTTTCTAGTATGATTTTTGATGGTATGTTGGGAAATCTTAGTTCTTCTAAATTTTTAATGTATCCCAGATTTCTACAACATATCATAAACTGTGAATTACAAAACTTGTCAACTCCTAAAAACATTTTTGTATTACCTGAGTTGAACAAGAAAGTTTTCTCAAATATGAGAAAACAATTTAAATTTTCAGGGAAGGAAACCCCTTTGTTTCCAAACATGATCAAAGATCAACCCAATATTGGAGAAGGTTCAACCATTGCTACAACCCAAGTTGAACCTCAACCCACTCCATCACCCCCAAATACAGCCCAAACACCACCCCATATAGCCACTCAATCACCAACTCAAACAGAAGTCCTGAATGTGTCCCAGGAACTTGATATAAATCTGCAGAGTGCTACTCTTCACTCTGTGGAAGACCTACCAGACAAAACCAAAAATATATCCACAATCTATAAAAGAAAGAAATCTTTAAAGGACACCAGGGGACAAATCGAGTCACACCCCAGGCTCAAAGAGTTGTCCTCCAAGGAGGAGAGAGGACATGAGGGGAGGGCTTTCACTACTGATGCCCCAAAGGTGGGTGCACAGGACAGTGAAAACATCATTAGGACCCAAACCTCGGCAACTTTGAGTGATGACTCTTTTGAGGAATTACTCAAAGGACCCCGGTGCCAAGAAACCACAAGGGGGGGCATCTCTGCTTCTTCTAGGAAGAAGAGAATGTCTAAAAGACCCAATGAATCACCAAGCAGTGATGAGGGCAGATCTGTGGAATTGATGGAAAGGAAGGAAAACCTTAAAACCAATGTACCTGTTAGTAAGCCCGATGATCTTGCTAGATGGAGTGAGGGCAGTATTAAAATCCAACAATTGACGGCTAAAGTGGATTCCTTGGAATCCACTGTACAAGATTGTCTTTATTATCAAACAAATCAAGGAAAAACTATGGCTGCTATGAAAAGAAATGTCAATATCATCAACAAAAGAATGAGACAATATGAACTTAGGCTTCATCAACAATCAAAGCTTATCAGGAACTTGAAAAAGAAGATTGATGATAGTGAGGCTCCTCCAGTTGAGCTCACTAAGGGGGAGAAGGATAACATACAGACAATGATTGATGAATCTATTGCAGCAGCAGCTTCCTCCCTCTTGAATTTAAAAGAAACAGAAGTTGATGAAGGCCCAGAGATGATGATTACAGAAGATGAACCCATTACTACTGCTACAATGGAAGAACAAGTTGAAACAGAGATACCAATAGTAACTCCTACTACTGATGATATAGCAGTAGTAAGTCAAGAAGAGGAATTAACTGCACTAAACACTACTGATGCCCTATCAGTAGTAACTCCTGAAATAACACCAGTAGTAACTACTCTGGTTACTACTGATGAGGAAGAACTACAATTTCCTGAACTCATTGATGCTAGAAGACATGTCATCATTACCAAACCACCAACACCTGATCAACCACTTATCATACCTGACATTGATGATAATGTGAATTGGTTTGAGGTTGATGAATGCTCACTTCCTCCACATCCAAAAATACTTAAACAAAATGAACTTAGATCATTTTCTCCTTCAGTTATAATAAGTGGAGTGCCAGACATGAAATATATTCCACCTCCACCTTCAGCACACATTGGAAAGGGTAAAGAAGTATATGATGAAGATTACCCTAACAGAGCCCTTGGTCATTACATGGTAAACAAGATTAATCTGGTGAGAGCTGATAAACAAGATAAATGGAAGGTGAAGAATAAAAGATATTGGGAGAAAGTAGCTAAATATCAAGCTCTTGAAAAGAAGAAAAATCAAAGAGAAATTCCTGTTAAATTACCTGTTCAAATTAAAGATGTTCAGATAGAAGCCCAAGAAGCAGAGTTCAAAAGGCTTAGAAAAGTAGAAGAAGAACATCTAAACTGTCTTGAAGATCTTGTAGCAGAATGCAAAAGAACAAAAGGTGATTTACCAGATGATATATTTGAACAAAAGTCTCTTATGATAGACTTTCTAAAGACAAAAGGTCACAGTGCAAAATCTTTTGGAAGAATGAAGATGATAACCATAATTGAAAAATACTGTACTGCAAAAAGGAAAGATTTAATTGAACAAGAGGCTGAAGAAGAAAAGAAATTGAAAGCAGCAAAAACCTTAATCCCAATTAGTCCAAATTTAATTAAAGAAAATAGTGTGTCTACTATTGGTGAATCCTCATCTTCTCAGACAAAGAAAAGAAAGAATGAAACTCAAGAACAGAGTTTTCAAAAGAGAGCAAAACAAGAAAAAATTATACCTGTTCTTGAAGTACCTGTTGCTCCACTTCAAAATAACCCAATACTAAACTGGAAAGTCTTGCCCAATAATGTTCTATTAGTTGTAAGGGAAGACAAAATCATTCAAAAGTTTACTGGATGGTTACCTTTGATCAGATCCTGTACAAGAAGTGATGTGATTAAACTTCTGATCATTGGAAAACCGAGAATGTCAAAGAAATCTTGGAAAGAATCTGGAGCTGGATACTTAACAAGAATGATTGATGCAGCTTTTTATCCAGATAACTATCCAAAGTTATTTACAAATCCAGAAAATGTGTATGCATGGAATGTTCTCCCAACTTGCAATATGTATTTCTTTGAAAGATCAAGTAAAAATTGTGAGTTGTACTTATATGAAAGAGAATATCCTCACTCAGAAAAGGAAATGTATCAGATATTCATCAACACTCTAATGAAGCCCTTTGATGCAGTTATGTTTCAAAATAAATTGAATTACTTTACCAAGAAGAACAGCAAATACATAATTGAACAAAGACTTCAACAAAATCAAAGAACATTAGAAAGAAGAAAGAAAGAAGAAGAAGAACAGAAGAAAACTTGATTGATTAAAGGATAATCAATAAGTTTAGGGGGAGATTGTTGGAGCAAATCACAGATCAACTTAGTACTGATGCTGCAGTTAGTGATAATTATGTTTATTACTGATGGGGCAGAAACATTTACTACTGATGAAGTTGATGCTGGTGTTCTCTATAACTTAGTTACTACTGATCATACAAAGATTGAAGATACTACTGATCATTGTAGTTACTACTGACGTTGGTTTCTGGACTTACTACTGATCACCAAGTTTACTACTGATGTTACTTATTTATTACTGGTGATTGGTTTTACTACTGATACGCGTTTATGGAACATATCAAGTCCGAGATCTTCGCAGAGATAGTTATAGAATGTACATCAATGTATATCGTTTATAATTAGATGTAAATCGTATCCTAGAATAACTAGGGTAAATAGTTTAGCTTCAAGGACTATTATATATAGTTCCTTACGAATTGTAAACGTACGTGTGTATTGTTAACTTGATAATATACATTGAAGCTTTTTGTGAAACTGTGTTCTTAATATTTCTCATATTGTTCATACAGTTCATTGTTCTTAATTATTGATATAGTGTTGATCCGCTGCAACTTCTATCATCAATTAGATCTAAGGTGTTTATTAACTTGTCTATAGTTAATCGATCCTGACATTAACGCCATTGATGAGGCATATATGGACATGGATGGGAGTGTCAGCTGCCACAAGGGAAAACTTCTCCTCTCTTTTAAAGAGCGGTCATAGCTGTGTTGTGATACCAGGTGGAGTACGCGAGGTTTTTTACATGGACCCTAATTCAGAGGTTTGTTTTTTCACATATATACATACGTGTTCCTCGTTTTGTTATTTTCTCGTAAGATTTTCTTATTCTAAAACATAATCACACAAAACAAAACAATTCTCCTTTATTTATTTTATGTAGGTTGCATTTCTAAAGGCAAGAAAAGGATTCATACGCCTTGCAATGGAGACCAATTCCCCTTTGGTTCCTGTTTTTGCCTTTGGCCAGGTACATTCTTTACGCATCTTATGATTAATATTTTGCTCAAAACATGTTTTAAATGCTGGTGCAGTCCTTTGCTTATAACTACTGGAAGCCACGGGCCGAACTTTATCTGAAACTCACACGAGCTGTTAAGTTCACGCCTATTATCTTCGGGGGTAAATTTTGGTATGTACGTTCAATTAATCCATAGGGTGGCAATTCAGACCGGGTTCGGGTTCGCGTGTGAGAATTATTCAAACTGAAACTAACATGTTCATGTAAACGGGTCAAATATCTCAAACCTAACTTGTTTACATTCAACCCGAACACAACTCATATAACCCGTTTAATTAAACTGGTTAAACAAATTAGCATGTGATAACAAAACACCAAAATTAATAAGTAACCCTTTTAGTTTTTTTGTAACTATTAATTACTTTTGAACTAGTAAACTAGTATAAATATATAATTTTTAAATATATTTTAATAATTAAACGGGTTGACCCATTTAAATTATCATCGAACTTAACCTAGCCCGTTTAATAATTGGTGGGTCAGTTGAGTCGACCCAAGACTGACCCAAAACCTCTTTACCTCAACCATAACCTGCTTATTTTCGTGTTTAGGTCAGATATTGTCACCCCTAATTCCATGTTAATACAAAACATTTTATCATCATTACCCAGCGGTTTTGGCTGTTCTATCAATTTTTTGCAGGTCGCCTATTCCCTTACGTCGACCAGTTCTTGTGGTGGTTGGTAAACCAATACATGTGAAGAAGAATTCTACACCCACAATGGAAGAGGTAACGTTTTGTGAACGCTTTGTTGGTTTACATTCTATATTTATGGATGATCTTTTGATTTTGTCGTATGTTTTTTGTAGGTTAATGAAGTACATGCTCAATTTGTGGAAGCACTTCAAGAGCTATTCGATAAGCATAAAGCACGAGCAGGTTATCCTAATCTAGAGTTGCGGGTGATGTGATCTGATTGTGGATTAACAAATTTAAGTTCCAGTCCTGATTGCACAATTGTACGGAACCAAATAATACGTTTTCCATCTAAAATGATTTGTTGGCTTGATTTGGGACCACGGATTTAACAAAAATTTACTTGCAACTTATAACTATGATTATGAATGCATGTTAATTTCTTAATTATAAGGTGTATGGCCACTTGTTGATTTTGAAATAAATAAGAGTATGTTTAGGAAAGTTTATTTAAGGAGTTTTTGACCTTATTAGCTTATGTAAGCTTAAATAAGCATGAATTTTCAATATATCGATTCAACGGACGTGTAAAACAATAATGGCTTTATGGCTGGTTCAATGCAAAACTAATTTTTAAACTTTTGATTGGAATATAATTTCTATTAGATTGGGTTTCTTTAACGTTTAAATCAACATGAGAGATGTCAACTTGGGAAAGGAAAACACAAACTGGGCTCTTTATTTCAATTAGTAATGAATTCTATTTTTTCCTTTTACTTTACCTATTTTTTAATAATCAATATAATCTCTCGTGTTGCTTAAATATTAGAGGATCAAAATCTATTTCCATTGCAAGGCTTAAACTCGATTAAAATATTAAAAATATATATATATCATATTAATTAATTGCATTATGTACAACTAATTAAAACCATCATTCTCCAAACATAATAAAAGATTAAAAGCTTGCCACATTCCAAACGCTAAAAAATTCAAATAAATTTAACACAAACCATCAACTCAGCTTCATCTTCAACCAAATCCTCTTCCCTACGATACCCTCCAAACCCACTTGATCTCAACGAGTTTACACTTTTCGCCATAGAACACGATACGCCGCCACCACCAGCCGCCGTCATCATACCGTCGGAAAAACTAGAAGGTCTTGATGAAGAAGATGATGTGTGGACAAATTCAGCATCACGGTGTTTGAGAAGCTCAGACAAAAGTAACACAAGAGAAGCCATTAATGTTCGTCTTTGTTTTTTACAATCGCAAAAATATAGAAAGTATGGCGGCTGGTGATTCCCTGTTGGCTTCGATCGCCCCTTCTATTTCGGTTGTTACTTTTTATCTTCCAGGGTTTACAAATTCTAATTAAAAATAAATAAAAATACACATAGGAGTATAGGACTATATCGATTAAAACATGGGCCTAAACTAAAGGACATTTGACCTAGCGGCATGATGTTTGTCTTTTAACCTTGTGGTCAGGGATCGAGTCTCGTCGTAGACATATGTGGTAATTAGGAATAAATTAGGATTTGTCAGACAAAAGATTATAATGACGATTAACTAAGATTAATTGGATGGTTAGTGGAGAATGAGTCCCACACATTTTGAATAAAGTGTGTTTAATGATGTTTAAAAGTAAAAGTAAGGGTAAATGAGTCATTTCACTTTGTTAAGTAGATAGATAGTGTTAAAAGTAAAAGTAAGGGTAAATGAGTCATTTCACTTTGTTAAGTAGATAGATAGTGGGTGTGGATCCTATTATTTTTTGTCTGTATCACTTATTGTGAATCACCACTAAAACTTTATCACTTATTTTGAATCGGAGGAAGTATAACCTATGCTGATATGCTAAATACGAAGTTTATGATTTTGTTTTTTACCGAATGTTATTCCGGCATTCTTTCTCAACCATCATATAGGTGAATGTTTACAACTTTTGTCTGCTTACACGACTAAGTTTTTTCTCAACGGAGCTTAAATTTCGAAACTAACAAATTATAAGTTGGGTTGACATGAGTCATACATATTCATACACAAATGGAAAACTAAAGAATACAATTCTACGTAAAAATCAAATGGCATTTGGCCTATTAGCAAGGTGTTTACTCTCATTCTTATAGTCGATAGTTCAAGTCTTATAGTGGATATATTGTATTTAGGAGTAGATTATGATTTGTCTATAAAAAAACTAAGGATAAAAACAATACGAATACAATCAGTCGAATAACATAAATATCACATATATATAGACGTTGTACAATTGAAACATTTACTGATATAAACAATCTTTTGATAGTTGTATTAAATTTCACAGCATCATGCGGTTAAACTTTACTAGTTTTATACGTGATCTAACCGGAATATCTCATTAACCATTTCCAACTCATTCCGGGCCACCCCTAATTACGGCCTGTACCTACTGAGGTTTTAGCCCAACATCTATGGTGATAAAGTCATGGCACCAACCCGAGGGTACACTGGTAGTGGTTAAATGATCTAGATGTATAAATGGCTAAATGCAATAACGTTAAGCTAAAAGAACAACTGAAAAATTAAAATGATGAAAAGTATTACTTCCTCCGTCCCACAAAAAATTCACATTTCTCAGTAAGCTTTTGTACCAGGAAAAAAATTCACATTTCTCACATTTGATGAACATCACATAATAAAATATTATTATTACTAAGAATCTCACCATTAATATCCACTAATTATTTTCCCACTCCAATCCAACCTTATATTTTAATCAAAAGTATTACTATTGACCCCACCACTAACTATCACCTAAAATCTTGGCCCAAGAGAAATGTAAACTTCTTTGTGGGACGGAGGGAGTATTAGTTTCTTTCAACTTTAAATCAGAGATTGAAGAGTACAAGGAAAATACTCTCTCCGTCTCACAAAAAAGTTCTCATTTCTCCTTAAAATTTTGTCCCACAAAAAAATTCTTATTTTTCAAACTTGAGGGGCCCACTTAATAAAATAGTATTATTATCAATATTCCACCAATAAAACACTTTCTGTCTCCAAGCTAACCTTATATTTTAATCAAAAATATTAACAAAGACCCCACTACTAACTATCTTTTAAAACTTTATGTTCAAAAGAAATGAGAACTATTTTGTGGGATGGAAGGGGTAATAAATTTGAAGAACGAGCCAATTTTAACCTATTTGCATTGAACAAGCTCGATTGGCTGTGTTATTATGTTAAGAAGCTAGAAAACAACATAATAGATTACAATTTAACTAGATTGGCTTTTACAATTAAATTTCTTCATTGTTATCAAAGTTATCACCTATGGCAATGAAAGAGAGATTTTTAATTTTTTTTTTTTATACTTCGTATTATTTTTTCACATAATCTACTTCTATTTGTCCATAATAGAATTTGAAATCATGACCTACAAGTTATAAGTAACATTTACATCTTATACTAATATCACTAAGCTGCAAGCATATAAATTTGATACCCAAAAATAAAAGAAGGGGTCCTCACATTTCTGTCACTGGCAACATAAAATTCGTCACTAAGCAATTAATGACGAAAAATGAGGGTTGTCCTCACCTGTGGCCTGGCCGGTCCAATTAATTTTTGGACCCTGAGTAAAATCTTAAAAATGCCGCCACAATCCCTAAGTTAAATGTTCGGATTGGACCTTGTAGTCTGTCTATTTTCAATATTCCGTTGGATTTATCTTGATTCCATGAGTATGAGTTTGCATGTGTATATACACGGGCTGATTTTTTTTAAATGGGCCCCGCCCTTGTCGCCCATGCTCAGGGACTACCAAGGTTCTAAAAAACGCGCCATGGCGGCGCCAAGGCGTGAGGCGCGGCGTCGACGTTACGAAACAGACCATGGCGGCTAGGCTAGACGTGGCGTGAGATAAGGCGTGATAAGGCGCGATAAGGCGCGCCTTATGACGAGTTTTTTGTAAGGCGGCTGAAAAAATTAAATTTAAAAAAAATAAAATGATAACATATTTAATTATAAATTTAGATGTAACATGTTTTGTAAGCTTTATATATGAATTGTTATATAAATCAATATATCTATAATTTTTATTTAATTTGATATACGTATATATATAAATTATATAAAAAAATTGCCGCCTTGAAAAATGACATGGCCCGCCATGGCTCACCTTGGCTGAGACTTAATAGTGCCGCCACCTTACGCTTTCTAGAACCTTGGGGACTACCCTGCCTGTGGCACATTATCGCTACTCTCACGTACTCAAAGGTCCCTACCCGCAATAAATTTGAAATTACTTTTATGTTTTGGTTTACTTAATTTATATCGTAACCAGGTTGAAAACTTCCGAATGTTGACACCCTGTTTTTCTTTGGAAGATGGAGGAAATGAACGGAATCCAACCACCACCATCATCGGCCGAACCAACACCGTCGGTGTTTACAAGTAAAATGGTTTCACCTATTCATACATTTCTTGCGCTCTTAATGTGGCTTGGTACTCTTCATTTTATCGGTTTGGTTAGCCTGACCTCATTCTTATTGCTACCTTTTCACAAACACTTCCTGTAAGTACCTACTTGTTTTATTATAATTTAATTCAGATTTCATCATTGATTTGTAATTTCTTTTTTCAGGACATTGGGAATTTTTGTGGTCTTGATGTTTATCCCAATTGACGAGCACAGTAAATGGGGTTTAGCTTTAGCCAGGTTCATTCCTTGCTTTGTACTATAAAAATTATGATTTTGCTAATTAGAAAAGGAATTAATTTTTATACCACATTTTTTATGCATATACCATCTTGTACACATATTTCTGCACACTATACAAATATATAAAGCAATTATTACAGTACATACAATAAAAAATATGATTAGACACCCCTAGTAAAGATGGGCGAAGCAGTCTAAAACTGAAACTGACCCGAAACCATCTTAAAAAGATGGTCCTAATAAGATGGAAAATAGAAGTTTTTTAGTCTTTTTATTTGTTCAGATAACTTTATGATGTAGTTTAGCAATTTAAGCGATTATAGCAGTATCCATGGACAAGTAGCTTGTAATTAATATTTCCTTCATCCCAATTTTATTGTTCACTTTTCCTTTTTAATATGTCCCAAAATTATTGTTCATTTCAAAATTTAACCAATCAAAAAACACTTTGGTAGTTAGAGATAAAATTCTACTGGTTGCACAGTGTAGTGGGATGGAGGGAGTATTTATCATGGCCATTTTTAATGAATACACCTCCATCCCAAAATTTAACCAATCAAAAAACACTTTAATAAATACACATTTCTTAAATTGTGTGATTATTGTCGGTAGACAATAATTTTGGGATGGAGGGAGTATTTATCATGGCCATTTTTAATGATGTCAGGTACATATATAAGCATGCAGGTGGTTACTTCCCTGTTACTGTATATGTGGAGGATATCAAAGCCTTCAATCCTGATCAGACTTATGGTAAAACTTTTCCTTAATTTTGGGTAAAATTTAAAAGAGAAGAATTAACCTTGTTTGATTGGCAGTTTTTGGATACGAGCCCCATTCAGTTTTTCCAGTTGGAGCTTGGATACTATCAGATGTTATAGGTTTTCACAAAATCAAGACCCTTGCAAGTACTGCAGTAAGACTTATTCATTTGCAAACATTTATTCCTTTGTACGTGTTGCCTCCAATAAATCACGTCCATTATCGGTTGAAACCGGTGAATTTCTAACATTTTCTACATCTATTCTTTTACTATGTCCAATAACCCACTACAAGAAAATCGACACTTAATTACTCCTGTTTAGTAACTTACTTAAAACAAAAGTAGGCCGGTCCAATCAATTTTTGGGCCCTGGGCAGAATCTTACAAATGGGCCCCTGAAGATATTTTTTTTCTTCCAAATAACTAAAAAATTTCCGCCAAATTGAAAGTGCCGTCCAAATCCTTAAGTTAAATGTCTAGATCGGACCCTGTTGTTCGCCTATTTTCAATATTATGTTGGACTTATCTTGATTCAAATGAGTTTACACATATATACATGAGCTGGATTTTTTGAAAGTGGGCCCCTAAATTTTGTTGGCCATGAGCGGCCGCCCTTGTCGCCCATATCCAGGAACGGCCCTGAACAAAAGTGTCACTATTGGGGCTTTAGTGACACTTTCTCAAAAGTGTAGGGAAACGTTTCAACTTTTACTCACATTTTATAAAATCTGTAGGTGAAGTATAGGTTATTACATACCCACTGTTTACCCCAATTTATTTTATGCCTAGGTAAAACACTTTTCGAAAAATTAAAAAGATTTGTTTACCCAATCCTTATTAAAACATCTTTTTTTTACTACTAGTGACATTAAGTTACACTTTTAGGGAGTGTCAGAGAATGAGATTTATCTTGTAATAAATGTTAAATGTATACATTGTTTAGGTGTTATGCACGCCGTTGATGAGGCATGTGTGGACATGGATGGGAATGTCAGCGGTAACGAGGAAAAACTTCTCATCTCTTTTAAAATCTGGTTATAGCTGCATACTAATCCCAGGCGGATTACATGAGATTTCTTGTATGGACAGCGATTATGAGGTTCCGTTTTCATTACTTTTACATAGAAATACCCCTTTTTTATTTATTTTCACATAGATTCGATCTTTTGTGGGCTAATTAAGTGTCTATAGGTTGCCTTTATAAAGGAAAGAAAAGGATTCATACGCCTTGCAATGGAGACTGGTTCTCCTTTGGTTCCGGTTTTCGCCTTTGGGCAGGTATTTAATTACCCTCTTTTGCTAAAATTTGTATCCTTAATTCGTAACTATGATTAAAAACATGCATTAAATGCTGTTGCAGTCCTCTATCTATAACTACTGGAAGCCATGTCGGGATCTTTTTGTGAAATTCACTCGAGTCTTTAAGTTCCCGCCTATTCTCTTCCGGGGTAGACTTTGGTATGTTCAAATTAATCATATGATTCTAGAAACCATTTTATCATCTTTAGTAACGTTGAAGAATTTGCAGGTCGCCTATACCCTTAAGGCGACCAGTTCTTGTGGTGGTTGGGAAACCACTACATTTGAAGCATAATTCTACACCCACAATGGAAGAGGTATGTAGTTTTAGTTGTAATTTTATTTTTATGGGATGCATGATGTTACGATTTGGTTGTACATATTTTGTAGGTTAATGAAGTACATGGTCAGTTTGTGGAAGCACTTCAACATCTATTTGATACACACAAGGCACGTGCAGGTTATCCTGATCTGGAGCTGCGTGTCATGTGATGGGCTTGTGGATAACAAATATAGGTTCAATCCCTGATTACCAATGGTGGGAAGTTATTAAAGAATAAGGAAATAAACTGTGGAAATTAAATTGTAGGGAAGCCAATAACTAATGTTCTACATTTTGGATCCAAAAGCCAACCTCTTATACGATCTAATTTTTTTTATCTCAATATTATATATAATGTCTAGATAATCTTTTAAACGCGGTTATATATTTATAATAATTTGTTTTTTGAAAAACTGTGACAAAACTTTTCTTGACAATATGTATTTGGCACAGGTTGCATTTACCCGGTGAAAATTTTAAGCTACCTTAAATTTCAAAATAGAGTTAATTACACAAATGACCTATTAACACTACTACAATTAAAGGCTTTATGTAACACCCAAATTCATTACATAAAGGTCAAAATTCATTACAATAGGTCTATTGTAACACCATTTTACCCATTACATTCGTTGGCATTACAATAGGTCTATTGTAACGCTTTTGTAACAGTAGTAGGGCTATTATAACGCCTTTGTAACACTATTCTGCCCACCCAATGTACCGTTACAATAGGCTTCTCTACCATTACAATAGGTCTATTGTAACGGTTGTGGCAAATGCAACACTGTTAGGACCAATTCTGTAATAAGGTTTTGACCTTTAATTCCGTTAGTTAACTTTTCCTTGTTAAGTGGTAGGATTATATAATGTTGTATGTTTGACTTGATTTGTAAGCTTTCCCACACTTATTTGAATTACAGACTTTGAAAGCTCATCTTCCATCTTCATCTCTCTCAACTCACACACTAAAACACACACTTGAATTTTCTATCTTCTTCAAATTAATCACCATGGATTAGCTTGAATTCAATCACAAATTCAATCACAATAGATCTCTCAATTGGTATCAGAGCGAAATCTCTCTGCGAGAAGATCCAAATTCGAGCTAAAATGATTCAGATCTGAGATTTTTTGAAGAAAAGTTGTGTTCGTCACTTGAAATTTAATTGTCAAAATTTTTGTTAGAAATTGATGTTTTGATTGGATATTCGTATTTCTCCATTGATTCTAAGCACAATAGAATCAAATTTCAATCCAATCCATCAAGTATTGCTCTCAATTTGAAGAGTTTTGTGAAAAATATGAAAACTCAAAATTTTACGGAAAATCCAAAATCGAAGCCTGATTTGATCCGTTTTGAGCTGTTTGATTGTATCAAACTGTTAGAAAAGTGATTTCTAACATTTTGTGATTTGAATCATTATATTTGGTTAAGAACCGAGCAAGATTTGATCAAAAGAGTGAAGTTTTTGAAGTTACGTACTTCGATCTCAAGAACACAATCAAGTGTTCGGCCCGAACAATAAATCATCTTCGGCCCAGTTCAAGTTCGGCCCGAACTCAACAAGTTTGTTCGGCCCAGTTCAAGTTCGGCCCGAACACAAGCCCAAGTTCGGCTCTGTGTAATGTTCGGCTGATTTAGGAGTTCGGCAATTTCAAACTCAAGAACTTCGGCTCTAATAATTCGATCATACATCAATTCCGACTTAAAGCTCAATCTCGTCCTAAACCTAATCCATAAACGTAAACTGCAATCATCAATTGATTCTTCGGAATTCAATTCACAAACCTAATCAACACAGATTGATTCTTCGGCTTGATACCTTGAATGATTGAATATCAAGAGTTCGGCATTTTTTTTTTAAGAATCGAATTGGATTAACAAATCATACTGATCTTGTACCGATTTAGATTTCGACTTCAATAAATCAATTCGATTCAGACTTTTAAACATCTCGATTCCTCCATTCGATTTTTAACGAATCAATTCAGAAAGAGTTCGGCACTTACTTCGGCACAAAGAGTTCGGTTAATCAATAAATCGAAAATCAAACATCTCGATTCCTCCATTCGATTCGACTCAAAATCATTGATGATTTGATTCCTCCATTCGATTCAGATTAAAACGATCGACTCAAGAGCAGTTTCAGTCGTCGACTCTATCAGATCCCAAAGAAGTTCGTGACTGTTTCCTGTCTTGTGCAACCCAAATCAAATAAGCCCAACTTCATTTTAATAAGCCCAAACCCAATTTTAGTCCACATTCTATTTAAGCCCAAGTGAAATCTAAAATACATTTTAAATCCAATTCAATTATGACCCAAATTGTTTTCATAAGATCTCGTCCAGTAGTTGATTTCAGCCTAATATTTTTTTTTATTGCCTTAATTTTGAAGTCAACTTTTCAAGTTCTGAATTGTCTTAATTTTTTTTTTAAAAGTCAACATTTCAAGTTCTGAATTGTCTTAATTTTTTTTAAAAGTCAACTTTTCAAGCCCATTCCAAATAATACAAGTTCAATAAAAGTCCCAAATACAATTCAAAATCCAAAATCCATTTTCACAATAAGTTTGGTGGGTCATCGAAATTCATGAACGCATTTGAATTCAAACGATATAATTAAAACGTTTTATAATACGTCCAAATTCCAAACATAGATATAAAACGTTTACAATTTTTACATTTTTTTAACGGGAATCTTTTACCAAAACCTGAAAATTTTTTACACTTCTCGACTCAAACTATTACATTTTTTTTCTTCACAAGATCTTATACTTTCAAACACGGGAATCTGATTAACGCAAGATCTTTTACTTATCAACCGTTGACAAGTAAAAATGGAAAAACCTGCACAAGATTTTGATGATTTGGAACAAGAACTTCAAAAAGTACAAAAGGCTATGTCTTTTATCCCAAACTATAAGAAGAAATATAATTCAAAGCCTACAAACAACCATATGAGATCTTCATCCAACTTCAAATCTGCTACATTTGCTACAATCTCAACTGAAAAGCCAATCATCACACCTTTGAATGCTACAAAGAAACCAATCGTTCGTGATTCAAAGTATTATGCACGTAAGATGTTGATGGCTAAACAAACTGAGACTGAAAAAGTGTTATTCTTTGAAGATCTTCAGTGGATGGAAGATTCAGATCCTAAGGATGAAGAGAATGTTGAGGTTTCTGATCAATTCAATGAAGAAGCTAACAAAGAAATTGAGGTAATCAGCTCTCTCTTGTCAAATTCTAATAATCTCATTGGTACTGATACTTGTTTTGTAAAAACTCAGATATCTGAAATTGATTCTTTAAAACAAAACCTTTTAGATGAAAAAGATTTAAATAATCAATTTCAAGAACGTTTAAATGATTTGCAAAATGAAAATGAACTACTTGTTCATTCATGTGAACAACTTGTTCAACAGATTAAACAAATCAAAAATTTCAAACTCGAGAATCTGGATTTACAAACTCAAGTATCAGAATTGAAAATACACAAAATTCAATATCAAATGAACGAGATGATAAATATTACAAATTATACATTGAAGCGTTTCATGAATATCAAATCACTAAAAACTGGTTAGAACGTAAACAAAAAGAATTCGATGATAATGAGAAACAGTTTAACTCTCTAAACGTTCAAATTAAAGAACTTTCTGAAACCTTACATGAAAATGACATCAACACATCACGGAAATTAAATAACAAACAACATGTCATAAATCAACTTCAACATGATAAAACTCAATTGTCTTCCCACATCAAACACCTTGAAGAAATTATCACCAAACGCGGACAAACTGATCAAACAATTCACTTGAACAAGCCAAAGGACTTCAAATACTTCAATTCAAGAGAAGGGTTAGGAGCTGATAATCCAGAATATCTGAAAAATGCGTGTGATGTGCTTCCAACTCTATACGATTACAAATACATGCATCTAGATATCTAGCAGAGCTTCATTCGAATGACTGATGAGGAAGAAGAGATTGAGACATTCAACAGAGCAAAGAAGGAGAATATACAGATTAGTTTCAATTATGCTGAATTGAATAAAACATATGAAACTAAAAAGGCTCAATTTGAAAATAATGATTATTTTCCTATTATAACATCAGAAGAATTTGAAATTAAAGGAAATGCTGTTATTCAACAAAATGTTACACCAAAGATTTATGTACCAAATCTAATTCTTGAAAAGAAAATTTATCAATTGGAAACTGAAATAGATGAAACACATAAGGCGTTTGACAAAGAAAAATCAGTTTTACAAACAAAAATTCATGAATTAGAAAATAACATTGATGAATCACATAAATCTTTTGATGAAGAGAACCTAAAGTTACAATTACAAATTAAACATTTAGAATCTAACACATCTCGTCTTCAAAAGCTTAAGAAACCTAGTTCATCTATTAACTTAGATTCTCCTATAACTGCAACGAACAAATGTTATGAGTCCAGAATGTTTTCTCCTGTCATGGCATATCGTGATTTATATACAATCAAACAATCTGAGGTTAATAGAGGAAATTCAAAACCTAAACCGAATTCACAAGTAAGTTCCTCTACCAAACCTAAGCCTAGGAGATCCACGGTTGCACCAAACTCTGATAAGAAATTGAATGCTCTCAAACAAGTTATTAGAGGAAATTACGCACCTAAAACTCCAAATAAATTAAGTTCCTCTTCTAAACTTAAGCATTCTCAGATGGATAAGACTACACCATCAACCGTGTTAAAACATTCTACTACTTCAAAGAAAATCTTTTCCAAAACTACATCTTTAAGATACTCAAGAAAAGATTTACTTTCCCTGGCACCAATATCAACTTTTCATCAAGTTCCAAAAACATCTCATAAAACACCAACGATCTTAAAAGCACAATGGGTTCCTAAAACTCCAATTTCTCAAATAATTCCTCGAAAATTATTTGTAAGTGAAACATCAAGTTTCAGTTTTTCATGGAATTCCAAATTTGTAAATCAAATTGATACAACTTATAGATGGTTTCACGCCAACACTAACACCATCGGACCCAAAACAAAATGGGTACCAAAAGTTGTTTGATGTGTTTTACAGGAGAATGACTTATACACACGTCAGTGTATAACTCGCTTTTCAACGGAAAATGGCTTGTACACACTTCAGTGTATGAGCCGAACTTCAAATAAATGGCTTTCAAGTACATCTGCTTGAAACCCGTTCTTAAATATCATACTTGGTTGAGGGGATAATTTTTATATTCACTTGTCAAGGGGGAGAAAATAGACATTCTTATGTCAAGGGGGAGCATAACTGCTTTATGATTTTTGAAAAAACAACTGTCGAGGGGGAGCATCCTTTTATTCTCACTACATACTGTTTCGATGCTCCTTTCAAATTTTTTTTTTAAATTATCAATATGGGGTATCAATTTTTGTAATATCCAAAAAAACGATCTCATTACCAATCTCAATTGGTACTGATTGCATCTGTTTATTACAAATTTTCTTATTCTATCTTGATAATAATTTTTTTTTACCTCAAACAGTTTTTCAACCTCTTACAAATTTACAATCACACAAGGTTATCAATGTTGAGTATTAGGTTTTGCAATATTCGTACACGATCTCTTTACCAGTCTAGGTTGGTACTGATTGCATCTGTTTATTGCAAATTCTCTTATTTCTCATTGCTACCTTTGTGTTCCTTCATTGTCAAAATTCTTCAATTGTAAATCAAAATTTTCTCCTCTTACATACAATTTTCATTTTCCAAATCAATACTCAATTACAAATATTTTTTTTAATCATATTGAGTTGTTGACATCACAATCTCATAAATTCTTTATTAATCCGTGCTTCTCAACATCCCAAAATTTTTTAACTCACTTTGTGCTCACAATGATGTGTTCACAACGTAGGATACAAATTTTTGTCATATTCGTAAACGATCTCTTTACTAGTCTCGATTAGTAAAGATTGCATCTGTTTATGACATATTTTTCGTCTCTTGCGTTGTGGCTCAATTTTTCAAAACCCTGACTTTGCACATAATGTTTTCCATTTTTAAATGACTTGTTTGCAACCCTCAACACAATTTGTTGTTAAATTCGTCGATCTCTTTACTGATTTCAATCAGTACTGATTGCATCTGTGTTTAACACCATCTTTGATTGATTGTTCTTACTATTTTTCAAACGATTTTCATTCTTAAAAGATGAATGGAGAAATCATTTTTCATCTTCTCTAAAATGCTCAGATTCAATTCCGACGTTCTCCAGTTCTCACACACTCAAAATCGTTTTGAATGCACATTGTTATGTCATTGATCTTTGTATATCCGTAGATCTCTTCTATGCACACGTTCAGAGAAGATTGCATCTTTGTAAGTGGTATACTTCACTGATCTTTGATATAACCAAACAAATTGATCTCTTTTAAATCCATAATATTTGATTAACAATGTCTCTACTCATCGTGTTTGTCATATCCGTAAACGATCTCTTTACTGAAGTTCTTCAGTAAAGATTGCATCTGTTTATGACTTCACGTGATTATTGACACTGCTATTCTTCATTTTCAAATATTTTTCTCCAACATTCTTAGATTAAATTAATCTGTCCCTGGTTTCTTCATGAGTACTACATGTTTCTGGTTCTCATTCCGATCTTGGCTCTCGATTTACACCGACACACCATTCCTCTCTCCGTTTCCAAAACGCAACTATTCAGCTTTATCATGAGGACTCTGGTCATGATCCTCATGAGGGGGAGAAAAAGAGCAAGAAATAGTTCAAATATCGGATGTATAACTGAACAACATCAAAAAGAACCACAAACATCCCATCAAAGAAGAAAATTCATGACTCATGGACTCAAATCAACTGCAAAATCAGAAACATTTTAGATCAAGTGATTAAGAAAAAAAGAAAATGATAATCAGTGTATACTAAACAGAAAAACAAGTGAAGAAGAACAAAACCGATTCATCTACAGAATTCTCTCTCAAAATCTCAACCACGTCTATCACAAGCTTAACCGTACAAAATCATTCTTTCCAAATTCCATAAACAACCATATCCATACAAAAGCTTAGTTGTTCAAATCTTTTGTTCCATACAAAATACAAATTATCCACGTTCATCCAAATTTTAAATGTATATCATTCTTTCCTACATACAAAACTTACATACATACATATCCAAAACTTTTAACTTTCAAATCATTCTTACCAAAACAAACACACACATCCAAAACTTTAACTGACAAATCAATCAAAAACATTATCATTCTATACTCAATATAATCATCTACCACAAAATTCCAAAAACAACCTCTCCATTATCTGAAAACCAGTCAAATCCTACTTAACTGATATTCCATTTCCCAAAGTTTTCAATTCCTTAGTAAATCAGTTATAAGGTTTCCTCACTCAAACAGAGGCTGCATTCCAATTTTTTTTTGTATACAACTAGCGCCACAAATTTTGAAAGATAACTCTTCTTTTAATGTTACTTATTTTTATCTAACTTTTAATTCTCGTGATATTGATCAACTGTGTCTCTAGCTTTATTCTATTTCGTCAATACTGAAAAGATGTCACAGCCTTGTGACATGGATTTATCATTTTCTATGTATCTGTATTTGATCTGAAGTTAAGGAGATTCAATGTTTTAAAATCAATAGTTCCTTAACAAAGTTACTTCAAAGTCAATCGAATTCAAAAAAACATTTATCATTCAACTGAATCCAAACACAAACGTAACGATGCTCTACAAATGCTCGATACATTATATGTCTGCGAATGGGCTGGAGATAAAACCGAGGGTTCCGAAATCCAAATCACCGTCAAGTATTCGAAACCACTTCCTAGTGGAAATTACTCACTTCTAAGGTGTGCTCTTTAGGCGAACACTCGACATGATTAATCGCTTTAACAATCACAACATCGACATCCTAAATCACGAACAAAATCAAAACCCTAATAATTAAATTTGGGGAAATAAACATGAAATTCGTTACATGTAGAGTGAATTAAAGGACAAACCCTGAAATCGCTATTGACAAACGCTAATCCGAGAGTTGTTTGATCTTTAAGAACACTGTAAGCTTTCCGCCATGTTTGCACAGTCCTCATATCTCTCTGTTGTGTTGACTGATTGAATTAAACAGTGTTACTCGAGGATCGCATGGTGTGAACTCGGGGAATGCTGGTGTGGAAGAACCAGGTTGTGAAACAACTAGGGTTCCGATCGAGAACATAGAGCAGCGATCGAGAGAGCAGAAGGTGGGCAGGCAGGCGATCGCTCGAAGTATTGGGGAAGAAGCGTGAGTCTAACTAGGGTTAAAAGACTTACTGTTTATTATAATTATTTTTCTGATCTAATATTAAGTTTTCTGGGGCGTTACATTAGATAAGAATACCTATTACTAGGGTGTCAATCGGGTTTGTCGGGTCGGGTTTGCCTCTTATCGGGTCGGGTCCGTCGGGTTTTGAGGTAACAAATTCTAACCCGAAACCCGACCCTATAAGGAATCCGGTTGGTCGGGTTCGGTTTTGTCGGTTTTCGGGTTTGTCGGGTTGGTCGGGTTAGATAGTTAAAAAATATCCATGTACAATTTTCTATACATAGACTACATGTTTTACAAGATCCATGATAGTCGTATGTACATAGAATATCGAGAATAGGTACGGGTTTCAAAAAAATTAATGAACAAAACAAATACTAGTATTAGTTTTACAGAAATATTATTTTAAATTTAAAATAAACTATATTCATTAATATTGATTAACAATAGATCTGATAATACATATATATTATAAGATGTTAAAAGCACACAAACTTATTATCATAAAACAGTTTCTTGAGAAAATATATTAATATTATAAACATCAATATTACGTTTTGAATGTTAGAATATCGAGAATTGTTCATTGATTAGTGATATTATCATACTCAATTAATTATAAGTAAAATAGATGAATTAATTTAGTCAGGTCTAATCGGGTCAACCCGAAACCCGACAAAATGAAGTATTCCTAACCCGATACCCGACCTGATGCTAACGTCGGGTTTGTCGGGTCGGGTTAAAATAACCCGATATCAGAAAAATACCCGAATACACCCGACCCGACTAGCAAATATATGGTCGGGTTCGGGTTAGGGTCGGGTCGGGTTGACCCTTTTGACACCCCTGCCTATTACATATGAGAATATAAAAAGAGGCGTTACAATAGGAAAAAAACGGTTACAATACAGAAGTAGGCGTTACAATGGATAAGTAGGCGTTACAATAGCTAAAGTCTATTGTAACGCCGTTTGTTCAATTGTAACACATGAGAGTAATTATGTTAAGTGTTACAACTCCGTTACATTAGACATACCTATTGTAACGAACTTAAAGAGTGTTACAATGTTGGTGTTACAAAAAGCCTCTAATTGTAGTAGTGTAAGTTGATACTTGATTTTAATTTTGGTCCTAATCTTTTAAAACTGACAAAGATAGTCCTCATGTTTGAAATTTTTGTCACGTTCGTTCATTTAGGCATAATGGTGTTAACTTTTTCTGTTAAGTCTCCCATGTGCAATGCACATGAGGGCAAATTAGTGTTTTCCCATTTATTTTTTCAAAAAATTAAAAACAAAACGTATGTACAACTATTCATGCATTAAGTACACATCCACTTCAACATACACACTTCTTCTTCCCCAAATTCAAAACCGTAGTAACTAAAATCAAATTTCATTTCCTTTACATGTTTGCAAAATATTGAAGTGTTTAAACAAAAATCAAATTCCATTTCCTTAAAAAAAAACTGTGATGAAATGGTGATACAAACAAATTATCAGAAATGTCACCCCCACCAAAGAAACAAACTCTCTACCAACCTTTCTGTCCATCACAATCCCCAATTTCACCAAAGTACCGCAACCTGTTCTCACCAATCGTCTCGGCTTATGGTACGAATACGTGCCACTCATCCCGCCATTAATCCAAGAAGGTTTCAATCCACCCACCCTCCAAGAAATCACCAGCATCTCCGGCGTCGAACAAAACCGTCTCGTAGTAGCTGCTCAGGTCAGAGAATTACTAGTTCAATCAGATGTCAATTCCGAAACCCTAAATTTTTCGATAAAGGCGGTGTTGTTGACAGAGTGAAAGTTCCGGTGGTGAGATTAAACCTTGGTGAGATAGCAGAAGCTACAATGGTGGCGGTTTTGCCTGTTTGTAGGGCGGATGATAAAGGTGAAGAGGTTGCTGAAGCACCGTGGGAGTGTAGTAGTAAAGGTGATTTTGGTATCGTTGAGGCGGTGGAAAAGTGGAGGAGATGGGTGGTGTTACCGGCGTGGGAGCCGGCGGTGGTGAAGCTGAACAGTGGCGGAGTAGTGGTGACGTTTTCTCATACTAGGGCTTTATCGTGGTGGGTCAGCATCTCCAACCATACTCTATCACACACTCTATCTCTATATTTGGAGTTAATTCTTCTCCAATCCATCTCTATCACTAACTTTAAATATAGAGTTTGTCAAAACTAACTCTATGTGAAGTGAGAGAGTGTTAACTCTATTCATGGGCCCTACTTTACAATATGAGTATAATTGTGAGTGAAATGTGAGTCCCATTAGGTTTTGAAGAGATTTGAAGAGAAGAATAAAGTGCATGGTTGGAGTTGGGAGGTTGTTTAGAGGGAATGGTCTCATAATTTATAGAGACTAGCAGTGACCCGCGCAATGCGGCGACAATAGTAAAAATAAATATTGTATCGGTGGGCAACAAGTCATCTTCGATGCTTGAGTTTAAAGACAAAAATGTCATCATTAGTTAATTGAGAATAAAAGCAAATTACTTGGTGAGAGATTAAGCTAGAGATTGCAATAAATCAGCAAAAATGGATACACAAGTGTGTGTTCCAAACCTGTATAAACTTATCACCACGCAACCAGATACCAAAAGAATCTGTTGAAACAGGCACGAAGCTAGGGTTTTAATAGAATGTGGTTGTTCCAATCAAAATCTCCAACTCGGGTTTGAACGCCTCCTTTCAATGTTCCCAATTGTTTCAAACAGAAAATTTTACAGAAAAAAAATCAAAGAATAAAAAGATTCAAATCACTGAAAAAAGTATAAAAGAAAGTACATTATGCAATGACAAATAATGATCACATGCCCTAGTTCTTTTTATTCTTTACTTTATATAAAATGCTAGTCGAAACATTCGCGCTATAAATATGATTGTGAAATTCCAAAACAACTTATAGGGATTTAGATGAGTAATTTTATATTTAAATATTTAAGTTTTAGCATGTTGAAGTAGAAAAATTAAGTAAACAAATTTAATCTATTTGTAACTGTTGAAGTCTACGGAACACAAGATCACATCAAGATCCTACAATCTTATATGCTAAGAATTGAGATAAAATGCAGTATTTGTACATATCATTTGAAAAATGAGCATGTTTTGCTTGATGAAGACCGGGGTCACTTTGTCCTATATTTTCTTGTTATCTTGCATCTCAAATCACTTCTTGGTTAACAAAATTACAAATCATATCATAAAAAAAATCATAGTTACAAACCTAGAATATAAACAATTACATTGAAAAGAAACATAAGCAATAATAAAATGGTTAAATGTTTCCTAAAAGATCAACCTAATAATTGGCTTAACAAATTCATGGTTTGCCATCTTTTTGCCTTTTTCTCTCTTTATTTACATTTGTCAAGTGTCACAATCTCGTAACTAATTAATCCTATTTTCAGGTTTAGATCTCTCAATTATTTATGAAGAAACAAGAACCCAATATGGATAAAACGCATCCCACATGTTGATCATTCTCTCGGTATAATCGAGAACATGAATGCTTTCTTCATCAGGTACTAAAACATGAACGGTATTCATATCATGTAAATGAGGTGGAACACGAATATCTTCATTATCATGTGGTTCCATAATCCACAACACTTTCATTCAAAATTGCACCTTTATTCATCTCAATCCACCATGTTCCCGGAATAAAAAACTCATCTTACAAAAACTCACTCGATCTATTCACTATTGCCAAACTTCCCTTAACCTTCAATTCAAATTCACCATCTGCCCCACTCTACCCTGCAATAATATGCAAAATACCCTTCAAGTTAAGCCAATCACCCATGTTCTTCAAATCCTTCAAACTTCCAGATGTTCTTGTACTTATTTCAAATTCAACACCCGAATTCTTGTACCCTACTAATGCAAGTCGAAAACTTTATAAACCAATATTATTAAATCTTAAAAGCCCATAAATAAATGTACTTAACAAGTTTGACTTATTGACATGAAAAAATCAAGATCCTCAAGCGTCCAAGAGCAGCAGCCAGATCAAGATCCTCTGACCATTGATCGAAAGAAAAGGGAAAACTGGCATAATTACTGAATTTCTTGACACTTAATAAGCTACATTTGGTTCATACATTGACAGTTTAACATCTCTAGAGTGATAGTTATATAGTAACTACAGCATGCAATGAAAGATGTAAATTGGTCAAGATTTGTTTATTTTGATTCATGAAAAGCCTTGTCTTGTTTATTTTGATTCATGAAAAGCCTGAGGACATACCTGGTAACTCCAAGACAACCATTGTGAGGAAAGATTGTAGCTTTAGAAGCATCGTTATGACCATGAACCAGCTGTTTTCTGGAAATTAGTTTACTTGAAGGGCTAAACATAAAGACCAGTTTACTTTAAGGGCTAAATTCAATTTAGGGATTTCGTACAAATATGGCACAAAATGAAATTCAGATTATGAGTATTAGTAAAATAATGATATAAATAGTTCAAATTAACACATTTACCTCAAATTCTTTCCTACAGATTTAGTATGGAATTGTGGATGTCATCACGATGTGTTGTATTTATAAGGTGAGGATTGCGTATGGAATCGAATATAGTTTTGCAGAAGGATAATCATCATGGTTGCAGAAACAAGGAGCCGAATGAAAATGACTGGATTTTGGGTCCTTGATTCTATCATTTCAGAGAAATTGAAAGGACGGAAACGAATCGTCCATGTGAACGAACAGACGGTGTGGTTTTTGAGCAGGCGGATAGGCTAAACTCTAAAGGGGATGGGTCACGCATAGAGTAAAGCGGATGGGCTAAATGATTTAAGATGATGGGCCGCAGTGTTCCATAAATCAGTAATGGGCTTTGGCCGTGTTTTTACAGTATATATAATTAATGTTTGGATGAAGAACTCAGCCGCAGGCTTGTCCTAGCGGGGTAGCTGTTTGTCCCCTAATCAGTAGGTGGCGGGTTCGAGTCATGTCTGGTGCTTTTTTTTTTTTTATGAAAATGATTCCAATTCCATAATTAGCAAGTGTGTTGGCTGAATTTTCAGCCTTGTTAATTAAGGAAGGGGTAAATGCTTTATAATATAGTAAAGATAAAGGGAGTTTTATAGAGATTATGGTTGGAGATGCTCTTAATTGGTGGTATAAGGAGGAGGCGATTTTGGTGGTGAAGGATAGAGGGCGGAAGGAGGTGGTTGGCGATGATGGGTTTTATTTGGTGTTGAGTTGAAGATGTCTATTTTACCCTCATGTGCATTGCACATGAGGGACTTAACAGAAAAAGTTAATACCATTTGGCTTAAAGGATCAAATATGACAAAAGTTTTAAACATAAGGACTATCTTTGTCAGTTTTAAAAGATTATGACCAAAGTTAAAATCAGGTATCAACTTAAAGAACCATTTGTGTAATTAACTCTTCAAAATATGATGCTAAAGTACTCAAAATCCTGATAAACAAATCAGTTTCTTTTCAAAATAATTCAATTTGATAACAAAGTATGGAAATTGAAAAGATTCACATAATCAATCAATATAATAACCAATAAATTCTCACAAAGAGGAATCTTCAATTCAATAACCGATAAATATATTTTGATTAAAGTAGAAGGGTCCTAGCTGCATAACTGTATTTACATTTCTTGATTTCAATTTAAAGAACATAGTAAATAAAAGGGGGCTTCGCATGCTTTAGCTTAAGTGTAGGGACCAATATGTAATATTTCCGCACCCTTTCTATGCGAGTTCGCCACGCGGCGGGAAAGAGCCAAAAATTGGACACCAATTCGAACATTTCTGCGACTTCGATTGCTAAATAAACTTATTCACTAGCGATAATACTCTCAATTTGAGAAAAAAAAATTTAACACAGAGTGAAAGTGAGTACACTGTTCAATTGTTTCTTGGGGTTTCAAGGTTTTCAAAAGCTCAATTTTGCAGGTAAATCTCTAATTCATATGTTATATATCATATTACGGGTTTGAATTGGGATGAACATGTACACTACTAAAGTCGGGTTATATTGCATTTAATGTTGTAACCAGGCTTACAACTCACAAAGCTTTTGGGATTGTTCACGCGCCATCTTTCTCATGTCCAAGACGGAGAGAAATGGAGTCCGGCCACCATTGCCGGCGATGTTTACAAGTAAAATGGTGTCGCCAGTCCACTCATATCTTGCAATGATAATGTGGCTTGGGACTTTTCATATATTCATTTTTCTCAACGTGGCTTCTTTCTTATTGCTCCCCCTTCACCAATACTTCTTGTACGTATTTGTTTAATTATTTCTTTATTTTCTCCTGCTAAGAATTGTATATCTTAGAATAACTTTAATTGAATTATGACCTTATTTTGTAATTTCCTTTTCAGAGTCTTGGCGATGTTTGTGGTGCTTATGTTCATGCCAATTGATGAGAATAGTAAATGGGGCATAGCTTTAGCCAGGTTTATTCCCGGTCGACATGCAGTGCAATCCATTTAAGTTTATTTCATGAAATTAATATTTATCAATACTTTTCAGGTACATATATAAGCATGGGGGCGGTTATTTCCCGAGTTCTGAGGATATTAATGCTTTCAATTCTGATCAGCCTTATGGTAATTTTTCCCTTTGGTAAGTAACAGAAAATTTAACAACAAGACAAATTATCTTTGTTTGATGTAGTTTTTGGATTCGAGCCCCATTCAGTTTTGCCAATTGCAACGGGCCTACTATCTAATCTTACAGGTTTTCTGCCTATCCACAAAGTCAAGATTCTTGCAAGTACCGCTGTAAGACTCTGTCCTTTCATATTATAAAGTTCAAATGGTAATATGGTATTTCTGTTGCGATTTTGACTCATTTACTCGTGCATTAAAAGCTTGATTCGGGTTATGTTTAATCTCTGACGGGTCAAACATGTAAAAGTCAAAAGTTGCTCAATATTGGAAACCTCGATCAAAAATCATTTACTTCATATAATTTTTTGAGTAAATTACACAAATGGTCCTTTAGGTTTGTACCATATTGCATATTTAGTCCTTTAGTTTAATAAATTACACTAAGAGTCCTTATTTTTTAAACTTTTGGCACGTTAAAGACCTAAACAAACGTTAACTTTTCCCATCAAACAGTCGGGTTTTTATGGGTTTCAAATTGGTGATGGGAAAGGGAAAAGGACAAATTTACCTCCTCGTGCATCACACGTGACTATACCTGACGGGGAAAACAAACATTTATTTAGGTAAATGACCACACGTATCAATAGTTTCCGAAATAAGAACTATCAATGTAATTTATGAAACTAAAGGACCAAATATGTAATATGGTACAAACCTAAAGGACCATTTGTGTAATTATCTCTAATTTTTTTATTATCGTTGTTGAAATGATATAAGTTTTGTAATCTTATGGACACAATTAATGTAAAAAAATGGTTTCGTCCAAATAAATGTCGAATCTTCACTTTATTTAGGTATTCTACACACCCTTTGTGAGGCATTTATGGACATGGATTGGATTGTCACCAGCAACAAGGAAAAACTTCTCATCTCTTTTAAAAAACGGTTATAGCTGCGTGGTGGTCCCAGGTGGAGTACGCGAGGTTTGTTACATGGAGCCTAATTCCGAGGTTTGTTTTCCATAATTACTATTATAATATGATGGATCATATTATATGTGTCTAAGTTATTTGTTTCCAATACATATATAGGTTGCATTTGTGAAGTCAAGGAAAGGATTTGTACGCATTGCAATGGAGAACAATTCTCCTTTGGTTCCTGTTTTCGCTTTTGGCCAGGTATTTAATCATGTTACATTCTTTAAAATTTTAAAATAATTTGTTTATAATCAAAATTATAAAACATGTCATGAATGCGCACGGCAGTCCTACATATATAACTGGTGGAAGCCACCCGGGGATTTTTTCCTCAAAATCTCTCGAGCTCTTAAGTTCACACCTATTGTTTTCTGGGGCACATTATGGTATGTTAAATCCATATCATTGAATCTACCATCAATTATCGTTAGTGACGGTTTTTACATTTTAAACTTTTGCAGGTCTCCTATACCCTTACGTCGACCAATTTTTGTGGTGGTTGGTAAACCGATATATTACAAGAAGGATTCTACTCCCACTATGGAAGAGGTATTTAACTAAATTATTAATCTTTCTTTTGGTTGTAATTGTATTTTATATTCGATGATATTTAGTCCGGTTTTACGTCTAATGTAGGTTTCTGAAGTACATGGTCAGTTTGTAGAAGCACTTCAAAATTTATTCGATAGGCATAAAGCACGAGCAGGTTATCCAGATCTCCAGTTACGTATGATGTGATCAGATTGAGCAATTACAAATTTATGTTCTAGTTAAATAAAATAAGTAGGTAAATTGCATAGCAAAGTTTCTAGATGTGTATGAAGTAACTAGATATTGTGGAAATGTCATGGAACCCAATATGTTATGTTCTACTTTTTGTTTCTGAAAAAGACCGTTTGACTTTCATATTGTCGGATTTATTAAAAGGGTCTTTCTGTTATATGCTCGTAGCATACATTAACTACCATTAATGATTTGTTATTTCTTATTAATGATTTGTTAAACATTTTGTAATACTTATTTTACCCTTACTATACTTAGAAAATGAAGAGTTTTTATGAGATTAAATACAGGAGCATAAAAGTCATTTAATTTTTGATATTATAAGCCCTATGACATAAGTTAGAAAAATTCTTATTAAAATAAATTTTACAAAGATAGAATCGGTAGTAAGAGTTTCCGAATAACATATTAAAGGTTAGATGGTCAGAAGAATGTTAGAAAATAGTTATGATAACAGTTACATCACGTATATAATGAAAGCTCGTAATGAGAATATTTATTATTTTAAAATAAAATAAAAAAAAGAAATAGAGCAAGTTAAAAAAAAAGTTTCAAAACCTCATAATCAAAAGTTACGGAAAAACCCAAATGTAGTTGATTAAAGTAGAGGGGTCTAACTGGCTTTAATGCAAGAGTAGAGATCAATTTGTAACATGTTTGCACAGTTTCAATGCAAGTTCGCCACGCGTCCATGAACGGCGAGAACGAGCCAAAATCCTGACACGAATCTACAATTTTGGGGGACTTCGACTGCTAACAAGTGCACTGATGAGCTGTAGGCCGCCGATTATCTCAATTTGGGAAAACAAATTTAGCACTGAGAGAAAGATAGTACCCTGTTCGATTGTTTATTGAGGTTTCATAGTTCCACTTTTGCAGGTAAATCTTTATTTCAGTTGTTATATACAGTATGATCGTAGGTGTTTAAATTTTATAGAGAACTGATAATTGGTAACTAGAACTTCAAATGTTAATTATTTACTCTCTATTCGAAGTTCGAACAAAGGTTTCAGTGAAAAAAATTTCAATATTGTTCCACAACTTCAAAAAAGTTTTGATATCGTTCAGTTTATTTTTTTAACGACAAATACTTATTTATTCTTAAATATCAACCCTCGACAATAAACATCAAAACGCTAAACTAACCAACATGCTGATATCGTTCCACTACTATTACACTTTTTATAACTTATTAAAACCGATCCATCGAGATAAATTAATAATTAAGAAACTTTTTTTTAAACGGCTAAAGCTAGGGGTGAGCTCGGTCCGAAAACCGAACCGAACCGATAGGACCGAAAACCGATAAGGGGAAAATTCAGAAACCGAAACCGAACCGATAAGGTCTAATCGGTTTCGGTTCGGTATCGGTTCGGGTATCGGTTTTCGGTCCCCGGAACCGATTTGGACCGATAAGCTAAAGCAATTAAAAGCATATAAATTAACAAAAAATTATCATTAACAAAAAATTATAAAAGTGAAATATAGTAATAGTTAACTTCACCATACACAACTATATCACTAATCACATTATTAAAGAGTCATATATAGTAATCACTAATCAATATTCAATCAAGAACTCCATCGAATATTTTCTAATCCGATATAATATTTCTTGTATGAATGTATTTTGTACAAATTTTTTAATAATCTTGTACATCACATATTGTGTATATCATATGAATGTGTCTTTAGTATATTTCCATGAAGTTCTTTAGTCGGATACTATGTATATGACATGAGTGTTACTTGGTCCCTTTTATCGGTCCTTATCGGTCCTTATCGGTCCAAAACCGATACCGAATGGACCGAAACCGATATAGCTGGATTTCTTAAACCGAAAACCGAACCGAATTCTGTTATCGGTTCGGTATCGGTTCGGTATCGGTTCGTTTCAGTTTTTTCGGGCTTTTTGCTCACCCCAAGTTAAAGCACACCCCCTAATCTACACCTTTTTGTCCACACCGAGACTTGAACCCATGACCAATAATACACTAGTTACTTTTTTATCTTTTTCTAGCTACTTTTTTACATGTTCAATTTAAATGACCTAAACCTACTCTTAACAAGTTATGAAAATGTTTTCTAATAATAAAAGGATACTGAAACTCTAGCGCTTTTCAAGGTTAATTAAAAAAAGTTAATTGACTTCACTAAAATATTAATGAAACTATATATTAATGAAACTTTATAATCACCACTGCCAACGGATGGCTTCCGCTGGGGAGAGTGGCCAACCGACGGCATCCCACCGTTGGCACGGCCCTTCGGTTGTCGGTTTTTGAGTCTGGTTTGAGGATGAGAGGGAGAGAGGCTTTGGTATGGTCAGGTGATTATATAAAAATGATTAAAAAGATGAATTAAATCGAAAGGTAAATATTGGAATTTTGTTATATCGAAAAGATGATTTTAAAATTTTGATTTTAATTAAGAGATGTAATCAAGGTAGTCCTTATATTTTATGAGTTCCAATGGACAAATCTCAACCATTAATTAATTACTTCCTCCGATTCAAAATAAGTGATACACTTGGGGTTTCACGGTTTTTGAGGCAAAAGATTATAATGATGGTTAAATTAGATTAATTGGATGGTTAGTGGGGAATGGGTCCCACACCTTTTGAATAAAGTAAAGTTAATGATGTTTAAAAGTAAAAAGTAAGGGTAAATGAGTCATTTCACTTTGTTAAAGTAGATAGTTAGTGGATGTGGGTCCCATTTTTTTTGCCAAATAAGGAAACTTTTCAAAGTGTATCACTTATTTTGAATCACCCAAAAAAGGAAAGTGTATCACTTATTTTGAATCGGAGGAAGTACAATTAACGGTCAAGATTAATCACACATTTTATACATGGAGGGGTATTTTGGTCATTTTAATAATAATATTTTTTTTATCTTTTATTATTATTTTTAGAATAATATTTTTTTATTTTTTTAAAAAATTATTTATTTTTTTAAAAAATTATTTATTTTTCGTTAATAAAACAAAATGTTATAATCACATGTGATTGTACTAAAACATCACATGTGATTCAGTGATTGTATAATAAAATAACATGTGATTTAGTAGCACACGTGATTATCAAAATAATATTGTTTTTTTAACGTAAAATAATAATAAAAACAATAATTTAAAAAATAAAAAGTTCGAATTTTTTTTGTAAATGCCAAATGACTAAAATACCCCTTCATGTATAAAATATGTGATTAATCTTAACCATAGATCTTATTGATCAATGAGTAGATTAGGTGCCGTTCAAAAAAATGATTGAGATTTGTCTCTTGGGACTACACAAAAATTAAAGAAAACCTTGAACATTTCACTATAATTAAAATATAATCGGTAAAACTGATAAATAGCCTCTCAAAACAAACTGCAAAATACAAGAAACTTATCTCATGCAACCCAAAATCTACCGAGAAACCTCCCAACGACTAAACTTGCATAATTTTGATATTACTTGCATGTTTTAGCTTATTTGTAAAAAGGGTTTACAACTACCAAAGCTTTAGTGGCTGTTCATCCCCCATGGGGAAGAGCGAGGAGATGAATGCAATCCGGTCACCACCACAGTCATCGGAAGCAAAGCCGGTGATGTTTACAAGTGAACTGATGTCACCAATTCATACATTTCTAGCAATGATCATGTGGCTTGGTTCTGTTCATTTGATCGTTTTTCTCAACCTCGCCTCCTTCTTATTGCTCCCTCTTCACAAATACTTTCTGTAAGTATTCGTTTAATTCATCATGACCGTTATATATTATGTGGTAGGTTTTAAAATGATTCTAATTCAATTATCATCATTTTATGAACTTTGTCAGGGTATTGGGAATGTTTGTGGTGCTTATGTTCATCCCAATTGATGACAACAGTAAATGGGGCTTAGCTTTAGCCAGGTTGGTTTCCTTTCTCCCAAATAATCTGATTCTGCAAATGGGGCTTACTTCCCCTAATTGTCGGGCTCTATTGTAATTGTAAAAATAAATATCAATGCAAAAAAATAATACTACACTACACATCATGACAACTTTTATATTAAGCCCGACCACTTTTAATACTAATTTTTTGAATGTTGATAATTTATTTCAATTGTAGCTATATCGATTCTATGGACTAAGTAGCGTGTAATTAATATTTCTCATCATTGGCAGGTACATATATAAGCATGGGGGTGGTTATTTTCCTGCTTCTCTATATGTTGAGGATATTAATGCTTTCAATCCTGATCGGTCTTATGGTAATTATCCCCTAATTTGTTCTTCTTCTTGTTGGGTTTAAAATTGTTAACAAAGTATTATCTATATTAATAAGTTAGGACACGTTTTTTTATTAGAGATTAGCCAAAGAATAAGGTTAATTAATAACACCATCTAGATAGAGTTGTTACCTTGGTGTGCAAGACAAATTTCAGCTTCAAGGGTGATGATCCTAACCCGATTACACATAATCATTTGCTAATAATAAACACAATTTCGGTTGCAAGTTTCTGTGCTTCATCTTCTCTTGATTATTTAGCTGTTGTTCATCTTCGGGTTTGTTGAATCAAGGATTTCACCAACAATTGATGTGAATTTATGAGATTTTAGTCAAGTTTTGTTCTACACTAAAATTGGTCGAGTAAATGGTCCTTGTTTGATTGGCAGTTTTTGGATATGAGCCCCATTCAGTGTGGCGAATTGGAGCTGGGATACTATCCGATCTTACAGGTTTTATGCCTACCGGCAAAGTCAAGATGCTTGCAAGTACTGCTGTAAGACTTTTTACCCTTCATATTTCAAACTTCTAAATATGGCACAATGCCCATGCCAATTTCGAGTCGAATGACTATACTAAGTTTCGACTCATTCGTTTTATCATGTAAAGATCATATTCAGTTTTTTAACAATTGACCAAGCTTTTAATATACTAAAATAAAGTCTTTCAGGTCAACTCATCTCATACTACCCGTTTTGACCATTTACTCGATTTATTTTTTTTCTCGAGAATTTGCCACCTCTATTCCTTTGTATTGTGTCCAATAAATGCTGAAATCTTGACTTAATTCAGGTGTTCTACACGCCGTTCCTGAGGCATTTATGGACTTGGATGGGACTGTCACCAGCAACAAGGGAAAACTTCAAGTCTCTTTTACAAAGTGGGAATAGTTGCATTGTGATCCCAGGTGGAGTGCAGGAGGCTTTTTACATGGAGCATGTGTAAGGACCAAACTACAAAATGACTACTTTAAACAACATTTACAACCAAACCTAACAAAAATACAAGTTTTTAAACATAATTACCAAAGGTAATTATACATGCCATGGACCAACTAACTATATCGGATACAAACCAACTAAACAACCCAAAAGATATACATCAAAATATCATAAGTCTATACCAAAAGAGAAGCTTTCCCAAGCTTCAAGCAATCCAACTTCCACTATCTACTCACACTTGCCTTTGCCTTTATCTATACCTGAAAATAATGACAACTAAAAGTGTAAGCTATATAGCTTAGTGAGTTCCACAATGTATAATGTTATACTAAATAATTATATAAATGATCATAAATAAACAAACCAATAGTAACGGGTCAAAGTACCGGGTAAACATAACAACATCATCACAAGGCATCACATGACAATATATACCGGGTCAACAATGATCACTGTAGAATCTTAGATTGAACAAAGTGCGTCATTCCCTCTTAGGCCATTAGGGAATGAGGCCGATGAAGGTGACCATGGCACCCCTAACCGAGTCCATGATCCAGCTTCACCACCATGGTCCATACCACTCCTCCGCTAGGTACTCCCGCGTCCACCGCCCGACATATCACACGAAGTAATACTCGAGCCGCCATGGGTCCTCACGAAACGAAATATCACTCATAGGAAATCCACTCAAACGGGTCAAGGAAATGTTAAGGTTCAACAAGGTGGTTTCAAAGTCCAAGTCAATATTCAAGGTTACCAATTGAAACAAGTACCAATTAATCACTTTACATAAATATATTATATAATTAAAAGTATACACATTGCACATAGTGAACTCACCTGGAATTAAGCAACTTCAATTATAAACCGAGCAATTCCAATGTCACCGATCAATGATGTCGTCACAATCTTTCAATTGTTTACCTAATACAATTACACATAATTCAATCAACATTCTAACTTATAATCACATCTAATGTAGTTCCTAATCACCAATTCTCCCAAACTAGTGATGAACCCAAAACCCTAATCTACTAACTACCCATCACGGTGTATGATCACATGACTACTTCAAGTTTCTAGCTAAATATCTGCTATACATAACATAAAATCATCAATTTCAGTTCCATAACTCAAACCCTAACTAGGGTTCTTGACTAACCAACTTCATACCTCAAGTTCTACACATGCATGATGATAGGGAAGAGATATACCTTGATAATCAACACTAGAGATGATAATCCTTTGATTTCCAGCTAGAATCTGCCCAAGAACACCCAAAAACACCCAAAATCGTTCACACCCGTCGAGAGAAATTTCTAGAGGAGAGTTAGGCTGAAATGGGGAAAAATCCTGATTTTATGTCTGATTCGCACAAGATAGCGCCGCTATCCTAGAGATAGCGCCGCTATCTCCACAAACCCGCGCTTTTTAGCGCCGCTATCTTCAAGAAAGCGTCGCTATCTCTTAAATTTTCGCGTTTTGCCCAACGCTAAAACGAGCTGCTGTTCCAATTTACTCAAGATAGCGCCGCTATCTCTAAGATAGCGCCGCTATCTCCCAAAATGCTGCAATTTTCGACTTTTTCTTCCTTTTAACCTATACCACTTTTCCAAATACCAAAATCGCAGGTTTTGACTAACATTCCCTGCTAACATAACTTAATACCTTATCATTCACCAACTAATAATTAACTTAATATTTAACAAAATACACAAATTAAAACACGTATGTTACAGCATGATTCTGAGGTTTGTCTTTCATTTTGCTTTTACATAAAAATACTTCCTTCCTTAATTGTGATATTTTATCATATCGATGATCATGGAATTATATGAATCTAAGTTGTACATTTTCAATAGGTAACATTCTTAAAGGCGAGAAAAGGATTTATACGCCTTGCAATGGAGAACAATTCTCCTTTGGTACCAGTTTTCACTTTTGGCCAGGTATTTAAACATGTTACATTCTTTTACATATTTTGTTAAAATGATTCTTTTATATTGTTAGAGCTTAAAACATGTCATAAATGCTCTGCAGTCCTATGTTTATAACTGGTGGAAGCCACGGGGGAATATTTTTCTGAAACTATCTCGAGCTATTAAGTTCGCACCCATTGTTTTCTGGGGTACATTATGGTATATATGCTAAATCTGTATGATTCTATGTACATTTCACACAAAACCATTTTAATCATTATTGGCGGTTTTATACTCCTTAATTAACTTTTGCAGGTCTCCTATACCTGTCAGGATCGATTAACTATAGAGAAGTTAATAAACACCTTTAGATCTAATTGACTATAGAAGTTGCAGCGGATCAACACTATATCAATGTAATTAAGAACAATGAACTGTAAATAATATGCGAAAGTATTAAGAACACAGTTTCACAAAAAGCTTCAATGTATATTATTGAGTTAACAATACACACGTACGTTTACAATTCGTAAGGAACTATTTATAATAGTCCTTGAAGCTAAACTATTTACCCTAGTTATTCTAGGACTTGATTTACATCGAATAATAAAAATATACATTGATTTACATTCTATAACTATCTATACGAAGATCTCGGACTTGATATTCTTCAAAAACGCGTTATCAGTAGTAAAACTAATCACCGGTAGTAAATATGTAACATCAGTAGTAAACTTGGTGATCAGTAGTAAGTCCAGATACATCGTCAGTAGTAACTACTAATGATCAGTAGTATCTTCAATATGCCTTGATCAGTAGTAACTAAGTTATAGTGAACACCAGCATCAACTTCATCAGTAGTAATATGTTCTGCCCCATCAGTACTAACTATGTCAGTACTAACTGCAGCATCAGTATTAAGTTGATCTGTGTTTTGCTCCAACAATCTCCCCCTAAACTTATTGATTACATTTTAATCAATCAAGTTTCTTTTGTTCCTCTTGTTCTCTTCTTCTTTTCTCAAGAGTTCTTTGATTCTGTTGAAGCCTTTGTTCAATAATATATCTGCTGTTCCTCTTTGTAAAATAATTCAGTTTGTTTTGGAACATAACAGCATCATAGGGTTTCATCAAAGTGTTTATGAATATCTGATACATAGTCTTCTCAGAATGTGGATATTCTTTTTCATATAAGTATAATTCACACACTTTGCCTGATTTCTCAAAGAAGTACATATTGGCAGTAGGAATGACATTCCAAGCATATACATTACCTGGATTTGTGAATTGTTCTGGATAATTGTCTGGATAAAATGCAGCATCTATCATTCTAGTTAGATATCCAGCTCCAGATTCTTTCCATGATTTCTTTGTCATTCTAGGTTTCCCAATAATCAGAAGCTTGATAACATCACTTCTAGAACATGATCTGATTAAAGGTAACCATCCAGTGAATCTCTGTACAACTTTGTCTTCCCTTATGATTTCTATAATGTTGTTTTGTATCACTCTCCAGTTAATAATTGGATTGTTCTGTAATGGAGCAACTGGCATTTCAAGAACAGGTATAGTTTGTTTTGACTTCTTCTTAGAGCTTTGTTCTTGATCAACAAATTTTCTTTTCTTTGATTGGGGAGTTGAAGTATCACCAACAGTTGAAATACTACCAGCTTTGAGCAAGTTTGGACTGATTGGGATTAAAGTTTTGGCTTTCTTTGATTCTTCAGCTTCTTGTTCAGCCAAGTCTTTCTTTTTAGCCTTGCAGTATTTTTCAATGATAGTCATCATTTTCATTCTTCCTAATGACTTTGCACTATGCCCTTTTGTTTTTAAATACTCAATCATGTTGGCCTTCTGTTCAAACACATCATCAGTCAAATCACTTTTAGTCTTTTTACATTCAGAAACCAAATATTCAAGGCATTGAATATGTTCTTCTTCAATCTTTCTGAGCCTTTTGAATTCTTCCTTTTGAGCTTTTATCTGAATGTCATCTGTTTGAACAGGTATTTGTGCAGGAATTTTACTTTGTACTTTCCCTTTCTTTTCCTCTATTGCCTGATACATTTCCACTTTCTCCATAAATTTTCTGTGTTTTATTCTCCATCTGGACTGCTTTTCTGCTCTGACATGATTTATCTTGTTTACCATGTGATGTCCTAAAGCTCTGTTTGGATAATCATCATCATATATTTCTTTTCCTTTTCCGATATGAGCAGATGGTGGAGGTGGAATGTATTTCATATCTGGTATACCCATCATCAGAAGTTTTGGATAAAATAGATGTAATTGACCTTCTGGTAAGATTTTAGGGTGTGGAGGAAGTGTACATTCATCTACCTCAAACCAATTCACATTATCATCAATGTCAGGTATGATAAGTGGTTGATCAGGTGTTGGTGGTTTGGAGATGATGACATGTCTTTCTCTTTCAATCAGCTCTGGAAATTGTAGTTCTTCCTCTTCAGTAGTAACCAGAGTAGTTACTACTGGTGTAACTTCAGGAGTTACTACTGATAGGGCATCAGTAGTATTTGCTGCTTTTAATTCCTCTTCTTCATTTACTACTGCTATAATATCAGTAGTAGAGGTTACTACTGGTATTTCCTTTTCAACTTGTTCTTCCATTGTAGCAGTAGTAACAGGCTCATCTTCAGTAACCATCATCTCTGGGCCTTCATCAACATTTGATTCCTTCAAGTTTAGGAGAGAAGATGCTGCTGCTGCAATTGATTCATCAATCATTGATTGGATATTATCCTTCTCCCCCTTAGTGAGTTCAACTGGTGGAGCCTCACTATCATCAATCTTTTTCTTCAAATTTCTGATGATTTTGGTTTGTTGATGAAGCCTGTGCTCATATAACCTCATTCTTTTGTTGATGGTATTGATATGCCTTTTCATTGCAGCCATCGTTTTTCCTTGGTTTGTTAAGTATATTCAAGACAATTTTGTACTGTGGATTCAAGAGAATCCACTTTTTCCGTCAATTGGGTGATTTTAATACTGCCCTCACTCCATCTAGCAAGATCATCGGGCTCACTAACAGGTACATTGGTTTTAAGGTTTTCCTTCCTTTCCATCAATTCCACAGATCTGCCCTCATCACTGCTTGGTGATTCATTGGGTCTTTTAGACATTCTCTTCTTCCTAGAAGAAGCAGAGATGTCCCCCCTTTTGGTTTCTTGGCACCGGGGTCCTTTAAGTAATTCCTCAAAAGAGTCATCACTTAAAGTTGCCGAGGTTTGGGTCTTAGTGATGTTTTCACTATCCTGTGCACCCACCTTTGGGGCATCAGTAGTGAAAGCCCTCTCCTCATGTCCTCTCTCCTCCATGGAGGACAACTCTTTGAGCCTGGGGTGTGACTCGATTTGTCCCCTGGTGTCCTTTAAAGATAATTTCTTTCTTTTATAAATTGTGGATATGTGTTGGGTTTTGTCTGGTAGGTCTTCCACAGAGTGAAGAGTAGCACTCTGCAGATTTAATTCAAGTTCCTGGGACACATTCAGGACTTCTAAGTTAGTGGGTGATTGAGTGGCTATATGGAGTGGGTTGAGGTTCAATTTGGGTTATATCTTTGATTGAACCCTCTCCAATTGGTGTGTGATCTTTGATCATATTAGGAAACAGAGGGGTTTCCTTGCCCGAAAATTTAAATTGTTTTCTCATATTTGAGAAAACTTTCTTGTTCAACTCTGGAATTATGAAAATATTTTTGAGAGTTGACAAGTTTTGTAATTCAATGTTAATGATATGTTGGATAAATCTGGGATACATTAAAAATTTTGAAGAGTTAAGATTTCCCAACATACCTTCAAAAATCATATTAGAAAAATTGAATACTTGGTCTGTGCATAGACAGACAACAGCAGATGCTATTGACCTGTTAAACTCATTCCAAGTACTTCTTTTCGGAGAAATACAATGCTGAATAGTATGGACAAGAAATTTCCATTGTGGGGAGAGAAGACCTTTTTGAAAAGTTACTATGTTTAGTCTTCCCTCATATCCCATTTTGTTTAAAATTTCAGCAATGAATTCCTTAGGAAGAGTAGTCATACCTGAATCATCGTGTAGTTGAAGATGTTGTCGAATAGATTGTTCTGTGATGGTGATCGTTTTTCCATCCACAGTTGATTTTATCATTGGTACAGTTGCACCCTCCGTTCTTTCAGCATTGGTCCAGAAATCCACCAAATGCTGTTGGTATGCCTTCGGTTTCACCGTTAATGCGAATCGTATGTAAGAATTTTTCAGAAAGTTCACGATTGGTCAGAAATCCTTTGTTCCGTCTGGATTGCGTAGAAAGGCACACATGTTGTGGAACTCTGAGTATTTGAGATCGGTTTGAACATTGAGGGATTGTAGAGTTGCCATTTTGTGGAATTTTGTGAAGAACAGATGTGAATTTTGTTATTGACGAAGGGTTTTTGATCGTAAGTTAGGGTTTATCGAGAAGATTTAGCAAATCGAAGTGAGGATAATGCTAAACTAATCGACTGCCGCCTTTTATATCTTTCGATTTATCCTGCAAAACTACTAAAATATCATTCGAATCATAACATAACGGTTATTTTCATGGGGGTTAGTTTGGTAATTGTGTTTCTGAAATACCAGTAGTAAATAAGATATCAGTAGTAAAACGTCAGTAGTATCTATTAACATCAGTAGTGACTAAGGATTTTGACGTCAGTAGTAACTATAGACATCAGTAGTAACTATTAACACATAAGACCAGTAGTATATGTGAATACCAGTAGTACTGACTTACCAGTAGTATTTGTGTAAATCTAATATACACCAGTAGTGATGAACTACCAGTAGTATTTTGTGCATACACTTTCATACCAGTAATGCAGACCTACCAGTAGTAAAATAATTTAAAAAAAAACTTTTTACAACAAAACTTTACACATGATTTTAAGTGAGATTTTAAGTTATTAAAATCATTCCAATACTGCTAACCAAGAAGTTAAATCTTCCTACATCAAATGCTTTTGTAAAAAAGATCTGCTAATTGATCATCAGTATGAATTTTAACAACTTTGATTAATTTCTTTTCATTGCAATCTCTTATGAAATGAAATCTTATTTCAATGTGTTTAGTTTTTGAGTGTTTTACTGGATTATTCACAATACTAATAGCACTTTGATTATCAATAAAAATAGGAGTTTTAAGGATAGAGATACCAAAGTCTAGAAGCTGGTTTTGAATCCATAGTACTTGAGCACAGCAAGCAGATGCAGCTACATATTCTGCTTCAGCAGTAGATGTTGATACATTTGCTTGCTTCTTACATTGCCATGACACCAGTCTTGATCCAAAGAATTGACATCCACCAGTAGTGGACTTTCTGTCTTGACATTCACCTCCATAGTCACTATCTGTGTAGGCTATGAGTTCAAATGGTGAATCATGTGGATACTATAGACCTAGTGATGGTTTGCCTTTCAAGTATCTGAATATTCTTTTAACAGCTTGCAGGTGTAGTTCTTTGGGTCTTGCTTGATATCTTGCACACACACAAACACTATACATAATGTCAGGTCTTGATGCAGTTAAGTACATCAAAGAGCCTATCATTGATCTATATAAGTGTTCATCTACATCCTCCCCCTCAACATCAGGATGTAGGTGTTTGTGTGTTTCCATTGGTGTACTAGCACTTTTACTGTCTTTCAAATCAAACTTTTCCAAGATGTCTTTGACATATTTTGATTGATTTATCAAAATACCATCAGTTCTTTGATTGACTTGGAGTCCAAGGAAGAAGTTCATTGGACCCATGGAGCTCATCTTGAATTTAATTTGCATCAGTTCTTCAAATTCTTTGCATAATAAATCATTGGTTGAGCCAAAGATGATATCATCTACATAAATTTGTACCAGTAGTATATCATCTTTGACTTTCTTTGTAAACAAAGTTTTGTCAATGGCTCCTCTTTTAAAGTTGTTCTTCAATAGGTATGATGATAATGTGTCATATCATGCTCTTGGTGCCTGATGTAGGCCATACAGAGCTTTATCCAATTTGAACACATAATCACCATGTTTTGGATCTTCAAAACCTGGAGGTTGGCATACATAGACTTCTTCTTCAATCTTCCCATATAAGAATGCACTCTTAACATCCATTTGATAGACTTTGAATTTCTTGAATGAAGCATATGCTAGAAATATTCTTATGGCTTCAATTCTAGCAACAGGAGCATATACTTCATCATAGTCTATTCCTTCTTCTTGAGTGTATCCTTGGGCTACAAGTCTGGCTTTGTTCTTGATCACTATACCTCTTTCATCTTTCTTGTTTCTGAATATCCATCTTGTTCCAATGGCTCTTTTTCCTTTGGGTAGAGGTACAAGTGTCCAAACAGCTTGTAATTTAAATTGAAGGAGTTCTTCTTGCATTGCCTCAATCCAGTTTGAGTCCTTCATTGCTTGTTGGATCTTCTTTGGTTCATCCTGAGACAGAAAGCATTCATACATACATTCATTAGCAATTAAACTTATATTACACATATTTGCAGTTAAGCTTTTGTTTAATTTGCTTCTTGTTTGTAGTGGTGAGTTGACATCACTTAGAACAAGATCTAATGGATGGTTCTTTTGAGTCCTTGTAGTTGTAGCTTTATCAACCACTAGTTGATTTTCAAGATTGGACTCATTTGTCTCAGGTAGTTGTTCTTCTAGAGATCCTTCATTGTCATTGATATTTGGTTCATCATCTTCTTGGTCAGAGTTACTACTGCTATTATCTTCATTGAGATCAAAAGAGTTGTTGTTACTGGTATCAGTAGTATCTTGAGAATCTAGGTTAATGTTGGGACCAGTAGTATTTTGAGTACTATTACTGGTATCAGTAGTATTTGAATTACTACTGTCCTCATTCTCAGAGTTACTACTGATTCCAGAACTTGAGTTATTACTGACATCAGTATTAACTATTGGAGCAGTATTAACTACAATGTATCTCATTTCCTCTTGACCAGTATTAACTGATGATGTTCCTTCCTTATGATTGTGACAATTTAAATTACCTGTATTGAAATTCATGTTAGAATTAAAGGATTTGGTTAGATTGTCTATATCAAATAGCCAATCTGGACCATTTCCTTGTTCATTAGGTACATTTTCATTAAAGGATACATTGATGCTTTCTTCAATTATCCTTAGTCTTTTGTTGAATACTCTATATGATTTGCTTTGAGTAGAATATCCCACAAAGATTCCATCATCAGCTTTGCAGTCAAATTTACCAAGTTGTTCTCTTGTAATTAAAATAGTACAAGGACAACCAAATGATTTTAAGAAACTTATAGAAGGTTTTCTTTTATTGAAAAGTTCATATGGTGTTTTAAAATGTGGCTTTACTATTAATACTCTGTTCTGAACATAACAAGCAGTATTAACAGCTTCTGCCCAAAAAGTAATTGGTAATTTTGAGTCTGCAAGCATTGATCTTGCTGCTTCAATGATGGTTCTATTTCTTCTTTCAGCTACACCATTTTGTTGAGGAGTTCTAGGTGAGCTGTATTGCCTGTCAATACCTTTAAGATCACAAAAGTTAATTAAGTTAGCATTTTTAAATTCTGTGCCATTATCACATCTTATGGCTTTCACTTTTTGATCAGATGTGTTCTCCAGTTTGACAATTAAGTTCTTTATGAGTTCACTTGTTTCATCCTTTGTCATGAGAAAGAAAACCCATGTATATCTGGAAAAGTCATCAGTAATAACAAGACAATATTGTTTCTTTCCAATACTCATTACATTTGTAGGTCCAAAAAGGTCCATATGTAAGAGCTGTAAAGGAACAGAAATAGAGTTCACAGTTTTGGACTTATGAGAAGTCTTGTGTTGTTTACCTTTTAGGCATGCAACACAGTGATGATCACACATGAATTGTTTTTGAGGTAGTCCAATGACCAGATTTCTTTTTACTAAATTGTTCATGTTTTTGAAATTTGTGTGACACATCCTTCTATGCCATAGTTCTGATTCAGTGGTGTTTGCCTTGGATATAAAACAGTTGACCTCATTTGTAGAAATGAGTTCTCCCCCTATATCTAGGCAATACACATTGTTTCTCCTTGGAGTTCTTAAAACAACATATTTTTCATCTAAAATAAAATCAGGAGAAAGAATGATGCACTCAATGTCTGTGAAAAGAATCTTGTTCTTTTTATCACAAACTTGAGACACACTGACAAGATTGTATTTTAGTTCAGCTACATAAAATACATCATCAAAGGTAATTTTGCCATTAGTAACAGTACCTTTACCTGTAATCTTACCTCCTTGGGGATTCTCACCAAATGCCACATATCCTCCATCAAATGACTTGAAATCTTTAAGAATTTGCAGATTTCCAGTCATGTGCCTTGAGCATCCACTATCAATATGCCATGTTCTTCCTTCTTCTGGGATCTGAATGCTCTGCACAAGTGAGTAAAGGATTAGTTAAGTTTGGGAACCCAAGCTTTATATGTCTTGGGTTCATCCTTTGAGAAATAAGCTTTTGGGGATTTAACTTTAAATACTTTTGGTACCCATACTTGTTTAGTACTGGTGTGTTGTTTTACTACTGCCCTTTTGGAGTTATTACTGGTGTGAGAATTTCCTACTGATCTTGGTTTATACCCATGATTTTTAGCTTTTGAATACTTTACTACTGATGGACCAGTAGTATTTGGGTACTTACCATGTTTAGAATGACCAGTAGTGTTTTTAGGGTTAACACCAGTAGTATTTTTGAAAGTTGTTTTGGGAGCAGTAGTGTTTTTAAAATTAGGGTTTTTACCAGTAGTATTCTTGTATTGGTACCATACAACATTATAATGAGGGTTAACACCAGTAGTAAAATTGTTAAAGTTTCTACTGGTGTTGGAAAATTTAAAATATTGTTTATTTTGATTGGATTTTCCATTGTTCTTGAAGTAATTGCTGTTCTTTGGGCTTCCAACTCTTCTGTTTTGCACAAATCTTTGTGCACTTCTTCCAAATTTTGGTGTTTCTGCAATTGGAGTTTTAATTTTATTTACTACTGAAGGACCAGTAGTATCTTTTAACTTTTGCGTTCTTGCATTTTCTTTAAAAATTTTAAATTCCTTTAACTCTTTGCAGTTTATTGGATTGAAGTGACAATCCTTTGCTATATGGTTCATTTTGTTGCATATAACACATCTTAATTTCTTATTTTTAGCACCTTCAGGTATTCTTTGGTCTAAGAGTTGTTTTTTATTTCTTTCATTTCCCCTTGTTAAAATTTTTGGTACATTATCTGCATTATATTTAGGAGATTCATTTGGACTTTGAGCTGTGTGAAAACTTGTATCAATTGATTTTGGTGATTCAGTTTGAGAGATTGTAAATTCAATTGATTGATCATCATCAGAAGAATTATTTGATTCAGATGTTTCATTAGGTGATTCAGTTTGATTTTCAGTTTTTAATTCATTAATGATTCTTTCTGAACTGTTCTTAAGTGGTGGAATGATTTTATATGGAGGTGGTACAGCATGATATCCCACCCCATGAACAACTTTTTCTGTAGTTTGATTATTAGTTAATTCATCAAGAATTTTAGAGCTTCTTTCAAACTTTTTAATTGTTAATTTATTTTGTTCAATTTCAAGTTGACATTCTTCTAATTTACTTGTTAGTTCTTTATTTTTTATTTCATAAAATTCTTTCTCATCCACAGCCTGAAGCAATTCTTCTTTTATCCTTTGATCAATCATCTGGTACACCTTTATTTGATTTTCTTGATCAGTAATCACACCATCAAATTCATGATTTCTTCTCACTGCTTTTGCTAAATCTTCATTTAATTTATTGTTTTCTTTTTCTAAGTTTTTAACAATTTTAGCACATTCAGAAGTACAAGGTTTAGGTTTTACCTCAGTTTTGTTGTCAGTAAAGGCCATGAGAGCTTGATTTTGAGTATGCTCTTCTGCTTGGAAGCTCCAGTCATAGCCTTGTCCTTGTTGTGAAACAAGGGCAGTTGATTTTGATCTTTTGTCTGGCTGAGGACACTCTTTTGCAAAGTGACCAAGGTTGTTACAGTTGTAACATTTGACTTTAGTTTTGTCAAATCCAGCTTTGTCACCTTTGTTGAAGTTGAGGCTTGTTCTACCAGTTCTTTTTAAGAATCTTTTTGTCCTTAGGCTCAGCATAGCCATCTGCCATTTAAGATCCATCTCCTCAAGATCATCTGGGTTCAATTGTTCCAAGTCATCACTAATCAAGGCAGTATGCACATGACTAGTGAAGAAAGATTCTCTTGCAGCATCTTCAGAATCTGCAGCCTTTCCTATAGAGGTTTCCTGACCTTGACCTGTACTAGAGACAAATGCAGCATTATTAGAAGAAATAGAAGGGTTCTTTTGGTTTACCTCGGTTTCAAACACTCTGAGATCATTGTAGAGTTCATCCAGCTCCTTTTCTTCTAAAGCATCTCTTTGTCTATATACCACTGTATACATAGCTCATTCTTCACTAAGAGATCTTAGGAACTTCATGTTGACATCTTCTTGATCCATCTTAACCCCAACCTGGTTAAGTTCACCAATTAGCTTGTTGAATCTGTCAAACACTTGAGTGAGTGTTTCATTGGGTTTTCCTTTGAAATTTTCAAAGTCTTGTTTGAGAACAGACTTCATATTCCTCTTGGTGCTCTTTGTCCCAACGAATCTCTTCTCCAGTGCTTCCCATAGTATTTTTGCATCATCATATTCAACAAAGAGATGTTGATAATCGTTAGGAATGGCCAGTAATAGAGTGCTTAGAGTTTTGAGTTCGATGCCCTTGTCCTTCTTTTCCTTCTCACACTTAAGTTTGTCTGCTTCAGTTGCAGAGCTGCTTGCTTGACCAGGACCAGTTTTGTTTCCTTCAAGGACAACTTCCCACATAGAATAATCTGTAATAAGCATGTATTGCTTAATACGATTCTTCCACATCCCAAAGTTGTTGGGTGTGAGTATAGGAATTTTGTTGGCCTGAGTGCTTTCATTATTATCAGTCATGATTAATAATGTGTGTTTTAAAGATTAAAACTTTTTGTTGTTCTTAACAAATAGTAGATCTAGAACCAATAAGCTCTGATACCACTTGTCAGGATCGATTAACTATAGAGAAGTTAATAGACACCTTTAGATCTAATTGACTATAGAAGTTGCAGCGGATCAACACTATATCAATGTAATTAAGAACAATGAACTGTAAATAATATGCGAAAGTATTAAGAACACAGTTTCACAAAAAGCTTCAATGTATATTATTGAGTTAACAATACACACGTACGTTTACAATTCGTAAGGAACTATTTATAATAGTCCTTGAAGCTAAACTATTTACCCTAGTTATTCTAGGACTTGATTTACATCGAATAATAAAAATATACATTGATTTACATTCTATAACTATCTATACGAAGATCTCGGACTTGATATTCTTCAAAAACGCGTTAACAGTAGTAAAACTAATCACCAGTAGTAAATATGTAACATCAGTAGTAAACTTGGTGATCAGTAGTAAGTCCAGATACATCTTCAGTAGTAACTACTAATGATCAGTAGTATCTTCAATATGCCTTGATCAGTAGTAACTAAGTTATAGTGAACACCAGCATCAACTTCATCAGTAGTAATATGTTCTGCCCCATCAGTACTAACTATGTCAGTACTAACTGCAGCATCAGTATTAAGTTGATCTGTGTTTTGCTCCAACAATACCCTTACGGAGACCAATTCTTGTGGTGGTTGGTAAACCAATACATTTCAAGAAGAATTCTACACCCACCATGGAAGAGGTATTCAAGTTGTTAATCTCTCTTAAGGGTGGTTATGTAATTTTACTTTCCGAATACCCTTATTTGCTTTTTAATTGTTTTTTCTGTTGGAGGATTTCGGAGAATGATTAATTAAAACAACCGGTTATAACTCTGAAATCATGTTAGGAATCACTTTCTTAAAGAGTATTTGTCCCTATATACAGGGTTTCACAAATTCGTTTGGGATAAGGCAGAGCAAAATAGCTCTTGAGATTCTGTTGTGTGTTGGTCATAATATAGAACCACCGTTCCTGGAAGTTTGGAGCAGTTCTATAACGTCCAAAAACTGCTCCAAGGAGATAAGATCATTAGGGTTAATAGGGTAGGGCTATTCTAGTCTATACGGGTTTGGGGGTTGGGTCAAGATAAACGAGCCATTTTACAATAATTTGGTTCTTGCACATTATTGTTTGCTCTGATCCTGTTTCAAATTAACATAGTTAATTACATTAAAATGTAAGCATTTTTATGGGATGATCTTTCTATATGAGGGGGTGATTTTTACACCACAACTGTTAATGCATCTATCACAACTTATGCTTGATATACTTGTACAGTTAGCTGTAAAACTTGTAATGTGTGGTATAGGAAGTAAAAATTGTGGTGCAGAAATGAATTCCCTTCTATATGGGCTTACATCTTTGTAGGTTTCTGAAGTACATGGTCAATTTGTGGAAGCACTTCAAAATCTGTTTGATGCGCATAAAACACGAGCCGGTTATCCTGATCTTGAGTTACATGTTATGTGATTAAATTATGCATTGGAAATTTTAATCGGATTCCAGATTACTTGTAGTAGTAAATTAAATTATGCATTGGAAATTTTAATCGGATTTCAGATTACTTGTAGTAGTAAATAAAAGAAATAAGTTTTTAGATGCGTATGAAGGAACTAAATGTTATGGAATTGAATTCAATAATTTAAGTTTGTGTGTTTACTTTTATAAGATTGTCCGTAACGGTGACCGAAAATTCGGTCGTGACCGGCCAAATAAGCAAGCCCGACGCGTCCCCCTCCGTTACGGGCAAAACGCCCGACGCGTCGACCTCCCCCAACGGTCGAGTAATCGACCGTTCGAATCCGAACGTTGCAAGCCTCCAACGGCTACTTTTTACCCCAAATAAATTTAATTTTTACCCTTTTTTTTACCTTATAAATACCCAATTCTTTTACCAAATAATTCACAACTCTCATTACTTTCTCCACTCAAACACACACTCAAATCTCTCAATCACCCTCTCTAAAAATGTCTTCATCCAAGAACAAAGGAAAGGCTACAAAATCTCGACGCGGAGCACCCTCTACTACACCCTCTCAATCACCCTCGATCAACTTTCGACCACCCGGTTTCGTACACCAAACAAGTCACCAAATCCCACAAGGTTATCAAAATAATCCATTTGCTCCCCCTACTTCCCACAACCATACCGACCACAACAACAACCACCACAATATGTTTTTTTTTAGTATTTATTGTAATGTTATTTTTATTTATGTTTTTTTTAATTATTAATGTAATTTTTTTTTTATAATTAATGTATTTGTTTTTAATTTGAATTAAAAAAAAAATTTCCGAACGGTCACCCATTACGGGCATTTGGTCGCTGTCTGGTCGTATGATTGATCAGGAGAGAGAAAGCTGATGTGGCGCAGAGGTGGCAGGGGTGACCAAACTGGGTTTGGTCACCCATTACGCCCAGTCTAAGAGATTCGGTAGTGAATTCAATAATTTATGTTACTGCTTTCTACATAGTGAATTCAATAATTTATGTTAGTTATAGATCAATAGAGCTTGCATATCTTATAAGGACTATCATTATTAAAATAAAAATAAAAAATTCTCAAATTTTAGAGACACTAGGTCACTAGGATTAAAGTTTAAAATGAGCGACGTTATTAATAATTATAAAAAGTAAGAAAAGCATGTCACTTTTTCATTGAAGTCCATACATGACAGGATGGCAAGCAAACAAATGAATTACATAATTTCAGTAAAATGCTTATTTAATCCCACAATAACCAAAACACTAACTTTCCATTCATCTTCCTACCAAATGCTGCAAATGACTATTCTCTTGATCAACATGTTGGTTGATCTAACCCCGTTCAATTATTATTTGAACGGGTGCAAATATGATTGATCTAGGCCGCTTTATAAACTCGAATCTTTTCGTTTTAATGTTGCCTCTTCTATATAGAATGAAGACAAAATCACTAATGACCAAAAGAAACAGCATCTTCATGTTAGTCAATTAAAACAGATCAAGCAACGAGCCACATGAAGAAGGTGGACCAAAGGGTAAGTGAGATCGATGCCAAACAATATGTCCATAGCATAATTACTGAACACTCACTCTCACCAATACCAAATAATTGCATTATCGTACCTGCCATATTAACCAATTTCAAAAAAGATCTTAAACAAGTTTTAAATTAAATAGAGATCAAACTAAATTTCCATCTAGAGCTCATACCAATGTTCATGGCTGGTGGAAGCGCGAACTGTAGTAGAAGAATAAAAAGATAAAGAGGGTCTGCGTGTACTAAGCCGAGATAAAGAGCTCCTTTTACGATTAAAATGCCAAAAAGTGGCAAGAAAATATACCGAACGGCTGCAATTCCAAGTACAAGTGGTATCGAGATACCTGACCCTTTTAGACCTGTAAATCATATTATATTTAATATATATAGGTGCAAATTATAATATGGTCCAGATTTAGGGTGATTTAACTACCTCTTAACAGGTTCCCGCCTACAATCAATGTCACAGTTGGAATCGCTGCATCCCTATTAAAAAACAGAAATTAATAACGGTTCATTATTCATTAGTTTACCCTGTTTTCATAAATGAATTATTTTGTATTTAGAAAAAGGTGTCAAAGATTATTATACCCTACTAAGGATGCAGAATCTTGAATCACTCGAAGAGGTGCTGTGGTGCCTATTAGTAGCTTGCGAATTGGTGCGATTGTTCCCAACACAAATCCTACAATCTTTACATTTAAAAAAAAATAAGTTATTAGGTGCACATACTTTATAATTTTAGATGATATATAAAATATAATTAGAAGTTCAAATAAAATAAAAAAAGATGTATACCGCTCCGCTGGTAGATGGTGCAAATACTGCTTTAAAGTTTATATGTTTTAAAATTTTCGATGTTCGTTGCTTCATCGCATCCAAGTTCACCTAATTCACATCATATTTTAACTTTCAAGGTCCAGTAAATTCAGATAAAAAATTGTTATTATGATAATATGACTCCATGTTCCAAAAGCTAAAAAGAACCTTAAGGTTTGCGTTTAATCTTGGGGAAGAAGTAGATGAAGGAAGTAGAGTTTGGGTCAAATCCTCTTGCACGGTTACTGTTTTGTTTTTACCAGAATCTTGGGGCGGCTCGGCGAAAACCCGTACTAGGTTGAAAACATAAGACCATAAAAAAACGGCTCCAATCTAATGAAATATTTCTCATTAGGAATTAGTCGAAAACAATTAACAAATTTGGGAGTAAAAACACATACGGCCATGGATAATGAAGCATAAGCTAAGCCATTTGCATTGCAAATATCTGGATCACCAAAAGGACTGCCTTTCTCTTTGCATACAGCTGGTACTATGATCAAAAGCATGTTTCCAAGGTTTCCTGTCATTAATTAATAATCACAAATACGGTTATGTATGTTGTTATTATGCATCGGAGTTGTACGGTACAAGTAAGTTAATTACCTGCTGCACAGGTACCAAGGACGAGGGCCTTGAGATGTTGAGGTGGTTTAGCGATGATCATAAGTACCCATCCAAGTGCCGACCCGATTAAGAATGTTAGAAGAATATTAACAGGCATAAACCATCTGCAATTGTTAAGATGTTGTAAAATTAATGACACCTTTTTCTTAATTAATTTAGGAGGATTAAGATGATCGATTAGAGAAACCTTACAATGCGATCATGCTGTCGTATGTAATGGTTTTAGCCAGGTTGCTTCCGACAAGTGCTGGATTGAATACAAAGTACACAAGCTGTTCACAAAATATGGAGTGAATCTTTAATCAAACATACAATTTTCTTGAATTAGCAAATCGATGAGAAATATATATGCAGTAATATACAATACAGAACGGAAGAAATGCAGGTGGCAAGTCAGAATATGGACCATTTTGAAAAATGGGTCAAACGGTTTGGGGGGCCACCGTACTTTATTGGTTTAGTTCCATTCTAAAACATACTCCCCTCGTCCCACAAAAAAACTTTACATTTCTCATGAGCACAATATTTGAGGAGATAGTTAGTAGTGGGGCCATTTGAAATACTTTTGATTAAAATATAAGGGTAGATCGGAGAGAGAAAGTGTTTTATTGGTTGGATGATTGGTAATATTATTATTTTATTAGGTGGACCTCCTAAATTTGAGAAATGTAAACTTTTTTGTGGGACAAAATTTAAAGGAGAAATGTAAAGTTTTTTATGAGACGGAAGGAGTACTATTTACTTGCTTAAAATAATAGAACAGGTTATACAAAATATAATAAAAACAAAAGATGAATTTAAAACTTAATGCTTCCCGTTTAAAAGAAATGATACACAAATTTTATGTTTTAAAACAAAAATTTAGAATGAATATTAAATTAAATAATTAGTGGGACACGTTTCACGTATTTTGATTAAAGTGAGATTAATAGTGTTTAAAAAAAATAAAGATAAATTTATCATTTCACTTGATTAAATGTATGACATTCATTATTTTTTTAACAAATAAAGTACTCGTAATATTTTAAAAATATATCACTTATTTTGAAATATTATAAAATGAAAAGTGTACTGCTTAAAATAATTAGTTATAAAAAATATAATAAAAACAAAATAAATGTCATCATAGAGGTCAACACGTAACCACAAAAGACGCCCACGCGGCCTCGCCTTTCTCGAAGTCACCTCCACCTCCACACCGCGGTTCATACCGTTTCAAGCTTGCAGACTAATAAATTACTCCGTATCATTTTCCGGGTGAATTTTTACTTCTAATTTTGGAGTTTAATTCTGCTTTTTTCGAAATTGCGTTTGGATTTTTGGTTCATTAAATTGGGGCAGGTTGGAGAAAATCGGATGGTTGTGGTGACGGCAGCAGCACGGCGGCGATAGTGATCGGAAGATGGTGGTAACGATATTTGATTACCATCAAACTTTTTTGATCAACTAGATCTAGATTAAAAAAAAAAAAAAACTTACATTATTGGCATGCTTCCTTGTAGCTTCTCCCAAAATATCAATGGATTCCAAGGCAAGAAATGATCCAAGTGCAGTGACTAACAACACTTTAAGAACAGGCATAGAAGCAGCAGAAAACAGCTCAAGAAACCCCATCTTTCTAATACGAATTCAATTGTCTCCAGATTTTCGGAAAACAAACAAAATCTAATAATTTCAAGGAATTGTTAGATATAAAATATATATGCACGGTAGAGAGAGTTTCCGAAATGTGTACCTACCTCCAAACTGTAGACCACAAACACGAACCTACTACCCACACGGTCCTTTTGTGGGGTACGTCTGATTTAATATGAAAATGACAGAAATTAAAAGTCCTCCATCGCTCCTTGCAAGGGAAACCAAACCTTATTTATTTACCCACGTGAATGTCCCAAGAAATTTATGGTGTTTGTGATCATGATGTGAAACTGTTGGAGCAAAACACAGATCAACTTATTACTGATGCTGCAATTAGTACTGACATACTTAGTACTGATGGGGCAGAACATTTACTACTGATGAAGTTGATGCTGGTGCATACTATAACTAAGTTACTACTGATCATGAGAAGATTGAAGATACTACTGATCATTGTAGTTACTACTGACGTTGATTATGGACTTACTACTGATCACCAAGTATACTACTGATGTTATTTATTTACTACTGGTGATTGCAGTTACTACTGATACGCGTTTTTGGAAGATATCAAGTCCGAGATCTTCGTAGAGATAGTTATAGAATGTAATTAAATGTATATCTTTTATAATTCGATGTAAATCAAATCCTAGAATAACTAGGGTAAATAGTTTAGCTTCAAGGACTACTATAAGTATGTTCCTTACGAATTGTAAACGTACGTGTGTATTGTTAATCAATAATATACATTGAAGCTTTTTGTGAAACTGTGTTCTTAATATTCTTGTTTATTGTTCATACAGTTCATTGTTCTTAATTATTGATATAGTGTTGATCCGCTGCAACTTCTATCATCAATTAGATCTAAAGGTGTTTATTAACTTGTCTATAGTTAATCGATCCTGACAAGTGGTATCAGAGCATATTGGTTCTAGATCTACTATTTGTTAAGAACAACAAAAAGTTTTAATCCTTAAAACACACACATTATTAATCATGACTGATAATAATGAAAGCACTCAGGCCAACAAAATCCCTATGCTCACTCCCAATAACTTTGGGATGTGGAAGAATCGTATTAAGCAATACATGCTTATTACAGATTATTCCATGTGGGAAGTCGTTTGTGAAGGAAACAAAACTGGTCAACTTCAAGCAAGCAGCTCTGTAACTGAGGCAGACAAACTTAAATGTGAGAAGGAGAAGAAAGATAAAGGCATCGAACTCAAAACTCTAAGCACTCTTTTACTGGCCATTCCTAATGACTATCAACATCTCTTTGTTGAATATGATGATGCTAAGTTGCTTTGGGAAGCACTGGAGAAGAGATTCGTTGGGACAAAGAGTACAAAAAGAAACATGAAGTCTGTTCTCAAACAAGACTTTGAAAATTTCAAAGGAAAGCCCAATGAAACACTCACTCAAGTGTTTGACAGATTCAACAAACTAATTGGTGAACTCAACCAAGTTGGTGTAAAGATGGATCAAGAAGATGTCAACATGAAGTTCCTAAGGTCTCTTAGTGAAGAATGGGCCATGTACACAGTGGTGTATAGACAAAGAGATGCTCTAGAAGAAAAGGAGTTAGATGAACTCTATAATGATCTCAGAGTGTTTGAAACTGAGGTAAATCACAAAAACCCTTCTATTTCTTCTAACAATGCTGCATTTGTGTCTAGTACAGGTCAAGGACAAGAATCCTCCACAGGAAAGGCTGCAGATTCTGAGGATACTGCAAGAGAATCCTTCTTCACTAGTCATGTGCATACTGCATTGATTAGTGATGACTTGGAACAATTGAATCCAGATGATCTTGAGGAGATGGATCTTAAATGGCAGATGGCTATGCTGAGTCTAAGGGCCAAAAGATTCTTAAAAAGAACTGGTAGGACAAGCCTCAATTTCAACAAAGGTGACAAAGCAGGATTTGACAAGACAAAAGTCAAATGTTACAACTGTAACAACCTTGGTCACTTTGCAAAAGAATGTCCTCAACCAGACAAAAGATCAAAATCAACTGCTCTTGTGTCACAACAAGGACAAGGATATGACTGGAGCTTCCAAGCAGAAGAGCATGCTCAAAACCAAGCTCTCATGGCCTTTACTGACAGCAAAACTGAGGTAAAATCTAAACCTTGTACTCCTGAATGTGCTAAAATTATTAAAAATCTAGAAAAAGAAAACACTAAATTAAATGAAGATTTAGCAAAAGCAATCAGAAGAAATCATGAGTTTGATAGTGTAATTGCTGATCAAGAACATCAAATAAAGGTGTACAAGATGATTGATCAACGAATCAAGGAAGAATTGCTTCAAGCTGTGGATGAGAAAGAGTTCTATGAAACAAAAAATAAAGAACTAACAAGTAAATTAGAAGAATGTCAGCTTGAAATTGAACAAAATAAATTAACAATTAAAAAGTTTGAAAGAAGCACTAAAATTCTAGATGAATTAACTAATAATCAAACTACAGAAAAGGTTGTTCATGGGGTGGGATATCATGCTGTACCACCTCCACACAAATTCATTCCTCCACTTAAAAACAGTTCAGAAAGAATCATTAATGAATTAAAAACTGCAAATCAAAATGAATCCAATAATGAAACATCTGAATCAAATGATTCTTCAGATGATGAGCAATCAATTGAATTTACAATATCTCAAACTGAATCACCAAAATCAATTGATACAAGTTTTCACACAGCTCAAAGTCCAAATGATTCTCCTAAATATAATGCAGAAAATATACCCAAAATTCTAAAAAGAGGAAACCAAAGAAATAGAAACCAACTCTTAGAACAAAGAAAAACAATAAAGGCTCAAGAAAATAAATTAAAATGTGTTATTTGCAATAAAGTGAACCATTTAGCAAAGGATTGTCACTTCAATCCAATAAATTGCAAGGAGTTAAAGGAATTTAAAGCTTTTAAAGAAAATGCAAAAACTCAAAGGTTAAAAGATACTACTGGTCCTTCAGTAGTAAATACAATAAAAACTCCAATTGCTGAAACTCCAAGATTTGGAAGAAGTGCACCAAGATTTGTGCAAAACAGAAGAGTTGGCAGCCCAAAGAACAGCAATTACTTCAAGAACAATGGAAAATCTAATCAAAATAAACAATATTTTAAATTTTCCAACACCAGTAGAAACTCAAACAAATTTACTACTGGTGTTAACCCTAATTATAATGCTGTATGGTACCAGTACAAGAATACTACTGGTAAAAACCCTAATTTCAAAAATACTACTGCTCCCAAAACAAATTTTAAAAACACTACTGGTGGTAATTTTAAAGATACTACTGGTCATTCTAAACATGGTAAGTACCCAAATACTACTGGTCCATCAGTAGTAAAGTACTCAAAAGCTAAAAATCATGGGTATAAACCAAGATCAGTAGGAACTTCTCACACCAGTAACAACTCCAAAAGGGCAGTAGTAAAACAAAGTACCAGTAATAAACAAATATGGGTACCAAAAGTCTTTAAAATTAAATCCCCAAAAGCTTATTTCTCAAAGGATGAACCCAAGACAAATAAAGCTTGGGTTCCCAAACTTAACTAATCCTTTACTCATTTGTGCAGAGCATTCAGATCCCAGAAGAAGGAAGAACATGGCATATTGATAGTGGATGCTCAAGGCACATGACTGGAAATCTACAAATTCTTAAAGATTTCAAGTCGTTTGATGGAGGATATGTGGCATTTGGTGAGAATCCCCAGGGAGGTAAGATTACAGGTAAAGGTACTGTTACTAATGGAAAAATTACCTTTGATGATGTATTTTATGTTGCTGAACTAAAATACAATCTTGTCAGTGTGTCTCAAGTTTGTGATAAAAAGAACAAGATTCTATTCACAGACATTGAGTGCATCATTCTTTCTCCTGATTTTGTTTTAGATGAAAAATATGTGGTTTTAAGAACTCCTAGGAGAAACAATGTGTATTGCCTGGATATAGGGGGAGAACTCATTTCTACAAATGAGGTCAACTGTTTTATATCCAAGGCAAACACCACTGAATCAGAACTTTGGCATAGAAGGATGTGTCACACAAATTTTAAAAACATGAATAATTTAGTAAAAAGAAATCTGGTCATTGGACTACCTCAAAAACAATTCATGTGTGATCATCACTGTGTTGCATGCCTAAAAGGTAAACAACACAAGACTTCTCATAAGTCCAAAACTGTGAACTCTATTTCTGTTCCTTTACAGCTCTTACATATGGACCTTTTTGGACCTACTAATGTAATGAGTATTGGAAAGAAACAATATTGTCTTGTTATTACTGATGACTTTTCCAGATATACATGGGTTTTCTTTCTCAGGACAAAGGATGAAACAAGTGAACTCATAAAGAACTTAATTGTCAAACTGGAAAACACATCTGATCAAAAAGTGAAAGCCATAAGATGTGATAATGGCACAGAATTTAAAAATGCTAACCTAATTAACTTTTGTGATCTTAAAGGTATTGACAGGCAATACAGCTCACCTAGAACTCCACAACAAAATGGTGTAGCTGAAAGAAGAAATAGAACCATCATTGAAGCAGCAAGATCAATGCTAGCAGATTCAAAATTACCAATCACTTTTTGGGCTGAAGCTGTTAATACTGCTTGTTATGTTCAAAACAGAGTATTAATAGTGAAGCCACATTTTAAAACACCATATGAACTTTTCAATAAAAGAAAACCTTCTATAAGTTTCTTAAAATCATTTGGTTGTCCTTGTACTATTTTAATTACAAGAGAACAAATTGGTAAGTTTGACTGCAAAGCTGATGATGGAATCTTTGTGGGATACTCTACTCAAAGCAAATCATACAGAGTATTCAACAAAAGACTAAGGATAATTGAAGAAAGCATCAATGTATCCTTTAATGAAAATGTACCTGATGAACAAGGAAATGGTCCAGATTGGCTATTTGACATAGACAATCTAACCAAATCCTTTAATTCTAATATAAATTTCAATGCAGGTAATTCAAATTGTCTTAATCAAAATGAAGGAACATCATCTGGTTATTCTGGTCAAGAAAAGATGAGATACATAATAGTTGATACTGCTCCCATAGTTAATACTGATGTCAGTAATAACTCAAATATTGAAAGCAGTAGTAACTCTGAGAATGAGGTCAGTAGTAATTCCAATACTACTGGTACCAGTAATAGTACTGAAAATACTACTGGTCCCAACAATAACCTAGATTCTCAAGATACTACTGATGCCAGTAACAACAACAATACTACTGATCTCAACGAAGACAACAGCAGTAGTAACTCTGACCAAGATGATGATGAACCAAACATCCATGACAATGAAGAATCACAAGATGAACAACTGCCTGAGACAAATGAGTCCAATCTTGGAAATCAACTAGTGGTTGATAAAGCTACAACTACAAGGACTCAGAAGAACCATCCATTAGACCTTGTTCTAAGTGATGTTAACTCACCACTTCAAACAAGAAGCAAATTAAATAAAAGCTTAACTGCAAATATGTGTAACATTAGTTTAATTGCTAATGAATGTATGTATGAATGCTTTTTGTCTCAGGAAGAACCAAAGAAGATCCAACAAGCAATGAAGGACTCAAACTGGATTGAGGCAATGCAAGAAGAACTCCTTCAATTTAAATTACAAGCTGTTTGGACACTTGTACCTCTACCCAAAGGAAAAAGAGCCATTGGAACAAGATGGATATTCAGAAACAAGAAAGATGAAAGAGGTATAGTGATCAAGAATAAAGCCAGGCTTGTAGCCCAAGGATACACTCAAGAAGAAGGAATAGACTATGATGAAGTATATGCTCCTGTTGCTAGAATTGAAGCCATAAGGATATTTCTAGCATATGCTTCATTCAAGAAATTCAAAGTCTATCAAATGGATGTTAAGAGTGCTTTCCTATATGGGAAAATTGAAGAAGAGGTATATGTTTGCCAACCTCCAGGTTTTGAAGATCCAAAACATGGTGATTATGTGTTTAAATTGGATAAAGCTCTGTATGGCCTACATCAGGCACCAAGAGCATGGTATGACACATTATCATCATACCTATTGAAGAACAACTTTAAAAGAGGAGCCATTGATAAAACATTGTTTACAAAGAAAGTCAAAGATGATATACTACTGGTACAAATCTATGTAGATGATATCATCTTTGGTTCAACCAATGATTTATTGTGCAAAGAATTTGAAGAACTGATGCAAATTAAATTCAAGATGAGCTCCATGGGTCCAATGAACTTCTTCCTTGGACTCCAAGTCAATCAAAGAACTGATGGTATTTTGATAAATCAATCAAAATATGTCAAAGACATCTTGGAAAAGTTTGATTTGAAAGACAGTAAAAGTGCTAGTACACCAATGGAAACACACAAACACCTACATCCTGATGTTGAGGGGGAGGATGTAGATGAACACATATATAGATCAATGATAGGATCTTTGATGTACTTAACTGCATCAAGACCTGACATTATGTATAGTGTTTGTGTGTGTGCTAGATATCAAGCAAGACCCAAAGAACTACACTTGCAGGCTGTTAAAAGAATATTCAGATACTTGAAAGGCAAACCATCACTAGGTCTATGGTATCCACATGACTCACCCTTTGAACTAATAGCCTATACAGATAGTGACTATGGAGGTGAATGTCAAGATAGAAAATCCACTACTGGTGGATGTCAATTCTTTGGATCAAGACTGGTGTCATGGCAATGTAAGAAGCAGACAAATGTATCAACATCTACTGCTGAAGCAGAATATGTAGCTGCATCTGCTTGCTGTGCTCAAGTTCTATGGATTCAAAATCAGCTTCTAGACTTTGGTATCTCTATCCTTAAAACTCCTATTTTTATTGATAATCAAAGTGCTATTAGTATTGTGAATAATCCAGTAAAACATTCAAAAACTAAACACATTGAAATAAGATTTCACTTTATAAGAGATTGTAATGAAAAGAAATTAATCAAAGTAGTTAAAATCCATACTGATGATCAATTAGCAGATCTTTTTACAAAAGCATTTGATGTAGGAAGATTCAACTTCTTGGTTAGCAGTATTGGAATGATTTTAATAACTTAAAATCTCACTTAAAATCATGTGTAAAGTTAGTGTTGTAAAATATTATTTTCTTAAGTGTTTTACTACTGGTATTACTGTACTACTGGTGTGAAAGTGTATGCACAAAATACTACTGATAGTTCATTACTACTGGTGTATTTTAGGTTTACACGGATACTACTGGTAAGTCAGTACTACTGGTATTCACATATACTACTGGTCTTGTGTGTTAATGGTTACTACTGATGTCTATAATTACTACTGATGTCAAAACCTTAGTCATTACTGATGTTAGTAGATACCACTGACGATTTACTACTGATATCTTAATTACTACTGGTCTTTCATAAACACAATTACCAAACTAACCCCCATGAAAATAACCGTTATGTTATGATTCGAAGGCTATTTTCATAGTTTTGCAGGTTTAATCGAAAGATATAAAAGGCGGCAGACGATTAATTTAGCATTATCTTCACTTCGATTCTCTAAACACCTCTCGATAAACCCTAGTTTACGATCAAAAACCCTTCATCTTTAACAAAATTCTTGCAAAAACTCAACACCAATGGCAACCTTACAAGCTCTCGATGTGCAAACCGATCTCAAATACTCAGAATTTCACAATATGGTTGCATTCTTAAAGAATCCCGACGGAACAAAAGATTTCCGTCCGATCGTAAAATTTTTGAGAAATTCATATATACAGTTTGCCTTAACTGTAAAACCAAAATCATATCAACAGCACTTGGTGGATTTCTGGACCAATGCTGAGCGAACAGAAGGAACAACATCATCAATGATAAAATCTAAAGTAGATGGAAAGCACATTACAGTAACAGAACAATCAATCAGACACCATCTACAACTACACGATGATTCAGGTATGTCCACTCTTCCTAAGGAATACATTGCTGAAATTTTGAATAAAATGGGATATGAGGGAAGACTGAATATAGTTACTTTTCAAAAGGGTCTTCTCTCCCCACAATGGAAATTTTTAATACATACCATTCAGCATTGTATTTCTCCTAAAAGAAGTACTTGGAATGAGTTTAATAAGGCAATAGCATCTGCTGTTGTCTGTTTATGCACAGACCAAGTATTTATTTTTTCAAACATGATATTTGATGGTATGTTGGGAAATCTTAGTTCTTCTAAATTTTTAATGTATCCCAGATTTCTACAACATATCATAAACTGTGAATTGCAAAACTTGTCAACTCCTAAAAACATTTTTCTATTACCTGAGTTGAACAAGAAAGTTTTCTCAAACATGAGAAAACAATTTAAATTTTCGGGCAAGGAAACCCCTCTGTTTCCTAACATGATCAAAGATCAACCCAATATTGGAGAAGGTTCAACCATTGCTACAACCCAAGTTGAACCTCAACCCACTCCATCACCCCCAAATATAGCCCAAACACCAATCCAAGTAGCCACTCCATCACCAACCCAAACAGAAGTCCTGAATGTGTCCCAGGAACTTGATGAAAATCTGCAGAGTGCTACTCTTCACTCTGTGGAAGACCTACCAGACAAAACCAAAAATATTTCCACAATTTATCATAGAAAGAAAATTTCTTCAAAGGACACCAGGGGACAAATCGAGTCACACCCCAGGCTCAAAGAGTTGTCCTCCAAGGAGGAGAGAGGACATGAGGGGAGGGCTTTCACTACTGATGCCCCAAAGGTGGGTGCACAGGACAGTGAAAACATCTTTAGGACCCAAACCTCGGCAACTTTGAGTGATGACTCTTTTGAGGAGTTACTCAAAGGACCCCGGTGCCAAGAAACCACAAGGGGGGACATCTCTGCTTCTTCTAGGAAGAAGAGAATGTCTAAAAGACCCAATGATTCACCAAGCAGTGATGAGGGCAGATCTGTGGAATTGATGGAAAGGAAGGAAAACCTTAAAACCAATGTACCTGTTAGTGAGCCCGATGATCTTGCTAGATGGAGTGAGGGCAGTATTAAAATCACTCAATTGACGGATAAAGTGAATTCTCTTGAATCCACTGTACAAAATTGCCATATATATCTAACTAACCAAGGGAAAACCATGGCTGCAATGAAAAGGCATGTCAACACCATCAACAGAAGAATGAGATTATATGAGCACAGGCTTTATCAACAAGCCAAAATCATCAGACAATTGAAGAAGAAGATTGATGATAGTGAGGCTCCACCAGTTGAGCTCACTAAGGGGGAGAAGGACAATATACAGACTATGATTGATGAATCTATAGCAGCAGCAGCATCCTCCCTTTTAAACTTAAAAGAAACAAATGTTGATGAAGGCCCAGAGATGATGGTGACAGAAGAAGAGCCTATTACTACTGCTACAATGGAAGAACAAGTTGAAAAGGAAATACCAGTAGTAACCTCTACTACTGATATTATAGCAGTAGTAAATAAAGAAAAGGAATTAATAGCAGCAAATACTAATGATGCCCTATCAGTAGTAACTCATGAAGTAACACCAGTAGTAACTGCTCTAGTTACTACTGAAGAGGAAGAACTACATTTTCCAGAGCTTATTGAAAGAGAGAGACATGTCATCATTACCAAACCACCAACACCTGATCAACCACTTATCATACCTGACATTGATGATAATGTGAATTGGTTTGAGGTTGATGAATGCTCACTTCCTCCACATCCAAAAATTCTTCAACAAAATGAACTTAGAACATTTTCTCCTTCAGTTATAATAAGTGGAGTGCCAGACATGAAATATATTCCACCTCCACCTTCAGCACACATTGGAAAGGGTAAAGAGATATATGATGAAGATTACCCAAACAGAGCTCTTGGTCATCACATGGTAAACAAGATCAATCATGTAAGAGCAGAAAAGCAATCCAGATGGAGAATTAAACACAGAAAATTTTTGGAGAAAGTAGATATGTATCAAGCTTTAGAAGAAAAGAAAAAGAAAGTTCAAAGTACAACTACTGTTCAAATACCTGCTCAAATTAAAGATGTTCAGATAGAAGCCCAAGAAGCAGAGTTCAAAAGGCTTAGAAAAGTAGAAGAGGAACATCTAAACTATTTAGAAGATCTTGTAGCAGAATGCAAAAGAACAAAAGATGATTTACCTGATGATATATTTGAACAAAAGTCTCTTATGATAGACTTTCTAAAGACAAAAGGTCACAGTGCAAAATCTTTTGGAAGAATGAAGATGATAACCATAATTGAAAAATACTGCACTGCAAAGAAAAGAGACTTGGCTGAACAAGAAGCTGAAGAGTCAAAGAAAGCCAAAGCCAAAACCTTAGTACCAATCAGCTTAAATTTGCTCAAAGCTGGTAGTGTTACAACTGTTGGTAATACTTCAACTCCCCAATCACTAAAAAGAAAATCTGTTGATCAAGAACAAAGCTCCAAGAAGAAATCAAAACAACAAATTATACCTGTTCTTGAAATGCCCGTTGCTCCTCTACAGAACAATTCAATTCTTAACTGGAGAGTGATGCAGAATAATGTCATAGAAGTCATAAGGGAAGACAAAGTAGTACAAAGATTCACTGGATGGTTACCCTTAATCAGGTCATGTACAAGAAGTGATGTAATCAAACTTTTGATTATTGGGAAACCAAGAATGACAAAGAAATCATGGAAAGAATCTGGAGCTGGATATTTGACTAGAATGATAGATGCTGCATTTTATCCAGACAATTATCCAGAACAATTTACAAATCCAGGTAATGTATATGCTTGGAATGTCATTCCTACTGCAAATATGTACTTCTTTGAGAAATCAGGCAAAGTGTGTGAATTGTACTTATATGAGAAAGAATATCCACATTCTGAGAAGACAATGTATCAGATATTCATAAACACTTTGATGAAACCCTATGATGCTGTTATGTTCCAAAATAAATTGAATTATTTTACAAAGAGGAACAGCAGATACATTATTGAACAAAGGCTTCAACAGAATCAAAGAACTCTTGAGAAAAGAAGAAAAGAACAAGAGGAACAAAAGAAACTTGATTGATTAAAAGATGATCAATAAGTTTAGGGGGAGATTGTTGGAGCAAAACACAGATCAACTTATTACTGATGCTGCAGTTAGTACTGACATACTTAGTACTGATGGGGCAGAACATTTACTACTGATGAAGTTGATGCTGGTGCATACTATAAATAAGTTACTACTGATCATGAGAAGATTGAAGATACTACTGATCATTGTAGTTACTACTGACGTTGATTATGGACTTACTACTGATCACCAAGTATACAACTGATGTTATTTATTTACTACTGGTGATTGCAGTTACTACTGATACGCGTTTTTGGAAGATATCAAGTCCGAGATCTTCGTAGAGATAGTTATAGAATGTAATTAAATGTATATCTTTTATAATTCGATGTAAATCAAATCCTAGAATAACTAGGGTAAATAGTTTAGCTTCAAGGACTACTATAAGTATGTTCCTTACGAATTGTAAACGTACGTGTGTATTGTTAATCAATAATATACATTGAAGCTTTTTGTGAAACTGTGTTCTTAATATTCTTGTTTATTGTTCATACAGTTCATTGTTCTTAATTATTGATATAGTGTTGATCCGCTGCAACTTCTATCATCAATTAGATCTAAAGGTGTTTATTAACTTGTCTATAGTTAATCGATCCTGACAGAAACAAACTAAAGAAAAATGCCAACTACTTTTCTATATTCTTTAGAATTCACACATAAAATATCTCAAAATATACATGAACTTTTACCAAGGACTTTCAAATCAGCTTCTCTTTTTAATAATTCATTCACATGATCAGTGATATACTTTTTATTTTACAAACTTACAATATAAATGATACATTATATAAATGATACATTCTCTCACAAAAAAATTCTCATTTCTTACTTAACTTTTATCCCACAAAAAATTTCTTATTTCTTATATTTAATAGGCTCCACATAATAAAATAATATTATTATTAAGGACCCACCACTAATGTCCACTAACTATCTTTCTCTCTCCAATCTAACCTTATTTTTTATTCAAAAGTATTACCAATGACACAACCACTAACTATCACCTAAATACTTTTGTCAAAGAGAAATGAGAACTTTTTTGTAGGACGGAGAGACTATATTTTAACAAGAGTTAATTACACAAATGGTCCTTTAAGATGATACCACATTGCAAGTGTGGTCCTAATCTTTTAATTTCGACAATCTTAGTCCTTTAAGATTACCGATTTTGCACGTTTGGTCCTTTAGGCCAAACGGTGTTAAATTTTCCTGTTAAGTGACCTCATGTGCAATGCACATGAGGGTATTTTTGTCTTTTCGCACTCCATCTTCTTCCCCACTTCATCTTTTCCTCCAAAATCAAAACCCTAACTTTGAAGATTCTTCCATTCGTAGGTTCTAAGGAGGCTAGGTTTTTTAGGTTTTGGAGTGGTGGTTGCGGGTTTCGATTGGGGTTTTTTCGCGGTGGTGGTGGTGGCCGGAGTGGTAGTTTTTTCTCTGTCTTCATCGTCGTTTTCGTTCTCCTCTTCTCGGCGACAGAAGCTTCCAATGCTATGAAATCAGGTGCAGCAGCTCGTGATTGCCGTAGTCTCTCCCTCTTTGCCCTAATTGCATTTATCATAGCCTGGTCTGGAATCACACCTCTATCTGAATTCTCAGTTTCATCATCATCATCTGATTATCCAGGGAATCTAATCGTTGTGGTTGTGATTGTGTTTGTGTGGTTTCATGTTGTGATTACCGTCGAAATTGGAAGATGAGGATGTGATTACCGCCATTGTTTTGGAAAAATCTTCAAAGTTAGGGTTTTGATTTTGGGGGAAAAGATGAAGTGGGGAAGAAGATGGAGTGAGAAAAGACAAAAATACCCTCATGTGCATTGCACATAAGGTCACTTAACAGAAAAATTTGACACCGTTTGGCCTAAAGGACCAAACGTGCAAAATCCATAATCTTAAAGGACTAAGATTGTCGAAATTAAAAGATTAGGACCACACTTGCAACGTGGTATCATCTTAAAGGACCATTTGGTACAGTTTACATATAGTAACTATATATTTTCTAATTTTATCGGTGTTAACGATCCGAGCCGAGTCGAATATTAGGAAATTTGGGCTTGGCTCATTTAATAATTGCTCGGCTCGAACTCGAATATTTATATAGTGTTCGAGCTCGATACTCGTTTATGATTCCATATTTTTAAAATTAACTAATTTACAAACTCGAAAAACTCGTTAATTACTCGACTCTTTATCACTCATGTTAATATATGTATATTTTTGTACTTATTGTATTCAACACTTATTCGACTTGTTAGGATCGGCTCGTTAAGATCGTAAGGCTCATTAGGTTCGAGACTAGTAAACGAACTATCGAACGAGCCGAGTCGATTCGAGTATTTAATTATTAAGCTGCTCGTGAGATTAACTGAGTATTTTTTTCATGTTCGAGCTCGACTCAAGATATTTTAATTAAAATTATTACCAAGGACCACCACTAACTGTATCTTTTAAAAACTTGTACAAAATAAAAATAATTTTTTTATGAGATGAATGGGGTATAACTTTAGAGTGTATTTATGATATGTCAATTTTATTATCACATTTTATTGTTAATATGTCCTAATATTATTATCCACTTAAAAATTCTTAAATGGTAAATATAAAATTTTATTAGTTTTACAGTATAATAAATACATTTTTTTTTCTAAAACTATGTGATTTTTGTCCATATATAATAAATTTGAGACGAAATGATTAGTTTTGTTTTGTTTTTTTATACATATATACAAAGTAGGACCTCGATTGTCCAAGTTATTTAACTCAAAACTTATAATCTAGTGATATTGGTGTTATCCATGATTTAAAGGTTATGAGTTTAAGACTTTAAGTCCCGATGGAGACAAAATAAAGCAAATTATGTGTCATTAAAAAAGAAAAACAGAAAATGTGTGGCCCCACATCAACGATGCATGAAGCGTACAAAGTACAAACGACCTTGGACCGCTTTAGCCTAATGGATACGTGGTGTCGTACAACGCCACATGCGAGTAATTTCCGTAATTAAATAAAAATGTGACGTATATTTAAACGAAATGTGTTAAAAGCTAGGGCCTAGGAGATCGAGATGTATGTCAAAATCTATATACACTTAAAAATTGAGTTTCATTTTGATGTAGTATTTATGACCATGCATATTAAAACTCTATTTATGACCATGCACATCAAACATGAAAACCACGAAAATGAAAAATTGTAACTGCAAGTCATTAAACACAGCTCATGTAACCCAATAATTACTAATGCACAACCTTTATTACGACTGTTTCAAAAGATGAAAAGGTTTAACTCCCTTGATTTTAGTCGTTACATAAACTTCCATGCCATACATCAATTCTATAAATAACAGCTCAGCCAAGCTTGGCACAATTTCCTTCATTTGTTACTATTGCGGTTTGCTAGACTAAACACTCTAAAGATGAGATGTCCCCTTCTCTCTAAGGTTTCTTTTTTAATAATTTGATATGGAAATATATATTTATTTTAATAATAAAATTAAGTTTATTATTTGTGTTTAGGTGGTGGTAAAAGGGGTCATCATATGGGTGATTATATTCCACTAGAAGAACTTGACAAATTTATGTTGCTGCACAGAAAGCAGCCAACGAAGTCGCAGATAGAGCATGATAGTCATAGACTTTTGCATGATGGTCATAGACTTTTGTCTAAAATGGATTGGAAAGAAGGTAATTATGATTATAATATTTTTTATAATATTGATTTTTAATAATTAATAATAATTGATACAGGGGAAGAACTCGGGACTTCCTGTAAGAGGATAGTTGATCCATTAATGGCGGGAAATGAGAGTAAAGTTACACCTAATGATGATACGAGCAATATAAGAAACTATGATGCTCGGTTACAAACATAGACCAAATCCTCTGTTGATAAAATTATTATGTAATCAAAATAATATTATAAAAAGAATAATCCTAGGATATTATATCACATTTTAGTGTAGTTATATACTTAAATGTGATATTATATCTTACTGGTTTTTGCTTTTAATTTGCAGAGTAATCCAAGGAAGGTGTATTACTGATGCGAGAACTCATCCCGAAGAGAAAGGTAATTTATATTTAAAAAAAATATTGACGATTGCAATGATAATTTCATATATGAAAAAGGCTGCATGAGAAGAAAAGAAAAGAGACAACCTAAACACTCTAAAGATGAGATGCCCTGCCTACTTCTCTACAAGGTTTTTTTTTTTTTTTTTTTTTAATAATTTCATATGGAAATATAGTTGACGGGGCAGTAGATTCACCTAAAATATGAAATTACCATTGCATCATCCAATAACTTTTTATATGAAATAACCGCAGTATGTCGAAGTCAGGAAATACACAAACCCGCAACTACTATTTCTGATGAAAAGGTAACAATAATCAGAAATATAAAAGTAATCGTACATATTTTCATTTTCTTTGCTTCTTGCTCATTCGTATGTAATCGTACATTATGTGTATTGTGTTAGACTTTTGTATTGTGGAGGAACAAAAAAAATTTGTATAACCAAAACATAGTGATAGTTGATATCTTTAATCAAATAATTATGTATCTATTTCCCCCCATAAAAGAAATGGGAGTTATAAAGAAAATCTATGATCTTTTCTCAAGTTTTAAAATATTCCACTCCATATATAGCGCAACCCTTGAGCTGTGCATTCGGTCCAACAACTATAATAAAAATACTTATAATTAAAATCAGTTAATGAAATTCCTATAATAAAAATACTTAGATAACTTTCAATTATATAAAATGCTTTTAAAAAGCTAATGTTATTTTCTTAAGTTATTATGCCATTTATTAGAAATAATGACATCAAATAGCTACGTAGTTAAATAAATATTTAATTTATTTAACTAATTCTTTTATCTCATTACTAGCCTATAACCCGTGATAAATCACGAGTGGCTTATAAAAAAATTCATAATATTTTCACTAATATTTTAATTTTTCACTAAAATTCTATTATTAGGAATTTCTAAATATTAATGAAAATGTTGGGAAATATTATGAAACATTCTATAAGCGACTCATGATTTATTACAGATTATAAGCTAGTTATATATATAAAAGACGACCTAAATTGACACATTTGAAAGTAAACGGGTCAAAATTATCATCTCTAGTGCATATAATACATAGTAATAAGATCTTAATATTTTAAATAAGTTTACGTATTTGAACTTTTGTTTTAGAAACTCCTATAATTTATTACGTATTTGAACTTTTAAACATCACTAAGCCTTTGAAACAAAAACAAAATCATAATTACTCCAGGAAATTTCATAATCTAAGGATATACTAATAACAATAATTGTTATAATGTTACAATGAATATATATTATCAAATGCATAATTGTCTATAACATAATAAATTTAGGCAAATAATGATTAAGTTAAGTACAAAGTCCATAATCTTACAATTAGAAAATATACTGAATATCCATTCCGCCACCCTTCCTTCACCACCAGCAAGCTGTTTCAGACCATCTTCACCATACCTATCATAAGTACTCCTCTAGGCGGCTTCCGTTTTCTGTTGTCTTTAAAGTTGAGCATAGTAATACAATAAGAACAAGTTAAACGGGTCGAAGTTGCCCATAGTTTTTTTTAATGCTAACTAATGAAATAGATAAAAACTTGCCCATAGTAATACACTATGTTCATATTGCATAGTTAACTCTGACTTTGACATTGCATTCGAGTTATGAATTCAATAGCTTTGACTATGTTTTTAGACCAATTACCCAATTGTAAACGAAATCATCAAATATTTATATAGCCCAATATTTGAAATGCTCATAAGATATCTACCAAAAAGATTTGAATTCTAAAAGCATTTCACTTTCTGAATTTACTATTATTAAATCTTTTTAATAGTCCTTTAGAAATAGTGTCTCACATTGGATTTTAAATCTTAATTTCTGGTTAGTGATGGAGCATCATATTTTCAATGAGCATGTATTAATTTTGTTGAGTTTAATGACGTGCATTATCATCAACAATTCCTTCCTATAAAAATCAATAAAACATTAAGAAAGTGTTTGAAAATTAAGTGAAACAATTAATAAGTAAAATTTAACCTTTTTGGTGCTTTTTGAACAAAATTAGTTTCTTGATTTGTGCTCATAAGTCATAACCCATTGTTGTGGAAATCTGTTACATCGATTAGAGGAACTCTTGAATCCACCTGAAACTCTGGTGCAGGCTTCAATCCAGAAGGTTAGCATCACCCATTGCGATTTTGTGACTGAAAAATGAAAATTAACAAACAACTTAATGCTAAACCACGTCCCCAAAGTGCTTCAACCCCTATTTCATGGCAACTTCGTAAATTGGGGAATCAAAGTACCTGGAGAAACATCAATTTAGAAAATACACTATCAGCATAATCTAAAAATTAATCCACATGACAGCCTATGAATACATCATGCAATCAGTATAAAAATGTTGAATCTTTAGTCTCTTAAAAGCTGAAATCACTGAGTAATTTAATCAAATTGGGAGGGGAAATGAAATCACTAAATAAAATGTTTAGTGTTTAATTCAAATTGGGAGAGAAAATCATGGCTGAAAATCTGAAATCACTGAGTAATTAAAGGAAATTGAAATCACAGAATAATGAAGGCTGACGTAGACTTGATGAGATGGCTTTTTGAATGCCATGTTAGCATTAGTGAGATTGACGATTGAAGCGGATGAAAGGATTCGAAGGTTCGCTCAATGAGCTTTCAAACTACCAATTACTCCAGGAAGTATAATGAAACAAATAATGATGAAAATAGATAGAGGATCGGAAAACACCTTCAGGAAGTATAAGAGCGAGCTTGAGAGGGCAGATTCGAGTTCAACCCACCGAAGAATGCACAAATTGATGCTGTGCAGATGCAATAGAGGGAGAGAGCGAAACGTTGAGCGATGAAGAGAGCGACTAGGGTTCTTTTCTTAAATTCACGGCAGAAATTAAGGAATTGAAGAAGGTGAGATGTACATATGAATCGTTTGATGTGGGAATTGAACGGCTTAAAGGTTAAGGATGATGAATGCTTACGTGGCTGGTGACATGGCAGAAAGTATGGCGTGCTAATATGAAGTGGCATTATCTAGGTGTCAAAAACCTTCTTTTATTATATAGAGAGATTACTTAAACACTTAAACTTATAAAGTATTAAAATACATTTTAACTTTTAATAAAAGTTAAAAAAATTTATTAATTATTACTTTTTATAAATGATTTTCATGCATTACTAATTTACCGGTGTTGATTGAAGATATATCATCGTTTATCCATAGTTGTGCTTACAAAAGAGAAAGCACGAAGATCTTCGTAGCGGTACTTATGTGTTATGAATAACATGTTTTGTGTTATGCTTACGTAAGAACTCATATTTTCTTACTTTATATTTTCCTCCGACACACTTTGTTATGTTCATACTTGCAACTGATACCAGTAAGTCCTAATTGTGAATGAAGCTTGTGCATCGCACGGGCCATGCTGCCTCGTTAATAATAAAAAATGAGTTCCAATTTTGAAGTTGAAATAAATATCATGCATTTAATATTAATAATAATATTATATAAATTCATTTATAAAAATAACTCATTAAATTGTAAGACCAAGAGTTTTGAAATAAATCTTCTATATATCTATATCTAGTGTAGAATTAAAATCAGAACCAATTTTAGCGTTAGAACTGTAAGAACCAATATCAACCAATCAGAAGTTAGAAAATTTGAAATTCCCCCCCTAAAATTCGTGAGGGTATATTTGGCATTTCTTCCATATGTGTATTTTGGTAACTAATATATTCAATAAGACAATCCCATGATTTATGGAAAGGTAGTTATTATTTTTCAACATTGCTAAAATCGATTTTGATTGTGATTTTAATTCAGCATCTTCATCATAATATTCGTTCCATATAATCTGCATCTTTTTGGTTGAGTTCAGAAGAAATAATTAGTATTGTTCACGATTAAATGACGATCATTCAAGAAGACGAAGCAGCCACCACCGAATCGACCACCACCGATGTCTCTTAACTGTCATCAAAATTGAAGAAGGTTCAAATCGGAAATGGAATTGAAGAAGGTCAAATCGGAATTGGAATTCGACGACACTCAGTTATTTCGTCCAATGTATTGTCGTCGGCAGCCCTAACGCCGCCAATGGTCTAAGGTTTGTCGTCCAGATCTGATGATGTCCTTTATACATGAATGTTACTACATGGGTGTCCTAATTCTACACCACAACTTGTTCCTCTGTCCTTTTCATTCGGTCGTCACCGGCAACAAAAGGAGATCTGCAATATTGGAGTTCATTGTTGGTGAAATGGTGTCATATTTCTACTAGTACAAACATGTATATATATATATCATTGGGGGTATACATGTATGTATATGTCTTCAATTTTTTTATGAGACTTTTGTACCCATTTATTGTAGCATACATGTATGTATTTGGTAATCATTTTATAATGTAGATAGGCTATCCCTTGGGTATACATGTATGTATTTGTATTCATTTTTATATGAATATTTTGGAAGCAGTTATTATAGCATACATATATGTACTTTTATAACATGCATGTATTTTTTGAAGTAATTTCTATTCTTGTGACGTTGAAGTTTCAAAAATGTCACCAAATCACGTTTTATATTTCATGGACATTAGTGTATTGACTAAAAAGTAAAAAACTAATAGGTAACTTCATAAAAACATAGGTGTAAACTCTTCATAAAAAGGGAACTAAGAATTCGATAATTAAGGAAATGTAAATTACAAAAAAAGAATTTGCTTAAATGTAGGAACCACTAAAAATATGGCAGTTACCAAAATAGTGGTGATGCATTACCCAATATACCCCTAGCGAATTAATTAAAAATACAAATTAAAACCGAAAATTACTCTTCCCTCATTGGTTGAATTATAGTTCTGACGGTTCTGCTTCTAATTTGGTTCTGTCTTTAATGCATCCCTCTATATCTATATATATATAAAAAATGAGTTCCAAAAATGAAGTTGAATTTAATACCTTGCCTTTAATATTAATAATATTAATAATGTAATAAATTCATTTATAAGATTAATTAAATTAAATTAAATTAAATTATTATATTTAATATATAGGTTTTAGTTTCTAGCAATTGTAAAGACACATATTAAAGGTAAATTAAATTGTTATATTTAATATATATGTTTTAGTTTCTAGCAAATGTAAAGCCACATAATAAAAGTATTAATTAATTTATAATTTTTCATACAAATTAAAAATGAATTATTTAGTATAAATAGGTAAGTAAGGTTGTTAATCTCATTTATCTATTCTCATATTATTATGAATTTCATTTTGGTGAATTCATGAATCAAATATGTCTTGATGTTTTTAAGTGATTTTTGTGTAATGATACATCGTTTAATTTAGGTTTATTTATTTTGTAGGATCGACTATCTCCAGCGGTGTTACTCTGATGATTACGCAATATCTTATACTCAAATCGGTATCATTCTGTTCCTCATAATTATTTGATTATATCGTATAATTCTTTGATTATATCTTATACTCAAGTGTTAAAGTCTAGATAGTATATATAACACACACCAAAAGCTAAACATGTGGGTTGACGATATGATCGTTGGGCAACAAAAGGCATGATGACAATGCAAACGGGAAAACAAAAGGAATAAATTACGATCGGAGGTGTAGGCAAGTCACATTGTACATTACTTTAATAATCAATATGTAGCAAACTTCATAATACATCGTTTAATTTAGGTTTGTTTATTTTGTAGGATCGACTATCTCCAGCGGTGTTACTCTGATGATTACGCAATATCTTATACTCAAATCGGTATCATTTTGTTCCTCATAATTCTTTGATTATATCGTATAATTCTTTGATTATATTTTATACTCAAGTGTTAAAGTCTAGATAGTATATATAACACACACCAAAAGCTAAACATGTGGGTTGACGATATGATCGTTGGGCAACAAAAGGCATGATGACAATGCAAACGGGAAAACAAAAGGAATAAATTACGATCGGAGGTGAAGGCAAGTCACATTGTACATTACTTTAATAATCAATATGTAGCAAACCTCATAATAAACAAGATCATTCATTTTCATATAAGTGCTCACTTACATATTTGTAAATATAAATAAATTAATATATTTAAAAGTTGAGTTTTGTCATAAAAATAAGAAATTAATGTAATAAAAAAACATAGTAAAAACTAATAAAAACTAATAACTTCATCAAATTTTCATATCAAAAGTCGTGAAATAATGTTTAAACTAATGTACAATTTAATTACATTTATTTAATATAAATAAAAGTTGAATTTTGGTCATAAAAAATGAATAAGAAATCATTATGATTAATACTAAAATTGTCATATGAAAAGTCTTGAAATAATTATTAGTAAATTAATATAAGTAATAAAAACAAATTTATAATAAAAAAAGTACATCTAATTATAGTTGTTTAATATATTAACATAATAATTATTAGAAAATGATTATGAGTAATAAACTAATGCATAGTTTGTCATAAACATGATTAATAAATTACAGTAATGAAAAAGATTGTTGTAGTAAAAAAATATAATAAAAACTAATAACTTCATCAAATTTTATATCAAAAGTCATGAAATAATGTCTAAACTATTGTAGCATTTAATTGCATTTATTTAATATTAATAAAAGTTGAATTTTGGTCATAAAAATAAATAAGAAATAATTGTGATTAATAAACTAAAATTGTCATATGAAAAGTCTTGAAATAATTATTAGTAAATTAATATAAGTAATAAATCTATTTTATAATAAAAGAAGTACATTTAAATATAGTTGTTTAATATATTTAAAATTAAAGAAATAATTATGACTAATAAATTCAAATTGTCATATGAAAAGCATTGCATTAGTTATTAATAAATTAACATAAGTAATAAAAACCATTTTATAATCTATATCTATATATCTATATAAAAATTGAGTTTCAAGTTTGTAGATATATAGGTTTTAGTTTGTAGCATGTGTAAAGACACATATTTAATGTATTAATTAATTAAAAATTTTAATACATTTAGTATAAATAGGTAAGTGTGGTTGTTAATCTCATTCATATATTCTCCTATTATGAATTTCATTTTGGAGAATTGGTGAATGAATTATGTCTCTATGTTTTTTAAGTGATTATATATTTTTTGTGTAATGATACATCGTTTAATTTAGGTTTGTTCATTTTGTAGGATCGACTATCTCCGGCGGTGCTACTATGAAGATTTCAAAATATATTATACTCAAATCGGTATGATTTAGTTCCTCAAAATATATTATACTCAAATCGGTATGATTTAGTTCCTCATAATTATTTGATTATATCTTCTAATTCTTTGATTATATAATTCTTTAATTATATCTTATACTCAAGTGTTAAAGCCTAGATAGTATATATGACACACACCAATAACTAAACATGTGGGTTGACGATACGATCGTTGGGCAATACAAGGCATGCCGACAATGCAAACGGGAAAACAAAAGGAATAGATGATGATCGGAGGTGAAGGCAAGTAACATTGTACATTACATTAATAATTAGTATGTAGCAAAGTTTATAATAAACAAGATCCTTCGTTTTCATACAAGTGTTCTCTTAGATATTTGTAAATATAAATAAATTAATATATTTAAAAGTTAAGTTTTGTCATAAAAATAAGAAATTAATGTAATAAAAAAATATAGTAAAACTAATAACTAAGAAATTTTCATGTATATTTATAATAAAATTTAATAAATTGACTTATCATGAGTTTTAAAATAATTATTAGAAAATGATTAATAAACTAATATATAGTTTGTCATAAATATGATTAATAAATTAATGTAATGAAAAGACTATTGTAATAAAAAAAAAGTATAATAAAAACTAATAACTTCATCAAATTGTAATATCAAAAGTCATGAAATAATGTCTAAACTAATGTAGCATTTAGTTATATTTATTTAGTATATAATAAAGTTGAATTTTGGTCATAAATATGAATAAGTAATAATTATGACTAATAAACTCAAATTTTCACATGAAAAGTCTTGAAATAATTATTAGTAAATTAATACTCCCTCCGTCCCATAAAAAAATTTACATTTCTCCTCAAAATTTTGTTCCACAAAAAAGTTTACATTTCTCAAATTTGGGGAGCTCACCTAATAAAATAATAATATTACCAATCATTCCACCAATAAAACACTTTCTCTCTCAAATTTAACCTTATATTTTAATCAAAAGTATTACAAATGACATCACCACTATTGTAACACCGCAAAAAACAAAGCCATTTTTTTTAAATTACGGAAGCGTCCCGTGTAAGTTGTACCACCAAAACATTAGTAATTATATATATATATATATATATATATATATATATATATATATATCAAAACAGTTTTACCACTTTAATGGCTTAATTACAAAACATTTTCAAATCAGAGTAACGATCAACCATTCCAACGAGACTTCCCCTTGACCCGCCCATCAAACCGAACCTGCAAAAGAGTCAACGAGGTGGGGATTAGCACAAAGCTAAGTGAATGAATAAATCATACAATTTATATAAGCACAACAGATAAGATTCACACAACCGCTAAGATTCACTTAATCAAATAGGGTAACCACAAATACAAAGGACCGGCGGCTCTGCAGAACCCTAAACCATTGTCGGCCCAACAATGGTAACCGATGGCCCCTTTACTACATTGGCACGGTAAAGCTTCCTTCAAATGCAACACATGCATCCAAGGTCCAATTATCCGTTATCCAATAGTAACCGATGGCCCAGTAGAATTCACCCATTACTGACCTCTATCCACCCGAATGCGCATTCAATCGAGTAATTAATAATCGTCATTAATTACTATACCAATAAACAAGCCATAAGAATCACAGCCAAAATCTGCCCGGAATGAAGTTCGTGCCGCGAGACACCACAAACTATAATACTGCTCAGTTACTACTGGTCGGTTACTACTGGTCAGTTACTACTGGTAGGTTAATACTGGTCCATATTCAAACCCAAATGCAATACCATCTACACCATTATAACTCATACAAGTTGTAGGCTAAATCCACTCACCTTAGAACCGCAACTTGCCCGAGCTCAGTGGTCTTATACTGAGCTTCTTTCCCTTTTCCTGTATTAACAAAATAAACCGAGTTAGTAACTCAAAATCGCCAAATTATAACAGATACTAATTTAAGTTCAAAACCAATATTCCATTCGAATATCTCTACCATTACTTGCATTCTATCAATAATTCATTACCACTAGTCTAAGACTTTTACAAGTCAAAGTAAACCAACATATTAGCAAATAATCCCATTTTGACATATTGTGACCAAACGGGTCAAAACCAAACAAACTAACTTTAATACTACACAATTCATGTCTTGTAAAATCTACAATTCCCAACTTATCACAATTAAACTTCTAAAGCCATATATAAACCAAACAATGCATTTTTAGACCAAATTTAACATATAGGCCCAAACGGGTCAAAACCGAGAGTAAGGTTCTAATACTTCAAAAACATTATTTTTATCAAGCATACAATCACCATCTTATGACAAACCTCATGTTTACATGTAATACTTCGAAATACCCAAACTTTTTCAATAAATGTTTGACCCGAAAAAGACACCTCCGACCACCTGTAATAAATCAGAAATCTGAATACTTTTCTGACCATATCAGTCCAGGAAAATATTATATTATTAAAGTAGACTCATAGACCTTCGAAACGACTGGTCGTACGCCTAAAACAGAGTTACGGTTGATTTTATATGATTTTTACAAAGTCATCAAAATTTGACCAAAAGCTGTCTTTTTTTGTGCTTACGGGATTTTTACCAATTTCACCCAAACACTACTTTTAATCTATCAAAAACAACAAATTCATGATATAGTTAATTACAAACTACAAATATCATCTTAAACATGTTATTTGACCTAAAAGTTTATATAAAACACCAAAACTTCATAAATTCAATAACTAATTAAAATCTCATTTTCTTTCCTAAATCTCCATTGATGGAGCTTCATGAAAGCTTCACCAACCAAGTTAAAATTATCAATAATACACATAACACTTGCAAGAACTCAAATAAACACCAAAACATTTAACAATTTCGAATTCTAAGCATGATTCATCAAGAACTCCATAGAAACCCATTAACACAAAAACCCTAGTTCATCTAATACTCAAGAACATGAAACCCTAGATACAAAGAGGCATTTCTTACCTTAATCTTGCTTCAAAAATGAAATCCCAGAGATGATTGAGAAAGGAATGAGCTATGATCTTCAATTTAACAAAACTTCAAGAAAATGATATGTGTGTGTGTTCGACATAGAGCAGGCAAGAGGGAAAACATGAGTCACCACCAAACACACCAACACATAACACGTGCCCTATGTGGGCTAAAATTCTGATTTTTCATTTAATTCACAGTGTCTAATACAGAATATTTGGTTAGCAGATAATTAATTTAGACCTAACTAACTCCAATTTTAACAACGAAGATATTTTTTGGAACTCTGGTTCAAAAGAGAACCCAAATATATAAAAATCATTTTAATATTTAAATATCTCAGTTTTGCTAATTTTTAGCCCCATGGTTAAAAATATAATTAAATCAAATAAAATTATATAAAATATAAAATAATAGAATATTACTTATTAAAAGTAATAAAATAATAGGCCGGGTCTCGGGATGTTACAACTATCTATCTCCTAAAAGATTGTGCACAAATGAAATATAAATTTTTTTATGGGACGGAGGGAGTATAAGTTATAAAAATCATACTATAATAAAATAAGTAGAATTTAATTATAATTATTTAATATATTTATAAGTTGAAGAAATAATTATGACTGATAAACTCAAATTGTCATATGAAAAGTCTTGAAATAACTATTAGTAAATTAAAATAAGTAATAAAAAAAATTTATAATAAAAATAAGTAGAATTTGATTATAATTATTTAATATATTTAAAATTGAAGAAATAATTATGACTAATAAACTCAAATTGTCATATGAAAAGTCTTGAAATAATAAACAATTTCCCATTTCAATTCAATATTAAACATCCCCATCCGTTTTTAGAAGCTCGGAGGTTGAATGGTGCTAGATAGGAAGAATTATAATAAATATAAATATTTAAACCCAATATACAATAAATATCCAGATTAAAGGAAGAATTATTGTAGTATCGTTTCACTTCATATACAACCTAATCAATTTACTGTTCAAGATCAGTTTCACTTCATATACAATAATAAATATCACAATCTACAACAAACATGCACCTTTTGTTAGATTGGAAGAACTATATGTTGCATTTAATTAAAAACATGATCAAAATGAAATTGAGTTTTTGTCTATGCTCATGAATAAATGTAGTAAACCATATATAAAAAATAATCAAACCCCAGTTAAATAAGACAACGAATTTAACATAAATAATAGTAGTAAATTCAGTTAAATAATAATATTTTCATTTAACTAGAAGTTACATATATCAAGATGTTGAGTTTTCAAATAATTTTAGCTTATTACCCCAACAGAACATCCACGTAAAAAAAGAGTGTGATGATAACGATTTTGTTAGTATTTTAATTAGAGAGATACATGTTTTTGTGTATTTATATTGCACTAATAAAAAAAAGATAATTGTTTTGTTACTTTGCATTTTCCTCCAACAAACTTTGCTTATTTAGTAGAGCACTCGCAATCAACCTAAACATGTTGGTGGTCTTGCTTTTAGTACTTTTTCTGTTACACCAATACAATGTATACGATTTACCTTCAAATAACGTTTTATCATGAACAAAGCCCGTGCATCGCACGGGCCATGTTGCCTCGTAAATAACTAAAAATGTGGATAAGGAGAGGAATTAAAATGTATTCACTATAAAAAAAATTGATATGTAGTGATATTTCAAAAGAAGTATCATTAAAGATCAACAAGTATCAATAAAAGTGTAAAAGATCCGTTGTAGTTGAGTGTTTTGCTTACACAAGAAAATTGTGAGTAAAAAAATCGTCGATAAAGATCAATATAAAGTGACATTAAAAGTGTTTGGCAATATAATATTTTACTTTTTTGTGAAACAACTTTGCATAATCACTAAAACTTACAAAAATATAGCATTTTATCCGCACATTTCAAAAAGTGTAACTAATATAAAGATATGTTGACACTTTTCGAATGGACCATATGTGCCGCCGCTCCTCGTACTCCCGAGAGAAGAGATTAAGGTCCCTTTCAAATGAGGCCATATGCCTCATGTATATAGTAGGGGTAGTGATTTTAATACCACATAAATTACTTCACCCACCATATTGTATAATATTTAAAACATATTGTACAAGTACTGTAAAACAGTAGTTGTGGTGTTTGGAGTACTTTATGTGGTCCCAAAATCACTTCCCAAATAAAAATATGGTATAAATAACTACAAGCATGTTGACATATAGAACTACAACAATCCTATTTTATATATTGAAAGGTAGAGATTAATATTATACCTTGCAAGAAGATTGTTGGATTTGATGACTAAACTAGTTATGAGTACTTAGTTAGCTTTGATAATCACCTCCCATTGATAATTTACCAAGTCTTCAATGATTTCTTTTATATTATGGGTGTATGGGTAATTAGTCAAGACCTTTGAATGTGCAGAGAAGTATGCATGTCAAAAAAAGATACTTTAGAAATTGTTACTTTTGAAATTTTGTAACTAAATATTTAAAACATACTTTAGAATCATACCATAAATTTTGGATCGTTACAACCACGTAATCCATTGTCTGTTTGACTGGTTTTGCTTTATTATCCGATGCATCCTTCATACCACTGGACCAAAGCTTATTGGTTGATTTGATTCGGATGTAGCTGGACCGGGTCAAGCTAGACTATATGCAACTGGTCCGGATTAAATGTGCATTGACCGGATCGGATTGGGTCGGATACAGTCTTTGGGGAACACCAGCATATCATAACGAAATCATCTTCTTGTTGCCTCTTCGATGTACAATTATAATTAAGAAACTAGTATGGTACCCGTGCAATGTGCCAGGGTATCTTTTGATTATATTTGGTGGCGACCAATTGGTATGTGATGATAGCAGTATTGATGGCGGATGGTAGTAGGGGTGTTCAAAACCGGGTACCCGGATTTTCGGATAGTGATTATTACTACACGAATTCGATATCCGAAATTTGGATACCCGGATTTCATATTTCGGGTAATTTCGGAAAAACAAAATATTCAAATATTTTTCGGGAATTTTTGGATATTTTCGGGTATTTTCGGATATTTTCGGGTATTCTTCGGGTATTTTCTGATACTTTTGGTATTTTTCAAATATTTCGGGTATTTTTTATATATTTTCGAATATTTTTCATATTTCGGGTATTTTTTCGGGTATCGGGTACCCGAAAATTTTAAAAACACTACCCTTATCCGGTATCCGAAATTCAGATACCCGGATTTTGGATATCGGATGCTTTTTCGGATACCCGGTTTTTCGGATATTTTTGAACACCCCTAGATGGTAGTGGTGGTGGAAATATCAAGTTTTTAAAATTTACGATATTAATAAAGATTAATTTATATCAATCATATAATTTGTGAATACATTAAAAAAACTCCTTTTAAAATGAAAAATATCAATTATTTATCATTTTTTCTATCTGGAATCAACTTATAAACTTTGCCAAAGCTATTGAGATTTCTTTCAAAATATAATCACAAATGGTTATTATTTGACTCTGCCAATATCTTGTCACATAACTAATGTTTGAAATTTTTGTCATGAAATAAAAATTTCGCCAAATTTGGACCTATGTAATTATATATATATTTGTAATATATAATTAATGCTTTCTAACTTTGCGTTATCTTGATGAGAATTTTGCAATGAGTTAAAGTATGTTTAAAGTGAAGTTATCTTGAATGAGATATCGATTTTTCAAAGTCATGAGTTTAGGGGAAAAAATCAAACAAATTGAACAAACATAAATCAGTTTTATAATCAATAGTTTAAGAAGTTGATCAAGCTCATCTCTTTGTGTAACGACCCAAAATTTTAATCAAATAAATTATGGAAAAATATGATAAATTAGGACAAATCATTTAAAATACGTGGGATTTGGTTTCGTGTCATTTGGATCTCGTTTGATATGGTTAAAGACGAAGCGGGGCCGAAATAAGCAACAAAAAGTACAGCCTTAGCTGCATTAGGGAATTCGCGTCGCGAACGGCAGTTCACGGACGTGAACTTTGGACAGAAAGTTTGTGGTTTTTGATCGGAGTTCCCGACTAGTTCCCGATCGCGAAGGGTTCCCGACGCGGCGAACTTCCCCTTCGCGGCGCGAACCTTGCCAGCTCAATATAAAAATCGGGATTTCAGCCATTTCTCTCATTTCAAAACCTTAGAATCTTCTCCCAAGTGTGTGTGTACGATTTTTTGTGTAAGGAAGCCATTGGAACCGATTTTCACACTCAATCTTGAAGATTCTTGCTCTATTGTTGAAGTATAAGGTAAATATCTACTCCTATTTGTTATAGATGGTGTTTTTTTGGGTAAAAATGGTGTTGTATGCAAACCCTAGTTGGAGGGTTTTGTAACACACCAATTTTCCAACCAAATTTAAACTTTTTAAATAAACAAGTTTAGTAATTAAAAATCCATAAAAATCCAAAAGTAATTTAAACAAAACATTTGGGATGATTACAAGTGCCAAAAACTGGTGTTACAATCATATCAAAACTAAAGTCTTAGGGAATCAAATGGTACACCGAGCTAATCATCCAATGCTAACACTACGGGCCGCCTAATCCTTAGCTCCCGAACCTGAGTACATAGTCAAAAGAAATGTAGTACGTCAGACAAAATTGTCTCGTGAGAAACATGGGTTTTAGACCCGGTTAGAAATAATTGCAATAAAATAATAATTAAATAATTATCACATTGCACATAGTCAATCATACTCTAAGGCTTGCCATAAGCCCAACACATACGTAACGGGCCTCCCCGAAACAAACTCCCCCGATATGGGTTATCTAGGTAAACTCCCCCGTTTTCGGGTTATCTATTTGCTCCCCCGATTTCCAGGTTATCTCAAACTCCCCCGCTTTCCGGGTTATCTATTTCTCGACATACTACTCTTGCGCAGGGTGGTACCGCCCCAAGTAGTAGCCACTAACTCCCCCAACTTGTGTGGGTTAACTAGGATCCAATTGATTAACTACCACATAACAAATCATCAACTTGGATCAAAGCCCCATATACAACTTATGTCATACTAGTGGTAACCAAACACATAAATGTACAATTCAATTCAATCAAATTCATACTCTATCAATTTAATCTTTTCTTTATTAAAATATTTATCTAATAGAGACTCAATACTCATTTCAATTCATAAAACTTGGTTTACTATGTACTCAGAAAGATCACATGTACTCACCTTAGCAATGCTATCCAACACTTGTGTTTAACAACACAATCTTTACTCCCAAATCAAAGAAGTACTTCCAATCACAAGGTCTTCTTGACCTAACATCAATTCCATCACAAAACCTAGTTAAAATCCATAACTAGCTACCAATTAACCCATATTAACTTTCCCAATCACCAAGTTCATACAACTTGGTGAAATTTCAAACCCTAGTTCAAGATTTTTATCCATAAATCTCAAATCCAACTTGTACACAATGATTACAAGTCTACAATGAGTGTTTTACACTTATGAGAGATCATCTTCCCCAAAGATGATATGGTTGGTTCCCAAAACCACCATTAATGCCCAAGAAAAGCTTAAAATATCAAAGAGATGCATAAACTAACAAGGATTCTTACCTTAGATCAACAATCTCCAAGGAATGTGAAGATTTGAGCTCAAGAACATCAAAAACCGTGCACTCTTCTAAAAAAACAGCTGGTAGGGTATAGAGGGTGTAGGTGTCCAAACCCTAGCCCCAAAACTCGTTTTTATACACCTGACAGAGTTCGCGTTCGCGAACTCGAGTTCGCACCGCGAACTTCCCCGGTCGTGAACTCCTCGCGTTCGGGAACAAGCCGCGAACTCCATGCCTCAAAACCTTGAACTCACTGTTCCATTCTCGCGATCGCGAACCACCAGTTCGCGCCGCGAACTCCCCCAGAAAGCTAGGCTGCAACTTTTTGTTGTCTAATTTACCCCGGTTTCGACCTTAACTATATCAAACGGTGTCCGAATGACACGAAACCAATTCCTACGTCTTTTAAATGATTTATCCTTATTTATCATATTTTTGTACAATTTATTTATTTACAAAATTCGGGTCGTTACAGGTTTGTCATGGTTGATGAAATGGAAGTATATAACTCAGATCTATGGTATTTTAACAAGGAAAAACATGTCCATAACATGGATTTATGGAGATCTTAAGATCTATGAAAACCCAGGGTTTTGTAAGTTGTCAAATTGGGGGGAAATGATACTAGTTGTTAACTAGTGGTATAATATGTAGTAAATGGTGATGTTTGATGTTAAAACTTATGTGGTTTCATGATTAGGACATTTGTTGAAAGACTTGGAGTTTACAAGTCTTGGGAAGTGAAGATTTGGTTCAAGAAGCACAAGAGGATTAAGCTTGGCTGATGTGAGTACATGTGACTTTTAATTGGATACATAGCAAAAGGATTTTGAAATAAAAAGATGTTTACGGAGTCTTTATAAATATTTTTATAAAGGTAGAGATTAGAAAGATAAGGAAAATGTGTTTAATATGATATTAAGTTATAGTCGATATAATTGACTATTTTGATAAGTAAGTATGATTATATGAATAGTTAATGAGTTTTTATTAATAAGAAGTATTAATAAAGTTAATGATTGAGAGTATATGATATATAGTTTTATTAGTAAATGCATTAATAAAACTAATGATGATGATTTTTAAGTAACAAGTATTTATTAGTAAAAATTATACTGATAAGAGTAGTGATTGAATTGCTAAGAGAATAAGTATGAAGTGACTAGTAAGAGATAAGTATTCTAGTCAAAGTAAAGATAAAGTAATATGACTTTTGGTAAATAATAAATATGTTTTATTTATTAAAGGACTTGGTAAAGTCAATACTGAAAATGATTAAGTAATAAGAATGATGTGATAATTAGAATAGATGTGTTTTAATTAAAGATAAATTTGATGAATGGAGCTGAGGCTCATATGTGATGAATGAAATATCCGGAATAAGACCGCCCAGAAATGGGGGAGCATGAGACGTCTACTTGGGGTGGTACCTCCCTGCGCAAAGAGTAGAATGTCAAGTTTACGACACCAGTGTTGGGTGAGCATGACGACCCGGAAACGATGAGAGTTTATGAATCTTGGTAAGATGGGGGCTCCCAATTACCTTGATAGTTTACCTATGACATCCCATATCGGGGGAGCTGGCTTCAGAGAAGTCCGTTGCGTATATGATGGAGAAAGTGTAAGCTTGGAGATAGCTTACATATATGTGATTAGATGATGAATAAGCTTGTGGTAAGCTTATTAGTTTATACGAATAAATAAATAGAAGATGATATATGAGTTAATAAAGGTTATAAAGATAAGTATTATATAATGTTATAAATATTGTTTTTAAATCTTTTGAGAATGAGTCGAAAAACTCATGTATCTCACGAGACTATTTTGTCTCACGTACTATGTTTTTTTGGCTATGTACTCAGGTTCAGGATCAAAGGATTAGAAGGTCGCGATGAAGTGGCCTAGTGTTGATTAGCTCGGGAACTCGTAGGTATATCTCGTTTATCCTATGGTTATGATATTGTTTTGTAACACCGGTTTTAAACTATGATAAACTTTTAAATGGTTTTTGTTAAACCGTATTTTGGGATATTGGATTTTGTAATATTTTTATTTAAAAAATATGAATTGAATGATGTTTTAAAAATTGAGGTGTTACACTTTGGTTAGTACATTGTGTTAATAATACAGATGTCAAAAATTTAAATTCTGCATGATAACATATTTTTTATAAACATAAATATTTATCAAAATTGTAACACCTCAAATTTTTAAAACACCTTTTAAATCATATTTTTAAATAAAAATATTACAAGTTCATTATTTCCAAAATACGGTTTAACAAAAACCTTAAAAACATTTATCAGAGTATTAAAACCGGTGTTACATTATAATATCATAACCATAGGATAAACGGGATCTACCTACGAGCTCCCGAGCTAATCAACACTAGGCCACTTCTATCGCGACCCTCTAATCCATCGATCTCGAACCTGAGTACATAGCCAAAAACAAAGTAGTACGTGAGACAAAAATAGTCTCGTGAGATACATGGGTTTTCGACCCATTCTCAAAATAATAAAAAGTCCTTACTATTTAATTCTTTCCTTTATTCACTTATTAATTATCAACTTATTATCTTATAGTTTATTCATACTTACTAGTAAGCTAACCGTAAGCTTACCCATCACATAATCACATACATGTAAGCTATCCTTAAGCTTACCCCTTTTATCACATACGCCCCGGATCATTCCAAGGCAAACTCCCCCGATGTGGGTTATCATTAAGATCACATGGTAATTGGGGTTCTCCCAAACTTACCAAGATCACCAAATCCCCCGTCTCGCGGGTTATCGTAATCCCCCTTTTTATCGGGTTATCATAATCCCCCTATTGTCGGGTTATCGTTCTCATAGATATACTACCCTTGCGCAGGGAGGTACCGCCCCAAGTAGTAATCTCACTCCCCCATAAATGGGTTATCATTATCCGGATACTTATGTTACACACATTGAACATCAAATACGGGCCTATGCCCCACCAATTCATAATCAAACACAAATTAGAATACATCTATTCTAATTATCATATTATTCTCTTTTAGCATAATAATATTTCATTTATCTTTCCTCATCATTATCATCGTATACTTTATCCTTAAATCTACTAATAAGATTCATTTCTTATTATTCATATTCATAAATATATTACCTCTACATTGACTAGAGTTCATACATAACACTAGTCAAATCATACTTGTTCTCTTAACATGATAACACTACTTTTATTAGTATGTTTTACTAATAAACGTTATTACTTTAAAATCATTATCGTTTGCTTAATTGTTAATTCTTACTAACAAAAGCCTATTTCATACTCTTTTAGCCATTATCATTACTAATACTTTTTATCAATAACCTCATTAATCATTTAATCTAATCACACTTACTTGCAAAATCATCAATTTCAATAACTATGTTCTTTTAGCAATTCAATCAAATTTCATTATCTTCCCAATCACTTTCTTTATTATAAATATGTATTAATAGAGACTCGATAGATATTATCCATTTTTAAAACTCTTTTACTATGTACTCAGCTTAAAAGTTCACATGTACTCACCTTAGCCAAGCTAACTCCAATTCGTGTCCATTCACACGAATCCTTGCTTTCCAACTTGTGCAATGTCACCAAATCTTTAGGTCTTCTTGACCTACCATCAATACCATCACAATAACTAGTTATTAACCATAACTAACCACCAAACAATCCATATCTACATTCCTAACCACCAAGTTCATCCAACTTGGTGAAATCTCAAACCCTAGTTCAAGATTTCCATCAATAAACTCAAATCAAACTTGTACACATCGATTACAAGCTTACAATGAGTGTTCTACACCCATGATTAGTTATCTTCCCCAAAGATGACAGGGTTGGTTCCCCAAACCACCATTTTTACCCATACAAAGCTCACAAATTAACTACCAACTATCAAGGATCAAGAATCCTTACCATTGATGTTAAGATCCACAAGATTGATGAAGATTTGAGCCCTTGAACACCAAAATCGCCCACTCTCTCTCTAGAAAACGGCTGCATACTTCAAGGGTTTCAAGAATGAGAAAACCCTAGCTTTTCACGTTTTTATACTGCCAGGCACGAGTTCGCGCCGTGAAGAAAGTTCGCGCCGCGAACTTCCCGCATCGGGAACTCCTCGCGATCGGGAACTGGTCGGGAACTCCAAGATCAAAAACCCCAAACTTGCTGTCCAATGTTCACGACCATGAACTGTAGTTCGCGTCGCGAACTGCCTAGTGCAGCTAAGGCTGCACTTTTTGTTGTTTAATCCGACCCAGTTCCGTCCTTTACCATATCAAACGGTGTCCAAATGACACGAAACCAATTTCCACGTCTTTTAAACGATTTATCCTTATTTATCGTATTTTTCGATAATTTATTTGATTCAAAATTTCGGGTCGTTACAACTATCCACCCCTTAAAAGGATTCCGTCCTCGGAATCAACTCGAAGATTTCCAATCCACATTCGACCGAACATTCTGTTCTCGTTCTCTCGTGGTTATGACAATCGAACGTTTCCCATTACAATTAAATCAACAATATACCTTTAAACATTCACTTAATTCCGTTAAGCCCGAACGGGTTAAAAATCAATCTTAAGCCCTTAGTACCTCAAACGGGTCAACATTTCATAACCCGACTGTCACACTTTCAATCATTTAACCAAACCCCTTATCCACATTGAGATCATATGACTCAATCATTATTAATAGCCAATTAACCAAAACAATAGTCAACGCCTAGCTTTGATCAAGCTGTCAACATTGTCCAATCTTTGACTTAAGCACAAAGTCAACCATATTTTGACAATTTCCTTACTCACCACGGGTCTTATTAATCATCAATTTCTTTACAATCGACCTTGCATTCGTGGTTCAACAACCATCATATTCGATTCCCAAATTCAATTCGAAACACCCAACGGTCAAAGTCGCACCCTCCGACTACAATTATTTCCATTAATCCGTTAACTGTTATCGTACACATGTAGGTGATACATTATGCCCTTATCCTTGTCTAACCATTCTAAACGACAGTAAAAACCCAATTTTGACCAAAGTCAACAATCCACTAGTTGACCAACATTGACTTATGAATAAAGTCAAACTTTGCTAAATTCCACATATTCTTTATTACTAAGGCATCGCTTCCCAAGCTTTTCATTCCCGATTTCATATATAAATTTCCTTTCTCAGTTGTTACCTTTTTCCTCGATTTCGATTTCCACAATCGATTAACAATTTGCATTTAAGTTGATATCAATCTCTATTACTCTTTTACCTTCATTCTAATTCTTATACCATTTATAATCTCCTTCAAACATCCTTATACCATACTTGAAATTTCCGATTACCGGCTCTAGAGCCTCAATCATATCCAATTTGTGGTCTAACCACCCTTTATACCTCTTTCACCACCCATTGGTTACTAACAAACTTTGCTTCCTAAAAGCATTCCCTTTTTCATAAACCATGAACTTGTAGGCATCTCCGACACCTACTTATACTTAAACACTACCCGTGTTTTCAACCCAAGTTCTCACTTGCCATAAAAATCATAACAACAACTAACCATACGGTTCTTCATACGTCAGATACAAACATCATATCCCTTATAACAAATTATACTTTAACTATCTTATCGAGATGATCGGAAAGCCTCCAATCCGTCACGACTCCAAACTATCATAATGATCGGAAAACCTCCAATCCAAAGCGACTCATCAAATCTCGTTAACCGGAAAGCCTCCGATCTAACAAGATCCATTCAATACCATTCTATCTTGCATACAATTCATGTATGCATCATTCACTTAGCATCATGCTAACATTTTCTTTCATAATTAATCACATTCTCTATTCAATTTACATTTCCTCACATTTCACATAACATTACTTTCTAAAGTCATATTCTTTTCATAGACAATTACTCCCACTTATCCCTTTATACCACCCGGTATACACATAACATTTCTCATGCTTTCCACCAATCTACTCTTTTACCAATCGTCTTTAGTCGATTCATTTTCTCATCATTAAAATTCTCAATCTTTCTTTCACCACCTAGGTAACCACCATTTCATTCCATTATCCATATTTTACCGAATCACCCAGTCAACTCGAGTCAACTAATTGACTCCAATCCATAATCCAAACATAACCTATTACCTTATTTCCATATCTTTTTTTTTTCAATATTTAAATATTACCCTTCACTTAGCATATCATTTCTGGGACAATTTACCATTAATTAACCTTTTTCCCTTAGCATCGAATCTATCATTCATTATACAAACTTTTGTCATGACCAATTGTCAATTTGTTTACTCAACCATTTTCGAATACTAAGTTCTGTCATCCCCGATGCTTATCCCTTCCAACATATTTTCTATTCACGAGTTTGAAACTTCACTATATTTTTCATCATTATCTTCCTTACCGTTATTATATGGTAATACCACAACACTTATCTTTGTTCCCGCCAAGTGCTACAATTTTACTTTTGAACTTTTTCCTTACATGGTTTCCCATCCATATATCATTCTCACCGAGTCTTAGTACTTTCGCGTACTACCACCCTTTCATTGGAATATTTACTATTCCCGAGATAATATATCCTCTAATATCCTAATTATCCGCGACGTACCAATCGCCAACTCACCTAGGCATATTATTTCTTTACACATAACGAACCGGGGAAACTGTCCCCCGTGTACAGTCCCACACCAAATGATTTACCCGTACTTATACATACCATTTCACTTAAGCACCAAATTGTGCAACAATTACCCAACAAACCACGAACCTCATACCATCAATTTTATAATTAAGGAAACTCACCACACTTTTGCACCTTTCACAACAACATGATTTGACGAACTCTGAACGAGTTTTTCTTCCTTTGTTGACTCCAAGCTACCATCAAACTTCCTCTTTTCTCCACTTGATGACGATTCATTGATCTTTCGTTAAATTACCTTCTCCACATTCCTAGCAATAAATTTTCTTAGAATTTCTTCCAAGTACTCTTTCGGGACAAAACTTCCCTATCAATCTAATCGCGAACTCCTTCCACGACATCTGGTACCATATTCTCTTTTCCAATGCTTCGAACATCGCATTCCGCCGCGACCACACACCACTCTCCCAGTAGGCGAGCTGTAGAAGTCACCGTATCTTCCTCCTAACACTTGCTAATCTTTAGCACTTGCTCAATTTCACGAATCCACCGAATCACGGCCTCCGGTCCGTACTTCTCAATTACACATCCAACTTTACACGCCATCAATGTCTTGAATGAACATCATTCCTTTTCTTCTGATTCGGAATCACTACCATCATCACCGCAACATGACAAAACTCAATTATAATTTCTCTTCTTGTCTTAGAGGAGCTTGTCCTCTTCTCGCGTTCACCCTTTTGTTATACCAATATATTAAACCATAAAAATTCAAAGATTGACTTATCAGTCAACCATAACCCATAAAGCTCAAAACATTATCTTCCTTCTTAGGGTTCGACCCTAATATACCCATACTTTACGGTCTCAAAGGACAAATCATGGACATCCTATGGAAAACATATGGTCCTACTTAGCATAGCTTAAGACTAGGGAGGTCAAACCTACCTAATTCACTTAAACTATAGCTCTGATACCAAGTTGTAACACCTCAAATTTTTAAAACACCTTTTAAATCATATTTTTAAATAAAAATATTACAAGTTCATTATTCCCAAAATACGGTTTAACAAAAACCTTAAAAACATTTATCAGAGTATTAAAACCGGTGTTACATTATAATATCATAACCATAGGATAAACGGGATCTACCTACGAGCTCCCGAGCTAATCAACACTAGGCCACTTCTATCGCGACCCTCTAATCCATCGATCTCGAACCTGAGTACATAGCCAAAAACAAAGTAGTACGTGAGACAAAAATAGTCTCGTGAGATACATGGGTTTTCGACCCATTCTCAAAATAATAAAAAGTCCTTACTATTTAATTCTTTCCTTTATTCACTTATTAATTATCAACTTATTATCTTATCGTTTATTCATACTTACTAGTAAGCTAACCGTAAGCTTACCCATCACATAATCACATACATGTAAGCTATCCTTAAGCTTACCCCTTTTATCACATACGCCCCGGATCATTCCAAGGCAAACTCCCCCGATGTGGGTTATCATTAAGATCACATGGTAATTGGGTTCTCCCAAACTTACCAAGATCACCAAATCCCCCGTCTCGCGGGTTATCGTAATCCCCCTTTTTATCGGGTTATCATAACCCCCCTATTGTCGGGTTATCGTTCTCATAGATATACTACCCTTGCGCAGGGAGGTACCGCCCCAAGTAGTAATCTCACTCCCCCATAAATGGGTTATCATTATCCGGATACTTATGTTACACACATTGAACATCAAATACGGGCCTATGCCCCACCAATTCATAATCAAACACAAATTAGAATACATCTATTCTAATTATCATATTATTCTCTTTTAGCATAATCATATTTCATTTATCTTTCCTCATCATTATCATCGTATACTTTATCCTTAAATCTACTAATAAGATTCATTTCTTATTATTCATATTCATAAATATATTACCTCTACATTGACTAGAGTTCATACATAACACTAGTCAAATCATACTTGTTCTCTTAACATGATAACACTACTTTTATTAGTATGTTTTACTAATAAACGTTATTACTTTAAAATCTTTATCGTTTGCTTAATTGTTAATTCTTACTAACAAAAGCCAATTTCATACTCTTTTAGCCATTATCATTACTAATACTTTTTATCAATAACCTCATTAATCATTTAATCTAATCACACTTACTTGCAAAATCATCAATTTCAATAACTATGTTCTTTTAGCAATTCAATCAAATTTCATTATCTTCCCAATCACTTTCTTTATTAAAAATATGTATTAATAGAGACTCGATAGATATTATCCATTTTTAAAACTCTTTTACTATGTACTCAGCTTAAAAGTTCACATGTACTCACCTTAGCCAAGCTAACTCCAATTCGTGTCCATTCACACGAATCCTTGCTTTCCAACTTGTGCAATGTCACCAAATCTTTAGGTCTTCTTGACCTACCATCAATACCATCACAATAACTAGTTATTAACCATAACTAACCACCAAACAATCCATATCTACATTCCTAACCACCAAGTTCATCCAACTTGGTGAAATCTCAAACTCTAGTTCAAGATTTCCATCAATAAACTCAAATCAAACTTGTACACATCGATTACAAGCTTACAATGAGTGTTCTACACCCATGATTAGTTATCTTCCCCAAAGATGACAGGGTTGGTTCCCCAAGCCACCATTTTTACCCATACAAAGCTCACAAATTAACTACCAACTATCAAGGATCAAGAATCCTTACCATTGATGTTAAGATCCACAAGATTGATGAAGATTTGAGCCCTTGAACACCAAAATCGCCCACTCTCTCTCTAGAAAACGGCTGCATACTTCAAGGGTTTCAAGAATGAGAAAACCCTAGCTTTTCACGTTTTTATACTGCCAGGCACGAGTTCGCGCCGTGAAGAAAGTTCGCGCCGCGAACTTCCCGCATCGGGAACTCCTCGCGATCGGGAACTGGTCGGGAACTCCAAGATCAAAAACCCCAAACTTGCTGTCCAATGTTCACGACCATGAACTGTAGTTCGCGTCGCGAACTGCCTAGTGCAGCTAAGGCTGCACTTTTTGTTGTTTAATCCGACCCAGTTCCGTCCTTTACCATATCAAACGGTGTCCAAATGACACGAAACCAATTTCCACGTCTTTTAAACGATTTATCCTTATTTATCGTATTTTTCGATAATTTATTTGATTCAAAATTTCGGGTCGTTACAACTATCCACCCCTTAAAAGGATTCCGTCCTCGGAATCAACTCGAAGATTTCCAATCCACATTCGACCGAACATTCTGTTCTCGTTCTCTCGTGGTTATGACAATCGAACGTTTCCCATTACAATTAAATCAACAATATACCTTTAAACATTCACTTAATTCCGTTAAGCCCGAACGGGTTAAAAATCAATCTTAAGCCCTTAGTACCTCAAACGGGTCAACATTTCATAACCCGACTGTCACACTTTCAATCATTTAACCAAACCCCTTATCCACATTGAGATCATATGACTCAATCATTATTAATAGCCAATTAACCAAAACAATAGTCAACGCCTAGCTTTGATCAAGCTGTCAACATTGTCCAATCTTTGACTTAAGCACAAAGTCAACCATATTTTGACAATTTCCTTACTCACCACGGGTCTTATTAATCATCAATTTCTTTACAATCGACCTTGCATTCGTGGTTCAACAACCATCATATTCGATTCCCAAATTCAATTCGAAACACCCAACGGTCAAAGTCGCACCCTCCGACTACAATTATTTCCATTAATCCGTTAACTGTTATCGTACACATGTAGGTGATACATTATGCCCTTATCCTTGTCTAACCATTCTAAACGACAGTAAAAACCCAATTTTGACCAAAGTCAACAATCCACTAGTTGACCAACATTGACTTATGAAGAAAGTCAAACTTTGCTAATTTCCACATATTCTTTATTACTAAGGCATCGCTTCCCAAGCTTTTCATTCCCGATTTCATATATAAATTTCCTTTCTCAGTTGTTACCTTTTTCCTCGATTTCGATTTCCACAATCGATTAACAATTTGCATTTAAGTTGATATCAATCTCTATTACTCTTTTACCTTCATTCTAATTCTTATACCATTTATAATCTCCTTCAAACATCTTTATACCATACTTGAAATTTCCGATTACCGGCTCTAGAGCCTCAATCATATCCAATTTGTGGTCTAACCACCCTTTATACCTCTTTCACCACCCATTGGTTACTAACAAACTTTGCTTCCTAAAAGCATTCCCTTTTTCATAAACCATGAACTTGTAGGCATCTCCGACACCTACTTATACTTAAAACACTACCCGTGTTTTCAACCCAAGTTCTCACTTGCCATAAAAATCATAACAACAACTAACCATACGGTTCTTCATACGTCAGATACAAACATCATATCCCTTATAACAAATTATACTTTAACTATCTTATCGAGATGATCGGAAAGCCTCCAATCCGTCACGACTCCAAACTATCATAATGATCGGAAAACCTCCAATCCAAAGCGACTCATCAAATCTCGTTAACCGGAAAGCCTCCGATCTAACAAGATCCATTCAATACCATTCTATCTTGCATACAATTCATGTATGCATCATTCACTTAGCATCATGCTAACATTTTCTTTCATAATTAATCACATTCTCTATTCAATTTACATTTCCTCACATTTCACATAACATTACTTTCTAAAGTCATATTCTTTTCATAGACAATTACTCCCACTTATCCCTTTATACCACCCGGTATACACATAACATTTCTCATGCTTTCCACCAATCTACTCTTTTACCAATCGTCTTTAGTCGATTCATTTTCTCATCATTAAAATTCTCAATCTTTCTTTCACCACCTAGGTAACCACCATTTCATTCCATTATCCATATTTTACCGAATCACCCAGTCAACTCGAGTCAACTAATTGACTCCAATCCATAATCCAAACATAACCTATTACCTTATTTCAATATCTTTTTTTTTTCAATATTTAAATATTACCCTTCACTTAGCATATCATTTCTGGGACAATTTACCATTAATTAACCTTTTTCCCTTAGCATCGAATCTATCATTCATTATACAAACTTTTGTCATGACCAATTGTCAATTTGTTTACTCAACCATTTTCGAATACTAAGTTCTGTCATCCCCGATGCTTATCCCTTCCAACATATTTTCTATTCACGAGTTTGAAACTTCACTATATTTTTCATCATTCTCTTCCTTACCGTTATTATATGGTAATACCACAACACTTATCTTTGTTCCCGCCAAGTGCTACAATTTTACTTTTGAACTTTTTCCTTACATGGTTTCCCATCCATATATCATTCTCACCGAGTCTTAGTACTTTCGCGTACTACCACCCTTTCATTGGAATATTTACTATTCCCGAGATAATATATCCTCTAATATCCTAATTATCCGCGACGTACCAATCGCCAACTCACCTAGGCATATTATTTCTTTACACATAACGAACCGGGGAAACTGTCCCCCGTGTACAGTCCCACACCAAATGATTTACCCATACTTATACATACCATTTCACTTAAGCACCAAATTGTGCAACAATTACCCAACAAACCACGAACCTCATACCATCAATTTTATAATTAAGGAAACTCACCACACTTTTGCACCTTTCACAACAACATGATTTGACGAACTCTGAACGAGTTTTTCTTCCTTTGTTGACTCCAAGCTACCATCAAACTTCCTCTTTTCTCCACTTGATGACGATTCATTGATCTTTCGTTAAATTACCTTCTCCACATTCCTAGCAATAAATTCTCTTAGAATTTCTTCCAAGTACTCTTTCGGGACAAAACTTCCCTATCAATCTAATCGCGAACTCCTTCCACGACATCTGGTACCATATTCTCTTTTCCAATGCTTCGAACATCGCATTCCGTCGCGACCACACACCACTCTCCCAGTAGGCGAGCTGTAGAAGTCACCGTATCTTCCTCCTAACACTTGCTAATCTTTAGCACTTGCTCAATTTCACGAATCCACCGAATCACGGCCTCCGGTCCGTACTTCTCAATTACACATCCAACTTTACACGCCATCAATGTCTTGAATGAACATCATTCCTTTTCTTCTGATTCGGAATCACTACCATCATCACCGCAACATGACAAAACTCAATTATAATTTCTCTTCTTGTCTTAGAGGAGCTTGTCCTCTTCTCGCGTTCACCCTTTTGTTATACCAATATATTAAACCATAAAAATTCAAAGATTGACTTATCAGTCAACCATAACCCATAAAGCTCAAAACATTATCTTCCTTCTTAGGGTTCGACCCTAATATACCCATACTTTACGGTCTCAAAGGACAAATCATGGACATCCTATGGAAAACATATGGTCCTACTTAGCATAGCTTAAGACTAGGGAGGTCAAACCTACCTAATTCACTTAAACTATAGCTCTGATACCAAGTTGTAACACCTCAAATTTTTAAAACACCTTTTAAATCATATTTTTAAATAAAAATATTACAAGTTCATTATTCCCAAAATACGGTTTAACAAAAACCTTAAAAACATTTATCAGAGTATTAAAACCGGTGTTACATTATAATATCATAACCATAGGATAAACGGGATCTACCTACGAGCTCCCGAGCTAATCAACACTAGGCCACTTCTATCGCGACCCTCTAATCCATCGATCTCGAACCTGAGTACATAGCCAAAAACAAAGTAGTACGTGAGACAAAAATAGTCTCGTGAGATACATGGGTTTTCGACCCATTCTCAAAATAATAAAAAGTCCTTACTATTTAATTCTTTCCTTTATTCACTTATTAATTATCAACTTATTATCTTATCGTTTATTCATACTTACTAGTAAGCTAACCGTAAGCTTACCCATCACATAATCACATACATGTAAGCTATCCTTAAGCTTACCCCTTTTATCACATACGCCCCGGATCATTCCAAGGCAAACTCCCCCGATGTGGGTTATCATTAAGATCACATGGTAATTGGGTTCTCCCAAACTTACCAAGATCACCAAATCCCCCGTCTCGCGGGTTATCGTAATCCCCCTTTTTATCGGGTTATCATAACCCCCCTATTGTCGGGTTATCGTTCTCATAGATATACTACCCTTGCGCAGGGAGGTACCGCCCCAAGTAGTAATCTCACTCCCCCATAAATGGGTTATCATTATCCGGATACTTATGTTACACACATTGAACATCAAATACGGGCCTATGCCCCACCAATTCATAATCAAACACAAATTAGAATACATCTATTCTAATTATCATATTATTCTCTTTTAGCATAATCATATTTCATTTATCTTTCCTCATCATTATCATCGTATACTTTATCCTTAAATCTACTAATAAGATTCATTTCTTATTATTCATATTCATAAATATATTACCTCTACATTGACTAGAGTTCATACATAACACTAGTCAAATCATACTTGTTCTCTTAACATGATAACACTACTTTTATTAGTATGTTTTACTAATAAACGTTATTACTTTAAAATCTTTATCGTTTGCTTAATTGTTAATTCTTACTAACAAAAGCCAATTTCATACTCTTTTAGCCATTATCATTACTAATACTTTTTATCAATAACCTCATTAATCATTTAATCTAATCACACTTACTTGCAAAATCATCAATTTCAATAATTATGTTCTTTTAGCAATTCAATCAAATTTCATTATCTTCCCAATCACTTTCTTTATTAAAAATATGTATTAATAGAGACTCGATAGATATTATCCATTTTTAAAACTCTTTTACTATGTACTCAGCTTAAAAGTTCACATGTACTCACCTTAGCCAAGCTTACTCCAATTCGTGTCCATTCACACGAATCCTTGCTTTCCAACTTGTGCAATGTCACCAAATCTTTAGGTCTTCTTGACCTACCATCAATACCATCACAATAACTAGTTATTAACCATAACTAACCACCAAACAATCCATATCTACATTCCTAACCACCAAGTTCATCCAACTTGGTGAAATCTCAAACCCTAGTTCAAGATTTCCATCAATAAACTCAAATCAAACTTGTACACATCGATTACAAGCTTACAATGAGTGTTCTAAACCCATGATTAGTTATCTTCCCCAAAGATGACAGGGTTGGTTCCCCAAACCACCATTTTTACCCATACAAAGCTCACAAATTAACTACCAACTATCAAGGATCAAGAATCCTTACCATTGATGTTAAGATCCACAAGATTGATGAAGATTTGAGCCCTTGAACACCAAAATCGCCCACTCTCTCTCTAGAAAACGGCTGCATACTTCAAGGGTTTCAAGAATGAGAAAACCCTAGCTTTTCACGTTTTTATACTGCCAGGCACGAGTTCGCGCCGTGAAGAAAGTTCACGCCGCGAACTTCCCGCATCGGGAACTCCTCGCGATCGGGAACTGGTCGCGAACTGCCTAGTGCAGCTAAGGCTGCACTTTTTGTTGTTTAATCCGACCCAGTTCCGTCCTTTACCATATCAAACGGTGTCCAAATGACACGAAACCAATTTCCACGTCTTTTAAACGATTTATCCTTATTTATCGTATTTTTCTATAATTTATTTGATTCAAAATTTCGGGTCGTTACAAAAATAATAAGTATGTTAAAGATAAGTTCCGAGAAAAGAACAAAATGCAAGTCAAATTAAACAATATAAACAAGCCAATTAAAAAAGGTTGGTCAAAGGACACAATAGACGCCAAAAAATAAGTACCTTCACATGTGGTGTTTGTTTCAAAGAACTTTTTCCGGTCAAATATCTGCCCACCCACAAACACTTTATAGCATCGGGTGAAGTCATGCAAGGGGCAATGACATCCTCCATGGCTTCTATGTTGACGGCGCCAAGGCTAAGCTACCATGCCAGATGTAGGATGCGCCAAGAGCCACATGAGTGGATTGATGTAGGAAAGAGGAGAGAAGTGATGTTTTTTTTTTTCAAAATATATTATTAGTAAGAGGTATTTTAGTGAGGTCTAAAATTGATATTTTGTGTTGAGTTAGAGCATCGGGCGAGGTGTGACTGATGTCTCAAACCAAACCGACACCTCAACTCCACATCAACATCAACTCATCATTTTTCATTTAACATTCACACCTAAAAATATATTTTCACTCATAATTCAATTCAAAACTTGCTCCTTTGACATTATTATAATAAATCTGATGTTTACTAAACTATGGTGGTAAACTCATTGGTGTCTTTCTCGAGATTAATCTCCAATCCATCATTTTATTAACCATGTATTTTAATATTAATATATAGTAAAAGAAAATAATGGCTATTCATGTTATAAGATCTTTATTTAGAAGTTATTTTAAAACAATCAAATCCTTAACCATGTTAAGATTTTGCTTAATGGATAATTTAATTCTTAAATTAAGGGATTTCATTTATGCACCACAACTTTTACTTTTTATACCACAGAATACAAATTTTATAACAAACTGTACAAGTATTTCAACCATTTAAAAACTATTAACCACTTTAAAGAGGCTACAAATATCCTGCCATTTGGTATTCACATCTTTAGATATCCCTTTTTTAAGGAATTCCCGTTATAAAGGCTCCTCTAAGTTTTACTCGTAATCTACGCGACCTAACAATTTTCATGACTGTTACTGAACATTACCCTAGCTATATGGTAATGTTTACCGAGGGAGAGATCGAATTGTAACCTCTAAGAAGTCATTTAGTAACCTTTACCACTAACGGATCAATCTGTTTTTTATTAAATTTTGTTTTGCTTCAGGGTGTAGTTTTCTATCTGGGATAAACAAATTCTCTGCTCTTCAAAAACAATCTGTACAAAAAAATGATACACAAATTTTCTCTTGATCTTCTAATTTCATTACTGAATACCAAATACAACATACGACTATTTTTTAGTTATCGTGTCGGTTGGTCTAAACCCCGTTCAATTATTTCTTAACGGGTGCAAATTTGACCGGTATAGATCATTTCTAAAATTGATCAACTACTCAATCGCCTCTTCTCTAAACAAAAGAAAAAGAATGCCAGCAACTAAATTACAAGTTATCTTTGACTCAGTCAAACAAATCATCCAACGAGCCACATAAAGAATGTCGACCACAGGGTAAGCGAGATCGACGCCAAACAATAAGTCCATAACATAATCACCGAACACTCACTCTCGCCAGCACCATATAATTGCATTATCGTACCAATGTTCATGGCTGGTGGCAGAGCAAATTGTAGTAGGAGAACGAATAGATACAGAGGATCTGCGTGTAATATACCAAAATAAAGCGCTCCTTTGACGATTAAAATTCCAAAAAGCGGCAAGAATATGTATCGAACTGCTGCAATTCCTAAGACAAGTGGTATCGAGACACCAGACCCTTTTAGACCTGCCAATTATGTTAGTTAGAATCAATAAATCAAATATACGGATTTGAATTTAGGATGTAAGTTTAATTACCTCTTAAGAGGTTCCCACCCACGATCAATGTAACAACGGGAATTGCTGCATTCCTGAGACAAAATCGAGAGTAGAGTTTATTAGTTTCCCCTGTTTTCATAAAGAGAGCTAATATCTATACAACAAAAACAATTTCCCTCACCACAACCTATGTTTTGTTCAACTTGTACGATCTGTTTTATAACTTATTTAGTGTTGTAGAGGAAGTAGTTTTTGTGGTATAGATTTCCGTTTCATAAATGAATTATGTAGAAAAAGGTGTAAAAGATTATACCCTACTAAGGCTGCAGAATCTTGAATAACTCGAAGAGGAGCTGTAGTGCCTATTAGCAAATTGCGCACTGGTGCGATTGTTCCAATCGCGAAGCCTACAATCTTTACATTAAAAAATAGACATTATTATGTGCACCTATCCCTTTACCGAGACAAATGTGTTCGTGACACAATGAAAAGTGTCACTATATCTATGATTTTGGTGTCACTTAATAAACTTTTAATGACACTTTTTTTAAGTGTTGTTAAATAAAAAATTCCTTGATGATATAATTAAGAGTTGGGAAAAGCAGTATACCGCTCCGGAAGTAGATGGTGCGAAAATTGCCTTCAAGTTGATCTTTTTCAAGAATTTCCCCATCTGTTGCTTCATTGAATCTAACTTCACCTAAATGCAAATCATATTCTGATTTAAAGGTTTGACTAAATTTACCGGATGGTCAGGAAAATGTTCGAAAATACAACAGTTAGGTCGGGAATACCTTTTTAAAAGAATGTAGACTAAATTTATATAAGACATTATACATACATGATTATTCCAAATTTCAGACATATAAAATCTACCTTCACTTGTCCCCTGCCGGCCTTAGGGGAAGGTGTAGAAGAAGGAAGCAAAGCTTGGGTCAAATCGTCTTGGGCGGTTATTGTTTTGTTGGTACCAGAATCTTGAGAAGGAGTTGAGAAAGCCCGTACTAGGTTGTAAACGTAAGACCATAAAAATACTGCTCCAATCTGATGAATTAATTAGTCATTATATTAGGACCGGACCAATAGATATGAATCATATGATAGTCGAAAACAAATAATAATTTTGCAAGTAAAAATACGTACTGCCATTGATAGTGAAGCATAAGCTGTGCCATTCACATTGCAAACATCAGCATCACCGAAAGGACTACCTTTCTCTTTGCATACAGCTGGTATTATAATCAAAAGCATGTTTCCAAGATTTCCTGTCATTAACAATCACAATTTAAAAACACATATGAAGTGAATATGAATTCTCACAAAAATCTATCAAACCTAATGATTCTTAGGAATTTATCCCTATACTTAGAATTGTGGGTAAAGATTGTGTAAAAAAAATAGCATTTTCTATTTCATATCGATAAACATGAAGAATATGCAAAACAAATCTATTAACACTTGTGTACGTATTTAGTTTAAATTATTTATGTAGTGAAAAATGAGATGCATAGGTTCTATGCTAAACATGCATCCATGTCAAACCGGAAAATACGAATTGTTTTCAAATACTTTTATGAACTCACGTGATATTGAAATTATAGTGGGAAAGGTAATAAAAAATTAAAAAGTGATGCGTACATTTTAAAAATCGAAAAAAAGTTCACTTTAAAAGCCGCCCATGTATATACTTTATGCATGATAGTTGTACGGTACAAGTAAGTTAGTTACCTGCTGCGCAGGTACCAAGCACGAGGGCCTTGAGATGTTGAGGTGGTTTAGCGATGATCACAAGCACCCATCCAAGTGCCGACCCGATTAAGAATGTTAGAAGGATATTAACAGGCATAAACCACCTGCAATTTTATAAATCTTTAACAAAAATGACATAATTTTTTCCAATTCTAATTAGAACTACACAGATCAAAACTTACAATGCGATCATACTTTCGTAAGTAATTGTGCTAGCTAAGTTGCTGCCTACAAGTGCTGGATTGAACACGAAGAATACAAGCTGTTGACAAAAAAATCGAATCTTTCTTTAATGACACCATAGCATGCAATACATTTTTCTTGAATTATAATATTAAAGTGAAATGGGGATCTTGATCCGTGAAATCCGGATGTATCATTTTAGAAAACAGAGTACCCTGAAAACAGTTCTAGACTAGAGGGTAACAATATTCTTGAATTAAAACCTACATTATTGACATGCTTCCTTGTGCTTTCTCCTAAAATATCAATGGATTCCAAGGCGAGAAATGATCCAAGTCCGGTAACTATCAACACTTTGAGAACAGGCATAGAAGCAGCAGAAAACAGATCAAGAAACCCCATTATATCAAGTGTTTCCAGAAACAAACACAATCTGATTAAATTTTATAAAATGAATGAAGTGGTTTATATACAGGGTGTACCTACCCCTGAAATGCGTACCTACTACACAGGGTTTGGTGGGGTTTTTTAAATAAAGAAATGATAGATAGCAGTCAACTCTTCGCTCCTTTATAATTTTATACTGTATGATCTTGTGTGTAAATTGGGAAGCTCGAAAGGAGGGAGGGAAAGAAGTTGGTATATGATTCAAAACTGCGTCGTTTTCTATGGGAAAGTTAAAGTTAGCATCATTGATAGTTTAATTAAATTTTGAAATTAAACGTCTTGTCCCACGTACTAGTAGCTTTTATAAAGTCGTATTGATAAAACAAAATTGTATCTTTCACTGCTAAATTTGTTTAGTTGATTATTCTACTTGTAAAATAAATGATATCTAAAATTAACCAATTTTCTTTTTTAATATTATTTTTTAATTTAGAAACTAATACTGATCAAATGAGCTGAAAAACATGTAGCAAAATTTGCTAGGAAGTAATATCATTTCTCTACAATAAAAAAACGTAATCTTTTTTTCTTTCTTATTGAGTCCTTCGTCTTACTAAGACACGTAACCAGTTACTTCTTATTAATAGAAAATCTCATTTGATTATTTACTTGAAATAATCTGTTTATTTAATAGAATTATATTAAAAATTACAAAAATAGATAAACACGCATCACATACTTTATTAAGATATATCTTCATTAATTTCATTGACCAATGACCACATTAAAAAGGAATTAAAGGAAAAATAGCATGTTGTAGCAAATGAAATAAATTTTTGAAAGAACAACTTAATGATTTAAAGTTCGTCCAAGACAGCTAGCAGAAATAAAATTTATGAATCCTATTCTCCAAAATGATTTTAATGTAAAGGAAAGGAAACAAGCTGCTATAAAGAAAATTTGTGAATCATGGTGTATGTCTTCAATAATTGTTATAGAGTGTGTATCAAAACAAATTCCAAGTTAGGTTCAAGCTTGAATGATGTTCATTTTTATGAAACAATGTCATTTTTATGACATGAAATTCAGATAAAAAAACTTCGAAATTTGATCGAATTTACCTTGAATTTTGATGTTTTTGGATGAATTGATGTATCGAATTGATAATAATTTTATGTAGAGTGTCAATATCGGATTGAAATCTTCATAATAAATGGAATTTTGCAAATTTTCTCTAATTTTCCACCAATCACTCCATAAACCCACTTTAATCTTCAGAAATTTGATTAATTATCTCTTCTTATTTGGAAATGATATCTTGATTACAATTATGCTTTGATACCAATTGTGAATGTGTAATTCTTGATTAATGCTAGATTAAGCATCATTAGGTTGTAATTAGAGGATAAGAGAGTGAGAATCACAAGAACTTTGTATTAAGAATTATTCCAAAATTACAAAAGTTTATGTTATGGCCAAAACTAAATCTCTAAACCACAACCTATTGTTTACAGTATATACTAAGCATACTTAGTATGCTATATTACAATTAAGTCCTGCAACTATTATTATAATTAATATTTGACCCAACATTAACAGTGTCGAATCGTTGATAATCAAATGTAAAAAATCAAGCAACGAGCCACATGAAGAAAGTGGACCAAAGTGTAAGCGAGATTGATGCCAAACCATAAGCCCACAACATGATCACCGAACATTCACTCTCACCAGCACCAAATAATTGTGTCATTGTACCTGCAATATTAGCTAATTTCTCAAATATGTAGAAATTAAGTTTGAATAAAATGAAACAAAAATGATTTTTCATAACTCATACCAATGTTTATAGCCGGTGGCAATGCAAAATGTAGAAGAAGAACAAAAAGATAGAGAGGATCTGCATGTACTAAGCCGAGATAAAGTGCTCCTTTAACAATTAAAATGCCAAAAAGTGGCAAGAAAACATACCGAACTGCTACAATTCCAAACACAAGTGGTAGTGAGATACCAGACCCTTTGAGACCTGCAAATAAACTGAATGCACAAATTTGAATTTAGGATTGATCGACCCATGTTTAATTACCTCTTAAAAGATTCCCACCCACAATCAATGTTACAGTTGGAATTGCTGCATCTCTAAGATGAAAGGAAGTATATATATGATCCATTAATTTACCTTCATTTTGTGGTTCCAAGAACCAGAAGTCACAATTTAAAAAAAAAAAAATAGTTAAGTGAAATTTTTTTACCCTACTAATGATGCAGAATCTTGAATTACTCGAAGAGGAGCTGTAGTGCCAATTAGTAGCATCCGAATTGGTGCGATTATTCCAATGATGAACCCCACAATCTTTTGTTTATTAAAAACACACATTATTATAAACCATAGTTTAACACTAGCGGAGGTTCATGTAACTAAATTTTGTGGTGATGATTATGATGGTGGTGGTAGTAGTGGTATTGGATGCTGGAGGTAATGATTGGGGTGGTGGTGGGTAGTGTTGATGAGTAATGAAGGTGGTGGTGAGTAGAATGATACTCCCTCCGTCCCACCAAAAAAGTTTACATATTTCTCCTTAAAATTTTGTCTCACAAAAAAGTTTACATTTCTCAAATATGGGGGACCTACCTAATTAAATAATATTATTACCAATCATTCCACCAATAAAACATTTTGTCTCTCCAATCTAACCTTATATTTTAATCAAAAGTATTACAAAGGACCCCACCACTAATCATCTCCTAAAAGATTGTGCCCAAATGAAATGTAAATTTTTTTATGGGACGGAGAAAGTATAAGTTTAGGGATTAATAAAAATAATGATTTTTTTTTTCCAGAATGATAAAAGTTTTTAAAAAATCAGCATCAATTCTGAAAAAAATCAAATATAATATGGTACTTATCAGGATCGATTAACCAGACAGATTAATTAATCTAAGATCTACTAACAATAAGAAGTTGCAGCGGATCAACACTTATGTTAATTGATTAAGAACAATGAATAATGAATAATAATAATAAGAACACAGTGATTCACAAAAAGCTTCAATGTATTAATGATCGATCAATACACACGTATGTTTACAATTCATAAGGAACTATATATAATAGTCCTTGAAGCCTAACTATTTAACCTAGTTATTCTAGGAAACGATTACAATTGAATTAAAAACAGATTTACATTCTATAACTAATTCTACGAAGATCTCGGACACGATCAGCTCTAAATATTGACATCAGTAGTAATAGCCATCGTCAGTATCAAGTTGTTACAGCAGCATTAACACTTGATCAGTAGTAAATGTAACTCTGCCCCATCAGTACTAACTCTTGTATCAGCATTAAGTCTTTGTCAGTACCAACTACAGCATTAGTAATAAGCTTTCATCAGTATTAAATTTTCTATATCCCAACAACATATGTAATTACAGTCAAGTAATAAATATTTGCTCTAGTAGCTCAATTGTTCAGAAACCCATTTTTTATAAGCACAAATCCTTTTTTTCCAAAATAATAAGTATGGTGGATGAAAATTAAGTTTTGTTTATTTTGGTAAGATTAGATATAGTTTAATTAAGGTCGGCTGAAACAGAGTACGTACCGCTCCAAGGGTTGATGGTGCAAACACTCTTTCCAAGTTAAGCTTTTTTGTAAAGTTTCCGAGTTTTTGCATCGTTGTATCTAACCTTACCTGATGGACAAAACATTCAAAAGAAAATTTAAAACGAACTTCGTGCAAGTTTAGATCACTTTACGGATAAAAAAAACACAACCTTCAATTTTCTTTTCGTGTTAACAGAAGATGTAGATGATGCAAGCAAACTTTGGTTCAAATCCTTTTGCATGGTTTCTGTTTCTCTGATAGACACGACAGCATTATTGCCCGAATCTTGGGAAGGACCCGAGAAAATGCGTATTAGGTTGAAAATATAAGACCACAAAAACACAGCTCCAATCTGATGAGTTTTATGTTAGGCCTGGTATATATGGAAATTCACCGAGTTCAATATTTGTAAATATTAATACATACTGCCATAGATAATGAAGCATAAGCCATGCCATACTCATTACAAACATCTTCATCTCCAAAGGGAGTCCCTTTCTCTTTGCATATAGCTGGGATTATTATCAACAGCAAGTTTCTAAGATTTCCTATCATTCAAGAATCTCAATCAACTCAATTAAAACATAATATAAGTTGTGATGCTGTGGAGGAAAGGCCTTTTTGTTTCTTGAGGGCCAAGATCATGTGAAAAAATGAGCTTCACTTAAATAGGCATAACTTGGGCTACAAGGCTTCATTTCATACCTATGACTAGTCAATCGAAGCTCGGAGGAGAACATTTATGTAACTTTCGGGCCCAAAAACCAGGGCCGGCTCAATGAGCTGGGCAACCACCCCGGGGCCTCAAACGCCAAGGGCCCCCATATTTGAGTAGTTCTCTATATATTTAGCCCAAAAAAAAATATATCTTGCTAGAAAGGCCCAAACTTAGCCCAATAGGCCAAAATGCAAGTTTATTTAGAGTTTTATTTACTTGTTATTTTTATGTATTATGGTTCGGAGCATGTTAGGGGCACCATTTTAAATTTAGCCCCGGGCCCCAAATCGGTTTGAGACGGCCCGGCCAAAAACGCTGTATTTTGAAAGTTATTTGCATTTTAAAGTTTTTATCTAGTTTTTGAACGCTGTTTGTAGGCCAATTTTCAGCCCATTTGTTTTGTTAGGCTCATTCGAAAATTTAGGTCTATTTAAAGGTTTATTTGAGAAACTTGAACACATAGTTTTGATTTTTATGAAAGATTGTTTTTCTCCTAAAATTTGTATTTTTGAGTTGAACTGATCTGGAAAACTAAATCTACACATTCTTTGAATCAACATGATTTTGGAATATATTGTCCTGAAAATTCCAAGAATCAACTGGACCAATACGTGTTATTTGTTTTTTACTTACATCAACTTGACTTATTACTCCCTCCGTCCCATAAAAAAGTTCTCATTTCTCTTGGACACAAGATTTTAGAAGATAGTTAGTGGTGGGGTCATTGGTAATACTTTTGATTTAAATATAAGGTTAGATTGGAGACAGAATATGTTTTATTGGTGGAATCATTGGTAATTATATTATTTTATTAAGTGGATCTCTCAAATTTGAGAAACGAGAACTTTTTTGTAGGACAAAATTAGAATGAAAAATGAGAACTTTTTCGTGGGACGGAGAGGGAGTATTATAGAATATATATTTTTAATAATTGGATTTGTATGGTACAAGTAATTTACCTCCTGAGCAGGTAGCGAGGATCAGGCCCTTTAATTTTTGAGGTGGTTTAGCGATGATCACAAGTACCCATCCAAGTGCCGATCCGATTATGAATGTAAGAAGAATATTAACTGGCATAAACCACCTGTGATAATATACGACACTTTTTTTCTAAAAAATAAAAAAAAAATGACACCATATTTTAACCAACCAAAGCTGAGTAAAAAACATAATTCACAAGTCACGACGGAAAACTCACATTGATTTGATGCTTTCATAAGTGATTGTACTAGCTAGTTTGCTGCTCACAAGTGCTGGATTGAACACATAGAACACAAGCTGTTCATCAAAGATAAAAACCAAATTAAAAAAGAAAAGAAAATTAAAATCTTTGAAGTGATTTTCTTAAATCAGCAAAACAGGGAACGGGGATTTAAATCCATGAAATCTGAACATAATCATCATCATCTCATCATAAAACTATTCTTGATTAATTACAAGGGAATAAAAAGCTTACATTATTGACTTGCTTCCTTGTACTTTGTCCCAAAATATCAATAGAGTCCAAGGCAAGAAATGAGCCAAGTGCAGTAACTATAAACACTTTGAGCACAGGCATAGAAGCAGCACAAAACAATTCTATAAACCCCATCTATAAAACGTACAAAATAATTGCCAAAAACTCAAAAAAGAAAATAAAATAGCTAGGATTGAGATTCTAAAGCGAAATCACTGGTATATACGTGAAGACGACAATACAATAAAAAAACTCAAGGGAGTATATGAAAGGAACTGTTTGAAAATAATGTTGGTACGAAAAGCCAAAAGCCAGCAACATTTAATAAGATGGATGATGCATGGGCAAATGTCAATCATAGAAGAATTGCAAAACAACCCATTTCATATTTTAATTGTATACATTCAATTGACGGTTAACCACTACCAACCTAATAAATTAGAAAAAAACAAACCCCACCCCTAAGTGAAAAGATTGAATTAATTCATTACCCATAAGAAAGTTATTCATACCTATAAAGTATATTCAATTATTCGTTACTTACTTGCAGTGTGGCAACCGGGTTGGATTCGGGTTAGCTTGTTCACATGCCGGAATCAGTTACCTAAACTTGACCTGTTTAAAATTATGGGACAGAAAATCAATCCTAATCCGGACACATTTAAACCATATCCCGTCTCATCCATATAATTTAATAGGTTGGTGGGTCGAGTTAGAGGGTCAGGACTATGTTAGGGGTTAATGTTGAGATAAGCTCGAAGTAAAAGGATGTGATTTAAACCAAATTAGGAGTTATCTAAATATTAGTTTTGTTTTCCTTGTTGGTTTAGGACTGTGTTTTCTTTGTTATATAAACACACGTACGAGTTGTGTGTGAGATTCAATGCTTAAGGTTTGAGTTATAATCCTTAAGATAATAAGAGAGTTATTCTTATTTACCCTTTTGAGTTATTCGTTTATATTCTTTAATTGGTATCAGAGCTTTACAAAACCCCATTCTTTATGCCGTCGCTAATACACGATGGTGGACAAAAAGGATGAGCCCGAGTCGTCGTCAGCGTCCTCATCCAAGGACGGTGGATCCTCTGTTGTCAAACTCCCCATGCTAACCTCCTCGAATTACACTGTCTGGGCGATGAGAATGAAGATTGCTCTTAAAGTAAACAAAGTATGGGAGGCCATTGACCCAGGAGAAGACACCAAAGATGATCAAAATAATCTGGCAATTGCCTTATTATTCCAATCCATACCGGAAGCATTGATATTGCAAGTTGGCGATCTCGAGTCGGCAAAAGAAATCTGGGATGCAATAAAAGCTAGATATGTTGGGGCAGAACGGGTGAGGGAAGCAAGACTTCAAACCCTAATGACTGATTTCGACAAGATCAAGATGTCGGAAGAAGAAACCATTGATACCTTCGTTGGAAAGCTGTCGGAAATCTCCTCCAAAGCAGCGTCTCTGGGTGGAACTATTAAGGAATCCAATCTTGTCAAGAAATTCCTTAAAAGTCTACCAAGAAAGAAATATATACTCATGGTTGCATCCCTTGAGCAAGTCCTCGATCTGAACACGACAAGCTTCGAAGATATTGTCGGTAGGCTAAAGGCCTATGAGGAAAGAATTAAAGAAGAGGAAGAAGAACAACCAGAAGATCAAGAAAAATTAATGTTTGCTAATGCAAACTCCGGTACTGAAAACTACACGTCCAATAGAGGTAGAGGACGAGGAGGTCGCTCTAATTGGAGGGGAAGAGGTCGTGGGAGAAATTCCTACAGACAAGGACAAGAGTACGTGAGAGATACGTCTCACATACAGTGCTACCGTTGTGATAAGATCGGTCACTACGCGTCGGACTGTCCCGACAGGCTCCTAAAACTTCAAGAAGCCATTGAGAAGAATGAGGAAGAAACTCAAGTAGCCGATGAGTTGATGATGCATGAAGTCGTTTATCTCAACGAAGAAAAGGTAATGCCTAGTATGTTTGAAGCTGATTTAGATACAAAAAATATATGGTACTTAGATAATGGTGCAAGTAATCATATGAGCGGGTATTTAAAATTCTTTGTTGATCTAAACGAAAATATCACCGGGATGGTGAGGTTTGGAGATGATTCTCGCATAAAAATAAAAGGGAAAGGGTCAATTTCTTTTTGTGTTCAATGATGGAGAGAAGAAAATATTGAACAATGTGTATTACATACCCGATCTAAAGAGTAATATCATCAGCCTCGGGCAAGCTACTGAGGCCGGATGCAAAGTAGTAATGGAAGACGATTATCTAGTTGTTTATGATCGGTCAAGGCAAGTGATGTTGAAAACGACAAGATCAAAGAATCGTCTATACAAAGTAAGCCTAGAAGTGGAGACTATTAAATGCTTTAATATCTCAACTTCTGCGGAATCAGCAAAGTGGCATGCCCGATTAGGTCATATTAATCACGATAATATGAAGATGATGATCAAGAAAGGTCTAGTTATTGGCATTCCAAATATCACAGTTGAGAAAGAAACATGTGGTTCATGTCTTGCTGGAAAGCAAACTAGAAAGTCTTTCCCACAAGCAACAAGTTATCGAGCTAAGCTTCCCCTCGAACTCATCCATGGAGACTTGTGCGGACCAATCACACCGCCAACACCAGGGCATAAAAGGTATGTGTTCGTCCTTACTGATGACTACACAAGGTATATGTGGTCGGTGTTGTTGGCGGAGAAAAGTGATGCCTTTGGTAAATTCAAAGACTTCAAGTCACTTGTAGAACAAGAGACTAATGCCAAAATTAAAACCCTTCGTACGGATAGAGGGGGGGAGTTTGTGTCACAAGAATTCAACTCTTACTGTGACAAACATGGTATAAAGAGGCATCTAACAGCACCCTACACCCCCCAACAGAACGGAGTAGTTGAGAGAAGAAACCGAACACTTCTTGAGATGACTAGAAGTATCTTGAAGCACATGAATGTACCAAACTACCTGTGGGGGGAGGCGGTAAGACATGCTACATACTTAATCAATAGGGTTGCCTCTCGATCGATTAAGGACACAACCCCGTACGAAGCTTTAAAGAAAAGGAAACCTAATATCGAACATCTCAGAGTATTTGGATGTGTCGGGTATACCAAAACAGAAAACCATGGAAGGAAGAAACTAGACGATAGAACAAAAGCTTTAGTTCATCTAGGAACAGAACCCAGATCAAAAGCATATCGGCTCTTTGATCCTATTAAGAAAAAGGTTGTGGTAAGCCGGGATGTCACATTTGATGAGTCAAAAGGCTGGAATTGGAACAAGAAGGAGAATGAACCATATGAGGGTAATGACGTCACTGTTTTTGGTAGAACACCAAGCAAATCCATCACTCGAGTTATGAGTGAAGGAGAAATCGGAGAAGAAGGAGACTGTGATGAAGAAGAAAGTGATAATATCAGTAGCAGTGATGAAGAACTCGATCACACTCAACCACAACCAAGAAGATCGTCACGAGAAAGTGTCAAGCCTACGTACTTAGATGACTATGTACTCCTCCATCAAACAAAGTACAAAAAGGTGTTGTTGGCGGTAAATGATGAGCCATGGGATTTTAGTGAGGCAAAAGAATTAGAAGTATGGCTTGATGCATGCAAAGAAGAATTGTCTAGCATTGAGAAAAATAAAACATGGAATCTTGTTGATCTTCCTAGCGGTATAAAACCCATTGGCCTAAAGTGGGTTTTTAAGTTAAAGCGAAATTCTGACGGAAGCATCAACAAACATAAAGCAAGATTGGTTGCAAAAGGATACGTTCAAAAACATGGTATTGACTATGACGAGGTGTTTGCTCCCGTAGCCCGAATAGAAACAATTCGGTTCATTCTCGCACTTGCAGCCTCATATGGTTGGGAATTACATCATCTGGATGTAAAAACAGCTTTCCTCCATGGAGATTTAAAGGAAGAGGTCTATGTCACTCAACCAGAGGGCTTCGTTGTTCCAGGGAAGGAAACCAAAGTGTACAAGTTGAATAAAGCACTTTATGGCTTGAAGCAGGCACCTAGAGCGTGGAACACAAAGCTAAACTTGATTCTTCTAAACATGAACTTTAAGAAATGTTCAAAAGAGCCATCATTGTATCGAAAGGAGGAAGACGGGTACATTCTCATAGTTGTAGTATATGTGTACGATTTACTTGTTACCGGATCGTCTTTAAAGTCGATACACGATTTTAAAAGGGAGATGGCTACTAAGTTTGAGATGAGTAATCTTGAAAAATTGACATATTACCTTGGTATTGAAGTTTTTCAAGGTAAAAGAGAAATTGTGCTGAAACAAGAAAGGTATGCACGAAAGATATTAGAAGAAACAGGAATGAATGAATGCAACTTGTCTCATGTTCCAATGGAGATGAATCTAAGATTGTGCAAAGCTCAAGATGAAAAGAACATAGATGAAAGGAAATACCGAAGGGTGATAGGATGTCTTCGGTATCTACTCCATACATGACCGGATTTATCATATAGTGTGGGAGTGTTAAGTCGCTATATGCAAGAACCTAAGGAGTCTCATGGGGCAGCATTGAAACAAGTGATAAGATACTTGAGGGGTTCATGCTCTTCGGGACTTGTGTTTCAACGAAGCACAGGAATTACATTGGTGGGATATAGTGATAGTTCACACAATGTAGATGAAGATGATGGGAAAAGCACAGCGGGTCATATCTTCTATTTAAATAACAGTCCAATTCCGTGGTGCTCGCAGAAACAAGAAACTGTTGCTTTGTCCTCCTGTGAAGCCGAGTTTATGGCTGCAACAGAGGCAGCGAAGCAAGCCATCTGGCTTCAAGAACTCCTAAGTGAAACTATTGGAAGAAATTGTGAGAAGGTGACAATAAGAGTTGATAATAAATCTGCCATCTCTCTCACTAAAAATCCGGTGTTCCATGGCCGGAGCAAACACATAAACAAGAAATATCACTTCATTAGAGAATGTGTTGGGAACGATCAAGTTGAAGTAGAACATGTGCCGGGAGATGAACGGAAAGCTGATATTTTAACAAAATCTCTTGGACGAATCAAGTTTAAAGAAATGCGGAGCTTAATTGGAGTTCAAGAAGTAGGAGACCACAACTTCAAGCTTAAGGGGGATAATGTTGAGATAAGCTCGAAGTAAAAGGATGTGATTTAAACCAAATTAGGAGTTATATAAATATTAGTTTTGTTTTCCTTGTTGGTTTAGGACTGTGTTTTCTTTGTTATATAAACACACGTACGAGTTATGTATTGTGTGTGAGATTCAATGCTTAAGGTTTGAGTTATAATCCTTAAGATAATAAGAGAGTTATTTTTATTTACCCTTTTGAGTTATTCGTTTATATTCTTTAGTTAAGAAATAAAAAATTGTCCAAAATACGTTTCTAATCGTGAGCAAACTGAAAGCATATATTCATATATGTTTTCCATCTGTCAATTCAACTTTTCTGTCAATTTCCTCCAGTTTTTTACTTTTTTATATTTCTTTTCCATTTCATCTTATCTTATGGGCCTAATGGGCTTAAAATTGGGTTATTATATGTAAACCTATGGCACGTACTTCCTACTTCCTAATACAAATTGAGATATGATCAGATAAATGGTCCTTAGTGTCGGTTTGATGGGAACAAAATGATTAAGCGTTGAATGATTCAACGGTCTGAATGATTAATAGGTTATGTGTAAAACTTGTTTTGAATGTGAGAAACTTTTTGATAAGTATTCTGACTGCTTAATGATTCAGCATATCCTTTAAGTTTGAATGATTCAACACTTTTTTGTTGTCTCATTCAACATAATCTTCATTCAGATGCACTAAACAAACACACTGAATGTAGAATCATTGAACGTTGAATGGTTCCATTAAACTGCAAACAACCATCACCTTATACAACTTAAACCTTGTGGCCATTAAGATCAATTTCCTTGTAAGTTTAATATTTGATAACCAACTTATGGATATGTGTGACACACATATCACACTTAATATTAATTTAATTATAATTTATAATTTACATTACTTTTTTTAACAGTATATAATTTACATTACATGATATTGATAAAAATAAGAGTAAATGTCTGTCCTTGTGGTCTTGCATTTTCTGCTTTTTTGTCCCTAAACTTTTTTTTTTCGGGATTTTTATCCTTGTGCTCTTTAAAATCCTGGTTTTATTTCCTTCCGTTCAAATTTGACTGTTAGGTAACCTCACATGTCAAATATGTGAGGGTATTTTGATCATTTTATAAATTCTTATCATTAAAAAAATCAAATATTTATCCTTGTACTTTATCTTTTACTTTGTCCCTTTCTTCATCATCAAAAGTCACGAACTAGAGATAGAGATAGCAGCTATGTGTTTTTACATTCAAAGTGAACATTTCTTCAATTTCAAAACCTTCGAAACAATATTTGATATGGATTTGTTAAGCTTTATGTTCACATAATCAAAACCCACAAAAATCAAAACCCTAAATCTGTAGATCTGTTCTTCGTCAAAACCCTAAATCTGATCGCCGGAGAAGATGATCCGCCACAGGAATACATCCCGTAACAGATCTGAAACACACGAAGAAAAGAAACTCACCGGAGAAGATGATTTGCAGGTTTCGAAGAACCCCGTCAACACCACTTTTCCGGCAATCCTCTTTTTCCATCTTGTCGGTGACTCCTTTGAGTTTTGTATGTGTACAGCAAGCAAGTGAAAATGACGATGGTGGTTGATGACGATGGTGTTCACCGGCGGCACTCGCCCTCACCTTCCTCCATCAACGCCGCCTCCTCCAACATCGCCGCCTCCTCCAACCTGCTTCTCTCTATCTCTTCTTGTATCGATCTTCATCGCCTCTTGAGTTTTGTGTTTTTGTGTTTACTGGTAATAAAGAAGTACACGAAGAACACAAATGGGGTTTTCAGATTTGAAGATTTGATAATTGTTTTTCTTTGCTAGTAATTGTTTTGATCTGCTGGTTAATTTGTGATGAAGATATGGTGGTGGTGAAGTATTAAATTTGGGGGTATTAGGGTTTTATTCAAGGAAAAAGATGAAGAAGATAGAAACAAAAAATATAAATTAAAAAAATTGTAAAATGACCAAAATACCCTCACTTTTTTCGCATATTCCGTTAGTTAACAACAAATTTGGACGGAAGGACATAAAAACAGAATTTTAAAGAGTACGGGGACAAAAATTCTGAAAAAAAAAAAGTTTAGGAACAAAAAAGCAGAAAATGCAAGACCACAGGGATAATTTCTGACATTTACCCTAAAAATAAATACAATTGTTAAAATAAATATGTGAGTCTCACACTTGTTGAGAACATATTACAATTTGAAAATACTTACCACAAGTATTAACTAATCAATAATCAAGTACTAAGAACATGCACTAGAATTGTACAGGTACAATTAGACCTGGCAATGGAGCGGGTTTGGTACGGATCGGCCTTGATCCGAACCTTTTTAACAAATTTCAAAAGATGATCCAAAGTCGCTCCATGGTCCGCAAGGTTTTGAAAAATCGAACCCATACCCTTATCCACCGAATCAGCCGGATATCCGACCCGTTTACCCGACCCATTTACCGTACTCGATTCTTGATTTTAATTTGACAACGATTGTCAATTTGAAATTTTTACATGAGTTTTGCTAATACGTGCCATATGGGTATACTATAAGAAATGTTAAATATCTACTTTGCCCTTGTATCTAATTTTAATTCTCCTCATTTTTCAGTTTTAACAGGGATACATTTGGTATAACACATCAAAAATAATAGTTCATTAATGTAAAATTACATTAGTTAAACAAAATTTGGCTCATTAAATGTATGTTAACATATATCACATTGTAGAAAACGATCTATATATAATTTTGGTGGTCGGCAACAATTAAGCAAGTCAATGAATAAATTTAGGAATTCGGAAATCTTGAAGTGATTCCTAACTTCTAATTCATAATTTATATTGGTTTTTATACAAGACAATTGTATAAACCATAAATGTGAAAAATATAAATTAGTTATTTCTATATTTAAATGTGGGGCGGGTCATAAACGGATCGGATCAGTATTGATCCATGCCCGACCCTTTTAGTAAAAGGGTTAACGGGTATGGGTCATTATCGGGTAAACGAATCACAAACTATGATCCAAACCCATATAATTTTTGCGGGTTCGGATCGGATCAGGGTCAAAACGAATAGTGGTGTCGACGACGATCTAACGGTGGTGCTATAGGTAAGACTTAAGAGTGTGTAGAGAGAGAAATTTAGGTGCTATTTGTTTTTTAAGTGGCAGAATGTCTGCAGTCTGCGGATCGCATCTGCAGAGAAGATGTGGACCAAACATCTGCAGTCTGCAAGAAAAAGACTTTTTGTTTTTTAATGTCTGCAGACTGATAAAATAAACTAAAATTTAAATATACATATAATTTTTGGAAATTAAAAGTCTTTTTTAACAATAAACTAAAATTAAAACACTTCAATAATTCTAGAGTTATAACGTACACATGGAATTTCAGTTAACAAATACATGGAATTAACATATTAAACTAGAAAAGTAAGAAATTGAGAATAAAAAAGAAGAAAATTTATCAAATAAAAAAACAGTTCGTAGATTGCTGAATTTGTTTGAATTAAAAGGGTTTTACACATATTTCACAAAAAGGGTTTTACATAGCAATTGAATTTATTTTCAAATAGCAATGGAATCTCACGTACACATTGAATTTCAGTTAACAAATACATGGAATTAACATATTAAACTAGAAAAGTAAGAAATTGAGAATAAAAAAGAAGAAATTGATAGCATGTAAATTGCGACTAGAATCTTCAAATAAAAGAAGATGAACCTGTTTGGCCGGTGGTAGCAGCGGCGGGAGCGACGGTGGCGGGAGCGGCGGCGGCCGGAGCGACGGTGGCCGGAGCGGCGGCGGCGGCCAGAGTGGTGGCGCTTTGACGGTGGCTCACGAGTGGAAGGAATAGGAAACGTTCTTAATTTCGATGATGGGTTTGACGAATGATATTGTACGGCCTGTTTGATATAAATAATTTAGGTCTTCCAAACTTGGAAGCATAGGGTCCAAGTCTTCTCCAAGCAGACTAGAAAAAGACTTTTTCACCTCTTCTCACTTCTAAAAATCAAACAGTCTTTTTTTAAAATGTCTGCCCGTCTGCAGACATAAGACCCCAAAAAGACTTTTTATAAAAAAACAAACGGCACCTTAGATCGAGTGTGTAGAGAGAATGTGTATGTGTGTGCGCGCACACAAATTTGGGGGTTGGGGGCGGGTTTAGGGTTTGATTTTCAATGTTAATGTAAATTACAAAATTGGTTCGTGGTTTGATTATAAAAATATTGACAAAATTGCCCTCACGTGTAACATATAAGGGCTGACTTAAAGAGCATATTTAATGATCACTAGATGGAGGGACCTTTCGAGTAATTTTAAAAGGGATTTGATTATTTAAAGGTAATAATTATTTCATCTAGGACAATGTAAAGTTATTTAACATTTATATCCTTATTATGTTTACTATTCCTTTTATAATTAATACCTTATGAGGGTAGAAATGTCAAACTATATTAATTTACCTTAGATGAAATAATAGTTGCCTTGAACAAATATATACCCATTTTAAAAAGGTACGGACCAAATCAGTATTTCGACCGCACCACATGAACCATTTTTGTAAATTACTTATACTTCCTCCGATTCAAAATAAGTGATACACTTTGGGTTTCATGGTTTTTAGGCAAACAATTATAATGATGCTTAAATTAAATTAATTAGTTGGTTAGTGGGGAATGGTCCCACATATTTTGAATAAAGTGAGGTTAATAATGTTTAAAAGTAAAAAGTAAGGGTAAATGAGTTATTTCACTTTGTTAAAGTAGATAGTTAGTGGGTGTGGGTCCCATTATTTTTTACCAATTAAGGTAATTTTTCAAAGTGTATCACTTATTTTGAATTATCCATAAAAAGAAAGTGTATCACTTATTTTAAATTAGAGGAAGTACTATTTTTCCATAGAAATCACTAACTTTAAATAGATCTTATCAGATTAGATGATTTTTCTTGGTGGACAACCAACAAGAAAACGTAATCCTATAAATAGTTATTTTCATCCCTTTGGAAAGCCACTAAAGTGTTCGAGCGAAATTGATATATCAACTTAATAAATTAAATATAAATCAACTCAGCCCATTTAAATTAATTTGAATACGTGGATTAGTCATTTTCCTTCTCATTATATCCTGTATCCACTACAGAGTCGTGTGTGGATACAAGTTGGCAGTGACACATGGACGGACCACTTTAGCCATCTCAAAAAGTGTCGCTAAAAGTTAAAAAAGTGTCAGTAGAAAAGTAAAAACAAATTAGTCATAAAATTGTCCAGTTACCTACACAATAAAAACGTGAGTAAAGAAATCGTCAGTAAGGAATCCATATACAGTTAAAAACTATGTGAATAGATTTAACGTTTTTGTTACGCAATCATTTCTTGAAAAATTTCACTATAACTTTATATATAGTGACACTTTCCATTTTGTCTCTAATAAATGACATTTTTTATTCTAGTGATAATTCTTAATGGAGTTGATTACACAAATGGTCCTTTAAGATGATACCACATTGCAAATGTGATCCTAATCTTTTAATTTCGACAAGTGTAGTCCTTTATGTTTACCGATTTTGCACGTTTGGTCCTTTATGTCAAACGGTGTTAAATTTTTCTGTTAAGTGACCTCATGTGCAATGCACATGAGGGTATTTTTGTCTTTTCGCACTTCATCTTCTTCCCCGCTTCATATTTTCCCCCAAAACCAAAACCCTAATTTGAAATCCTATGGGAATTCACCTCCGGGATGTATCGAGCTGTTGGGGTCATACCCAGCCGTTTTTCAAGGTCCCTGATCGACTTATTCAGGAGTAACAATTTGGCCGGGAAGGTGGCCGACGGCCGGAGACGCAAAAACAGCCGGAATCGCGATTTTTAGATCCGGCGGCTCAGAGGTTCGATCTTGTTGAATCAAGGGTGGATCCCCACTAAGAACAACATTCCGAGCAGACTGGTGTGTGTCCGACGACCCAGAAATGCCGGCAACTTGCGCCGCCACCTGTTCGTCATTTTTAAGCCAAGAGGAAATCATAATTTCAGGTGGCTTTTCTGCCACGTTTAGACCTTCTACCTTTCATGAACTTGTAGGGAATGGAATTCCGACCAAGAGGGGACAAATTTCAGGGCGCTTCTCAGGCCGGTTTGGCCGGAATCTGGTCACCTCCACAAAACACACACTGGTCACACCTTTTGTGTGAGCAGAGCATTTAATGGTGGATGTTGAGGAATTTGCAGATTTTATTTTAGTATTTCAAATTAGGGTTTTGATTTTGGGGGAAAAAGATGAAGTGAGGGAAGAAGATGAAGTGCGAAATGACAAAAATTACCCTTATGTGCATTACATATGAGGTCACTTAACTGAAAAATTTAACACCGTTTGGCCTAAAGGACTAAACATGCAAAATTGGTAAACATAAAGGATTACACTTGTCAAAATTAAAAGATTAGACCACACTTGCAATGTGGTATCATCTTAAAGGACCATTTGTGTAATTAACTCTTAATGGCTACAATATACTCATATGTACCAAAACTTAAATGATAACGAATGAATTATAACCGGGCACACATATCACATATTAGTTATATATAACGAATAAAATATAACGAGGAACACATATTACGTATTAATAAGTACAATAGAGTGTCGATCAGTCAACCAAATCAAGCCACGAGCCACATGAAGAACACTGACCAAAGGGTAAGTGTGAAAAGTGCCGAACCATAAGTCCACAGCATAATCACCGAACATTCACTCTCACCAGCTCCAAATAATTGTGTCATCGTACCTATGCACATTAAGAAATTCCACAATTATGTCTTGAGAAAATTAAAAAAAAAAAACGGGTATTCGAGCAAGCAACCAGAGTTAAGTTTATACCAATGTTCATGGCTGGTGGAAGGGCAAACTGTAGCAAAAGAACAAAAAGATAAAGAGGGTCTTGTTGCACTAAGCCTAGGTAAAGCGCTCCTTTAACCGTTAAAATGCCGAAAATTGGCAAGATAATTAATCTAACTGCTACGATTCCAAAGACAAGTGGTAACGAGACACCAGATCCTTTCAGACCTTTTAAAAGGTTACCACCCAAAATTAATGTGATAGTCGGGATCGCTGCTCCCCTGATACATCATCAAGAATATATTTATCCATTTAACTTAGCTTTAAAATCATTAAAGGACCCACAAAATGAAAATTCTAGAACTTAAATAAAGTTTACCCTAGTAAGGTCGCAGAATCTTGAATTACTCTAAGAGGAGCTGTGCTGCCTATAAGTAGCTTGCGTATTGGCGCGATTGTTCCAATCACAAAACCTAGAAGCTTTATAATAAAAAAAACAATAAATCGTTGTTAATCGTGTTTATAAGTTTCACGTTTTAATATGACAATAATATTATTAATTGTTACAAAAAGGAGTGTACCGCTCCGATAGTTGATGGTGCAAACACCGATTTCAAGTTAAGCCGTCTTGTAAAGCTCCCCAAGTGTTGCTTAATTGTATCTAACGTCACCTGATCCACATTAAAAATTGTCTTTTGAGGTCAAACTGATACTAACATTCAATTCAGATCAGATATATATGAATCAATCCGAGCTTTGAAAGCAAAAAACAACCTTCCGTTTTCCCTCCATGTTAACAGTAGATGAAGATAGCGGTAGCAAACCTTCTATCAAACCGTCTTCTATGATTCCCGTTTCTTTGACAGACACGACTATATTCTTACCAGAATCTTGGGAATGGGCCGAGAAAACTCGTATTAGGTTGTAAACGTAAGTCCACAAATATATTGCTCCAACCTGATTAATGTGTGTTAGGATAATAGACATGTTCACTACAAGATAAGTAGCATTATGTGACACTCATAAACGTGTCACTGACTTTTAAAAAAGTGTCATTAATATTGAATAAAAAATACGCGTTTTTTAGCTCTCTTTAGAAAAATGTTTGCCTACATAAAAATGCATGGGTAAAGCTCGGGTAGGTAAAAACCTTTAGTAACATAAACATTGCGGGTAATAAATTTTGAACTTTTTAGTGACATAAGTTTTTTTCTTAATAAGTGAGTAATCTTAAACTTTTTGATTTTTACACACTTTTTAAATTAAAGGTGGGTAAAAATTGGATTTTTTTTTCTTGCAATATTTAGAAAAGTATCACTAATACCCACATATAATGAAATTTGTTGTATGTCACTGAAACATAATTCACTAAATGTTGCTTTTTTTTTGTAATGGTTAGTTCATCACGGGTTAGGAGTTTATATTTAGCGTAGGATTTGTGTTAACTGTAGAGCCAAATGTGTCAAATATTGTCCAAAGTGCAGTTTATGTTTAGTTTGATATTCGTCAATAGTCCAGGGAGCTTTGTGTAAAATGACTACAGATTAGAAAATATAAGTGTTATAAGTTCTAGGAGTCTAGGACTTGTCTAAATCTCAATCGGTTACATTTCTTTTTATTGTAATTTCTGTTCATTTTCATAATAATAAAGAATCATTTAGCTGCGATTCTTCTTTTTCGATTCAATTTGTTTTTGGACTCCTTTTTTAGGATCGGTGGTTGTTTGTTAAGTCTTGTTAAACTTTAGTTTCCAGCTTTTCGCTACTGGCCTGTTTTCTGAAATATATCTTTGCCATTGAAAAAAAGAGAGAGAGAGAGAGAGAGATATGTCAGTCCATCGAATTCAATCAAATAAAAATTTGTAACGTACTAAATAAAATACGTACCGACTTAGATAGTGAAGCATAAGCCATGCCATATTCATGGCAAACTTTAGGATCACCAAATGGACTGCCTGATTCTTGGCATACAGCCGGTATTATGATAAAAGGCAAGTTTCCCAGGTTTCCTGTCATTCATAACCATCTAAAAATTAAACGGATGATATACACACACACACACATATATATTTTGTTATGCATCATAGTAGTACGGTACAAGTAATTTATAACCTGCTGAACATGCACCTATTATGAGGCCCTTTAGACGTTGACGTGGTTTAGCGATGATCAAAAGCACCCGTCCAAGTGCCGTCCCAATTATGAATGTTATAAGAATATTCACAGGCATAAACCACCTGCACTTTTTAACGTACAGTTCATGACGTCACACTTTTCATTATAAAATGGGAATTCATACAAGTTTTACGGTATCAAACATAAGTTGTGATAGATGCATTAAAAGTAAAAATCACCCCTTTTTAAAATACATCAAATGCATGACACCACCTTAATTAATTAAAGCAACAACAGAATAATCCCGAACTCAATGAAGAAAACTTACATAGAAATTATGCTTTGGAGAGTAACTGTCTCAGCAAGACTGCTGCACATAAGTGAGGGACTGAACACATAGAACACAATCTGATGACAGAGAAAATGAGTTTTCATATACGTATGATAATTCTAATTTGAGTTTTCTTGAATGATTAATAACTTGGATTGCACATATATAGTGTATGATAATCATATATATGTACTTACACTATCTTGATTTAGCTAAAATAAAATCAAGAACTTAGAGCATCCCCAATGGTTAACCTTGCAAAAGCTTATTACTTTTGCCACATCAACAATCCACTAACCAAAAAGCTTTTCATAAATTACATCTCCAATGGTTAACCTTTCCAAAAGCTTTTTCTTTTACAATATTTCTAATACACCTTTATCTATCTCAAATGTTTTATAAATACCTCCTATATATAATTTGACACTTTTTTAACATCTTACTAAATATAATATTTTTTAAAATATCTCGTACAAAAATATTATAATAATTGACATTAAATATTATATAATTTATTTATTAACTAATAAAAATATAATAAACAATCTATATATAATATATCTAAGGTTTAAAATGAAAAGTTATTAAACATGGGGGACTAAAAGGGACAAACATTTAACCTTGGTTAAAAGGTTAGTAGAAAAAAAGTCATTGGAATAAGCTTTTGAAAAAGCTAATTAATCCAATGGTAAAAAGTCTTTCAAAGACTTATTAGAATAGTAAAAAGCTTTTAAAAAAGCTCCCATCGGAGATGCTCTTACATTATTGACTTTCTTTCTTGCAGTTTGTCCCAGAATATCAACAGAATCCAAGGCAAGAAATGATCCAAGTGCGGTGACTAACAACACTTTAAGAACAGGCATAGAAGCAGCAGAAAACAGCTCAAGAAACCCCATCTTTCTAAATAAAACGAATTCAACTGTTTCCAGAACTTTCAAATAACAATAAAAATCTGATAACCTCTCTTATAAAATAAACGAGTTGTTAGATATCATATATATATATATATATATATATATATATATATATATATATATATATATATATATATATATATATATATATATATATATATACTACCTCCGTATCAAAATAAGTGATACATTTGAGAAATTGCGGTTTTTGAGGCAAAAGATTGGAAAGTGATTTAAAATAGTATAAAGTGGATAGTTAGTGGATAATGGGACCACTTCTTTTGGATGTAGTGAAATTAATGATGTTTAAAAGTAAAAGTAAGGGTAAAAGAGTAATTTTACTTTATTAAAGTAGATAGTTAGTGGAGAAGGGGTCCACTTTTTTGCTAAATAAGAAAAATTTTTGAAGTGTATCACTTATTTTGTTCCACCTCTTAAAAAAATGTATCACTTATTTTGATACGGAGGTAGTATATATACATATAGAGTATCTAAAATGTGAACTTACCACTGAAAGGTACATCACAAATACGAACCTACAACACACACGGTACGGCCTGCTCCGTGGAGTCCCATCTCTATTATTGTAAAAATGATAAAAAGTGATGATTACGTCCTCGTTCCTTGGGGTAGCAACCAGCCACTTTGTTGACCGTGTGTGATGCGATTCCCCAAGAATTAATAATTAAACAAGAGGGGTGAGAAATATACCACATCTTTTAATATATTGACCACAATTAATACTTCATATATTTGTTCAGTTTGCAGTTATAGTATATAACTTAAAAGTTGTGGTGTGTAAATTAATTCCTTTAAACAAGGCATATATGCCCAAAAACCATTTGTATTTGTCTTGCGGTAAAGGATACAAATGACTCCTTAGATTTCATGGTTTGAACTTTCCTTAAATAAATATTTACTAAATGGCAGTGGAAGGTTTGAAAATAACTACAGAGATAGTTAGATCGCATATATCACAAACAAAATTCAACTACCCTCGCAAAGCCCTTATAATAATGGGAATATATTTTGTTTTCTAAAACATATGCTTAAAAGATAGACTTAATAAAATGACTACATCATTCAGTACATGACACTTGATATCTATTTAATCTATGTTATTATTATTTTCCTATATATCCACCTTTGATTTTAACACATGTTATTATTACATTATTAGGTTTGTTCTTAGGCACATTTAAGTCATCATGTATAACACGAGGATTTTATTCCCTGTGCGTTGCTGTAGATATAAAATCATATATTTTTTTACATCAAGTTTAAAGATGAAGTTTTCTAATAATAGCTTTTTAATAAATAATTATTTTATTTCTTTACAATATATTCGGTCAATATTGTTTATTTTTAGATTGCTAGTGTTTTAGTTTTTAGATTGTTCGTGTTTTATTTGTTCTAAATAACACTTTTAAATTTTAATCGTGAAAATAATTTATTTAAATTAGTTAGCGATGCAAGTTAAAATATTTTGAGTTCTGGTCGTTGATTTTTCATATTTAAACTTCAAACAATTTATCTCTTATATATTTGGATAAGTAACTTTATGTTAAAAAAAATGAATCTAAATACTTTTTAGTAATATTGTATAGGTTGACATGCATTATTATTATTATTATTATTATTATTATTATTATTATTATTATTATTATTATTATTATTATTATTATTATTATTATATAAGTAACGTAATTTTTAGTGCATTATTTATTAATTAACTTGGTGGCTATAATTATAACATTAATCATTATAAAATTAATGTGAGGTTAAAATTAAAAGTTAGCACTACAGGGCCGGAACTATGGGCCTTCTAGAACAAATAGATATGCCTTACTAATCCGGCTAAAAACAGATTTGTTATCAAAATTCAAATAGCATTAGAATACTACTCCCTCCATTCCTTTTCCATTTCTCTTAGGCATAACTTTTTAGGAGATAATTAGTGATGAGATATTTAGAATTACTTTTGATTAAAATATAAAGTTTGATTGGAGAGAGAAAATGTTTTAGGAGATAGTTAGTGGTGAAAGTATTGATAATAATATTATTATATTAAGTGAGTCCCTTAAGTTTGAGAAGTGAGAACTTTATTTAGGGACAAAACTTAAAGGAGAAATAAGAACTTTATTTAGGGATGGTTGGAGTATATTTTTTAAAATCTGGCCGCTAAGTTAGCACTTTTTAAAAGGCACTATTCATAGCACAATTTAACGTACAGTAAATGTATATATAGTGTAATTTCTCAATTAATAATAAAAACTGTATTAACATTGATGAATATAACTATTTAAGAAACTCTATATTGTAAAATGGATAAAATTATAAAAACAATCTAGGGCTATTTTGAATTCTTAAAGTTTAAGGATATTTTTGTATTTCTTTAAAGCTGAGGGGTATTTGTTGTAATTATGAAAGGCTTATAGGGAAAAATATCTTATTGCTTACACCGGTGGGTATGGTGGTTTGAGTCAAATGCCAACATCAGTATCACTTAAGCGTCATATTATTATTACACATTCAAACCCAAAATACTCTCTCTATCATCACTAAAATATACTCCCTCCGTCCCACAAAAAATTTCTCGTTTGGCTTTTGCATAAGTTTTTAGGTGATAGTTAGTGGTGGGGTCATTGATAATACTTTTGATTAAAATATAAGGTTGGATTAGAGAGAGAAAGATAGTTAGTGAATATTAGTTGTGGGGTCTTTACTAATAATAGTTTTTTATTATGTGGAGCCCATCAAATATGAAAAATGGGAAGTTTTTTGTGGGATAAAAATTTAGAGTAAAATGAGAAGTATTTTTGTGGGACAGAGGGAATATCTCTTAACGGGGCTTAAAGAGATACCGAGCTCGTGAACTCTCCAACCACCCAGCATCTTAGCCACGTACTAAGCTATCTTGACATTATGGTCTTTTATTCTAGTTATGTATGAACTGTTTTCACCAAAAAAAAAAAGAGAAAATATATATACTAATCAATACCCAACAAAATATTATTTTTAGTAAATTGTTTGGTCGTGATCTGCAACAATGTGATGCGCCACGAACCTTCTGTTGTCATTGTCCATCACTCGATCAGCAGAATCAATCCTTTTCCAAATTGGTACGATAGCAGATTTTAAGTGTGCAAAAAATCCTCGTTTGTATATTTGTCTTTTCAGAAAATTAACAAAATAGACAAAAATTATATTTATTTTTCTAAAAATAATTTATTGACTTAAATCTTCTTAAAATAAACCATGTGATTTGGTTTTTTGGTAGCTTGTGCGACTCCAGTATTTTTGTGTGACCCAAATATTTTTTGTGCGACCAGAGTCCAGACTATTTATTTTCGACTGATGTACGGCCAGATAATTTTTTTTTACGACAAGACCAATTTTTGTACGACAAGATGACACTTGCCAAATTTGTTTAGAGTCCTATGAGTCGTACGGTTTATTTTGGAAGGGAATTAATTTCTATACCACAAATTTAGATGTTTATACCGCACTGTACAAATATACTTTGAATACTATATAAATAAATAATACAATAATTATGGTACATATATTAAAAAGTGTGGTATGATCAACACCACCTATTTTGGAATGATTTGAAAGTGATGTGTTTTTCAATTTCACATTTTACTGGGTATATTTTTGGATGCTACCATTAACTAGGGATGGGATATAGATCCGAAAACCCGAGTCCGCATCGAACCAGAACCTAAAGGGATGGGAATCAGATTACTAAAAAGCGGTTCGACTATCGGGTCCAACTTTTACATGAAATCGCGTCTCGGATATTTTTGGTTCGGATACATCGAGTATAGAACAAATCGGGTTTAAGACCCGGAACCGAAATTTAATTAACTTTTTTAATAACCCTGATTAATATAACCCTAATTTAATTAATATATACCCGTACATGCAAGGCCCAATAGGAATTATCGTGAAGCTTATAAATGTTGATAAAACAAGGTTTCATATACTCAGCTTCGCTCGAGATTGAAATTTTCATTTTTAAAATATACGTACTTATGAATAACTCTTTTTATATTATAACACTAGATATAAATAACTAAAAGAAAAGTTTGAATTTATATCTGAAAAAGGGACAACAAAGTTTATCATATTATTAAAGATAAAAAACGTTTTAATAAAAATAAATACATGCACTCTCTTTGAGGGAAAATATAATTAAGTTAAAATGTGTCAATTATAATTTATATGTTTAGAACAACCGACTCTCTGCTCGCTAATCCCCACAACAACACAACTACCAATGGATAAGAAAACTTCTTGTTTTAAAATCAGTCCTCAACTTTATGGATAAGAAAACTTCTTGTTTTAATGAAATGCCGCCGTTAAAAAAAAAAAACAACTTTATTTATATAAGACAAATTTATATATGAAACTGCTTTAGAAATCCCGTTCCATTCATTTTTGTCTAATGAACAGTATCTAACGGCGTTTTACTACGGCTAATGTATTTATAGGGAAATCCTATAGCAACTTACTTTTGGCAACTATTAACGTAAGATCCAGTGCTCTCGTTTGAGAATCAAAGACCGAAGTGAAGTGATTGGCACTACAACTTCAGTGATTTTGTTTTGATTTGTAGATGCGGTTAGCGATGAAGGTTTACGGTAATTTTGCTAGTATGGATATTATTTTGTGTGTGCATTTTATGTATAAAATATTAAGCGAAGTAATATTATTGACATGAATATGTCAGTTAAATTTCAGTTAAAGTATCAGTTGATATAATCCTGATTTATAAAAATTAAAGTGTCAGTTAGTTTTTAATAATAGTCTAAGAAAATTGTAACTTTTTATTATTAAAGTCACACTATTTTGTCATTTTTTAACGCCACATAGAGAGGGAGAAAGGAGTTTCGTCAATGCTATTATCCCACCCTCAACCAAGAAAGAGCTGAAATTCAATTCAAGTGTCCGCAAATTGCCTATGTGTTCAAATCTTTTCGGAGGATGATGAAGGCGTGGTGGTCTCACAAAGAGAATGCAAAATTGCTAACCCTTATCTATATATATAACGAATGTACTTATTATTATATGAGTACAAAATTTACAAAAATCAAATTTATGATAATATTTTCTGACATGACACATCATTTTACACTGTACACACTTTTACCCACAAATAACCATAATTCTTTCAATAGCAATTTTGTTTAGGTACCGGGTTTAAAATTGACCGTTCAAGAAATGTGTACGTATAGATAACTGTGTTTTGTAACATCAACAGACGAGACACATGAAAAGCGTGGACCACAACGTTCAAGAGATTATACAACGTACGTATGTCCATAGCATAATAACAAAACACTCACTTTCTTCTTTTTCTTTTTATTATTCTAAAAAACCACTCACTTCCATTTTTTTTATAGCAAAACTAATAGGATCCCTAATGGTTAAGTCATTGTAATGACTTATTAGTATTGCCATGTAGATTTTTCACTCAACTTTCATAAAAAGCTATCAAAAAAACTTTTGCTCCAATGCATCTAAATATAGAAAAAGTTTTTTGTGTGTCTAAGGAATAACTTATGGAAGAAAAAGCTTTTGAAGCAAAAATTTTTTTCTAGAAGGTCATTTACCTTCAAATGACCTAGAGAAAAGGTAAAAAACTTTAGAAAAAACTCTCATTGGAGATGCTCTAATAACTAACTTAAACTAAATTAAATTAAATAAAATAAAAACACTCACTTTTGGAGGAGGATGAAGGCGTGGTGGTTGACGGAGGATTCTGGAGGTCTATGTGGTAAAGATGCAGTAGAATCCGGTTGTGGTAACATTTGATTATTGATTGAGAGATGAAATTGTGTAAAGTGACGTGAAACTGTTGGATGACGTGAAACAAATTAAAAAGGTAAATTACATGTGATTCCTCGTATTCTTAAATTTTATTTCCCCCCTTTTTTCTTTCTTTATGTGCCATTGTTCCTATTAGGGTTATTGGTTCTTTAATCTGGAAAACCGACATATTGGTTCGGTTCGGTTAATTCCCGATGGAACCGTGTAGTCTTTCACCCACCTTCAACCAGGTACACACAATATTATCATTATTAAGTACTAGGATATGCAAGACAAGTAATCGGCTGGGGGGTAAGAGCATCTTTAATGGGAGGTTGAATAAGAGGTTGTTACTATTTGAATAACCTCTAAAATGACTTTTTACCATTGGAATGGATGACTTTTTTAAGAGGTTACTCCAACCACTTGATCTTCCCCAACCACTTGAACATCTTTCAATGTTTGATTCTTTTAGTCTTTATATTTAACAATTTTACATTTTAAACCCATGTATATATTTATATGTGAATCATTTATTATTTCTATAACTATAAATTATAACTTTATCATATTTCAATAATTTCTATAACTATATATTATAATAGTTTTGTAAAAAGACATTTTAAAAAAATGTTAAGTTTTGTAATTCTATAAGAATTGTTAAATTAAATAAGTGAGGGGTATTTATAAAACATGTGATATAGTTAAAGGGTAAATTAGGAAAAAGTCTTTGGAAAGGTTAACCATTGGAGATGTTTTTAACTAATATGTTATTAGATTATGGGGTAAAAGTTTTAAGTTATTAGAGAGGTTAACCATTGTGTATACTCTAAGGACATTTCTCTTCTGTTTCTTTTCCTGTATACCTATGTCTCCTGTTTTACTATTAAGCAGCGCACACAGATTCATCATCAATCTCTTGAGGTTCCACAAGTTTACTTTGTTTTGTTGAAGGACATTTTCAACAGATGCTAATTAATTACAAAATAATAAATTAGTACAATCTACCTAGCATTTGTCATAAAAATTAAGTTAACAAGATGAAAGTTATTGCAACTGCTTGCTGTCTTCCAACATCATTCAGGTCAACATTGTCCCTGGTCAACACTTTGTATGCATAATTATTATTGTAGCATGTAAACAACAGCTTAGATTATTTGTACAGTAGCATGAGAAACACAGCAGCAGGGGAAAGTGGGCATTTTAACGTCCAAATTGTACTGTTGAATGGACGTTTTAGACTTTAATATAATACACAACCTTATTTTAGAACTGAGTTCTTAAAAGGCTAGTGGGCATTAGCCACGAGGTTTTTTCCTGCCGCCTCACCAACCACCGAAAATATGGCATCTCCACCACCGCTATTTCCAGCCACCATCTCCGATCACCAATCCATTACCAGCAATCATCTCCAGACACCACCATCACCGGTCACCATCCAATCCCATCACTTGTAAATCAAATCAACCCCACGCACAACTTGAAGCCCTAAATCATTAGCCCTAAAGTAAAGTGATTTAATGAAAACCTAAACGGGTTGCAGAAAAGAAACCCTAAAAATGGTTTCTAAAAATCGTACATGATAATCAAAATGAAAAAGGTTTCAGAAATCATAAAATCACTTGATAAAGATCTGATTTTGTAATTAAAATCCAATTAATTTAAATGGTTTGGGAGAGGGTAGATGAAGGTGTTGGTGAGTTGAGTTATACCTTTGACATTGTTTCTTGTACGTAATTGCAGAATCTGTATCTTGATGACTGATGGTGACAGTAGTTGAGGTAGCCGATGGTGGCGACTGCTGTGGAGGTATAGTGTCGAAGTGGTGGGTTTAAATGGAGGAAGGAAGGAGGTGATGGTTTTGGAGGAGGAATGGCGGTGACGAAGTCGTCGGTAGATGGAATGGAGGTGGTGTCACCGACGGCGTCTTGGGGGTGGGGTGTGATCTTGTGTGTCCGTGGGGTGGGGTTTGCTTGTGTGGTTTTGTTTACAAAGAACACCAAATTGAAAAAAAAAAAAAAAAAAAGATTAATACAAAATAGAAAACAAATGCTCATTTTAAATAGTAAGGGACGTAATTTGTAGAAATTGAAATTGGCTTCGTTTGGAGGATAGCGTAGCTTGTTAGTTAAAGGATAAGGCACTTGTATTTAGTTTTTTCATTTTGTCCCAATCATACTTAGATGATGATATGTGTCAAAATTAAAAGATAATATTAAGAGAAACAATTAGTATAATACACATGTGATCCTATTAAGTATGTAAGACTACAAGTATGACAAAAAATAAGACTAAATATAATTTCACAATAAAAAAGGTGACGTGGAGTTGAGGAGAAATCACCAAACTTCTAGCATTTCCTCATGCTTGGTGCTAATGAGGCCCAACATAAAGATGCACACTCCCTCCATGTAAAATATCCATCTTCATTGGAGCTCTTTTGCAGTAGTCGTGACCAATAGCCAAGTTAGTGTCCGAATAATCCTCAATCTATAAATCCTATGATTTGGTTGTTAGTGGCGAACACATTTTGTAGTAAGCTAAGTTGTCCACCTTGTAGACCGATAAAATTGTAGGATATTCTTTTTCAAATAGAGGATAAATAATTAAGAAGCGAAAGAAAATAGGATTCCATTTCATTACTTGGTATAAAAAACTCGCTAGTGTACCCATCTATCTCATCCTTTATTTGCAATTGATTCAATCTTTGGTCACGTATCAAGGAGTTTGGGCCCTATTAGATTCCGGTTTATCTACTTTTATTCATGTAGGAAGGAAGAAAACGTTTTTACTCAGTCACTCCTCTTATTCTTGTGATGCCTTGGGCTTAAAAGTTAAAATTATCCACATAGTTGCCTTTACTATTATATAAATCAAAGGAGAAGTTGCTTGTCGCACCAATCAAAATAAGTGATACACTTTGGGTTTCACGGTTTTTAAGACAAAAGATTATAATGGTGGTTAAATTAGATTAATTGGATGGTTAGTGGGTAATAGGTCCCACATTTTTTGAATAAAATGAGGTTAATGATGTTTAAAAGTAAAAAGTAATGGTAAAGGGGGTCATTTAACTTTGTTAATGTAGATAGTTAGTGGGTGAAAGTCCCACTATTTTTTTTGCCAAATAAGGTAATTTCTTAAAATGTATCACTTATTTTGAATCACCCCAAAAAGGAAAGTATATCACTTATTTTGAATCGGAGGAAGTATTTATATTTCTTCCAGAATGATGTTACACATTGTATTAACAAAATAAAATCATGTACAAATAAACTTATAGAAATACTCCCCGTCCCATAAAAAAGTTTACATTTCATTTTGATACCCCGTCCCATAAAAAAGTTTACATTTCATTTTGATACAATCTTTTAGGAGATAGTTAGTGGTGGGGGTCTTTGTAAAACTTTTGGGAATTCATTTCTACATCACAACTTTTACTTCTTATACCACAATGTACAAGTTTTATAGCTAACTATACATGTATATAAAGCAAGAGTTGTGGTAAATGAAGTAAAAATTGTGGTATGAACATCACCACCTAATAACTTTGATTAAAATATAGAGAAATGTTCAAGGTAGTCCAAGAATTTTACCTAGTCCCAAAGGACAATTAATAGCATTGGATCAAGAAAAAGTCAAAGATCAAGATCAAGAGTCAAACCACACAAGCACATGTGCTTCAATACATCAATCCCCCACCCACCTCCGGCGGCCGGCGGCGGCGGCGGACAGTGGCGGCGGATGGCGGCGGTCGGCGGCGGTCAGAGGTGGCCGCAGGCGGTGGTGACCGGTGGTGGTGGTCGTGATTGGAAGCACATGTGTTTGAAACACATGTGTTTTGAAAATAAAGGAGTGTATACGTACAGCCAAGCACATGTGTTTCAAGTAATGAAGTACATGTGTTTCATAACATTAAGCACATGTGATTCGTGATTTAAAGACAAATGAATTGCTTGTAAGTTACATGTGTTCATGAACAAAAACACATGTGCTTGGCTTTATGAAGCACATGTGCTTCATAATGATATGTTCGTCACTTGTTTTGATTTTTTTTCTGTGTAGTGAAGCACATGTGTTTCATAACGTCAAGCACATGTGCTTCGTGATTCAAACACAAATGACTTGCTTGTAAGTTACATATGTTCAGGAACAAAAACGCATGTGTTTGGCTTTATGAAGCACATGTGCTTCATAATGATATGTTCGTCACTTGTTTTGATTTTTTATAGTGTAGTGAAGCACATGTGTTTCATAACGTCAAGCACATGTGCTTCGTGATTCAAACACAAATGACTTGCTTGTAAGTTACATGTATTCAGGAACAAAAACACATGTTTTGGCTTTATGAAGCACATGTGCTTCATAATGATATGTTCGTCACTTGTTTTGATTTTTTTTTTCTGTGTAGTGAAGCACATGTGTTTCATAACGTCAAGCACATGTGCTTCGTATGCTCCCTTGTGTATTTAGAAACTCATGTTTTTAGTGTTGAAACACATGTGTTTCATGACCTGAAGCACATGTGCTTCGAAGTAATATGTTGTGTTTTAGTGAAGCACATGTGTTTCAATACATCAATACCACCACCACCTCCATTACCACCAGCACCTTCACTGTCAGCCATCACCGCCGCCGCCGCCGGTTGGCTGTAGGTGGCTATAGGTGAGGGATTTGATCTTGACCATCTTGATCCAATGGCTAGGATTTGTCCCTTGGGACTAGACAAATTCTTTGGACTTCCTATAATACAACTCTTAAAATATAAGGTTAGATTAGAGAGAGAAAGTGTTTTATTGGTGAAATAATTGATAATAGTATTATTTTATTAGGTAGGTCCTCAAATTTGATAAATGTAAACTTTTTTATGGGACAAAATTTTAAGGAGAAATATAAATTTTTTTTTTGTGTAAAAGAGGGAGGTCATCTTAATTAAGTAATCTATGAATACCCAATTTTGAAGTCTAATTATTGCATTCAAAAGAAAAAGCCGCCAGCCCATAAGACTTACTGTAATGGTTGGTAGTGAGCGACCGTGATGGTTGCGACCAATGCCCCTATTACGATATTGACCTACTACCACAACCAAATCCTCATTTTTTGTCCCTTCTATTTGATCGTCCAGGTGACCGATAGTGGTTACGTATACCGTGCAATTGTCGCTTGTATGTTATTCATAGTAAGTTGTACATGTACTAATAAAATTAATTTTAAGGATAAGTCATGAATTTATTTACCACTATGAGACTATGCGTAATGGGTGACCAAACTCAGTTTGGTCACCCCTGTCACCTCTGCACCACATCAGCTTTCTCTCTCCTGATCAAACACATGACCTAACTGCAACCAACCCCACGTAAGGGGCGACCGAATCGGCGACCAATTTTTTTTTAGAATTTTCGTTTTATTAGAATCAGAACCAATTGAGGCTACAGAACCAGCAGAACTCAATCTAAACCATTGATTTTTGAAATGAAATGATCATGGAAGACACATTAATGTATTTGATGAGGGACCCCCAAATATTGGTCTGCATGGATGTCATTCATGCATGTATACATATATGTATAGATAACAATTATTTATACATACACGAAAACATATACATATATGTATACATGCATGAATGACATCCATGCAAACCAATATTTGGGGGTCCCTCATCAAAAACATTAATGTGTCTTTCATGATCATTTCATTTCAAAAATCAATGGTTTAGATTGAGTTCTGCTGGTTCTGTAGCCTTAATTGGTTCTGAAACTAATTCAAATATATCCTACACTATATATGAGACTACATATGTTGAATTTTTGCCAACTAATCAAAACCGTGGCCTCCCATTGGTGGACAATGCCACGTGTAATTGTGGCATTGGTCCACAACATTCTCGGCTTCTCGCCCATATAACCCAACGACCAATCCCAGCTTTTATTTCAACCCGAAAAAACAGGCATTGACCATTCAAGATACGATTATGAAACGGAAAGTAGTTATGGTGAATCCGTTAAAAAAGGCAACTATATTGCCTTTTTGATTATATGCGGAATGTCAAATACAAAATTCAAAGTCAATTTATTATAAACAATATAAAAGATACTGTTTTATCAATTTAAATTTAATTTTTCGCCTAACAAATCGTAAAATATTGCGGTATTAATTACAATTACTTCATGTTTAATAAAACCGAATCAGCTAACAAATCGTAAAATATTGACTTACCGAAACATGCATTCAAAATTCAAAATACATCCATGCATCCATCCCTATATATGAGCCCATACTTTACCGGAGATATTCATAAGTTCATCACCTGCATCCACAATCTCCAGCAGTTGAAGGTACACGTTACAATTTAATATAAGCAGCCACCTATTATCAAATGTTGACTTCTTTATCATTACTTATTTTCGTTTATATTTGATTAAATAATTGCAGGTAAAGATTTCGCAGGAGATTCTACCACCATCTTCAATTTAAAGGTAATTCTGAAAACAATATTTCATCGGGTATTAGTTTGACTGTTTTCAGAATCATTATATTTACGACAGTTTGACTTTGAATAGTCAAACATTATAACCAAAATATTGTTGTTTATTGTTTGTTACAGCAGTTGCAGAATAATCCATCGCTTAAAGTATACCATCATCTTCAATTGCAAGGTAATTCCGAAAACCTTATTTTATTGGTTATTAACATGAATTATAAACCCTCATCAGTTTAGTTTAATAATGATGTTTTAAAACTTTTTATACGGTAAAACTGTTTTCAATAATGTAATTATATTACGGCAGTTTAGTTTTCTAAATAGTCTAACATTGTAACCTAAATCATTATCTAAATAATTATTTAAAAACAGTATAAAAATTATGTAACCTAAATAATTATTTGATTGATGAGCACATGAGTTTGAATTTTTTAAGTAAAACTTTTCACTATTTTTACTGTATTTTATAACTATCAAATTTTGACTTTTTAAAGTCAACTACTTACGAATGATACTGTTTCAGTAAATAAATAGTCAAACATTATTACATAGATCAGTAAATAAATATTCTGTTAGAAAACAGTATCATTTATATTAGTGTATTACCACATGGTTCTTGAAAAACTATGTGTGACCAATTTAATCTCAATTAAAATTTTATTTACTTTAATTACTGTATTTTAAATAACACTACAGTAAGACTTTTTTAAAGTCAAACTGTTTTAATCAGTATCATATATTACATCAGTTTGACTTTTAAGTAGTCAAACATTATAATTTGAAACAGTAAAAAAATAGTCTTTAAAAAACATTATCACTTTTATTTAACCTAAATAATGTTTTAACTATTTTCAAAATAAATTTAAAAAATAAAAAATGTGAACAATTATAATGGGATAATGGAAAACCACAACTTTTTACAGAATTTTTACCTGCATGATACATAAACTCCCATTACGACAAAGGTCAACGCCCTCACAGTCAAACCCAATAACCAATTTCTTATCAGGCGATGGTTTTAAAAATTCAGGTGGAAGTTGGCTTGCATTAGTAATAATATGGACAGGAACTACTTCACCACCTGAAATATAATTTCAAATTGCTATGAATTAACTACTAAATTATATCAACTGATTATTAATTATTTGACTATCAGTCAACTGATTTAGTATAGCTAATGATATTAATCAAAATTGACACCATCAATAATTTGCAACAAATGATTGGAATGCCCCAAATAGCTAATGTTTTGCCAAATCAAATAAAACATTGCAAATTACAGTAAAGAACAATATTTCAGAACTAATTGTTTTACTATCTCTTATAAACCCTAATTATGCTGATCGAGACTAATACAATAACAATCAAGAAATTAACATGATCAAAGTGCACAAACAGCTAATGTTTTGCCAAATCAAGAAAATTATTGCAACCAATATACAAAAATCATATCAATTACACCAATTCGGGAGTAGGGTTTGACTATTAGTCAAACGCTTAAAAAAAACCTAATTATTCTGATCGAAATTAATACAATCAACAAATTGCCGAGATCAAAATAGATAAACATCTAACCATTTCCTACAACAATAACCCGCTGCAATTTCAATTAAGAAATAGATCGGTGTCAGTACACATTTGGGAATTATTTGGTTTGAACGAGACAGTAATCGCTATTAGTAATCATGTGCAAACAACAAACGTTTAACAAGTTCAAACAACATAAGCCCTAAATCAAATGCTACGGTTGAACACTATTACAGAATAAATTAACAGTAACGCGAAAATAATCACCAAATAGTGAGCGCATGTGTAAATAAAATGAATCAAAATCGATAGTTTTAAAAGAAGTGAGAATATGCATGCCTGAATCAGAAGCAAGGGTTTTATTGGTCAGATGATTTGAGGGAGAAAGAGACGACGCCATGGCGATGATCGAACCATCCACAGATCAATAAACCTTCCCTCCGATATTTACTGCCGATAGATATACGGCATAATTTATTTTCCGATTGGATTTGGACATGCATCACTCAGTTGTACCGTACAATTTCTTAACATTTTGAACTTTGTTGATTTATGTCCCTATAGTTTCAAACTCTCAAATACTTATTTATGTGAAAACAAAAAATGGATATTAAAAGTTTAATGTGATTTATGGTATGATTTGGTTGTCGAAATTTTCATTGAAATTGGATATTAGATGGTCTAGATTGACTAAAGAAGGTAGAAAGTCAAGATTTGTACTTGAACTTAACATTTTAAAACAAAGAGAGTAAATGTATTATGAAGTAGTAAAATAAAGTAAGATTAAAAAAAATAAATTATCAACGCTATATTAGTCGGTAGATGGTGAATCGTCGGTAGAGTTCCCGGACAACATGCTGATTCCAATGTCTGATGATAACGTTGGGGCTATTATTGCTGAAACATACCCTAATTTGATGCATAATCTATGGCAACCTAGATTTTTTCAGGATAGAGTCATTCTTGCTCCCACGCACGAAATGGTTGACCTCATAAACGAACGTATGCTGTCATTAATTCCGGGAGAAGAAAAGACGTACGAGTCTCCGGACTCGGTTTCCGCTGCAGATGAAGATGATACTATGTTTAACCTTGATCTTTACACCACTGACTTCTTGAACAACATAAAAATGTCAGGTGTCCCACAGCATATGTTGAAGTTAAAAATTGGCGCTCCGGTAATGTGTATGCGGAATATTGATCAGAAAGCTGGATTGTGCAACGGAACCAGACTTCAGATATTACGAATGGGGGTGAATATAATCGAGGGTAAAATCATATCTGGCGGCAGGGTGGGTACAATTTGCGCTATCCCTCGAATGGTTATTAGCCCTTCCGACAACAAGATGCCTTTCAAATTGAATCGCAGGCAATTTCTGGTTCAGGTATGCTTTGCTATGACCATTAATAAAAGTCAAGGGCAGACGTTGTCTCAGGTTGGGTTGTTTCTGCAAAAACCGGTATTCTCACATGGCCAGCTTTATGTGGCCCTATCACGAGTTAAGAACAAGAATGGATTGAAGGTTATTTGTTGCGACATCGAGGGGAATTACACTAATTCAACAGCAAATGTAGTTTACAAAGAAGTCTTATTTCATTTGTAAATTTTATGTAACATTTCTTAATGTATCGATTTTGAATGAAGATTCATCATTACAGCTACAACATTATTATGCCATTTGTAAAATTATTAATGTTTGTTGGGATTTTTCTACATACTAATATTTGAAGCATACCCGCCCATCAGGCGGGTTATGTAGCTAATATATATATATATATATATATATATATATATATATATATATATATATATATATATATATGGTTGAATTATTTTCAGAACCAATTAAGACTACAGAACCAGCAGAACTAAAATTAAACCTTTGATTTTTGAAATGAAATGATCATGAAAGACACATTAATGTATTTGACGAGGAACCCCCAAATATTGGTTTGCATGGATGTCATTCATGCATGTATACATATATGTATATGTTTTCATGTATGTATACATAAGTGTTGTAACACCGCATTTTTTTTTTAAAAGGCAATTAAGTATTAGACTAAGTACGGAAGCAACTAGTTAGTTAGGTTTACAAAACGTGGTCCCACAAAATATTACAACCAAAGTTATTTAAAAGACGGTATTACTAGACACGGCTCATTTTACAAAATATAATTTAAGCATGGTCAAACTTCCCGTCCAAGCCCGACCCGTTCAAGCCATCCAACCTGAAATGTGTCAATAAGGGAGGGATTAGCACAAAAGCTAAGTGAATGAATTCCTAACACTACCAACTATGCTAAACCCTTAAACACGGAAGTTAACGAACATCTCCGGTTAGGTAGTCACTTAAACGCGGAAGTTATAAAAACATCTCCGGTTGGGTAATCACTTATTTGAGAGGATCGGCGGCTTTGCGGGCCTTAAACCATGGTCGGCCAAAACCACGGTAACCGATAGCGTTTTGCATCCAACACCCAGGGCAACTCCCTCCCCTTAACACTGTAACATATACAGGTAAGGTCGGATACCCTATTAGTCGATACACTGTGCCCAGCCGTTATCCATCCGACGCTGACCTCATCCCGATGGTGCACCTAGTCATGTATGGTATTCCCTAACACTAGGCATACATAACAAGTCAACTAGCTACGAAAAACACCGCGAAAAAACGTCAAACTGAGTTCCCAATCGCGAACTCTAGTTCGCGATCGCGAACTAGGGTTCGCGTCGGGAACTCAATCGTGAACTACTTCGCGACGACCAACAAATTTCTCTGGAACGACTTAGCGATCGCGAAATAAGTTCGCGTCGCGAACTCTCTTCATCTGGCGATTTTTCTGCATTTTTCACCATCAAGACAATACCAAATGAAATAACCGAAACCCGAGTTGTAGGTAGAATCCACTTACCTTTCAACCTTCGATTCCTTAACTCAGTGAGCTAGTATCACTGAGTATCCTTCCCGGTTCCTGTCAACAACATACCGAGTTAGTGATAATCCACCGAATCGTCAAAATCATCAATTTCAACATCTAACTACATAAGACTCATAAAATGCACATTTTTTGACATTTACAACTAGCACAAATACTTCATCAATACATTTGACCATTTTGACCATTTAGCAAGTATTCCCAACTAGTTGACCCAAACGGGTCAAAAAACCCGAACATGATCCAAACACTTCCACCTTTCCATTAACTAGCAATTTAATCTTTAACTAGCAATTCACAATCATCTAACAATTCCATCAAGATCATAACATCACAAATCCAAATATGATACTTCCAAGATCACTAGTTAACCATTTTGACAAAATCATCCAAACACTAGTTAAACTACTTCACAAATTGATCAATACTAGGTTTTTAACATCCATAACTTAACAAACATGATTCCTCAACCTAATAAACAATTCTATCCAATCATAACTCAAGAAATCCAAGATTTGTTAAAACCCACCTTCAACTTCCACCATTAATGGAGGTTGAAGGTGATTTTCACCAAATCTTGTATTCCTTCAACAAACAACCACACAAAAGATGTAAAAGCTTACATAATCACATAAAACAACGTCCATTTCAAGATTCAACCACAAACCAACAGGTTACCTAAACCCTAGTTCAAGTTCAAGCTCAAGAACAACATAAACAAGTAGAGGAGAAGGTGTAGCTTACTTCTAGACTTCCTTTACACAAACACTAGTGCAATTTTCGGACCTTAGCACAAAGAAATCACCAAGTTTTCTCAAGAACAAGTAGAGAAAAGATGGGGTTTTTGTGTTGCAATGAAATAGTAAAATAGAAGATAATGTTTGAATGCATAAGACAAGAAAGAGAGGAGGGTTTCTCCCTCTCTCTCTCTCTCGACCGTTCTCAGCCAAAGAGGGACCCACTTGGCTCTATTTCCTTTCATTTATTACTTTTCAGTATATGTCTGAAGGTCCCTTTCGTAATTAATTTATTTAAAATAGCAGACGGACTCCAATTTTAAAAACGAAAGCATTTCCGGAAACGATATTTAACAAGGGTTCCAAATATATAAGAATTACGTTTTCACTCCAAATAAATCACAAGTTGGGTATTTTAACCCCTAGGTTAAAATACCGCAAAAGACAGCAGGCTAATTAAATTAACTAAGCATTTAGTCAGATAATCATTTAGTAAGATACCTTAAGGTCACTAAACTACTAGGCCGGGTTTTGGGATGTTACAACTCTCCCCCACTTAAGAAGATTCCGTCCCCGGAATCCCATCTTGATCAAATAAGGTAGGATAACGTTCCCGCATATCGGCCTCGGTCTCCCATGTCATATCCGCACCCAAACTGTGCTTCCATTTTACCATAACCATAGGAATTTGTTTCTTTCTCAATTTCGTTACTTTTCGATCTAATAACTCCACCGGTTCTTCGACCAACCTCTTCTTCGTATCAACCCGTAACTCTTGTACCGGAAGAATTTGGCTCGGATCTTCGATGTTACACTTTCTCAAGTAACAAATGTTGAAAGTGTTGTGTATTGCCGACAACTCCGGGGGTAACTCGAGCGTTACCGATTGAGAATTTACCACCTTACTAATTCGAAACGGCCCAATAAACCTCGGGGCCAACTTTCCTCGTTTACCAAAACGAATAACACCCTTCCATGGTGAAACCTTTAAATAAACCATCTCGTTCTCCGAGAACGTAGCGGGTCTACGTCTCGGGTCGGCATACATCTTTTGTCGGTCACGGGCGGCTTTTAACTTTTCTCGGGCAATTGCTACTTTATCCGCGGTCATTTGTACAATATCGGGCCCCGCATATTGCTTCTCACCCGCTTCCAACCAACACGTCGGGGTTCGGCACCGACGCCCATACAACATCTCATACGGTGGCATCTTAATACTTGAGTGATACGAGTTATTATAAGCAAACTCGATCAACGGTAGGTGTGAATCCCATGACCCACCGTACTCTAACACGCAAGCCCGCAACATATCTTCTAGCGTTTGTATCGTTCTTTCCGATTGCCCATCAGTTTGGGGGTGGTACGCGGTACTTAAATTCACCCGCGTCCCCAATTCTCGTTGCAAGCTACTCCAAAAGTTTGAAGCAAAACGGGGATCTCTATCGGACACGATAGAAATCGGAATACCATGCCGGGATACCACTTCGTCAATGTACAATTTCGCCAATTTACTAAGTGAGGCGGTCTCACTAGTCGCCAAGAAATGAGCACTCTTCGTTAAACGGTCAACTATAACCCAAATCATATCGTGACCCCTTTGTGTACGCGGCAATTTGGTCACGAAATCCATAGTAATCCGGTCCCACTTCCACTCGGGAATCGGTGATTGGGTTAAAGTTCCATAGGGCTTTTGGTGCTCGGCCTTCACTTGAGCACAAATATGACATTGGCCCACAAAACGGGCAATGTCGGTCTTCATTGTCGGCCACCAATAAAGTGCTTTTAGATCATTGTACATTTTCGTGCTACCCGGGTGAACCGATAATCGAGAATTGTGAGCCTCGGCCAAAATCAATTCCCGCAAACCCCCGAGTAACGGTACCCAAACCCGAGATTGGTACGTCTTCAAACCCCGAGAATCTTCTTCTAAATCATCTTTCCTCTTTAATAAAATCTCGGCCTTCAAATGTTCGACATTCAACGCTTCCATTTGTGAAATCTTCAACCGGGACACTAAATCCGACACAATTTCCATCCGCATAAATTGTACCCGTCCCGAATCTCCCTTTCTACTTAAGGCATCGGCCACCACATTTGCCTTCCCGGGATGATATCGGATTTCACAATCGTAATCCTTAATCAACTCTAACCATCTTCGTTGGCGCATATTCAATTCCTTTTGCGTGAACACGTATTGCAAACTTTTATGATCCGTGCAAATCACGCATTTCGTACCGTACAAATAGTGTCTCCATAATTTTAGTGCAAAAACCACGGCCGAATAGTCGTGCGTTACAAATAGTCTGAGGGGTTTGGTCATGTATTATATCTAAAGCGAGATTTAAATAAAGCTGATATACCAAACCGTTACGAATAATCAAAAAGCATAAGCAAAGAAAATAATGACATTTAATATTTTTCTAATTCCTCCCCGGCCAATCTTTCTCACCAAATAATAACAGTTCACATTATAATATTTTACTCTCCTTTTTCATTTTCCTAAAAAGTCAACGTTGACCCTTCATCGTGTATCTCTATATAAACAGCCACAAACGATATACGACCATTTGTTCTTTCTCCAATTTGAGAAAAATAAAATGGGTCACCAGAGTTATACCAGGATTCACCGGAGATATTATGGAACCAAGGGATTCCGGGTAAATTGCAAAAAGTTTTCCGTGCAACGACTACGTTCAAAGTTGTTAATTTTTTTCAAAAATCTTATGAGAATTTGGAGGTCAATTAGTTCATATGAGAAGAGGAGGACAACGAATTGCAACAAATTCAGAGATTATAGAAGTCAGAGAGACTTGGTAGCCAAGGAGAATGATGCTCGATTTGATGTTTGTAAACTAAAATCATTCACAAGATCAGATTCTTTTTACTCAGAAGCGATTGCAGATTGTTTAGAGTTTATAAAACGTTCGACTGCTTCTTTGGATAATAAGTCCGAGACATACGTCATATGCAAAATATGAATTATCGAACATCGGGTTTTGTCTTTCAAGTGAATAGTAAAACAAGAAGTGTTTTTTTATTGATATCCAGCAATATTTATTTATGGGAAATGGTATATGAAGTATGTTTCTACTATTTCATCTTGCTACTCGCTACAAGATAACATGTGTAATCAATTAATTCTTTTTATTCGTATTATTTGATTTTGTTGTCTTGATCAATTATTGATTATATATGATGATATACCATTTCTCTTTATATGTTTTGAATGTAATTTCGTACAAGAATCGAGTGTATAAAGCTTGCCTAGCGTACGCTTGGGTGAATATTGAATATATGAATTAAAAGTTTTATATCATTATTTTTAGAGTTGAATAGTAATTCCTAAATCTTAATTATGTTTAAGGATACAAAGAGAACTTAATTATCAATCAATCTATTGATGAAAGAAGATAAATATGGATCAGTCCTGAAGATCTTGTTCTTAACTACCCTCTTAAAAGTTAAAACTACTAACAGAAAGAAAAATGTTTGCTTGTTATACAACTAATTAAACATGTTTAGAAGTACTGGATGTATTAATTAGACACGTGACAAAATAAAAGTGAAATAAGAAGAGATAAACTTGACAAGACATGCATTGAATGAATTAAATACTTCTATATATTTGGTAATGTTTAATTGCTTATTTGACACATATAGCGTTTTACTAATCAAATACTTTGTACATTTTATCTTCTGACTAACACATCAGTTATACATTTCCATGGTTTACTAGTTGATCGTAAGCGCATGTTTGATGATAAAAAAAAAAAAAAATCTTCACTCATATTCTCGAAATACCTTTTTTATATGATTATTATATATCATTTGATTCGATTGATGTTATGAACTCAATTCATATTATACTATATCATGACACAAGATGGCCGGGTGTAAAAATTCACTCCAAAAAACTAGTTTGAAAGAGTAGAGACACCTTAATTTATAAATCATCATCCAATCCATATATACTTTGGCTGATGTAACACCGTAGCAATTAACGATGCAACTTTTGTAGATTAACAACTGCTCGATCATATTTTTTTGATCTGTCATGTATTATTGTTGAAATGGTTTTGTTTTAATATGTTATGCCAAAATTTCAAATTGGCTAATTGACAATACGTCTCCTTTAATTTCATTGTGATCTTTTATGGGTGTAAATTAATTGTTTATTTCTACAACAACATGATTTATATATTTTTGACTTCATGCATCAACATTGTGTACGTGTGGGAAAAGAACTAAATAATCAAACTTTGGGTTGCCGAATTTTAATTTCATCTCTTTTAAGTTTTAATGCTAAAAGGTAAAAGGGACGCAATTTCCTAACTATGTATTGTTAAATCCGGGCCACAAATTCCTTTGTTGGATGAAGTCGCACGTAAAGGTTAGAAAATAATGGACATCGTTTCTGAAAATTAATGTATAACCATCAACTAAAATAAATCCTTCTTGAAGATAGAAGTCAATGGTTTTAATTCATTAGATAGAACTAGCTTATAGCATAATTGCTAAAATCCCGGTTTCAATCTTATGAGCAATGGCATGTTTTCATAAATTAAAATCATAATATCGTAGGTTTTAATACCTTGCACGTATAAGATCCTCGTAAGGTTCTAATATTGACCATATGTCAGAAAATTTCAGATTTCAATTGCTTGGATTCTCTAAAGTTGTGTGATTACGTTCAGATAGAGGTGAGTATGAGGCGAATTTTAACTAAAACCAAATCCCAAATCGAAAACTTCGGTATTTATGGTGTCTCACATGGTTGTGAGTTCAAGTACTGGCGTGGACAGAAAGGTATAGAATTAAGCGGGTATGTCTAAGCCGTTAAAAAAAATGTACTTTTTATTTATGTGTTATGCACTTATGCTTTGAAACAACTCAACAAGTTTAAACGTATATGAGTTTTGTGTCGGGATGGAATTATTATTAAAGATAGTTTGATCTGTTTATTATATAAAATAAAACTATTTAGGTAATGAGTTCAATTTTATATTTAATATGTTTATATCAAGATAAACTTTTTTAAAAGTTAACACCCTGTTGGTACAAAACCTTTCAGAAACAAATATTTTTAATGACTTAATGTAATTGTTTTGAGTTTAACGACAAGAGGTGAAGTTTAAGATACACTTCACAAAATTATTTACTCTTATTTCTTTTGATCACAAGTTGAAACATGGAATATTTCAATTCCTTTCTTTTTTTTCACCATAGACTATAATTTTAATACCTAGAGATTCCCATATTTGATTATTTGAAAATGTTTTTGGATTTTAGATTGTGGGTCAGTTTAGATGTTAGAAAATAGTCAAAATACATTATACATGTACACATGGGATTTCCACTTTTGACTTTGACCACTGATTTTTCCTTTTCGTGCATATTCTGTGTGGTTTAAGGAGGCTTAAAAATGTCAGCTTGCTTGAATTTTTCTTCATTGAAGAAGATATCAATTTTTCAAAAATTTGATATTGTTAAAGCGGCTAAAATACAAAGTAGCTCAACAACTTGAAAATGGACTTACAAAACTTGTTATATTGTATACCTTATCTATGTTATATTGCTCGAAGAGATGGCCTTATTTTTATCGTATGCAATTGGTTAATGAATTGTCTTATCTATGTTTAGACGATATTGATCGAAATCCCGAACCTTCTTTACATCATTAGCTTTTTCTTCCTAGTTCATGGATTAGGGAAGAAGAAAGTTCTAACTTGGGCATTCTGAGAAGTGATTGTTTTATGCTACTCGAATCAAATTAGAATCACTCACAACGGATCTTAAATCGTCATTAAAGTGTTTAGTCTATAGATTTTATGCAAAGTTTTCTGCTAGGATTTTATAAGTTACAAACAATTGTTATTTAACTTATGCATGTTACCATTATATATTAAGAAAATTAAGAAAAAAACCTCAAACATGTATTACCATAACCATCTATTTTATTTTTAAGAAACGTAAGAGTAACACTTGGATTTTCTTCCACTTGTATATTTTTGGAAACTGTATAAAAATGTGGCAATTCTAAAAAACAGCTTACTAATTTTGGGCTCTAAAATTTGGTAACAGCCCGTGTCAATTTTGGATTATGTTGATGGTCTGATGGACTTTACTATTGAGTCCCCTAAATTCTCAACTTGGGGTTGGCAGAAATCATTTCCAGCTTAATGGTTGTTAGGATCATTGAAAGTAGACCATGTACGGATTTGATGCGAATAAACAAAGAGCAAATTGCATGGAAGGTATGAGCGGTATAACACTTATTACATCTTCGGTCTTTTAAGTTAATTTATTATGATGAACGTCCCTGTGTATAAATATTGAAATTCTTTAAATGAGTAAACTATTTTTTTGACCTTTTGCAATACTCATAAAACGAAAATAAAGGACTTTGAATGTAATAAATTATAAACAACATATACTATCCGTGAAATTTACTTTATTAATTGATTTAAATAGAGTTCTTTTTAACAAACGCTACAATGTTTGAGCTCAATATTTAATTGATGGTTGATAATAATACTTTTTTTTTTTTTAAAATAGAGTTAATTGCAAGAATGGTCCATGTGGTTTGGCCAAATTGCACGTATGGTCCTTAAACTTCATTAAGTGCAGGCGCGGTACCTATGGTATGCGTTTTGTTGCACTCATGGTCCCTCCCCCCTAACGCTGTTAGATCCAGTCCGTTAGTGGCCGCATGTGCCCCGCACATGAGGGTGATTTGGTCATTTTACATGTGGTCCCCCATGTTCTTCTTCTTCCCTTCTCTTCTTCCCCAAATAAAGAAAAACCTCGGAAAAAAAACCAAATTAAAAACTCATCCTCACCAGCTTCATCGATCAACAACACCACCAACCAAACATAAAATTTCAACTCTCGTTTCCCTCTAATTTTACACCTTTAAGTTGTTCCATTTCATATTTCAAAACCCAGATATATGTGTTCATTTCTTATGAAACCCAGAAAAACCCACAAATATTTCTGCCTAAATTGATTAAAGATTGTGTAAATTTGTGTAAAAATCCAATCTTTTTAACTAAAATCAGATACCCAATTGCCATATCTAAAAACCCTTCAAAACTCAGCTAGATTTAACCATTTTTAGTTAAACCTAAAAAAACCCACAAATCTTCATAATATCTTCAATAATCTGCAAATAACGATTTCCATGAGATGCAAAATCGATTTCCATGAAAATCAGTTTATGAAGAGAAAAAAAAAAACAAAATCGATTTCCATGAAAATGGCATATAACGAGATCTGTTTCTCTGGTCTTGTCGGAGACGATGGTGGTGGGTTTTCCTGTAAATTGCAAGCACCTTGTAAGAAAATCGCAACTATCAGTCACTTTTGGTGGTGGTTTTCATGTATCTGTGTTTGATGCAGTTGAAAAGAATGGACTGGAGCCTGATTTGATTACTTTTAATACTTTGCTAATTGGGTCTTATAGATCTATAGCCTCATAGTTGATTCCGATAGAAAAGCATCTCTCCGCCCATCTTTTCCGGCGGAGGTTGTTCACCGGATTTAAGTTCGGGTGAGATAAGGGAGACGAGAGAGTATGTAGCTTGGGGAAGAAGATGGTTTGCTTGGAGTGATTTAAGTTCAGGTGTAATTTTTTTAATTTGGGGAAGAAGATAAGGGAAGAAGAAGAACAACATGGGAGATCGACCGCATGCAAAATGACCAAACCACCCTCATGTGCAGGGCACATGGGGCCACTAACAGACGGAAGCTAACAGCGTTAGGGGGGAGGGACCATGGGTGCAACAAAACGCATACCATAGGTACCGCGCCTGCACTTAATGAAGTTTAAGGACCATACGTGCAATTTGGCCAAACTACATGGACCATTCTTGCAATTAACTCTTTAAAATATATGGCAACGTGCAATTAATGTGTTGGGTCCCTGAAAGCAACACTTACCTAGTGATGGATTTTTTTTTTTTGAACCGGCAAATATTACATATGTTAGTAGTTAGAAATTAGTATCATCTAGTTAGAATACACCTTTGCCAGGTTTGAACCCATGACCACCTAGGGAAAATCCCCCCAAGACAAGCTTGGTGGCCAAGTGAGCTAGCCCACTTGGTTACCTAGTCATGGATTTAATGAAGACAAATACAAAATAGTTTGAAAAATAATTTAGAGAAGTGTTTTCAGATTGTGGATTTAATGAATATAAAATTTACAACTAAACTATAAATCATATTTAATACATCTTGTAAAATGATGAAAATTAGAATTTATTAATGTTACGATGACATATTTTGTTAATAACCACTCCATTAAATGCAATTTAATGTATATCACTAGAGCATAACTTTTTTTTTGAAACGACAAATCTAATCTACTACTAAATATCACATATGTCCACGACGGGACTCGAACTCCTGACCTCAAGGTTGAGAGGCAAACATCATATCGCTAGGCCAAAGGCCCTTTGGTACTAGAGCATAACTTAGAAAAACATTTTTTTTATTAAAAAGATGATGTTTACCCGGTTTCACAAGTTCTTTAACACTAACACGCATAGTTACTAAATCTACATTATTTTTGTTCATAGTATTTCTTCAACTAACAATGTTGTGAAATATCTCAAAGACTCAAACACCGAATAATATTGTACAAGCCTCTAATTTGCATGTCAAATCAACAGAATTCGCTCGAGCTGAACTTGTCCAATCGTTATTTGAAAAAGTTAGACTACCAAAGCTTCTAAATCCATAATCTCATACAAATAAAGGTTTGGTGTGGTCTGTAGTCTGTTATAGAGCTCAAACATTTTTATCATGCAAAAGCACCATAATTTAGAATTCTAAGGGGAAATGTTAAAGATTTGATAGTATGTTAAAAGAATTCTAAGGCATGTGTTAGACCCACTTTATGATTTAACATGATTTTTACCTCTTTAACATCAAAACATCATTTATGTAAGCTCATTTTTAAAAAGAAAAAATAATTTAGAATTAAGGTGTTTTGGGAATTTTTAACTTGTTGACTTCTTCTTCAAAAGGACAATAAGTCAAAATGTTATGTGGATAGGGTGAGATGTAATTTTTAAATACTCACTTTGTCCCACAAAAAACTTCTCATTTAGCTTTTACACAAGTTTTTAGGTGATAGTTAGTGTTGGGGTCATTGATAATACTTTTGATTAAAATATAAGGTTGGATTGAAGAGAGAAAAATAGTTAATAAATTAATAAATTAGTGGATATTAGTGGTGGGGTCTTTAGTATTAATATTTTTTTATTGTGTGGAGCTCATCAAATATGGGAAATGAGAAGTTTTTTGTGGGTGTTTGCCCTCCAACCTAGTGGTTGAGGGTTCGAGTCCCATAGTGGACATATGTGGTTATTTAGGAGTAGGGGTGAATATGGTACGGTACCACATATATTTTCCTCATACCGTATATCGTACCAACTATACTTGGTACACTAATCTAGCTACCAGTACCGTACCAACTATACTTGGTACCAATTTGTTTGGCTACCAACAATCATGGTTGGTACGAATTGGTACTGGTATATACCAAGATCACAAACTTAGTTGGAATTATTATTAAAAACAAGACATTTTTCTATATTATCATATTCGGTAATGGTATATGTTAAATGCTATATAAACACTATGTACAGACTGCATTTTCTAAGAAGGGTTTGGAAGAAGAAATAGAATCTCCTTTCTTTTTCGAGAAAATGTCTCATCCTTCCATATCATGATTGGGCCGATCATGCCAGATCATGATAAAGTACAAATTATGTAGTATTCTTGTCATAATACACTAGCTTATAGCATTCACGTCTGCTTCACACACTTAATTATTAACATAATATACAAACATAATAACAGAAATGTAATAGAAGTATATTGATATGTTAGACTAAGAAGTTATAACTTGAATGTTTTTATGTTATGATATCATAACTTTTATTAAAAGTTAATACATACCTAGTTTACCTTTCTCGAATTCCTCTAAATAATACTCCCTCCGTCCCACAAAAAAGTTCCCATTTCTAATGGGCACAAGTATTTAGGAGAGAGTTAGTGGTGGGGTCCATGGTTATATTTTGATTAAAATATAAGGTTTTCTGGAGAGAGAAAGCGCTTTTAGAAGATAATTAGTGGTGGGGTCCATAGTTTTAATATTATTTTATTAAGTGGTCCCTCACCATTTGAGAAATGAGAACTTTTTTGTGGGACAAAATTTAGAGGGGAAATGGGAACTTTTTTGTGGGACGGAGGGAGTATATATATAATTGGTTGGTATGGTACTACCATGGTATTAAAAATTTTGTACCATTACCGTACCATGATTACTTGATTGGTATGGTACTACCAACCAAACATGTTGGCTACTAACATATTGGCTGTCATCTATTATTGGTATGGTTGGTAGCATGTTGGTTGGTTTTGTTCGGTACAGATTTGACACCCCTATTTAGGAGTAGATTAGATTTGCCGTTCTAAAAAAAAAAAAAGAAGTTTTTTATGAGAAAAAATTTAATATGAAATAAGAAGTTTTTGGTGAGATAGAGAGCATATCTTTTAAAGAACTCTAAAAGTTTTTGAAAAACAAGAAAGTTTTTACTTTTCATCTAGCTTAATTTTTTACTATAAATAAGTTAATAAATTAATAAATTAAATCAAATATTATTTTTTAAGTAATTTAAGAAAAAAAAAGTTAATAAGTACCTTTTTGAATTTTATATATCCAAACGTACCCAACATGGTTTAACATGATTTACTCATAATTTTATTTTCTCTAGTTTTGAAATCCTCTATTTATCGGTGGGTAAGTGGGCTAGTAATTTTTTTTTTTGTTACAGCAATTTATATTTGTTTTTACACATTCTCACAATTACCCCAAATTTGCGTTAAATTTTCAAGCTTAATATTGAGATCGTGAAGAAACTTTGAATGTGTAATTGTGAAAACTCAATTGATACCTTGAATTTCACAGTTCTTTGGCGAATTAGGGTTTTGCGGTGAAATTATAGGGTTTATGAGCTTGAATTTGTAGCAGAGACAAAGGAATCATGGCATACGAAGCTTCAACAATGAACAACATGCTATTGACATATAACGCCGATGGAACGGCTGCATATACGCATATGGTGCCACCTACATCGTCTCATTCTCCGTCACCGTCGCCTGCTTACAACAACCCTAGCGCCACCGGCGATGGAGATTCTGGAGAAAATAATTATGCTTTGACGGTAACGGCAGGGATCACCGTTAATGGTAATGATTTGGTTAAACGGAAGAGAGGAAGACCGAGAAAGTACGCGCCTGAAGGATCTATACCGCCGCCGGCAGGACGATCCGGTGACTTTTCGTCTCCGGCGGCATCTTCAGAGAAGAAACCGCGGGGTAGACCGCCCGGTTCTGTAAATAAACAACAGCCTACTGCTTCAGCTGCTGCTTCAGGTAAAATTGTTTATTTAATATGCTGTTCGGGTTATAAATGTAGGTTTATTATTTTATTAATTGTTGATTTGTTATTATATACTCCTTTGAATACTTTATATGCTTGGCAGCCACCCTTTGATTGATAATTGTTTAATCTAGCTTTGTTATTCTGCTAAAAAAATTGTGATAAACGTGCACATATTAAAGAAAAATGAAAATTTAAACTAAATAGTAATGCTATTTTGGTAATCGAACTCGGTTTTTTTTTTTTTTTTAACTATAAGCTTTTGGTAATGCTAAAAGAAGCAGACTTTAATAGCACCGAATTTACTACACACGGATATTGTAGCACAATCAATCCATATTTGAGGTATCTTGATATATGATGTTGTTGAAAATTAATATACCAAATATGTAGACATAGGTAAGTGAATGGTTATGGATATTACCCTTATGAAGTTGTATATCTTTTGAGAAAAGACTTAGTGTTATTATGTCATGTTGCATCTTCTTACTGTCTTATGATTAGAAATTATAAAAGTGAAATGTTTATGTCAAGGGGATTAGGCGTTTACCCAAATATAAATGCCACCAATCTTTTAAAACACTCTTATTTTCCACTAAAGAAGGTTAAAAATGCAAAGTTGCCATCCTAAACAATCAAGAGGGTAAATTTGAGTTTTCTATATCTCTATACATATGTTCATAAACATTAATGAAAAACCAAAATACTGATTTCAAAAGCTATATATAAGGTCTTAATTGAGGATATTTTTTGTTTTTTACTTTTCACGTTTGAAGGTAAAAAAACATGATAGAAAACATTTTTTCACAAATGTTTGTTTTTTCATTAACCAATATCAGTTTATTACGAAATTTGTTTATGGCAATTGTAGTAGAGTTGATTTTGAATTTTGATAATGTCTTGACTTAAAAAAATTCAGAATGTAAGTTAGTGAGAAAATATTCAAACAAAGTAAAAATATACTATATATTATAGATATTCATTTATCTTTTGAGAATAAAGAATTTTATTAAAAGTGTGTTTGCTTGTTAAACAAAAGAAATCATAATTTTCTTTATATTCTAAAAAACATGTAATCAAATTATTAATTCTAACATAAGTAATAATGGAAGATCATTGCTTCCAGGTTCACCAGGAGCAGGATTCATGCCACATATTCTTGATGTCAACTCTGGAGAGGTAAATTTATCATCGTTACATTTTCATATCCTTTTATCCATTTTTAAACCATGGTTCAAAAACAAATATGCTGGCATTTTATTTTCTTATGAATTTTGTTCTACTCACGAATAAACTATGTTAATGTTATTTTATTATTTATATACAGGATATATTAGCAAAACTCGTGTGGTTCTCTCAAAATAGCACACGAGCTCTTTGCATTTTGTCAGCCAGTGGTTCCATATCAAACGTGACACTTCAGCAAACATCAACATCTGGTGGAACCGTCACATATGAGGTTTGTATAATCATAAATCATAATTATCATTACTATGTGTAAAGTTTTTTTTATTTTTGTTGCATAAATAATAATTTTAAATTGAGTAGGGACGATTTGAGATTCTTTCTCTATCTGGTTCGTTTATGGTATCCGAGAATGATGGTCAAAGAAGTAGAACCGGTGGGTTAAGTGTAGCACTATCTGGTCCAGATGGCCGTGTGTTAGGTGGTAATGTGGCTGGCCTTTTAATTGCTGCATCACCAGTTCAGGTTTGTCAACCCGGCCCGTTTGACCAAATTTTAACTGACATGTTTCAACATAGCTGACCCGCCCGTTTTTGCAGGTGATTGTTGGTAGTTTTGTTCCTGCAAGTCAAAGACAGTCAAAAGGAAGTGGTAGTAGTGAACCAGAAGTGGTGAATGGGCCAGTGAACCTTGGGTCTGGTGGAAGCCTGAGTGAGTCTTCTGGTGGTGCGCTTGGGAGCCCACTTAACAGCAATCCACAAGGCATGGCTGATATGCCTTGGAGATAAATATGCGAGTTTTAATTATTATTATTATTATTATTATTTTAATAATTTAGTTTTTAAACAAATGGGTTAAACATGATGATAGTGATTAGAGTAGCTGATTATTTTTGAGGTATCGTAACTTTTTTTGTTTGACAAATATATGTTACGACCTGTTCATATTAAGCCCATCCATGGGAAGAGAGGCTCTAGAAGATGGTTTTATACATGATGATATCTAGATGTTCTTAGGTATGTTTCATTTGATGAGCATGCATTAAGGATAAGATTGTAAAACATTGGAATTCTTGGTGCAGAATTTGGTGGTTATTTAGTTTGTTTTATGTTTGAAGTTTCTAGATGCTGATAGGGTGTTATTTTTGTATGACATCAAAAAATTTTTTTGTCTTGGCAAGATTTCAGCAGTGTCAACAAGATAAGATAGAATATTGATTAGGAATTGGGTTTTACTTGGTGTAAAAAGTCAATCAAAGATGACGAGTTTTCTTTTATAAGCGATGTACAAATCAATTAATCAAAGTCACGATTATGAATTCCTATTTTGTATCTTTACGTATGTCATTCTCGTTTTTTCTCCTCTTGTCTATTTCTTTTGTTTTGTAGGTATAAATAAGGTTGCAAACGGGCTGAGTGTGGTTGAGCTCGGTTCTACTTATTTAGGTTCAGTTTGATAGCTTGACGAGCTTTCAAGATACAGGTTCGAGCTCAACTTGAGAGTATTTGAACTAGGCTCGAGCAATCAAAAGTTTTAGTTCGGCTCACTAAAATTTTCAAACTCATTATTTGGGATCGAGCTTAAATGGCTCGACGACTTTGCATCTATAACCTAAAATATATGACTTAATAACATTTCTTATAAGAGTTTTGCTAGTTTATTTCTAGTTTTCGATTCTCTCAGTTAGGGTGATGGTATTGTCAAAACTCTTTCTGTGGGTTCCTTTTTACTGTTAAAAAAATAACATTTCTTATAGAAGTTTTGCTAATATGACTCCTAGGTCGTATGATATCAAATGTTACATGTTATTTTTGCCCTCATATTAATTTTCTAAATAAATTGTTTAAGTCATGTCCTTGATAAACTTCATTCAATATACTCAAAACTTACTGAATACTTAGAAAATATAAATAGTGAAGTCTATCTGTGCATATTTAGAAGAAAATTAAAGGTTTGATAAATGCATTTTATAAGTGTTTAGGAAGTTTTGCATATATTAAATGAAGTTTATCTCATGTTGATTCTAGTTAGACAATCTTTTTCTTAAGAGAACCAATTTTTATAGAATAATTTTTATTCACGTAGAGTAATTTTATGTCAAAAGATAATCATGCTCTTAGTGGGATTGGTAAATTGGAAAGTACGGTAAAAGGAAATGAATGATACAATTGTCCTTTGACATAAAGTTCGTATAGATAAAAATTATTCTGTAAAAATCATTTTTTTTCTAAAATATTTTCATTCTTATTTATAGCAAAGGTAAATTAGTAACACAAAATAATAAATGACTCATTAATAATGTGCAATACAACGCAATCAATACAACGAGTTTATTTAAAATTTCATTAATAAATGACTCGTTAATAATACGTTGCAATATTTAAACACTTCATAGTATTATCCAATTTATATGGACGTATGTATTATGATTCACTAATAATTTTTTTCACAACATATATCGTACTCCATCGTTAACCACCACCTCTACCAACTTACTCGCATCGCCTACAGCCATCGTCGGTCACTCCGCCATTCACACCGTCATCGTCAACTCACTGCCCTGCTCATTTCGCACGCTCCAACTAACTTCGCTGCTCCACCACCATCGACAGCCACGGGCCACTAATTTAAGTTTTTAAAAACCGTGGATAATCATCTTAATTAATTGTTTGTGATCATTATTTTCAAGATTTGACTTTGATTAGAGAATTTATTTAATATTAAAGAGTCTTCAAACCTATTTACAAACACTTTTTAATGCAGTTTTTACGGGTTCTTAGGATAGGGGTGATGACTTTACCGAATCTCTTGTCCTACTCCTATGTCCTCTTTTGCCGTTAAAAAAAAACACTTTTTTTTTTTGAACGGCTTCAATTAAAACTAGCAAGATGCTAGGAAATTACAAAACATAAAACAAGAGAAAAGAAAGAAAACTAAATACAGGACAAAGGATTATTACACCAATCCGACCACCTATTATTAAGCTTGATGGATTTCGCCCTATTCTTTATCCAAAAAAATGAGTTGCTTTGGATTTCACTAAATATTAGTGCATCTCTTCCTCTGTTTAAAGACCCGAAGATCTTCCCGTTACGGTATTTCCATATGCTCCATATTAGGCATTGAATTGCCGCCAAGTAAGCCTTGTTTTTATCCCCTGTCAAGCCGATGTTTGACCCGCATTTTAATAGCTGACCGATGTCGTGAATTTCTTTTAAGTCCACCCCCCCACCACCTACCGAATTCAGCAATTAATTGTGCTGAAAATGTGCAGCTCACGAAAATGTGCTCCTCTGTTTCAAGCGCTGCACCACATAATACACAATCCGGGGAAATGATTGGAATGTTACGGTGGATCAGGTTTGATTTTGTCGGTAACCTGGCATTATAGGCTTGCCATGAGAGAATCCCGATCTTACTTGGGACCCATGAGCACCAAGGGAAATCTCCCTTATCGGTTCTTTTTAACATAAGAAAATCTATCGCCTTTCTCATTGATTTTACTGTAAACAACCCAGATGGGTTTAGGGCCCACTTGATTCCACTGTTTGTCTCGCCATTAACACTGTTTGTTTGGTTAACAAACCATGATTTTATCGGTATGTTCAATTTATCAAGAAACTTGTGAATTTTGAGTATATTATTCCATGTACCGGATGTTTTCCCGGTAGGAATAATAGACTCTAACCCCCCATGTGTTCCGTGTATTTCTTGGATGACCAATTTCCACAACGAGTTTTCTTCCGCTTTAAAACGCCACCACCATTTGGTCAATAATGCCAAATTTAATGATTTTAGACTTCCTATGCCTAAACCGCCATGTTCTTTGTCATTTAGAATGACATCCCATGCGATCCAAGGAATTTTTTTATGACCCTCTTTTGAGCCCCAGAAAAAGTTGAGCCGATAGCTTTCTAACTTTTTGATGATTTTTTCGGGAATTTTGAACATAGAAAAATAATATAAACCAAGATTACCTAACACAGCTTTTATTGTGGTTAGTCTGCCCCCTCTGTTGATAGAGTTGATGCCTTTCATTTTGAGAGTTTCGACGTGAATTTTTTTATTACCGGCTCCCAATATTCTGTTTTATTCATTGAGCATCCTGTTGGTAAGCCGAGATATGAGAAAGGGAGTGCACCTGGATTATAAAACTTTTTGAGTGATTGAATAAATAGTATCGAAATTTATGGTTATATTAAGTGAAGTCATAAATGAAAGCGGAAATCGATAGGTGAGGTGAGCGAAGGTGATGGTTATTTGCGGGTGGAGTTGACAGTTGTAATGGTGAGGCAGGTTGAGGCCCAGCACGTGTAATACAGCGCAACGTGGGACATGTGTTTCCTACGTTATGCTAACGGATCAGATTTCCTCCATCTGCTCTTGTTTCCTTTTTGTTTTATATACTCCTCCTCTCCCTCCATTATATCTATCTATCCATCCTATTACACTATGAATTATTTCATTGTAATGTAGAAAAAAAATAAGAAACATTATGAACACATTATATTTACTTATTGTTCCAAATTGTAATCCTAAATACTCTTAACATATATTTTTCTAATGTTAACACACTGTTGGTGATTTGTATCACCAATATTATTTAAGTGTAATGGGATAAACTTGTTGACCAGATGTAATCCTAATAAATATTGAACAAGTAAGGGGGGTGCGGAGTGCACGCTTGTTTAAATTTGTTATGATTAAAATGCACTGACTTAACAGGGGTTCGGGGGCAGCGCCCCCGATAATGGGGTTCCAAAATATTCCTTTATAGAAAATGCATAGAAAATTTGAATTCTTGATTTGAACCCGGTTTTTTGACCGTAATATCCGACCCGAATCCGACCCGTATTTGGGCGGTTTTGAGCAGTTTCGGAACTGCCTTTGGCAGTTTTCGGTGGTTTAGAACTTGCATGAATTTAGCATCGATCTTGGTCATTTTTTCTCTGGTACGAAATTTCTAAAACACTCACAAATTCTCTGTTCTTTGCAATCGTGATTTTATCCGATCGAATATTTCGTAGTACCGACGAAATACTTTGATCTGAAAATGTTTCACGACTTCACAATTTTCCAAGTAATCGAAATCTAACAAAGTTTCTAACACACACCCATAAACATAAAACGTTTTTGTTCACAACAGGACTTGAAACCACAATTTTGTGGACGATCTAAACATCAGATGTGCTATAAGCCTATAAGACATTTGGTAGGGAATTAATTTGTATATCACATATTTTGATGCTTATACCACATTGTACAAGTATTCTTAAGATTGGACATATATACAAAGCAATTATTTTGATAGATATATTAAAAAGTATGATGTAAAAATCACCATCTCCTTTGCTAACACCCCTTAACATATAATATAACTGAAGAATAATGTTTTACTTTCATAAAATATCCGAAAACTGAAAATATTTTAGTTTCAGGGGGAACCAATAAGTGGCAAGAACTAAACAAAGAGCATTAGAGCACAAAAAGATTAGATTGCATTAGGTTTAGTATCTCAAAAATTGGATCTAGCAAATAATAGTGTGACAACTACTTTCTTCTGCAGCTTTTCATATACATTAATTTTTGCATGTGGGAATATTAAGAGTATATTGAATTATAACTAGATCTTTTAAAGTTATGGTACAATCTCAACTTTTAGATGTTTTTAAATTTTAATTTTTGGAATTGTATACTAATTCACAAGTGTATATTCAACTTATTTATAATGCATACTCTGTAAAGTAAATATTAATTTAAGAAAAAAACAGTAAGATATAAATTAGTGATGAATGCATGTAGTTTCGAGTCTCATTATGAGATATGAGTTGAATAACACATGTTAATTTTTTTTTTTGGCACAACTTTTTAGGAGATAGTTAGTGGTGGCCTGGTGGGGTATTTAGTATTACTTTTGATTAAAATATAAGGTTTGATTGGAGAGAGAAAACGTTTTAGGAGATAGTTAGTGGTGAAAGTATTGATAATAATATTATTATATTAAGTGAGTCCCTTAAGTTTGATAAATGAGAACTTTATTTATGGACAAAACTTGAAGGGGAAATGAGAGCTTTATTTAGGGACGGAGGGAGTATCATATATGTTACTAAATATATCAATTTATCCAAAATATATACTACATCTTTTACACACAATTTGTACTGATTGTGTTACATACGATTATGCAACAATGATACATTCTCTTTTATGAAACAATGTGGGTGCGTATTGCTAATAAGAAACAATTCATTACAACAGATTTCAAAACTATAAATCATATTAATATAATTATTATCGTAACAAAAAATATGTTTTAACGTCTAAATTTTAAAAATTATTTACTTAAAAAATTTTAAAATGTAGAGATTTTTTTTCTAACGTATGGTATATATTAAGATGCAATTAAATCTTAAAATTTCTTAAATATATACTCCATCCGTACCAAAAAAAACTTCTCATTTGACTTTTGCACAAGTTTTTAGGTGATAGTTAGTAGTGAGGTCATTGATAATACTTTTGATTAAAATATAAGATTGAGTTGGAGAGAGAAAGATAATTAGTGGATATTAGAGCATCCCCAATGGTTAACCTCATAAAGACTTATTACTTTTGCCAAATCAACATTCCACTAACCAAAAACCTTTTCATAAATAGTATCTCCAATGGTTAACCTTTACAAAAGCTTTTTCTTTTACAAATTCTCTAATTTACCTTTATCTATCTTAAATATTTTAGAAATACCCCCTATATATAATTTGACAATTTTTTAGACATCTTACTAAATATAATATTTTTTAAAATGTCTTATACAAAAATATTATAATAATTGGCATTAAATATTATATAATTTATTTATTAATTAATAAAAATATAATAAAGAATTTATATATAACATATCTAAGGTTTAAAATGACATGTTATTAAACATAGAGGACTAAAAAAGATAATTATTGAAAGATGGTTAAAAGGTTAGTAGAGAATAGGTCTTTGCAATAAGCTTTTCAGAAAGCTATGTATTCCAATGGTAAACAGTCTTTCAAAGACTTATTGTAATAGTAATAAGCTTTAGAAAAAGCTACCATTGGAGATGCTCTTAGTTGTGGAGTCTTCAGTAATAATATTTTTTTATTGTGTTGAGCCCATCAAATATGAGAAATATGAAGTTTTTTGTGGGACAAAAATTTAGAGTGAAATGTGAAGTTTTTTGTGGGATGGAGGGAGTATGAAATAATATTAATTAACTGCACTTTCTACTTAAACAGAAAATATGTATTAAATAAATTTTTTAATTTAAATAAAAATTTATGTCCATTAATTATATCTTAATATATTTGGAAAAAAAGAAATTAACATGTCAGTGGAGATGATTGTCAAGATCGATTAACCAAAACAGTTAATAAACACAATGATCTACTCAACAATAGAAGTTACATCGGGTTAACACTATATTGATTTAATCAAGAACAATAAACTGTAAATAATTATATGAGTAAGAACACAGTTATCACAAAAAGCTTCAATGTATATTGATTCGAATGAGTTACAATACACACGTATGTTTACAATTCATAAGGAACTATATATAATAGTCCTTGAAGCCTAACTATTTACCCTAGTTATTCTAGGATACGATTACAATTGAATTACAAAAGATTTTAAATTCTAAACAAACTTTCCTAAGATCTCGGACTCGATATACTCCATAAATAGCATCATCAGTATCAACCTTGATCGAGCAGTAGTAAATGTGAACGTCAGTAGTAAACATGAGATCAGTAGTATCTTTGTAATTCTGCCCCATCAGTACTAACTCTTGTATCAGCATTAAGTCTTGGTCAGTACTAACTGCAGCATCAGTAATATTCACAGATCAGTAATATATCCCAACAATCTCCCCCTAAACTTATTAATTCAATTTGAATTAATCAAGTTTCTTTCGTTTATCTTCTTCTTCCTTTGCTCTTCTTTCATCTCCTTCCTTCTGTCTTTGATCTCTTAATCTTCTTTGTTCATCCACATATGCTTTATTCGTTTGAAATAATTGTCTGTATTTCTCTGTATACATATTTGGATCATTAGGTCTTACAAATGCACAGCATACAATTTGATACAGAGTTTTCTGTGAGTGATTGTAGTCTCTTTCAATTAAATACAGCTCACATCTTCTATTAGTTCTTTCAAAGAAATACATATTGACTGTAGGAAGAACATTCCAAGCAAAAAGATTATCTTCACTTTCAACCTTTTCTTTATATTTATCTGGATGGAATGCAACATCAAACATCTCAGTTAAGTATCCAGCTCCAGAGTTTTTCCACTTTTTATTTTTCATTCTAGGTTTTCTAATTTCCAACATTGTAAGGACATCATTTCTGTCAAAAGAAAATAACATAGGTTTCCATGCCTTGAATTTTTGAACACTTTTGTCTGCTCTAATAATTTCATGGATTCCTTGATTTTCTCTCCAGTTAAGAATAGGGTTGTCTTGTTGGATTGGCTGTGGATCTTCTATGATTTGGGGAGTTTGTTTTAGTTTCTTTGTATTTGAATCATCATCTTCTGTAACTTTTCTTTTCTTTGATCCTTGTTTAGATGATTCACCAACTATAGTTTTTCTGTTTAGCACAATCTTGGGATCAATTTTTATTATATTTGAAGGTTCAACAACTTGTACACCTTCATTTAGTTGGTTCTTTTTCTCATTGCAATGTCTTTCAACAAGAGTAATAATTTTCATTCTTCCAAAGGATTTTGCACTGTGACCTCTTGTCTTAAGATATTCAACCATCATTCTCTTCTCTTCATTAAATGGTTGAGGCATGTCAATCTTGCATCTTTTGCATTCATTGATTTGTTCTTCAAGAAGTTGCAGTCTCTCTTCTTCATATTTTCTGATTTTATCAAGTTCTGCTTGTTGACCTTCTATAAGATATTCATCTACTTCCTGAATTTCTTTAACTGCAGATTGTTCTTCTGGTTGAAGAGCCTTTGACTTAGCCTTTTCTTTTTCAGCTTTTCTTTTATTTTCAAGAGCAAGAGTTTTCATTAAAAGATACATCAGCACTTTCTTCAATAATCCTTAATCTTTTGTTGAATACTCTGTATGCTTTGCTTTGAGTTGAGTATCCTACAAAGATTCCATCATCTGCTTTGCAGTCAAACTTACCAATTTGTTCTCTTGTAATTAAGATAGTGCATGGACTACCAAATGATTTTAAAAAGCTTATTGAAGGTTTTCTTTTGTTGAAAAGTTCATATGGTGTCTTAAAATGTGGCTTGACTATTAATACTCTGTATTGCACATAACAAGCAGTATTAACAGCTTCAGCCCAAAAAATTATTGGTAACTTTGCATCTACAAGCATAGATCTTGCTGCTTCAATTATAGTTCTATTTCTTCTTTCAGCTACACCATTTTGTTGAGGAGTTCTAGGAGAGCTATACTGCCTGTCTATACCTTTAAGATCACAAAAAGAGATTAGATTTTCATTTTTAAACTCTGTGCCATTGTCACATCTAATGGCTTTCACTTTAAGATCTCTTGTATTTTCTAGCTTGATAATTAGGTTCTTAATGAGTTCACTTGTTTCATATTTAGTCCTGAGAAAGAATACCCAAGTAAATCTAGAAAAATCATCAGTAATAACTAGACAATATTGCTTCTTTCCTATACTCATCACATTTGTAGGTCCAAATAAATCCAAGTGAAGTAGATGCAATGGGTTAGGAATAGAGTTGATTAATTTGGACTTATGAGAAGTCTTGTGCTGCTTACCTTTTAGGAATGCAACACAATTATGATCACACATGAATTGTTTTTGTGGTAGACCAATTACTAGATTCTTTTTGACCAAGTTATTCATGTTTTTAAAGTTTGTGTGACACATCCTTCTGTGCCAAAGATCTGATTCATTTGTGTTTGCCTTGGATATAAAGCAGTTAATTTCATTTGGAGAAATGATTTCTCCCCCTATATCCAGGCAATACACATTATTTCTCCTTGGGGTTCTTAAAACAACATATTTTTCATCTAAAATAAAGTCAGGAGAAAGAATGATGCACTCTGTATCTGTAAAAAGAATTTTGTTCTTTTTATCACATACTTGTGAGACACTAACCAGATTGTATTGAAGTTCAGCAACATAAAATACATTATCAAATGTAATCTTACCATTTGATACAATACCTTTACCAGTAATACGACCACCTTTAGGGTTTTCACCAAAAGTAACATAACCACCATTATAAGCTTCAAAATTTCTGAGAATTTGTAGATTCCCAGTCATGTGCCTAATGCATCCACTATCAATATGCCATGTATTCACCTGGATGTTCTGCACATATGAAAATTTAGTTAATTCTTTTTTGGAACCCAAGCTTGTTTTGTCTTGGGTTCTTCCTTTTTAATGAGTAATGTGCTAAGTGTAACTTGGTTAGTACTGGTCTTTGGAGTTACTACTGATTTCTTCTTAGCTAACCATGTGTTTTGTTTTAGTTTGGTTACTACTGATGGATCAGTAGTAACTTTGTGAAAATATTTTCTGAATTTATCAGTAGTATTTGTGTAGTTATATCTTACTGCATTGTATCTTGGATACTGATCAGTAGGATATCTTCGTTGGTTTCTCTTTATGGTTGTATGTGCTGGGTAATTGTTGTAATTACCAAATCTTCTTTTCTTTTCAAAACTTTGATTTGGTTTTGGATTTCCATATCTGGTATTTTGAACAAATCTTTTGGCTGACCTACCAAACTTTGGAATTTCAACTTGTGGAGGTTTGGAATGTTGTTTTAACTTTAATTCTTTTAATTTTTGTTCTTTGATTTTTAATTTATTTTCTTTAAATTCCTTGAATTCTTTGCAATTTATTTGATTGAAGTGACAATCCTTTGCTATATGATTTACTTTATTGCAGATTACACATTTAGGTTTAGTGGATCTTAAGGATTCTGGTTTTCTTTGTTCCTTTAACTGATTCAAGTTTCTTTGATTTTGTAACGACCCGAAATTTGTAAATAAATAAATTGAATAAAAATATGATAAATAAGGATAAATCGTTTAAAGAACGTAGGAATTGGTTTCGTGTCGTTTGGACACCGTATGAGAAAGTTATGGGCGAAACCGGGTCGAGATAAAGATGAAAAAGTGCAGCCCTGCTGCCCTAAGGAGTTCGCGACGCGAACTTTGGATCACGATCGGGAACAGTCTTCAGGGAGTTTGACATTTGGTCGCGAAATAGTTAGCGACGACTTAGCGATCGCGAACTTGAGAAGAACGCGAAGTTAGCGACGCGAACAATTGTTCGCGCCGTGAACTTGTGACGTGCAGCTTTAAAATCGGGTTGGAACTCATTTGATGAAATATAAAACCCTAGTTCTTCCCTTTGGCGATGTTGGAGCTCAAGTGCAGATCTTGGTTGATCTCTTCTCAAATCTTTGATAGATTTCACTCCTAGTTGAAGATTAAAGGTATATCTTCACTCCTTGATCTTTGTAGCTCTAGATCTATGTATTTTGATGGTTGGGTTTGAAACCCTAACTATTGGGGGTTAAGGTTTATGGTGAATAAATGTTGTATACACTTAATAGATGGTATATTAACAAAGGAAACAAGTGTATGATTATGATTTGTAAGAATCTTACGGGTTGGTTAAACCTAGGGTTTGGTAAATCGCCATAATTGGGGGAAATGAGTTAATAAGTGTTATCTAGAGATAGATGGACACATTGGTAGTAGATTGTGATTTTGATAATCTTGTGATTATTGTATTAGGCATTTGGTGAGGTCTTGGAAGGTTGACCGAATTGTGAAGCAAGGAAACTGACGTAAAGAATACGGTTGGAGCACTTATTTGCTAAGGTGAGTACATGAGACTTTTAAACTGGGTACATAGCAAATAGTTTTGGAATTACTTATGATATTGTATCAGTCTTTATTAACAAATATTTTGATAAAGATAGTGATTTAAAATGTATGAGAGTATGTAGAATGTGATACTAGAATGTGTCTAGTATGATTTATGAATTTGAAGTAAATTATGATAGATTCAAGTAATTATGGAATCTATGTTAATGAACAATAATAATGAAGTAATTGAATAAAAGAATGTATACGGAGTCTTTATTAATAAATATGTATTAGTAAAGCAATTGGGAATGATTTGATAGTAATGAGTACCTATTGGTAAGATATACTAATAAAGGTAAAGAACGAATATATATGAGAAAGAATATGATGTGACTAGTAATGATTGTCTATTATAGTCAAGGAAGGGATAAAAGTATTATGTTAACGATAAATAAGAAATGTATCTTATGAATAAAGTAAGTATGGACCTTTTAGGGTTCATAGATGTAGAAGTAACTGTGGTTGCTTATGATCGGGTCCATGGGACCACACATGTACGTTCACACTGTGATGAACTAATTATATGTCGTTAGTATTAGATGACTAACTTGTTTGATGTTGGATATGTTAGCCGAAGGCTTTGACTGTCATAACTGTTAGGTTATGGTAAGAGATAGATGGTGGTGACGCGGGGGACCCCCGGTCACTGGACGGTGGTATATATGTTTATACACCGAGTGTATATATGTTTATACACTAAGCACACGGGTGCTTCTAGTACGCATATGTTTGGTACTAGGTATGTTAGGTTCTAATACATATATGTTTATGTATTAGACATGTTGGTGCTTCTAGTACGCATATGTTTGGTACTAGGTATGTTAGGTTCTAATACACATATGTTTATGTATTAGACATGTTGGGCTTCTGGTACATATATGTTTATGTACTAGATATGATTGAGCTTCTGGTACCTATACGTTTAGGTACTAGATATGTCTGCTAGGAAAGCAAAGTAGCTAGAGTCACAAAAGGGTGACTAGACGGTATTTATGTAGTTTATATATATGTTTATATATTTATGAAATGACTATTATTGGGGTCTAAAACCCATGTATCTCACGAGGCTATTTTGTCTCACGTACTACGTTTGTTTTGTGGCTATGTACTCAGGTACAGGTTTGAAGTGATAGAAGGTTGCACTAGAAGTGGCCTAGAGATGTTTAGCTCGGGAGCTAATAGGTAGATCCCGTTGCCTATGGTTTTGATATACTCGGTGACACCGTATTTTTGTAAACTCTGATATAAGTTTTAAAGTTTTTGTTAACTGTATTTTGGACAATATATAAGCAATTGGGAAAATGTGTTTTAAATGATTTAAACGATGTTTTAAAAATACGGGTGTTACAGATTTCCCCTTTTTAATATAGTTGGAATATTTTCAGAATTGTATTTTGGAGATTCTTGACTTTGTGTAGTGTGGAAACTTGTATCATCAGACTTAATAGTATTTTCTTCATCAGATGAATCATTACTTGTTTCAGTTTGACTTTCTAACTTTAATTCATCCAAGATTCTTTCTGAACTGGACTTAAGTGGAGGAATGAAATTTGTTGGAGGAGGAACTGCATGATATCCAACTCCATTGTAACACCACAATCCTAGAGCCATTTTTTTTTTTTAAAATAAGCATACGGAAGCGAATTAAGAAATACCATAACTCCTACTTATTACACAACATAAAAAACCATTTACATATTAATCGAATATATAAAAACAATTTAAGGTGTTACTAAAAACAGGCTCGACCCGGTATACAAAATCAGAGTGCGGTCAGACTTCCAAAACCCGACTCTTGTCAAGCTAAAACCACAACCTGAAAAGAGTCAACAAATGAGGGATTAGCACAAAGCTAAGTGAATAGAAATAAACATCAATTTGCATAACTACAACAAATTAGAACATCGAGGGAAATCAATAGGGAAACCCGTCCAAACTTCCACAAGCAATTGGACGTTAAAAGAGGATCGGCGGTCGGGCGAGGACCTTCAACTGTTGTCGGCCAACAACAGTCAACCGATGGCTTCTTTACTAGAGGCACGGTGATCCCTCCTTACATAACGAATACGAAGGAGTCCGATCGCCCCTGCCAAGAGTAACGAAGCGTAGCCGAAAACCACCATAGCTAACCTCTAAAAACATGTGCACATACTACCATTGACCACTAGACCAAGAATAAACTTGTAAAAAGAATTGCAGCCAAGAATCTGTTCCTGACATAGTTCGCGTCGGGAACTCATAGTTCGCGTCGCGAACTAAGAGTTCACGATTCGGGAACTACATCACGATCAGACCCCAAACTCCCTGTCCCGAGTTCGCGATCGCGACCACAAGTTCGCGACGCGAACTCTCACAGATACCCAATTTCCTGCACTTTTTCTCAAAACTCCACCATTCCCTAATTTTGTCCATCACACAAGAAAGAAGGTTAAGTCCACTCACCTTTGCTTCCTTTTTGTGCCGAGCTCAATGATCTTATATCACTGAGGCTCCTTCCCTTTTCCTGTACAAAATGAATACCGAATTAGTCACCCGAAATCGTCAATTGTGTAGCAAGTAATATAAGCTTTAGACCACATTTTGCAATAAGAGCTTATAACCAAATACTTGCATTTTTCTACTCATAACCATAACTTAAGTATAACATTTCAATAAGTCAATTCAATATGCCAATTGGCCAAATTGCACCTTAGGCCCAAACGGGTCAAAACAAGAACTATGAATCGGACATTCTCACAACATTATCCAATAAGTTAAACTACATGATCAACATCAAAAATACATAACCAACATACTTCTTGCATCCAATTGCAAGTGTTACCAATTTTGACTTTATTTAAGTCAATTTCACATTTAAGCAACCAAACGGGTCAAGACATGAAACCTACACACTTGAGCTTACAATTCATTCAACTAACACATTTCTAGCATGAATTTGATAATTAAAGTTTACAAACCATACAAGACCAAAAGTCAATTCCCAGATTTGACCAAAGTCAACAATTCACAATTTTAGCTAGTTATGACCAAATTTCCATCTAGCCAAACACTACCATCTTTTATGCATTTTCACAATAGCTAACTAGTGATCTTCAAGATTAACAATTACCATTCTAACATGCATAACTAACCTAACACAACATCAAGAACATCAAAATTCACATTCCACCAATTTAGGGAAGATCTCCATCTTCTTCCCCAATCCACCATTGATGGAGCTTTATGAAAGCTTCACCAAATGCACTACAACTAACAATTCATCACATATAACTTGCAAGGACTCAAATAAACACCAAATCAAGCATCAATTTCGGATTTCCATCAAGATTCAACAAGAACTTCAAGAAAACCCACTAGTTCAAGAACCCTAGTTCATTTCTACAACAAGAACATGAAACCCTAGCTAAAGAAGGAAGAAACTTACTTAATCTTGCTTCAAGAATCCGAAAATCATACAAGGAAGGCAAGAACTACAAGGATTGATCTTCAATTTGAAAGAAAACTCAAGAAATGTGGGTGTGTGTTGTGTGTGTCGTGAGAGAGAGAGAGACCAGAGAAATTGAGGGGTAAATTGACAGATGTCTTAACACAAAACACGTACCCCCTCACTCAAACACAGGTATTTTCATTTAAACACAGTACAGGATATTAGGTTCGCAGATAATTTAATTAGACCTAACTAACTCCAATTTTAACAACGAAGATATTTTTAGAACCCCGGTTCAGAAATGAACCTAAATATGTAAAAATCATTTTGACATATAAATATCTCAGTTTTACTAATTTTTAACCCCATGGTTAAAAATACAATTAATTCAAATAAATCAAATAAAATCATATAAAATAATAAAACAATAAACAATAAAATATTACTTACCAAAAGTAATAAAATATTAAGGGTCGGGTCTCGGGATGTTACAAATCTCCCCTCCTCAAAGAGATTCCGTCCCCGGAATCTCACCTTGACTAAATAAATTCGGATAACGATTCTTCATATCTGATTCGGTTTCCCACGTCATATCGGCACCCAAACTATGTCTCCACTTAACTAAAACCATCAGAATCTGCTTCTTTCTCAACTTTGTTACCTTACGATCCAAAATTTCAACCGGCTCCTCAATTAACCGCTTTCTCGAATCCACCTTTAAATCTGCAATTGGTAATACCGGTATTTCCTCATCACTATTACACTTCCTCAAATAACACACATTAAACGTGTCATGAATACCCGACAGTTCATGAGGAAGATCAAGTGCAACGGTTTGGTCATTCACCACTTGACGAATAACAAACGGGCCAATAAACCTCGGTGCTAACTTTCCCCGTTTCCCGAAACGGATAACACCTTTCCACGGAGAAACCTTCAAATAAACCCGTTCACCTTCAACAAAAGTTACGGGTCGACGTCGTGGATCCGCATACATTTTCTGTCTATCCCGAGCGGCTTTTAACTTTTCACGAGCAATTGCCACCTTATCGGCCGTTATCTGAACAATCTCGGGACCCGCAAACTGTTTTTCTCCCGCTTCAAGCCAACATGTGGGAGTTCTACACCGTCTACCATACAACATTTCATATGGTGGCATTTTAATACTCGAATGATACGAGTTGTTATAAGCAAACTCGATCAAAGGCAAATGAGAATCCCACGACCCACCATATTCCATCACACAAGCCCGTAACATATCTTCCAAAGTCTGAATGGTTCTTTCCGTCTGACCGTCTGTTTGTGGGTGATACGCCGTGCTCAAATTCACCCGAGAACCTAATTCTCTTTGCAAACTCTTCCAAAAATTGGAAACGAATCGAGGATCCCGATCAGAGACAATAGATAACGGAATACCATGTCGGGAAACAATCTCATCAATATACAACTTAGCCAATTTGTCGAGTGACGCGGTTTCGTTTGTGGCCAAAAAGTGAGCACTTTTGGTCAACCGATCGACAATTACCCATATCATATCGTGATTCTTTTGGGTACGAGGTAATTTCGTGACGAAATCCATTGTAATATTCTCCCATTTCCACTCGGGAATATCTAACTGTTTTAACGACCCATACGGTTTTTGATGTTCGGCCTTGACTTGAGCACAAACATGGCATTTTTCAACAAATCGGGCAATATCTAACTTCATAGAGGGCCACCAATACAAAACTTTCAAATCATTGTACATCTTTGTACAACCCGGATGGATAGATAAACGTGATTTGTGCGATTCTTCCAATATTAATTCCCGCAATCCCCCGAGTAACGGTACCCAAATTCGTGACCGAAACGTTTTCAACCTTCGCGAATCATCAACCAACTCATCTTTCCGCTTTAACATAATTTCCGATTTCAAGTTTTCGTCTTTTAAGGCTTCAATTTGACATATTCTCAACCTATCGACAAGATCGGACACGATTTCCATACGCATGAATTGGATCACTTCCGATGATCCCTTACGGCTTAAGGCATCGGCAACTACATTAGCTTTCCCCGGGTGGTACCGAATTTCACAATCATAGTCTTTAATGAGCTCTAACCACCTTCGTTGCCTTACATTCAAATCTTTTTGTGAGAAAACATATTGAAGGCTTTTATGATCGGTACATATAACACATTTGGTACCGTAAAGGTAATGCCTCCACAACTTTAATGCGAAAATCACCGCCGCGAGCTCTAAATCATGGGTCGGGTAATTCTTTTCATGAGATTTCAATTGACGAGAGGCATAAGCGATCACCCGGTCTCTTTGCATTAATACGCAACCCAAACCCGAATAAGATGCATCACAATACACTATAAAATCATCCGAGCCCTCGGGTAAGGCTAGTATTGGAGCTTGACACAATAATTGTTTTAACAATTGAAACGCCCTTTCTTGTTCATCACCCCACCGATATGGAACATCTTTTCGTGTCAACTTTGTCAACGGATTAGCAATCTTTGAGAAATTCTTGATGAACCTTCTATAATAACCGGCCAAACCTAGAAAACTTTTAATTTCGGATGGAGTCTTCGGGGCACTCCAATTCATCACCGCGGTTATCTTAGATGGGTCCACCTTCACCCCTTCTTGACAAATTACATGCCCCAAAAACTGAACTTCCCGGAGCCAAAACTCACACTTTGAAAACTTAGCATAGAGTTGTTCCCGTTTCAAAGTGTCTAAAACTTGCCTTAGGTGATTCTCATGATCCAAATCGGTTTTGGAATAAATTAGTATATCATCAATAAAAACAATTACAAATTTATCAAGATACGGTCGACATACCCGGTTCATAAGATCCATGAATATAGCGGGAGCATTCGTCAAACCGAATGGCATGACTAGAAATTCGTAGTGACCATATCTCGTTCGAAACGCGGTTTTTGGGATATCGGTCTCATGAACCCGGACTTGGTGATAACCCGACCTTAAATCGATCTTTGAAAAGTATGAAGCCCCTTGCAACTGATCAAACAAGTCATCAATACGCGGTAACGGATACTTATTCTTAACCGTTCTCTTATTCAACTCACGGTAATCAATACACATTCTCATAGTGCCGTCTTTCTTTTTAACAAACAAAACTGGTGCACCCCAAGGCGAAGAACTCGGTCTGATGAAACCCTTATCCAATAACTCTTGTATCTGTGTCATCATTTCCCGAATTTCTGACGGTGCTAATCTGTACGGAGCCTTGGCTACGGGACTGGCTCCCGGAACCAAATCAATTTTGAATTCTACCTCCCGAATAGGAGGTAACCCGGGCAACTCATCGGGCAAGACCTCCGGGTATTCCGATACCACCCGGATGTCTCTAACAACCTGCTTTTCTTTTCTGACATCAATGGCATAAGCAAGAAACGATTCACATCCTTTGGCTAGAGATTTTCTAGCTTTCATGAACGAAATAATAGGGAGAGATGTATTAACCCGATCCCCACGGGCCACTACGTGTGTCCCGTCAGGCAATGGAAATGAAATCAATTTCTTATCACAATCTATTAGTGCTTTATTTAAACTAAGCCAATCCATTCCAAGGACCACATCAAAACCAGATATTGGCATTAAAAGTAAAAACATATTAAAACACGCCCCATCAATATTAATATTTGCCCCAGTCACAGATGTTGTGACTGGCACCACATAACCATCAGCTACTTCCACTTCCAATGGAGTAGTTACCACAGATGTAGGCAATTTTAACTTAGCATGAAAATCCACAGAAATAAATGAGCGATTAGCTCCAGAATCAAACAACACACGAGCATCTATGTTATTTATCAGAAACATACCAGTGATGACATCATCAGCAGTGGTAGCCTCTTCGACCGTCATTTTGAAGGCTCGACCCTCTGATGTAGGACGGTTCTTCCTCTTTTGAGGAGATGAGGCCACCGATCCCCCAACCGATCCAGAACCCGAACCCGATCTTCTATCCGAAGGACAATCACCGACTCTGTGACCTTCTTTATGACAATTCCAGCAAACACTTCTTGGGAATTTACAATCATTCATCTCGTGCCCATACTGTCCGCACCTGACACACCGCATCGTTTGGGCCGTACAAACCCCACTATGAGAAGATCTACATCTAACACACCACTGTGTCCTTTGACCCGAATTTCCACCCGACGGTTTACGATTCGGACTAGTAAATCTTTGATTTCTTTGCCCCTTCTTGTTTTGTTGAGAACCCGATTGTGTGGACTTGAACTTTTGATACCCGGGTCTATCTTGGGTCACCCAATCACGAGAATTTAAATCACCTTCAACAGTTTTAGCCAAATCAAAAGCCTGTGAAAGTGTGGTTGCAAGCCTTGCTGTGGTTCGGTACTCGGGTCGCAAAGCACCAATAAAATGCTTTATTTTCGATGGCTCATCGGGAACCCATTGTTGCACAAACCTCAGCTTTTCATTAAATTGTTCAATCAAATCGTCAACCGTCATTCTTTCAGTCATCCGCAAATTTAAGAATTCCGATCGAATTCTATCCATCTCAAACGAATTGCAATATCGCTTGCACACTTGTTCTTTAAATTGATCCCATGTTATACTGTTTTTGACTTCCTTGGGTAGATGCTCAATTAAAGTATCCCACCAATTCATAGCCCCACCTACTAATTTTCGTGTGGCATACATGACCCGGTGTTGGTCATCACACCCGCAAGCATCTAATGTTCTTTCCATTTCTCTTAACCAGTTCATAGTGACATTGGGATCTCTACTCCCACTGAACTCAGGGGGTTTACAGTCTAGAAATTGTTTGAAAGTGCAACTTGGTTTCATGCCAAATGGGTAGGGTTGGTTGGTATATTGGTATTGAGGTAAACCCTGGCTTGGGTTAACATAAAAGTATTGTGGTTGTGACATTATTGGATTAGGTTCAGGTGTGGTTGACATAAGGGGAACCGTCATGGTAAAGGCGGGAGTTGTGGGAATTTGCATGGTAGGAACGGGTATTGATGGAGTAAACATGGGAGGGAAATTTGGTGGTTGGTTATTTTGGTTCTGGCTCATGCTATCAACCAGATTTTGAAGATGTTCCAACCGACTTTCCATTCTTATAATATAATCTTCCCTGTCTTCATTTGTATCCCGAGAAGTACCAATGATTCCTTGTTCGGGGTTCGGCATGGTTATCGGCGGATTGGGATCGTTATCTGTCATATCTGTAACAAACACAACATCTCACGAACTATTAGTTTAAATCGTTAGTACCTATCTACTAACTACTACTAACACACAATTCATATTCACTCGACTAATCCACTCCCAAAATTATGGAAGTTTGACCAACTCGAGCCAAGATTTGGGAATGGTACACCTAAATGTGCAACCATCGCCAAACCCGGGCTCTGATACCAAATTGTAACACCACAATCCTAGAGCCATTTTTTTTTTTTTTAAATAAGCATACGGAAGCGAATTAAGAAATACCATAACTCCTACTTATTACACAACATAAAAAACCATTTACATATTAATCGAATATATAAAAACAATTTAAGGTGTTACTAAAAACAGGCTCGACCCGGTATACAAAATCAGAGTGCGGTCAGACTTCCAAAACCCGACTCTTGTCAAGCTAAAACCACAACCTGAAAAGAGTCAACAAATGAGGGATTAGCACAAAGCTAAGTGAATAGAAATAAACATCAATTTGCATAACTACAACAAATTAGAACATCGAGGGAAATCAATAGGGAAACCCGTCCAAACTTCCACAAGCAATTGGACGTTAAAAGAGGATCGGCGGTCGGGCGAGGACCTTCAACTGTTGTCGGCCAACAACAGTCAACCGATGGCTTCTTTACTAGAGGCACGGTGATCCCTCCTTACATAACGAATACGAAGGAGTCCGATCGCCCCTGCCAAGAGTAACGAAGCGTAGCCGAAAACCACCATAGCTAACCTCTAAAAACATGTGCACATACTACCATTGACCACTAGACCAAGAATAAACTTGTAAAAAGAATTGCAGCCAAGAATCTGTTCCTGACATAGTTCGCGTCGGGAACTCATAGTTCGCGTCGCGAACTAAGAGTTCACGATTCGGGAACTACATCACGATCAGACCCCAAACTCCCTGTCCCGAGTTCGCGATCGCGACCACAAGTTCGCGACGCGAACTCTCACAGATACCCAATTTCCTGCACTTTTTCTCAAAACTCCACCATTCCCTAATTTTGTCCATCACACAAGAAAGAAGGTTAAGTCCACTCACCTTTGCTTCCTTTTTGTGCCGAGCTCAATGATCTTATATCACTGAGGCTCCTTCCCTTTTCCTGTACAAAATGAATACCGAATTAGTCACCCGAAATCGTCAATTGTGTAGCAAGTAATATAAGCTTTAGACCACATTTTGCAATAAGAGCTTATAACCAAATACTTGCATTTTTCTACTCATAACCATAACTTAAGTATAACATTTCAATAAGTCAATTCAATATGCCAATTGGCCAAATTGCACCTTAGGCCCAAACGGGTCAAAACAAGAACTATGAATCGGACATTCTCACAACATTATCCAATAAGTTAAACTACATGATCAACATCAAAAATACATAACCAACATACTTCTTGCATCCAATTGCAAGTGTTACCAATTTTGACTTTATTTAAGTCAATTTCACATTTAAGCAACCAAACGGGTCAAGACATGAAACCTACACACTTGAGCTTACAATTCATTCAACTAACACATTTCTAGCATGAATTTGATAATTAAAGTTTACAAACCATACAAGACCAAAAGTCAATTCCCAGATTTGACCAAAGTCAACAATTCACAATTTTAGCTAGTTATGACCAAATTTCCATCTAGCCAAACACTACCATCTTTTATGCATTTTCACAATAGCTAACTAGTGATCTTCAAGATTAACAATTACCATTCTAACATGCATAACTAACCTAACACAACATCAAGAACATCAAAATTCACATTCCACCAATTTAGGGAAGATCTCCATCTTCTTCCCCAATCCACCATTGATGGAGCTTTATGAAAGCTTCACCAAATGCACTACAACTAACAATTCATCACATATAACTTGCAAGGACTCAAATAAACACCAAATCAAGCATCAATTTCGGATTTCCATCAAGATTCAACAAGAACTTCAAGAAAACCCACTAGTTCAAGAACCCTAGTTCATTTCTACAACAAGAACATGAAACCCTAGCTAAAGAAGGAAGAAACTTACTTAATCTTGCTTCAAGAATCCGAAAATCATACAAGGAAGGCAAGAACTACAAGGATTGATCTTCAATTTGAAAGAAAACTCAAGAAATGTGGGTGTGTGTTGTGTGTGTCGTGAGAGAGAGAGAGACCAGAGAAATTGAGGGGTAAATTGACAGATGTCTTAACACAAAACACGTACCCCCTCACTCAAACACAGGTATTTTCATTTAAACACAGTACAGGATATTAGGTTCGCAGATAATTTAATTAGACCTAACTAACTCCAATTTTAACAACGAAGATATTTTTAGAACCCCGGTTCAGAAATGAACCTAAATATGTAAAAATCATTTTGACATATAAATATCTCAGTTTTACTAATTTTTAACCCCATGGTTAAAAATACAATTAATTCAAATAAATCAAATAAAATCATATAAAATAATAAAACAATAAACAATAAAATATTACTTACCAAAAGTAATAAAATATTAAGGGTCGGGTCTCGGGATGTTACATCCATGGACTACCTTTTCTGTTGATTGGTTGCTAGTTAATTCATCAATTATTTTAGGACATTCCTCTAATTTAGTTAAAGCTTCTTTTGCTTTTGATTCAGCATATTCTTTATCATATACAGCTTGTAATAGTTCATCTTTAAGTTTTTGATCTGTTATTTGGTAAATTTTAATTTGATTTTCTAAATCAGCTATAACACCATTAAATTCTATTCTTCTTTTTCTGTTTTTAATTAAGTCTTCATTGATTTCTTTTGTTTCTTTTTCCAGAGTTTTAAATAATTTAATGCGTTCAGAAGAGCAAGGTTTAGGATTTACCTCAGATTTAGGTTCAGAGAAGGCCATAAGAGCTTGATTTTGAGCATGTTCTTCAGCTTAAAAGCTCCAGTCATATCCTAGTCCTTCTTGAGATACAAGTGCAGATAAGTTTGTCCTTTTATCTTTGTTAGGACATTCTCTGGCAAAGTGACCAAGAATGCTACAGTTGTAGCATTTGACTTTAGTTTTGTCAAATCCTGCCCTGTCACCTTTGTTGAAGCTCAAACTTGATCTACCAGTCCTTTTTAGGAATTTCTTGGTTCTGAAACTGAGCATAGCCATCTGCCATTTGATATCCATCTCTTCTAGATCATCAGGATTGACTTGTTCCAGATCTTCACTAATTAGTGCAGTATGCACATGACTAGTAAAGAATACTTCTCTAGCAATGTCTTCTGATTCCTTTGTCTTTCCAGATTGAATATCTTGGTTTGTCCCTACAGTGGAAACAAAAGCAGCATTGTTTGAATTTAAAGAAGGAGTTTTTTGACTAACCTCAGATTCAAACACTAATAGGTCATTGTAAAGTTCATCAAGCTCCTTTTCTTCTAAAGCATCACCCTGTCTATACACAACAGTGTACATAGACCATTCTTCACTTAGAGATCTGAGAAACTTTCTATTGACATCATCTCTGTCTGGTTTAACTCCAACTTGGTTGAGTTCACCAATAAGTTTGTTGAATCTATCAAAAACTTGTGACAGAGATTCATTCTTTTGTCCTTTGAAGTTTTCAAACTCTTGCTTTAACACAGATTTCATGTTTCTTTTTGTGCTTTTTGTACCAACAAACCTTTTCTCCAGGGCTTGCCATAGCAGTTTTGCATCATCAAATTCAACAAATAAGTGTTGATAGTCATTAGGAATTGCAAGCAATAAGGTACTTAGAGCTTTTAGTTCAATTCATCTGTCCTTCCTTTCTTTATCACACTTTATTTTGTCGGATTCAGTAGTTGTGCTAGTTGTGGCAACTGGAATGGTTTTATTGCCTTCCAGTACAACTTCCCGCATGGTGTAATCAGTAATAAGCATGTATTGCTTAATTCTGTTTTTCCACATCCCAAAGTTATTGGGAGTGATGATGGGGATTTTGTTTGCTTGTGTGCTTTCATTATTATCAGACATGATGAAAACGTGGTTTGTGAAAGTATTGAAAACTTTTGTGAGTTCTTGATTCGTAGATCTAGAGTACAAAGCTCTGATACCACTTGTCAAGATCGATTAACCAAAACAGTTAATAAACACAATGATCTACTCAACAATAGAAGTTACAGCGGATTAACACTATGTTGATTTAATCAAAAATAATAAACTGTAAATAATTATATGAATAAGAACACAGTTATCACAAAAAGCTTCAATGTATATTGATTCGAATGAGTTACAATACACACGTATGTTTACAATTCATAAGGAACTATATATAATAGTCCTTGAAGCCTAACTATTTACCCTAGTTATTCTAGGATACAATTACAATTGAATTATAAAAGATTTTAAATTCTAAATAAACTTTCCTAAGATCTCGGACTCGATATACTCCATAAATAGCATCATCAGTATCAACCTTGATCGAGCAGTAGTAAATGTGAACGTCAGTAGTAAACATGAGATCAGTAGTATCTTTGTAATTCTGCCCCATCAGTACTAACTCTTGTATCAGCATTAAGTCTTGGTCAGTACTAACTGCAGCATCAGTCAGTAATATATCTCAACAATGATGGTGTGAATAAGATGATTGCATGCTATTTGGACAAGTAGATGAATTGTTTATTAATTAACTTACTAATAAGAAACAACCTGGATGCCATTGCTGTTCATTGTTTCTTACTCACACAGAAACACCATAACACGTAGTAGCCGTCTCTCAACCATTCCACCAATTTAAATAAATTCATTTTCATTCTTTATTTTCTGATCCTATTCTAGTGAGAGAAAGATTCCAATAATGATTCGCAGTAGTCAATTCAACTCTACTACTCGTACTATTCATGCCTTGAATTCCTTTTCTTAGATTTGAATATTTGCTTTCAAATAAGCATAATTCCTATAATGATTCGCTAATTAATTGTTTCAATTTTCAAAAAAGGTATAAAATAATCGAGATCTGTGGGCGGCGCTGTTTGAAATTAAATCCACTGTTTTTAAATGATTTCGTTGTCTTCAAGTATTTGTTATTCGAATTCAATTGTCATAATCGTTATAATGTGTTTGTTTAGTAGAAGCAAATTGGAAATTTGTCAACGACGATTGTTCTAGAAGCTAACCGACGGCGATTTCAGTTCGTTTACGTGATTCCTTTTTGTTGCTGTGAAGCTGTACATCAAAATTTGGTACATTTTCTGATTTTGTGCAATTTCTTCAAGTCCTATAAATTTCGGTTACGAAATTGATACCATAATTGTTGTTTTTGATTAATTTAATTATTAGATTTGGTCAAGAAATGGATTCAGCTGCTAAATCAGTAGATGAAGTATTGGACGAGATAATGAAAATTCATAGGTCTCTACCTCCACGGCCTGCAATTGATGATGTTGAAGGTGCGAGTATACTAATTCGGAATCTCGAAACTGAAGAACAAGCGAAAATTGAAGCTATAGCTAGACAAAAGAAGCGAAAAGACGTACCTGAAGAACTGTTCAGCGTCTTGATTGATATGCAGAAGATTTTAGCTCGTTTCCAGAGTGAAGAACAGAAGAAGGAAGCTATCAAATTACTGGATCTTGAACACTACCACCAAGTGTTCGATGAAATGATTCAGAGAGCTTCAAATTGTTGTAATCCTTCAAGTAAGGAGAATAATAGTACTCAATCAGTTGCATCAACTTCAAACAGTTCGTTTAGTTATGCTCCACCAAACACGGTGAGTATAATTACGAAACCAATTTCAGTTTCTAGCTTGTATAACGACAAAGAGACTGTCAAAACTTCTGAACTGTTCACTAGAGATGATAGCTATGTGAGTAAGTCAAAGTCAGTATTCAATGGTGATGCGATTGGGATAAGAACAGGGCTTCAATCAAGTGCTGTTTTAAGACCACAGATTGTTGATTCAACTCTAAAACCTGCTATAACTTCTGGTATGTTTTCACTTTTGGTATGTATCTTGTAGTATCTGTTGAGAAAAAATTGAATTTTGACCGGAATGATGGTTTTGATTTGTAGGACAAGATGGTAATAAATTGAATCTTATGAAGCTTGCTAGTTTAATTGAAGTATCTTCTAAAAAGGGAGCTAAAGATCTCAATCTTCAGGGTAAATTAATGGATCAAATCGAATGGCTTCCTGATTCAATAGGGAAGATATCCACTTTAATCACACTTGATCTATCTGAAAATCGGCTCGTTACATTACCATCTTCAATTTCCAGTCTTTTTTCATTAACAAAACTCGATTTACATTCTAACAAAATCATCGAACTCCCAGAATCTTTGGGGAATCTTCTCAATTTGATCTATCTTGATTTAAGAGCAAACCAGTTAACATCTCTTCCTGCTACTTTAAGTAGATTGATTCGTCTTCAAGAGCTCGATTTGAGCTCAAACAACATCTCTATTCTTCCCGAATCAATCGGTTCACTTGTCAATCTACAAAAACTCAACATCGAAACAAATAATATCGAAGAAATCCCGCATATTATCGGTCATTGTGTATCACTCAAAGAGCTTTTAGCAGATTACAACAAGCTTAAAGCTTTACCAGAAGCTGTTGGAAAACTCGAGAATTTAGAAATTTTATCCGTTCGATATAATAACATTGGCAGATTACCAACCACTATGTCATCTTTGACAAATTTAAAGGAGCTTAATGTAAGTTTTAATGAACTCGAATCAATGCCAGAAAGCTTATGTTTTGCAACAACACTTGTGAAAATCAACATCAGCAACAACTTTGCTGATCTTAGATCCTTACCAAGATCCATTGGGAATCTTGAGAATTTGGAAGAACTGGATATGAGCAATAACCAAATTAGAAACCTTCCGGATTCATTTCGAATGTTGTCAAAATTACGAGTTTTGAGAACTGAAGGAAATCCTTTGGAATTACCTCCACGAGATGTTCTTGATAAAGGCGCTCAGGTATATTCCCATTTTCTTTTTCTTTTTTAATTTTTACGATTAAAAGTTCGTTACATATTTATGGCTAATTTATATGATTTATGGTATTCAGGCTGTTGTTTTGTACATGAATGAACTCCATGAGAAGAAGGATGAAAAGGTTCAACCGATCAAAAAGAAGAAATCATGGGGCCAGAAATTCTTTTCAATATCTAATAAACGCAAGAGAATCACCTTAACTACTTGAACACCTAAACAAGTTTTAAATGTAATATTTAATTGCATCTCTCTTTTTTATAATAAATTTAATGTTCAAAATTTAGAAGATTGTTATATTTATTTATTTAAGCAGGAAAATGTGAAGGAAGGTGATGAACATGTGGGACTGTGAACAAAATTATGCTGTACTATAAAAATAACTATTTTGGAGCAACAACAGAAGGATCCTCACATGCTATTGCTTTTTTATAAGTTTTGCTGAGCTGTCATGGGCTGGAACAAACCTAAGTTCTTCTTCAACACCAACTGGTTCTTCAAATTCCCTTTTTATAGAGATTTTATTTTATTAAATACAGTATTGTATTACTATATATTTGTTTGTGGAAAATTACATTAGATAATCAATAAGTCACTGTATAAATTTTCACCGACAAACACAATGCACGCTTAAAACGTACTTTTTGACAAAAGGTGAAGTGACCGTTATTGAATATCTACAGTGACTTGCTGCTGATTGTTTAGTTATTTCATTTATTTGTTGTAATCTATACAGTGTATTTATTTGAACTTGTATTTGGTGTACTCGTTATATTTCTAGGAAAAGGGGAATAATTACAGTGAATTTAGTGTGTTTTTTGGGTTCCAATTTGCAAAATATAAATTGCTAACTTTAGATCCAATATATTGACAATAATGGTTTCAATCATGTGTCCGATTGAAGAAACGGAAAAAACAGGGTAACAAAAATGGATTGATTTACACGTTTGAAATGAAAGTCTGTTAGGGGGGACATAGGAAATTTATTTCTCCAACTTTTGTTGGCTTTTCACGTGAATGCCCATGTGTTGATCACGACGGGTTTGGTCCATGACACTCTTGATTTTAATTTAGTGTCATTGTCGTACCTAAACTTCATATCACAAAAAGCTTATATTTGTAAATTGCAACGAACAAACGTTTTCTATTTGCTTCAAATGTGAATATATGATTTGTATTTTTATGTTGAAATGTTTGTTTTGGAGAACTGTATGTGAAAAAGAAAAAAGAATTTACAGGCAAAGTGAAACCATGCATGGTAACTTCTTAGAAATACTGATTTGAGAGAAAGACAAACTATATGGAAATGCATGGACCTAAGGTGATGTACGTGATCGTGCGTCGTGACCTAATCTTCCCCTAATCATCTAGTAAATGTTTATCAAAGAAAGGGATCGACCTATAGATTTTGATATAACCAACCTATACCATTTTTTTAAAACCATTTTATGTTACCAAATTACATAAAAAGAACACCAAATTAATGAATGTTATAATATGATACATCTAATAGCAATTCGCTTAAAGTTAAATACGTTTTCATATAGTTTGACGTACTTCCAAGTTCCAATAAGTTAACTGCTCTCAACAAATTCTATCATCGTTTAACCAACTTAACTATTCTATAACTCAAAAGCAAAGTTTGCAAAGATAGGCCTTTAACTTATGATCTACAACATTTGCAGTAACCAACTGTCAAAATATGCTCAATTTCAATCAAATTTCATCTTCAGTCAACAATAAGTTTATATTCTTGTGTATAGTAACCAAATGTCAAAAAAAACCAAGTCTCTTGTCCATAACAAAAGTGGGTGTTATTTCTACTCCACATATCCTCAAAAAATGTAATAAAAATATACCAAGGCATAACATTTCTCCTAGGACGATTAAAGCCAAACAAAATGAACGGTTCTTGGACTCCATTAATAGGGTTTTGCTCAAAGAACATGTGTTATTTTGTACACACCAACGGTTAACAAGAGTTTGCCTGAGCAAGTTGAATCTCAGCTCCAGTGGCTTCTACATCAGTGTTAACGTGTCCACTCGTTGGTCTACAAGAATTTACATTCAAAATCTTTAATGATATAATTAATAATTATATGGAAAAATCTTGAATCATTAGTATTCACTTACAACCCACTTAACACCTTGACGGTGTCATAAAATAGCCACTGTAAAGTCACCACAGGCCCAACAAGCATGATCCTGATAGGAAGACTTCTCGTAAACAAATTCCGAAACCCAATTTTTCTCACAACCTGTTTCACATTTTAGGAAAACCCATTTGAATTATAAAGAAAGAATCGAACAATAAAAAAAAAAAAAGACTTACCATCTTCAAGCTGCTAGTCTTTTTGTTATTAAGAGAAGCAACAATATTGTCTGCAGGATTTGACACAATACTTCCTATAGATCCAGCAGCATATCCAGCTAAACATGTAACTCCAAGTTGTTGTCTGATTGAACAATCTTCCTTTTTTCTTCCAATTACATTGCGATAAAGAAAATCCACCGAGTGCTCGAAAGTTGAAAACATGATCATAGAGACTGGCCAAAAGTTTCAAAAAAAGACATTAAGAATTTGGCATACAAGTAATTATTTCAGTAACATACATCATATTATAGTATCAGTTTACATGGCAAGTTACGACCCCAAAGTGGAATGAGCCCTTTGTATAATCTGCAAAAAACAGTTGTGACGGTTAGATTTCGAATTAAAGTGGTATTTGGACGATTAAATTAAATGATAAAATATACGTACCCACGAAGACCTTCGGATGCATATACTTTTGGAAACCCGTCAATTAGACCCTTTGCAAAATGAGGTTGAGCTTGAACACGAACTTTAACGGCCTCAAAAGGGCAAAGAGCAACATTAGCAATGACTTCAGCAGATGCACTACTCAAGAAAAATGTCAGACTCTTGTTTTGATGTGTTAAATTGTTTGAGTAAATTTCTTTGAAGTATTCATAAAGACCGAATCTACAAGCGCCTTGAATACCATATCCGAAGAATTTACCCGACCACCCTCTTCTGAAAGCCGAAATCCCATCCTCTCTTAATAGAGTCATGAAGCTTGTAGAAATGCTATTATATTTGACCGGATTCACCTAATTATGAAAACACAAAATGATCATAAGATTCAATCTTGTTTTAGAAACTTGATCCTAAAAGTTAGTATGTAGGATTTATCTAGGGCATGTTTGGGAAAGCTTATTAGGGGAGTTTTTTAGCTTATTAGTTTAATATGCCTAAATAAACTTGTATATTTAAGCTTATTAAGCTAAAAAGCCCCCTTAATAAGCTTTCCCAAACATGCCAATAAGATCTACATTACATATAAAAACTAAATGAAAATTTATATTGTTTCCTACTTCATCGTCCTACTTATAAAATGATTGATCCTCCTACTTATAAAATGATTGAGATTTGTAATTCACTAATTCTCTTTCTTACTATCATCATTTGATTTGGATACTTATATTATCAAACGAATAGGAAGATAAGCAGGAAGACTTTTTAGGATATGATCTCTAAAATTAAATTTGAGAATCAAACTAATATGACATCAAAATTCAAGAGCAAGAAGATACCAATAAATAATCAACAAGTTGTTAGACATTACATTAAATTATTGATCAGAGAACACCATATGAACAAAAATTGAAGTTAATTATGCCCAAAAGCCGGAATTCAAATAATTAATAGCAAAATTCACCATGCCATCCAACAAAATTTAAATTTAATATGTTATTAATAAATAATAAAAACCTGCATATTGACTTTGAGGACGTCAAGGGGAGTAATGGCGAGATGTGTAGCTCCGGCACTGAGCATTCCACCAACGGTGCAGATTCCGTAATATTTTGGTGAAAACTCCTCACAGAATTTCGTTTCTTGCATCTTAATTTCGTTGGGTGTCTAATTTGGCAATTTGCTATGTTTTTTGAGTGAATTTAACCCATCTCAAAAAACAAGCATCCGTTATGAAAGAACGCTTTATTCGTTTCTATTATGATCAAAAGAAGAAGAAGAAAGGGAGGAATATGGTTTTTGCTAGAATATTGGGGGAATGGGGAGGGGTTTATGCACTAATCACCGTTGTTTACAAGAAAAACTAGGTTTATGACTTTAAAAAGGCATGCTAAATGCTAATCACAAAAGGACAGGAATATGCTTTCACGCACGTATAAATAAATTCTAATTCTAATGAGAGTAATGATATTTAGGCTTATCATTTAGACCTACTCATAGACCTACTCATTAGATGGAGACACGTGTCAAAATCAATGGATAATATTAGGAGAGAATTTAGTGGAATACACATGTCATCCTATCAAGTGGGTAGACCTATGAGTAGGTCTAAATGGTAGGACTAAATATCATTTCTCTTCTAATAATACCACACACATGACCTCATACGAGATTTAAGTCTAAGAGCATCCACAATGGTTAACCTCTCCAATGACTTAATACTTTTATCACATCATCTAATAACCTATTAGTTAGAAACCTCTCCAATGGTTAAACTTTCCAAAGACTTTTTCTTATAAATTACTAATTTACCTTTAACTGTATCAAATGTTTTATAAATACCCCTCACTTGTTTAATTTAACAATTCTTATAGCATTACAAAACTTAACATTTTTTTAAAATATCTTTTACAAAACTATTATAATTTATAGTTATATAAATTATTGAAATATGATAAAGTTATAATTTATAGTTATAGAAATAATAAATGATTCACATATAAATATATACATGGGTTTAAAATGTAAATTGTTAAATATAAGGGACTAAAAGAATCAAATATTGAAAGATGTTCAAGTGGTTGAGGAAGATCAAGTGGTTGGAGTGACCTCTTAAAAAAGTCATTCATTCCAATGGTAAAAAGTCATTTTAGAGGTTATTCAAATAATATCAACCTCTTCTTCAACCTCCCATTGGAGATACTCTAAGATCTTTCGATTGATGAAACATTCACATACCCGCTAAATTAGAAAATCTTTAATACATGCTTCCTTTTTCTAACAAAACCAAGATTTTATTTTCTATTAAAAAATGGTTTTGTGTAAAGGTATTATTAGCAGTTTAGTTTTCACATCACAATTTTTATCTAATCAACCATAATTATTGTTTAATATGCTTGTACAGTTAACTGTAAAACTTGTATTATGTCGTATATGAAGTAAAAGTTGTGATGTAGAAATAAAACCGTCTGTTTCTGGTCTTCAATTTCGTTTATGCTTGTTCGTCTTCTTCATTCCAGGCTTCCAGCCATGGGCGGTTCCAGGCGGTCCTACCCATCTGGACCGAATATTCCCGACAAAGAACCAAACCGAACCAATACTTTTCGGTCCGGTTCCCCTTAATCGAGTAGTCAACCGTCTGTTTCTGGTCTTTAATTTCGTTTATGCTTGTTCGCCTTCTTCGTTCCAGGCTTCCAGCCATGGGCTGGTTCCAGGCGGTCCTACCCGGTTTGGACCGAATATTCCCGACAAAGAACCAAACCGATACTTTTCGGTCCGGTTCCCCTTAGTCGAGTAGTCAACCGTCTGTTTCTGGTCTACAGTTTCGTTTCTGCTTGTTCGTCTTCTTCGTTCCAGGCTTCCAGCCATGGGCCGGTTCCAGGCGGTCCTACCTGGTCCGGACCGAATATTCCCGACAAAGAACCGAACCGATACTTTTCGGTCCGGTTCTCGGTCCACAAAATCTGCATTTTTCGGTTTTCGGTCCTAGTCGGATCCGGTTCTTAGATCGTGCTGGCACCAAGATATGAGTAATTAACTAATTATGATCATTAACTTACTAACTAGCCGTTAAAAAAAAAAAAAAAAAAAAAAAAAAAAAAAAACTGATTATGATCATGTAAACTATTAAGGTTGATAAATGGAAATAATTTTTTTTGACTTGCTTCCCCTTGAAAGAAAGCCCTAATTCCACTTGTTGGTGAAATTGAATTTTAGTTGCAGATTTTGAGGGAGATGGATCACAGTAGAGTTGTTGCGGAAAGAGATTCATTGGCCAAGCGACCTGGTGTCCTCCTCATCGGCTCCTCCGGCGTCGGCAAACGGACACTTCTCTCTCGTAACCCACTCTCTCCCTTAAATTCCTAATACTTCACTTCTAAATTGTGATTGACTCAATTTCTATGTTAATCTTCCGATCAAACTCAGATACCTCTATTTTCATTTCATATTGCTTGATTGTTTGTTCGATTACTGATTATTTGAATCTAAATCGTAGATTATTCATCATTAATGTTAAGTCAGATCAAGTTCATAACGAATTAGGTTAAACTTTCAAGTGGATTTCTATATTGTTCGGATGCAATTTTGGTATCTGCAACAATAGTAGCCTTTGATTGCTTAAAGAGTTGAAAAACCTCAGCTTCTTTATTTCTTCATCTGTATTTGATTACCTCTGATTCAAAATGAGAAGTGTATGATCCAAAGTCCATTTATGGATAACAAATGGACATCATTTCTTATGATTATAGTCCTTGTTATAGATAAATCATCCCCCCCCCCCCTCCCCCTGTTTGATTCTGAAATCTAGAATCTAGTACTCTTCAAGTTTCAAATTGACATCGATGTATTAGTTTTGTAGCTCTTATTTCATTCTATCCATATTTTAAAGTTAATTAAGTAGGTAAGCGTTAGTTTGATTGTAGAATATGACATTTAGAACTAGTAACAAGAAACAGTACTTGCCTAGGAATTTTACTTGTATAGGGTTTCTCCTATCGATATATTAACACGGTAGAAAGCATTATTTTTATGCAACTAATTAATTTTAAACAGGTTTATATGATTAACTCTGTTTTAAGTCCCTTTTCTAACCAATATTCTACTTGCATATTTCAGGATTACTATCTCTAGAATTTGAAGATGATGTTGACTCGTCTTCAGACATTCTTTCTTACGGGTAACATGACGTTATAATACATTTGAAGCAACACAGCGGATGCTGTAATTTAATTACTATTTTTTCCTTAAAATTATTTGTATTTATGTTAACATTCAGGTGGACAATCAACACAAAGTATTACACAGCTGATATATCCATATGGATGGCTCATTTATTTAATGAATTTTCAGTCATGGGAGTACCAATGTTTGATCAAGTAGCTGCTTTAGTAATGGTTTTCGACCTAAATAATGTTAGCCTTACATCATTTTTTCCATATTAAAAATCTCATTCATTCAACAATGATATAAAAATATATTCTTTTCATGCAGCTGTCGTCATTTTCCGAACTTAAAAAATGGGTTTCACGCAACAATATTCAGAATTATGAAATCTTGTTATGCATCGGAAACAAAGCAGATCTTGTTTCGGGTCATTCAGCGCATGTTGAATACAGAAGACGTTTGCTTAATCTTGATGAGTCGGCAGAATCTGGTATTTCTGAAACTGAAGGAAGTAGTTTACTTGGGGACGAAGAAACATCATCATCATTGGAGATGAAGAAATCTTGTATGGAATGGTGTCTGGAACATAACATTGAATATATTGAAGCTTGTGCATCAAATCCTCGGTTTGACAAATGTAAGATCCTTTGAAAAATATAAATTATATATATTTTTTAGTTTAGTTTTGAAAAATGTGTTTTTTTTGTAGGTTTGTCGGTTGATGGTGATTCACAAGGTGTTGAAAGACTTCTTGGAGCTTTATCTGCTCATATGTGGCCTGGAATGGTTTTAAAATCTGGTGATACAATAAATCAACCTTCATTACCTGAACAAGAAGGTTTGTTTACAGTTTTTGCTATTTCTTAGAGCTTGTGATTTCGACCCGTTTACTTATAAATGGGTCTATTTGCGTTTAATATGTTTTTAATCATAATTCGACGATTTCCTCTATTTTTTTAAAACAATCAATTTTGACTTTAGTTGACCTTGACCGATTTGTGACCGAGACCGATAAATGCTCCGATTAGAAAATTTATCACTAGGTTGGCCGCCGATAACCGCCTAGACTGATTTTTACAATACTGCAAATTAATATGATTTTTCAGAATCATTTGAAGACACTAATTTTGTAATAAAAGAAAAAATTGAACTTTTTAAAACATACGTGGTCCCATTAAACGAACTAGACCCATGTGCCCATTTTCAGATTTGTAGTAGTTGATGGTAACATATCTACATGTTATTAGATTCATCTGATGAAGAAGAAGCCAACTATGAATTTGAATATGAAATCCTATCAGCAGGATCTGTAGAGCCATGGGATGATACCGATGTTTCATGGGTTTCTGCAACCACAGAAAATACCCTACCATCAACATCTCAATCACAATCACAACCACACGAAGAAATTGAAATTGAAAGAGAAACAGCAATACCTGATGAATCACATGAAGCTGTTGATGATGATGGTAAGCATTTTGAGGTTGAGGATATGGAACAGTTAATGTCTGAAATTGGGAATATGCGTGATAGTTTAAGGTTAATGACGGATTTCCAAAGAAGAGAAATGGCTGCTAATTTGGCCATGAAAATGGCTTCAATGTTTGGTGGTGGAGATAGTAGTGGCGATGAAGGAGAAATACACCACTAAATTCCTCCTTCAACTTTTTGGTTATGTATTCTTGCTGTTACAACAAATACATGAAACTAAGTGCTTATAATTTAAAGATCAATGATTTCTGCGTTTATTTGTTTTTAATCATGTCAGATGGAGACACTGAAATCTTGTAATGTTATGTACAATCGAGATGTGAGAACTGAAACACTAAATTTTGGGATTATTTTAATTTGCGTATTCTAGTGTTTCGTGTTGTTGGATGATTGTTCCCATATACAGTATTAGTGTAGGGCAACTGTAGAGGAGCAATATACTGGTATTCAAACCAGTTCATCCCCTAACCTCGATCCGATCTCCGTCTGACGGGTTTTTTTTCTTGATTTGATCCAATGAGATTGAAACCCGTCCCAAACCGGTTCGGTTCGGTTCGGTAACTGGTTTTCTTGTGAGTGAGATCATTTCTCACTTTGGAAAATGCAAATAATATATGGGGTTGTCATGATAACAGCATGCTTTGATTTAAAGGTTGCAAATACTGGATATATTTTTTTAAGAATATCTTACTATAATTAGTTACTTATTACCTAAAATAACATTTATCATGAAAATACTATTGTTTTATGTAGTACTATAAATAATTTAGTTTATAAATACAATATGTATCTTTGCAAATTTGTCGCGAAACGTGTGCCTATACTCCTTGTTGTGAATATAGAAGCTATACGACTGTGTGCAATGGTGACTCAACCTCGCTCCATCCAGGGGCGGAATTAGAAACTTTTACCAGTAGTAGCACAATAAATTTTTCTGGATATAATTTAATAAGTTTTAAAATTACTACTGCATTAAATATAACAAAAACATTGTAAGATCTTGTACAACTCACTAACCTCAACAACTTTGTTTTGTCAAAGTTAACAAATGAATAACAATGACTTAAAGCTCCCATGTATTCTAGTAATTGAGTGCTTACTTTACTAAATCGATCCCCGGATTCTGAATATTGCACATCCAAAACCGTGTTAAATTAGAACTAAAATTCATTAAAATTTTGTCTTCAACTTACTTGCTTCATTATCAAGTTCAGGAAATGTGTTTTATGAATTCCCTTTCAATTAATCTTTTACAATTTTGTAGATGTAAAAAATTAAATATTTAATTAATTAAATAATCAATGTTCAAAAACAAAACTTTAAATCAATTGTTAACACATAACATATGGATTGATGTTTTCTTTTCCGAATTGCACTTTCACATAACTCAAAAAATGATGTATTCCTCAAGAGACAAATAAATTATTAAAACTAGTCGTACCATCTCACAATAATATACTCCCTCCGTCCCTAAATAAAGTTCCCATTTCCCCTTCAAGTTTTGTCCCTAAATAAAGTTCCCATTTCTCAAACATAAGGGGTCCACTTAATATAATAATATTATTACAAATACTTTCACCACTAACTATCTCTTAAAACACTTTCTCTCTCCAATCAAATCTTATATTTTAATCAAAAGTAATACCATATACCTCACCATTAACTATCTCCTAAAATGTTGTGCCCAACCCAACTTTATTTAGGGAGGAGTATCATTTTGCTTTGATTCCCTGCTTTTAACTTTTAATTGGTAAAAAGAACCATTATTCATTATTAGTCAAAATAGGTAAATAGAAATCTACAAAATAAAATATAATAAAAAAGTACTCACACAGTACTAGTATTCCAATGGGGAAGACATCACTGTATCAAAATTCAGAAAAAGCTAGGTTGGGGAGGCGGCTACACAGTATTACGTAGGGTTTGATGTGTGGGGGGAAGTAGTTTATTTAATTAGGTTTAGGTTTTTAGGATGGGTTTTAATTAGGAGTTAATATATGGGTAGCTTTTAATCTGATAGTACCTTCAAAAACCGAAAAAAAACTTAAAATTTTGTGCTACGCGAAAATATTTGAGCAGTGGCGAGTGTCACCGTGTGCTACTGTTCAAATCCGCCCCTGGCTCCATCCCACCCGTCGCCCCATGCCCGAGGCATCCCTCCCACTTACGAGTGCCATGGCCGACGCGTACCCCTCAAGAATTTCATCCGGTTTTGTCATCAACATGACCAGAATTTTCTCTCTCTTTTCAAATGTTAAAAGAAAATTTGGTCATGAGTTTGATCACTACATACTTTTGATCATGTATTTGTTTGATTTTGGTCACTATAAATACTAGTCTAATATAAATGTAGAGTTGTGTTCAGGGAAGAATACAAAAATTATAAAGTCCCAAGGAACACATCACAACCCTTAGATCAAGTTTATTCAGTGATCAAGATCAATTCACTTAATTAGACACGGAGGGGTATAATCGTCCAAGCGTCCAAAAACTGAATCAACCTTCTCAGTCGACCTTCTTTCTTCAATCCAGAGCTTCTTTCTTCCGCTGGAGTTCCTTTTGCGATTTCTTCAATCCAGAGCTTCAAAAATCACTCGTAAACGGTAGATCTGAATCTCAAACATCGAATCGACTGCAGCAAACACAGAAATCGCAGATCTGAAATCGAATCGCGTTATTTTATAAAATCACAGAAATTGAACGCAGATCTGAAATCGAAATCAAAAAAACTGACGTTATCAATGAATCGGAATCCAGAATCTGTCAATAACAATCAAACAGATAAAAGAACCGCTGATTCAGGTAATAATCACATGTGATTTATTTGCGTAGCATTGTGTAGATTACTAGTTTACAAAATCACATGTGATTGTATGCTATGCATTAGTTGACTGATTCATGTGAGGTTGCTAAGCGAATCACATGTGATTTGTTTGCTTAAAAACAGGGGAGGTTGATAAAAAAAACAAATCACAAGTGATTCGCTTTACAAAATCACATGTGATTGTGTGCTTTACGTTATTTGATTGATTTATATGAGGTTCCTAAGTAAATCACATGTGATTTGTTTGCTTAAAAACAGGGGAGGTTGATAAGAATCAAATCACAAGTGATTCGCTTTACAAATCACATGTGATTGTATACTATGCATTAGTTAACTGCGTTGAAATGAGGTTGCTGAGCGAATCACATGTGATTTATTTGCTTAAAAACATGAGAGGTGGTTAAGAAATAAATCACAAGTGATTCGCTTTACAAATCACATGTGATTGTGTGCTATGCATTAGTTGACTGCTTCATGTGAGGTTGCTTAGCGAATCACATGTGATTTCTTTGCTTAAAAAACAAGGGAGGCTGTTAAGAAACAAATCACAAGTGATTTGATTTACAAAATCACATGTGATTGTGTGTTATGCATTAGTTGACTGCTTCATGTGAGGTTGCTAAAAGAATCACATGTGATTTCTTTGCTTAAAAACAGGGGAGGTTGTTAAGAAACAAATCACAAGTGATTCGGTTTACAAATCACATGTGATTGTTTGCTTTACGTTATTTGACTGCGTTGAGATGAGGTTGTTGAGCGAATCACATGTGATTTCTTTGCTTAAAAACATGGGAGGTTGTTAAGAAACAAATCATATGTGATTCACTTTAAAAATCACATGTGATTGTATGAGCACAACTTTGCTAGTAGGATGAGAGTGTGCAGAGAAGTAACAAGTCTTTCAAGACTTAAAAAGATGGATTTTCAAACATATTTGGATGGTCAATGACCTTGGTTTGAGAAGAAAAGAAAAAGCAAAAAGGAATTTCCATTTTGGTGATTAACTTGAAAAGTGGAAAAGTAGTGTTGTGTCATGTGTCTTCTGAGGAAAGTTGAACAACTTTGGGAATGCATGTATGCATGAGAAATTGAGCTAATAACCAAAATATGAAAGTCTAGGGGATGAGAAATGGAATCTTGACAGGAGGAAGAGACAAGCCAAAAGCCATTTGACTTTTGAGAAAAATAAGGAAGGGTATTAATTTTATGTATTTAGTATAAGTGGGTATTTGTACTATTAAATGATGTATTATTTCAACTTACATTTTATTTGATAATTAATGATGGTTAATTATTAGTTGTAGAATATTATTTGGATGACTATTTTGTCATTATAAATATTTATGTTTAATTCACAAATTAAATTATTAGTCTTGTTGTTAATTATTAAATCACATGTGATTTTGTTATGTAAAACAGAGTTTTTATTATAAAACAGAGGAGTCCATATACATAACAAAATCACATGTGATTGGAAAGTAAATATCAAGTGCACAAAAAACAATGACATGTACATAGAAACAATAACATGTGATTGTTAATAAAAAATCACAAGTAATTGGAAAGTAAACATCAATTGCACAAAAACGGAACATGTTACTTAGTATTAAATCACTGGTGATGCTGTTCCCAATCACATGTGATTCAGGTAGGTAAACAAAGTTATTTCATAAAACAGAGGAGTATATACACATAACAAAATCACATGTGATTGGAAAGTAAACATCAAGTGCACAAAAACAGAACATGTTACTTAGTATTAAATCACATGTGATTTTATTAACTTTCACTTGTGATTCCATTAGCAATCACATGTGATTCTATAAAGCAAAACAAAGTTATTTCATTAAACAGATGAGTATATATACATAACAAAATCACATGTGATGGGAAAGTAAACATCAAGTATAAAAAAACAGAGCATGTTACTTAGTATTGAATCACATGTGATTTTATTAACAATCACAAGTGATTTTAGCATTCTATACATTAATACAAAAAACATCAAAAGTGAGCATTAATTAAATCACATGTGATTTTTATTTACGATGCATTAAGTACAACATTGTTAAAAACATACAAAACAAACACATTGTGGCAAAAGATCAAATGCATAGTGTACAGAATGTTTTAAAACAAACATTGTTTTTGCATAATTTTATCAAGCTTTACGTGGAACTTTATCACGACTTGATCTGTTTGAACGTGCTGCAAGTATCATCTTTTGGATTTCTTCCTTGGAATTTTCGTTGTAGAACATTGTAGCCTTGTTAATAATCTTTTTGACATGAAAGTTAACCTCATGAGTCAAAATTTTGGATGCAAAACGCATTCTTAGCTTGTTAAGAATCATCTGCTATTGAGAAGGATCTATGGGCATCCTTGTGTTCCATGACTTGTCAAATTGAACAGTAAATAACTCCATGTGAAACAGATAGAATAAAGAAGAAAACAAATAAATAGAAATGTTCTGCACGAATAATAGGGAAGAAAACCTGCAATAGATTTCAATGTCAAAAACCAACTAAAACAAGGTAAATTTTAAAATAAAAATAAAAAGTCTTTATATTTAATCAAATGTGATTGTTAATAAAATCACATGTGATTTTGTTATGTATACAGACTCATCTGTTTTATGAAATAACTCTGTTTTACATAAGAATCCCATTTGATTGTTTATGAAATCACATGTGATATTGTTATTTATATAGAAATCCTGTTTTATGAAAAAACTCTTTTTTTACATAAGAATCACATCTGATTTTTAATCAAATCACATGTGATTTTGTAATGTATATAGTGTTAGGTACTAGAAAGTTGTAATAGATAGTCTAGGGGGTAAAGTGTAACATTGTATATATGTTAAGTTTTATTTAGGAAATGGTCCTAACTAACAAGGAATTAAGCCATGGTATAAATACCAAAGTGTAAGGCTTAATTCCTTAACTTTTGCACAATTATCATTTCAATTTCTCTGCATTTGTTCTCTCAACTTCTCTCTACTTTCTCTCTCTAAAAGCCCTAATCTCCATCGTCATATTTCTCACCAAAATCATCATCTAACACCACCTAATGGATTGAATCTGTTATATTGTGCTTTTCAATTGGTATCAGAGCACAAAATGATTTAAGTGATTTAAGTCAATGTTCTCTTCAAATAACTCAAGTAAACAAGGAATTATAAAATCAGTTGTCTACGTCAAAATCTTCTTTTCAATTTAAGATTTCTGAATTACAAGAAAGTTTACAAAAACAAGTAAACACAACTAATGAATCAAATGCACAAATCTCAAAATTAAAGGCAGAAAATTTAACTTTTCGTCGTCAACTTGAAACTCTTGTTCCTCAAGTCAATCAAAATAACCTTTCAAATCAAAAAAAACAAGAGTTACAACAACAATTGTCAACTTTTCATGCTGCTCACACCAGTGAAGTAAATCGTCTAAATCACATTATTAATACAAAAAATCTTGAAATTTCGAACCTAAAAACGATGAAGACGGTGTCAAGTGATAAAGACGACTCCAAGCAGCTGATAAATGACTTAGCCATTCAACTCAGTCGAGAGCAAGAATGGATGAAGTCTGCAGACATCAAGATGAAAGACTACCAAGATAAATTGAAGACGGCTGACATCGAAATTCAAAAATTGAATGAACAAATCAAAAACATAACAAAAGATTTTAAAAAGGAAATCGATGAACAATCAGCAACCATACACAGTCTTACTGTCAAGAAAGAAAATGCTGAAGAACACATCTCTAAACTAGAGCAGACGATTGTGAAAGCTGGCCACACTGAACAAACGATAAAATTAAATCAGCCAAAAGAGTTCAGATCTTTCAAATCAAAAGTAGGTCTCGGCGCTGAGAACTCCCGTACTCTGGAAAAAGCTGCTGATGTTGTTCCCACACTATACAATTATGATTACATGAACTTGGGAATATGGCAAAGCTTTCTTCATATGCCGGACGAGGAAGCAGAAATCGAGAAGTTCAACAGAGAAAAGAAGGAACACGCTCAAATCAGCTTTAACTATTCTGAATTGAACTATACATATGAAAAGAATAAAGCAAAATTTGAAAACAATGAGTACTTCCCGATTGTCACTCCAGAAGAATTTTCCATCTCTGAAAATGAAGTTTTAAAAAAAACAATTGAACCAAAGCTTTATGTTCCACCGTTGATTTTAGAAAAGAAAATTGTTCAACTTGAATCTGAAATTGATGAAACCCACAAAGCATTTGACAAAGAAAAGGAAAATCTTCAAACAAAAATACATAATTTAGAGGACACCATTTTAGAATTAAAAACTACAACGAACAATAGTGTTTCTCAAAATTCTAAAGCCTCTTTATTAGGACCAGCACCAACAAACCCAGTTCCATTCATCTTGAGGAGAAACTCTAATTCACCTGTCCTAAATGCTTCCATTAGTACTTTAGAGCCTCGGAGCAAGGAGCCCAAGCCCAATGGAGTCAAAGGAGATGTGCAGTCTAAGAAGCCGAGTTCGTCTAAGTCTAGCACGCCTAAGAAGCCTAGCGAGCTTAAGAAGTCTAGACCATATACGTCTTCAGTTTCTTCTTCCACTGTTAAAATTAACAATAACAACTCCAAAAAATTTAAATCTCCGGCACTTGCATTTGGAACTGTGTATGATGCTTCTGTTTATCGTCCTGTAAATTACTCACCTGATTTTGGTAATGTGTGTGTCAAATCTGAAAAACTTGGTAAAAAGATATTGAGAGATAAATCTACAAATAAACAAATTTCTCAGAATGCTGATCGATTTTTTGTTAAGATAAATGCTCCATGTGGTTTAAAAATCAATGTTTTCCATAAATCTGGTAAAATTATAAAATCATGCAAAACATGCTTTCCACAACCATGCAAGAAATCTGTCTCTCATCCACACAAACCAGATAAAAAAGGTTCATCTTCACATGCTTCCAAAAAGGCGAAGAGTTCTTCCAAAACCCCACCAATCTCTGATAAACACTCGTCTTCTCATCGCAAAGTTTCTCGAGGATCTTCCGCACCTAAGCCAAAGTCTTCAGGTTCCTCAAACAGCGACAACAAAACAACGACCAAATCTTCAACGTTTGTGAAATACACATGGATCAAAAATGAAAAATCTCATTGGATTATCCAATCCTCTGAAAAATCTTTAAAATGGGTAGTTAAATCCACAACCTCTGAACTGCCTCCTTGCAGTTCTCCAAAGCTCTAAATTGATCTTAAAACAATTTTACATAAAACATCTGTCACTAATCGTATAGGACCCATACATAATTGGGTACCAAACATGTTTTAATTGTTTTATGTAGAATTACCAGAAAGGTGTTTGGAGTTTGGAGGATGACTTATACACATCTCGGTGTATAACTCGCATTTCAACGTTTATGACTTATACACACTTCAGTGTATAACTCGAGCCTCAATAGAATGACTTATACACAATTCAGTGTATAATTCGAGTCTCAACAGAATGGCTTATACATACTACAGTGTATGACCCGCTCTCCAACGAATGGCTTTCAAATATCTCAGCTTGAAACCAGGTCCTCAACGAAAGATGGCTTCTGATCGAAACAGATTCAGAACCCGCTCTTAAAAGAAACCTCAAATCTCAATCAAGCTTAACCGCAAAACCTCTCCTTCAACCCTTCAACGATGTATAAGGTACGTCCTTCGATCTCAAAACTTGTCAATTACTTTTGTTTTGTCGAGGGGGAGAAATATTAATTCTAGGGGGAGAATTATTATTTCTAGGGGGAGAAAATTCAGAAAAACAAAAACAAAATACCCAAATAAAAAGTTTTATGTTTGTAACGTTAATCATAAGTTGTTGTAATATCCGTAAACGATCTCTTTACTAGTTTACTAGTTATCTAGTAAAGATTGCATCTGTTTATTACAAATTCTTTTAATTCTCATTACTTACTACTTCAAAAGACATATCTTCCCATGGTTTGCCAGATCCGGCCACACCTTCCCAGGGAAATATTTCAGCCAACTGGTAAATGTGAGGGTTTAGGTCTAGGGTATAGTAATAGGTGAGTGCAAGGTGATGTGAAAACATGATAAATCAAAGAAAACACACCTTATGAGTGCATCCAAACCGAAAACAAACCGGGCAACCAATTAAATAGGTGATCATTCATTCGTTGAATGTTTCACTAGACTTTACTGGCCCAGTAAGGCAAATGCACGCCACCACCAACTACTCAAATTCCTCTCAACAGGGATTTGTTTCATTTCATCAGGGGACGTAGCACAAAAGCTACTGACTACTCATTCGGAGTATGTCGGTATTGAATAATAATAATGTCCTGCCCCGGGTTAAGTCTCTTTGTATGCACAGTGTGTCTAGTTCTCACCCCCAAGAATATTTCCAATATAGGACACCTGCACTACAAACATGGATCTCCGTGAATCCATCGGAACACTCGTAGTGGCATCACAATCTGATGTTTCACGAGGATCGAGTGGAAATCCTGCTAGAGCTAAAATCACGTCAACTCTAAACGCAGGTCACACATTTGAACCAACGGTTGTGCAAACGACTACCGATTCATACTGTGTGCTAACGGATACTCTATGTGAGTCCGGTGTTACCTAAAATCCATGTGAAACTCCTAAAACGAAACATCTTCAAAAAGCTGATTAAAATGCACATGAGCGTAATAGTCCACTCTCAAATTACTCCTATGATCTGCTAAACCCAGCATGATCTTCCCCGGAGCCACCGACAATATAGAAACTAAAAAGTGAGGGTCCCTAGGTCTAGGTGAGCAGAATCAAGTATCATGGGATCTTGATTGGGGTGCGCTGAGGTAAAAATTGAGAGGGGGTATGAAGTTTGGGGTGCAAATCAGCTTATCACATGGTAAAAAAAAAAACGAGGGTGTGGTTGAAAAATGAAAAAGTGAGTTGAGTGAGGAGCGTGTGTGAAAGGGTTAAAAGAAAACGGAAAACCCTCCCTAAACCGAACAAATGACCGGGTAACCTCATCTATATCAGATTGCATATGTTGCTTTCTGATTAAGACATCATGGACCCAGTGATGCAATGCACAACCCCCACTGACCACTCAAGTACAAAAAGTACTTGTTTCAAAATCACGGAGATAACCACATCCACTATCGACATCTCATTTGGAGATTGTTGATATTGAAAAAGAGGACCCACCTCCAGTCCTCGCCTTCGTTTGTCCACATATAGAGTCTAGAACCGAATTAAATTTCTCTAGGACACAGGCACTCTACCAAGCATATCTTTGAGATATTGCCGGAACATTTATAGTGATACCAAAATTATTGGTATTCCACGATGATTGAATGGAAATCCTACCAGTGCTAACATCAATGCCAACACTGAACGTAGGTCACACAGTTTCTGTAACTGTTGTGCTAACAGGCAATCTATGTGATCCTGGGTTACCCTGATACATTCTTGTGCGAAGATCAGACGACCGTACTCCATTCTTATCAACAACGGTCACTATGTCTGATAGAAAATCTGATGACTGTACTTCAATCTTATCAACAACAGTCAATAAATCAGATAAGGGATTCTATGACCGTACTCCAACATTATCAACAACGGTCAGAAAATCCACAACATATCAACATTCCGCACTGCTTCAACTTCAACAAACATCAGGAACCAAGGATCTGCAGCAAATCGACAAACGCCACAACTTCAAGAAAGGACTTCCGCTGCTAACCGCTCTATCTATGGGTCTACATTCAGTCGATTTGCATGAAGTCTTCTGGAATACTTTATATTGGTTGAAAAGCCGATTAAAAGTATGTCTGTCACTGATGATTAAAGGCTGATGCTGTTTTATCAACATAACTGCTCAACGGTTCAATTCTCAGCTCCAGCCTTACAAACACAGAAGTCTTCAAAGATATGCAACCTAGTCTACTATTACAAAGGGGGAGATTGTTAGGTACTAGAAAGTTGTAATAGATAGTCTAGGGGGTAAAGTGTAACATTGTATATATGTTAAGTTTTATTTAGGAAATGGTCATAACTAACAAGGAATTAAGCCATGGTATAAATACCAAAGTGTAAGGCTTAATTCCTTAAATTTTGCACAATTATCATTTCAATTTCTCTGCATTTGTTCTCTCAACTTCTCTCTACTTTCTCTCTCTAAAAGCCCTAATCTCCATCTTCATCTTTCTCACCAAAATCATCATCTAACACCACCTAATGGATTGAATCTGTTATATTGTGCTTTTCATATAGACTTCCCTGTTTTATGAAGAAAAAAGACTTTGTTTTACATAACAATCACATGTGATTATTAATCAAGTTACATGTGATATTGTTATGTATATAGACTCTTCTGATTTATAAAAAAACTTTATTTTACATAAAAATCACATGTGATTGTTAATCAAATCACATGTGATTGTACTCAAATCACATAAGTACAAACAAACTTAAAATAAATAACAATCACATGTGATTCTAAAGACAACAGAGCATGTTTACTACAAATCATATTTGAACACACAATGAATCACATGTGTTTTACTAAAAACAACGATTTTCAAAATAAAGGGGAGCATGTTTAGTACAAATCACATGTGAACACTCTACGAAACACATGTGATTTCTAATAAAATTAACTAGAAAGCTGAAATCACTTGAAAATCTATAATAAACTATAAATCACGCGTGATTTACTAAAAAAACACTAGAAAGCTGAAAATGACTCGAAAATCACTTGTGATTTAAATAGAACACAACAAAACAGATAACAAATAAAAAAACATATGAAATCGACTGGTTATCAAATACAAACCCTAGAAAAGTTTGAAATATAATAAAAAATAAGTAAATGAACAACTATTTGTGCATAAACGATAAAAAAAAATAATAATAACAGCAAACACATGATCGAACTTACAGAGAGGTACATCAGAGGAGGTTTTCGAAGGAGAAGACCGAGATTTCGCCATTGTATGTCAATAACAGAGTAATGAAGAAGAAAACCGATGTTGAATGAGTGAAGAGCACACGATTTTAGCGAAAATCCGGTAGAAATCACCGAAATAGAGAGAATTTTGAGGGTTTTGTTTGGTGTGATGTGCGAGAGAGAAAGAGTGGGGAGGAAGGAATGAGAGAGAGAGAGAGAGAGAGTGGGAACAATGGTGAGTGATTCAGAAGGTCCTTTCAAGCCAAATGACCATTAGACCCCTCCGTGTTAAAAACCCCTTTAATTTCAGATACAATCTGGACCATTGATCTTCTTGATCCAAGGGTCTATGATTATCCCTTAAGACTTTAAAATATATGTGGACCTCCTTGAACATTCCACTATAAATGTAATGGCATTCCTTTAAAATTAAAGGATTTAAGAGCTTGTTGATTATTATAGTTGTATTGTATGCACCTTTAAAAATTAAAAGTGGTTAATTATTTGAATGAGCAGTGAATTATTTATTTATTATTTATTGTGGAGTTCTTTTACAACTCATTATAGTTGTTTGTTCCTTCTTTATAACCGAAACCATCGTTATCTATTTTAAATTAAAGTGCATAGAACTTCTAAAAGTAAATAAAAAAGAAAAAAAAAATCCTGATCCTTGGATTCGGGTAATGATTTTTTTTTTTGGCTTTATACCTAGCAAGTGGGTTACAAGTATGATAATAGAAAATCACCCTTTTTTTGTGGGCACGTTGCATGTGATGATGTGAACGAACTTTCTTTACATTAAACTGTAATATCTTAACAGAAAATTAGAACCAAACCTATTTTCTGTATATAAAATTTTAAAATTTTATCTTCTAAATATTTCTTTAAACATTGGTAACATACCCTTTTTACGACTTTTAGGGTGAAGATAAGCATTGGATCCCAAACCCAACCCCACCTCACTAATGAAGCTTAATCATATATCGTAACTACATGGTTTCATAATATGATTCATAATTATATCTGGTGTAGATGGCAAGAATATGTATACCATAATGATACATCAATATAGGTTGGTTAAAATTACAAATTGCAACCGTATTGACTTGAGTTCATATAAATAGATTGAAATTGGCATCTCTATTAGAAACCGTAGTTCAAAGTTGAAAATTTGTTTAGTTTATTAAATTTTCTAAAACCTTGTTTAGAGGGTGTTTGTAGGTCAGTAAACAAATGGACCCTGTTTTTGTTTGTTAATTAAGAAAAATAAGTGTTCGTGAACACTTCATTAACGAACGGATTTTTGTGTTAGTTTATTAAGAAAATTTAGTGTTTATGAACAATTTGAGAAAAACTCTATAAGAAGGTACGAACATAAATGAATGATAATACATGAACTAATAAAAAACAATTTATATATAGTTGTTTGTGCTTATTCATATAAATATAGGTGTTTTTTTTAAATACTTAATGTCTATATAGCTATCGGACACAAACGAACTTTAACGAACAATTTACCGAACGTTCAAGATCATAAATGACACGATCTATATTCGTGTTTGTTCATAACGAACATAAAATTTTATTCATGTTCATTCGTTTAACAAATAAATGAACATAAATGAACTTCTCTCTGAATGATTCGTTGACCATTCAATTCATTTACATGCCTAGGTGTTCGGTTTATAATGAAGAATTACAATGTGTATGTGTTTATAAATCATTATAGTTGTCAATTCTTCTTTATTATCGAAACCATCCTTGTCTGTATTGAAATAAAGTGCAAAACATGAGTTCTAAAAGTATAAAATAAATCATAATCGTTGGATTCAGGTAATGATATTTTCTAGGCTTTCCGCCTGCAAGTGGGCTAAAAGCATGATAATAAAAACTAACCCTTTTTTGTGGGCATGTTGCATGTTAAGAGACTTCTTTACATTAAAGTGCAATATCTTAAAAAAAAATTATCAAACCATCTAATGATAACATATTGGTAATGTTTCCCGAGTGATTTCATAGATGTTACGAGTTCGATCTCTATCTGAGTAAACATTTACTATATGGCGAAAGGAAAGTTCGAAACGGTCACGATATCGATTAGGTCGCGTACATTACGAGCATAAGCTCAGCCAACCTCGAGAAACTCGGGAATACTTAAAAAAAAATTGTATATCTTTAAACATTGGTAACATGTTACAACTTTTTAGGCAAGATAAGCCTTATAAGGTACTACACTTTAATGTAAAGAATGCTTTTAATTTGTGTAAAACTGCTTAAAATATACAATCATAAATTAAGGTTTCATTCATTAAATAAGAAATTATTATTTCAGGTTTGCACCTTTACTGCTGCCCCCCACCCCCAAGTGGAGTCTTACCACAAATGCCCATTAAAGCATGTGTCATGTGTTTGTAACCTTATCATATGAGTATCATAGTGAATACCCAAATTTCCTTGGAGTAATTATCATGATTGTCATTTTCATATAACTATCATCCCACTTGCTAATATGAATATAAGATCAAATATATGGGGATTTATGTCAATTGATTAAGAAGGGAGGCTTAAAGTAAATATCGTTTCGAATCTAAAGACTGGTGAAAAGAAATGGATGAACCAATAGAAAATAAAAGGAATAAATGATAATACCTCAAAAGGTTCAAGGATAATCTCCTTTTCGAGAACTGAAAGAACAATGTTATAGAACAAAATATCGTGAAGGTCGATATTAACATCAGAGTCGAATGAATCATTTTATTGTTTATTTTATTTAATTTTATTTTTACAACAAAAAAAGACCACAAGAATATATAAGAATAAAGTTTCTATATTGTCATCACCCCAATCTTAAAGGCCAAACATATACTATTAAAACCCAAAATAAAAGTGTAACAAAAAAACTACAGTAAAATCTCTTTAAATTAATAATATCGGGACCGAGAAAATTTATTAATTTAGAGAGTTATTAATTTATCGATAAATTATTAATTTTTAATTTAAAGAGTTTTTAAGTAATTATATTGTACATACTAAACAAAAAGGCAAATTAGTCTATGCCTCTTAGAATTACGTTACAGCGAACCTTGTGACTCAACGTAAATTAGTAACTATAATGTATATATGCATTAGAAATCAATAATGATTTTTGAAGTACAATAAATGTAAACAAGAGGGTATTATTTTTTTTCCAGTTTTTTATGAATTACTCCCTCCGTCCCTAAATAAAGTTCCCATTTGTGTTGGGCACAACATTTTAGGAGATAGTTAATGGTGGGGTATTTGGTATTACGTTTGATTAAAATATAAGTTTTGATTAGAGAGAGAAAGTGTTTTAAGAGATAGTTAGTGGTGAAAGTATTGGTAATAATATTATTATATTAAGTGGGTCCCTTAAGTTTGAGAAATTGGAACTTTATTTAGGGACAAAACTTGAAGGAGAAATGAAAACTTTATTTAGGGACGGAGGGAGTATTAATTTACGAATTTCTTGGGAACGAAAATTATAAAGAGAACTCTCAAAAAATTATTATCTTATTATTTTATCGAATCTCTTAATTTTTTACATTGGCCCAAGTCGGTACCGGACAAATTTATTATTTTAAAAAGTTTATTAATTTACCGAGTATTAAATTAAAAAGATTTTACTGTAGCCTATAGTACGTATTACATCAGAGAAACTGCAAGTAAATGGACAATGTAACCAACCGACCTAATTCAACGATCATTATCTATACCTATTAGAACTTCAAAAATAAGAATTTGAAACAATATTATTAAAAATTAATTGTTTTCATGGTTTTATTTGATTTAGTACTACTATTACAAATGTCCTTCAAGTAGTTTTTAATTAAATGGACACATGTCAATGTTTAAAACGATTATGACAAAAAATTGAATTGATGGTACAATAAAATTTTTGTGAACAGTTATCGTGCAATTTCAATTGATTTATCTGAAAAACATGTTGATATGGGTTATAGTTTACCTTTAAAGGACGAAATAAGGTAATTTTTGTCAGTCATGGTGAAAGGCGGGGTTAGCTTGATATCGATATTGTAACATCGCATTTTTTTTTTTAAAAGGTAATTAAGTATTAGTCTAAATACGGAAGCTTCTAGTTAGTTAAGTTTACAAAATGTGGTCCCACAAAATATTACAACCAAAGTTATTTAAAAGACGGTATTACTAGACACGGCTCATTTTACAAAACATAATTTAAGCATGGTCAAACTTCCCGTCAAGCCCGACCCGTTCAAGCCATCCAACCTGAAATGTGTCAATAAGGGAGGGATTAGCACAAAAGCTAAGTGAATGAATTCCTAACTCTACCAACTACACTAAACACTATAACACGGAAGTTAAAGAACGTCTCCGGTTTGGTAGTCACTTAAACGCGGAATTTATGAAAACATCTCCGGTTGGGTAATCACTTATTTGAGAGGATCGGCGGCTTTGCGGGCCTTAAACCATGGTCGGCCAAAACCACGGTAACCGATAGCGTTTTGCATCCAACACCCAGGGCAACTCCCTCCCCTTAACACTGTAACATATACAGGTAAGGTCGGATACCCTATTAGTCGATACACTGTGCCCAGCCGTTATCCATCCGACACTGACCTCATCCCGATGGTGCACCTAGTCATGTATGGTATTCCCTAACACTAGGCATACATAACAAGTCAACTAGCTACGAAAAACACCGCGAAAAACGTCAAAACTGAGTTCCCAATCGCGAACTCTAGTTCGCGATCGCGAACTAGGGTTCGCGCCGTGAACTCGGTCGTGAACTACTTCGCGACGACCAACAATTTTCTCTGGACCGACTTCACGATCGCGAACTAAGTTCGCGTCGCGAACTCTCTTCATCTGGCGATTTTCTGCATTTTTCACCAACAAGACAATATCAAATGAAATAACCGAAACCCGAGTTGTAGGTCGAATCCACTCACCTTTCAACCTTCGATTCCTTAACTCAGTGAGCTAGTATCACTGAGTATCCTTCCCGGTTCCTGTCAACAACATACTGAGTTAGTGATAATCCACCGAATTATCAAAATCATCAATTTCAACAACTAACTACATAAGACTCATAAAATACACATTTTATGACATTTACAACTAGCACAAGTCCTTCATCAATACAATTGACCATTTTGACCATTTAGCAAGTATTCACAACTAGTTGACCCAAACGGGCCAAAAACCCGAACATGATCCTAACACTCCCACATTTCCATCAACTAGCAATTAATCTTTAAGCTAGCAATTCAAAATCATCTAACGATTCCACCAAGATCATAACCATCACAAATCCAAGTATGATACTTCCAAGATCACTAGTTAACCATTTTGACAAAATCATCCAAACACTAGTTACACTACTTCACCAATCGATCAATACTAGGTTTTTAACATCCATAACTTACCAAACATGATTTCACAACCTAATAAACAATTCTAACCAACCAAAACTCAAGAAATCCAAGATTTGTCAAACCCCACCTTCAACTTCCACCATCAATGGAGGTTGAAGGTGATTTTCACCAAATCTTGTCTTCCTTCAACAAACAACCATACAACTGATGTAAAAGCTTGCACAAACACATAAAACAACATCCATAACAAGATTTACCAACAAAACAACCAACTACAAAAACCCTAGTTCAAGTTCTAGCTCAAGAACACCAAGAACAAGTACAAGAGAAGATGTAACTTACCACTAAGCTTCTTCTACACTAGTTTTGGTATGGAAATTCGGACTCTAGCACAAGAACAAGCTCAAGAAGATGATGAACAAGTAGAGAGAAAGAGATGGGGTTTTTCAATGAAATAGTGCAAGTAAATGAGAGGATAATGTTTGAAAGAGGGAAAAAGAGAAGAGAGGGTGTTTCCCTCTCTCTCTACACCGGCCAAGCAAGAGGGAGTGGGGCCCCTCTTGCATTTTTTTCCACTTTAACAGTATCCGTCTGAAAGTCCCTTTCGAAATTAATTTATTTAAAATAGCAAACGGACTCCAAATTTAAAAACGAAAGTATTTCTGGAGACGATATTTAACAAGGAATCCAAATATATAAAAATCATGTTTTCATTCCAAATAATTCACAAGTCGGGTATTTTAACCCCTTGGTTAAAATACCGCAAGGGACAGCAGGCTAATTAAATTAACTAAGCATTTAATCAGATAATCATTTAATAAGATACCTTAAGGTCAATAAACTACTAGGCCGGGTTTTGGGATGTTACAGATATCATGTTAGAGGTTTTGAAAATAATTGTTAGGTTGATGTATTGCATTGCTTGGAATACATAAACTACATATACATGACAATATTATAATGAGAATCCTACACTATACATGAACGTAAGGATAAAAATATGTAATTAACTATATAAAATTAAAACAGCTCGATTTGACATTTACTTAGAGCATTCACGTGCATTTCATGTTCCATTTTTTTTGCATCATGGATGGTTCATGATTTACTTTACGAAATTATGTATATAGGTCCAACTGGACTTGCAACTTCTTCGATATTTTCATTATGTCGTTCATGTGTAGCAAACTCGTTATTTATTCTTAAGGACCTTGAAAATTGTTTGTTTGTGGGGAAAAGTTACAAGTTATGAATTTTTGTGACGATAATTATGGAATAATTTAGACGTACGTACACATCAATTTGATTTCAATACAACCTTTTCTTTTTTTGAACGACACTTAATTTACTTAACTTGCCTCTATTGGAGTTTGAACCCATGACCTTAAGGAACTAAATCTCATTGGGTAATACTTTAGGATATCAGTAAAAAGTCTGAAAACAGTCATAGGAATACAGTTAGACCATGTATATCATAATCAAATACTCGACTTTCCACATATAATTTTTCCGTTCACTTGATTTTAAGGACTCAATATTTTTTTCTCTCCTAGGACTTCTTAAAAAAGTAGGTAGAGAGAATATCCAAGCTCTTTCATTATATAATTTACACGAAATATGGCACGCGACTTTATACTAATGTATTTACATTGCACACGCACAAGTTGGTTCTCTCATATCACTTCATCCTAACATTGAGAATTGTTTTCTATCAAGAATATACTAAGAATAGTTGAATCAGTTTGACATTTTGTTAATACATGAATTAATACCTTTTTTCAGTTCCATATACTTTAAGCATAACCTGGAAATATGCAAATCCAAAACACACCTTAATTATTAATCAGAAAATTGCAATGTTTCATACTAAATCTTCCTACTTCATCCTCATACCTATAAAATAATTGACATATGAAATCTAATAATTCTTTTTCCTAATTTCACCATTTGATATGGACACTCACACTGATCAAATGAGTTGGAAGATAATTAGGAAGATTGAGTAGGAATTAATACCATTTCTCGTAGGGTTGTCAAATCGTGCTATCGTTTCGTGTTTTTGGGTAACACGGCACAAAAACGTTCAACACGAAAACGACACGACACGAAGTCGTGTTTTATTTTGCTAACACGAACACGACACGGCTAAAAAATGATAAACACGACAACACAAAATAAATAACAAAAATAACAAATTTTTTACTTATTACATGCTAAAAACACGACAAAATCATAACTATCGTGTCAATTTCGTGTTAATCTCTGAACACGAACACGACACGACACGACACGACACGACTTCGTGTTTGTTTTACACAACACGAAAACGACACGAACACGAATTCAAATTTCAATTTCGTCCCAATTTCGTTTCGTTTCGTGTATTTTTATCGTGTCGTGTCAGGTTTTGACAGCCCTAATTTCTCGAGCTAACGTGTGTCTTCTGTAAACAATTCTAGCAAAAACTCATTTTGTATTTGGATTTTGTGATACGTTTAATAGTTAAGTTCCATAAGTTTTATGCTTTAATCATTATTTTATGTAAAAACTAGAAACCGCGCGTGCTATCGCCTAAAATCAGTTGTGTTGTGTTGTGTTGAAGAAAAGCAAAGTACCTCCAGATTATATTTTTCACAAAATCAACAAAAATAAAATTATAAATTTATTTAAAAGTGTGAAAATTCTTATTGAGTTATTTCTCACTATCTCCCAAAGGCGAAACGACAATTAAATACGTGTCGAATATGATGATCTAATTCCTCGCGTCATAAAGATTATAACCATAAAAAGCAGAGCAAGCCAAAAAAGAGGCTCGTCAAAAACATGTGAGCTTGTAGGAATTAAAAGGTTAGAACCAAAACTGAAGGTGGATGGGAGTTGGTAACTTTATGCAAATTTCAAATCAATTATTTTTATAAATCATATTTTTTTCTACTGAATATTACTAGTTATGTTACATTCATATGATTAAGTATTCAAATAAAAATGTAAATATATATAAATAAATAAATTCACATGTCTATCATTTTCCTTTTATAAATTATCAAGATAAAGTAAGAAAATTTAGTACGAAATAATACAAATTTTCGTATTTTTAATGTAGGCTAGATATTTTGAAATTTTAAACTACATTAATTAATTTGATCAATAATTCAAACGAGTTATGAACAAATCAGCATAAACTAACTTTGAGAAAATATAATGACAACTATATAGGGGGTGTTTGGGAAAGCTTATATAACGGTGCTTATGGCTTATAAGCTTATATAAGCCTAAATAATCCCTTTAGATAATCCCTTTCTAAAGGGATTATTTAGGCTTATATAAGCTTATAAGCCATAAGCACTCTTAGATAAGCTTTCCCAAACACCCCCTAACTCATAAAAATCAGAAAATTCATCCTGAATAGAAAAAGATTACTATAAAAATACTGCCTAATTTCTAGATTCTGATACCACATGGTTTTTGGAGCATGCCACTTAAAGTAAAGGCTCCACTGTTCAGCTCTTTATCACTACGAGACAAAACCCGAGGATCACAACCGTCCACCGTTTCCACTACTTTATTCTGTATCACCGATCATTGGACAAGTTATCCAATTAAGGAGTAATTAATTAACTAATTAACATCACTGGAAGCTTGTACGTGTTGACAATGTCACGGTAAATAATCACTTGAACAAGAGCTATTATCATGTTGTCTACCTTTATTTACCGCCGGCGTTGAAAGTTCTGCTGCAGATACCGCCGGAAACTCGCCGCACTTCCGGCACCTCGTAGTCACCAGGATCTGTCTACATGATGGACATGACGAATGCGAATTAAGCCATAAATCAATACATCCGACATGGAATCCATGTCCACACTGCGGCAGAACACGGATCTCGTCTCCGTCGACGTATTCCGACAGACAGATAGCACAGTCGACGGTTGATAACTTTCCGGCGTTTTCACCAACTTGTTCCTTATCGGAATCAAAAACAAACTTCGGGAGAGTCTCAACTATCTTCTTCTTAATTCCTTTATTCGCAGCCGGCAGAGCAGAATTCCGGCGAGCGGTAGTGGTGGTGGATCCGCGACGAAGCCACGCACAGCGAGCAACTGCGATAAGTCCTAGAACACAAATCAGAGCACATAGAAGAGCGGCGAGGATGACAACGAAATCAGACTCAACGGCGACTGCCTCAGGCGGTTCCGCCACCGTCTGATCGAAAGATGAAGATGAGTTTCCGACGGACGAGAGGAATCTGTAGCTACGAGTCATAATTCATTCAAGTTTAGGTGAAATTGTGTGTGTGAGAGAGAGAAAAATGGAGGTCTTTAGAGAGAGAGAAAAATGGATAGGTTTTGTTGCAAGGTGAAAGTGTATGTATATATATATGTGGTGTGTGGGGCCTGAAGGTGAAGCTCAGCTGCAGCTGGACCTGCACATGTGCTTTATAACTTGTAACTGACAAGGAGTTTATCCTCTGCTTCTCAGCTACAATATAGTCCGTGTACTCGCGTTTTTAATTTAAATTTAAAAATATATCAGAAATGTGTACATTAATCTTTAACTAATATCTGAATTTTAGAAATTATTTTCCATAAATTAATGTATGATTTTTTTTACATTAAAGACATAATTATTATTATTAAAACTTTTTTTTAATATAAAAAGAAGAAGTGTGTTTCCCTATTACTACTTCTATGAAGGTAAAGTTAAAAGGTGAAAAAGTAGCTTATTAACTTATTGACTTTTCAAAAAGTTAATAAGTTGTTTGTATAGAAGTCTTAAAAGGAGTTTTCAAGAAGTAAGGGGTCTCTTATATTTCAAAACTCTTTTTTAAGAAATCAATAAGCCCGTAATCACTTTTCAAAAAGCATACCCAAACATGCCCTTAAAATAATCTAGTTATTAAAATAAAATGGAAAAGATAATTTAATTTAGGTCTCTCACAACAGTGACGTGTCATAAAACACATCACTAAAACCACTCCCAATGGTTGTTAAAACTGATACCATCAGTTTTTTCCAAAACAGCGTCACGTCAGCTCACCCTCCAACCGACATTAAACTGACGTACTCATGCCAACAATACCTCTTCCGTTAAATTTTTTGGGACCCACCATTACAAAATACACACACACACAAGTACCCATTTGGCCCCACCTACCCAAACTCACGCACCCTTCCCTCCCATCTCCAAACTCACGATATCAAAGTGGCGGGACAACTGGTCTAGGCGTGCTAATGGTATGAATGGCACCAGTTTGGGGGACGGCCAAAGTGGCGGTACCGTTGGGAGCCCTCTAACCACATCCCTACCGAATGGTTACTGAAGAGGTCATGCCAACATCAACACATCACTAATCTATCATTAAGTCATCACAACTTAAAAAATTATTAAAATATCCCCAACCCCATACCCCTCCCCTTACAACGCTCGACGCATTGCTCACGACAACGTCTCCCCCACGACGCATTGCTCCCAACGCACGCTAGTGACGGACTCGTGCCAAACGTGGGCTTGTGACAGATTTTTTGCTGCCGATGTCCTCTCCCGATGTAGGCATTGGGACGAACCTTATTTCGTATTAATATGAGATTGTTGTTATGTAACAAAAAATGCGACAATTTCATATTAATATAACAAGTCATAATATACCAACTTTAAAGATAGAATACCTCAAGTGTGTCCATCACTAAATCACTATAAACACTATGAGGTTATTTGGGAAAATTTGTTAAGGGAATTTGTGTTTAATAGCTAACAAGCTTATTAGTTTATTTAAATTAATAAGTTTTTTTTAAATAAAATGTTTGGAAGAGTTTATTTAAACTTATAATAATATTACTAAAATAGACATCTCATGTTTTTAATGAAAAAAATATTAATTTTTAAATAAAAATAAAAATAAATATAAATAAAAATAAAAAAATTTAATTTTTAAATAAAAAAATATAAAAATTCAAAATTTTGGATTAAAATTTATATGCGTGTCAAAAGTAAGAGCAAAATGGTAAAATTCCTTAAAAACCTTAAAAATCCTCTTAAAAATGGTTTTTCTAATCACCCCTTAATAAGCTTATAAGCATAAACTTATAAGCTAAACCAAACACTAAAATGTGCTTATTAAGTTAAATAAGCTAAAAAGCTTTCTTAATAAGCTCTCCTTAGGGTGAGCTCGGTCTAAAAACCGAATCGAACCGGACCGAAACCGATAGAACCAAAACCAAAACGAAGAATTTTCAAAATCGAAACCGAACTGATAACATGTAATCAGTTTTGGTTCGGTTCGTTTCGGTTTAATATATTTAGGCCAAATGTCCATCCTTTTTCGAAGACCGAACCGAAACCGATAGAACCGAAAACGATGAATTTTCAAAACCGAAACCGAATGTTTCGGTTCGATTCGGTTTTTCAGTTTGGACACCCTAATGTAAATTAGATTTTCATTCTCTACCATCAACACAACATAAGTATTATTATCCACTTTGAACCTTAGATAATTCAAACGTTAACATGTGACATGAAATGAATGAATTCATTATAAAAATTTGCTTTTCTAAAAGAAAATTAATATACACATAATTTTGCTTCTACCTTATAAACATAAATACACGAACAATTTTCTTAGGGAAAAAACAAATATACATGTTTTTTTTTTCCGAACGGCAAACAGAAGAGATCGGACGAGAGATTCGACAAAGCCATCACCCCTGACACAAAAACCCGAAAAAACTGATTTAGTATCGTGCTAAGCCTACACATCTAAATTAAACATATAAGAAATAAAATTATTTATACCACCTTCCTTTCTTCTCATAAAAAAATTCATTTTATTTTACATAAGTTTTTAGGAGATAACTAGTGGTGAGTCATTTGTAATAATTTGAGTTAAAATATAAAGTTAATTTAGAGAAAAAAAATAATTAATAATAGATCATTGGCATAAAAAATATTATTATTGAATGGACTCCATTAAATTTGAAAAACAGGAACATTATCTGGAACAAATGTTTAACGGGAAATTTGAACTTTATAATTATATTATGAGACAAGAGAAACGTTCAAGGAGGTCCATCATCTTTGTGAAGTCCTAAGGAGCAAATCTCAACCATTGATCAACAGGATCTAATGGTCAAGATTAATCACATATTTTATATATTGAGGGGTATTTTGGTCATTTTAAAAAAAAAACTATTTTTTTTATTTTTTATTTTAAAATTTTTAGTTTTATTTTTTTTACTTTTTATTATGAAGGGGTATTTTGGTCATTTGGCACTTAAAAAAATTTTGATTTTTTGATTTTTGATTTTTTATTTTAATTTTTTTAATTTTTTTATTATTTTTATTTTTTTATAAATATTTTTTATTAAAAAATAATATTTATTTGATAATTACGTATATAACTTAATCACGTGTGATTTTAGTGTAATCACATGTGATTTTAGTGTAAAATCACATGTAATTTTAGTGTAAAATCAAATCATTTGATGTATTAGTTAAATCACATATGATTCAGAATGCAATCACATTTGATTCACTATGCTATCACATGTGATTCACTATGCTATCACATTATGTGTTATTAATGAAAAATTAATAATTTTTAAAAAATAATAATACAAATAATTTTTTTTAAAAAATAATTTTTTTTAAAAAAAATAAAAATTTTAAAATAAAAAATTTAAATAAAAAATAAAAATAAAAAATATATTTTTTTCAAAATGACCAAAATACCCCTCAATTAAAAATTAAAAAAATAAAAAAAATTTAAAATAAAAAAATAAAAAAAAATTTAGTGCCAAATGATCAAAATACCCCTCCATGTATAAAGTATGTGATTAATCTTGACCATTAGATCATATGATCAATGGTTGAGATTTATTCCTCGGGACTTTGTAAAAATCATGGACCTCCTTGAACGCAACTATATGGATAATGGAGTATAAACTTTAGGGGAATTAATTTCTGCATCATATCATTTTATTCATACACTACATTGTATAAGTATCATTATAAACTATATAAGAATATCAAATAATGATTATAATGTACGGGTCAAATAATGTGGTACATAAATCACCCCAATAATTTAACTATGAGAAATGTTAAAGGGTGACATGTGTCATTATTATCCGTACTTTCAAACTCCAAACAATAAGGCCATTTAAAATGAGGTTGTTGTATAAATAAGTTTTTATAATCTAAAGTGTTGTTTGGTAAACTTTTTAATAATTCAGTTAAGATGTCAGCCTCTTAAATCAAACATATTCAGAATGTTTGGTAAGACCTCTTAATCAGCATATGAATAAAAAATTCAACATGTTCTGCATCTTAATCTGACATATGTAAGGGAAAGTTTGAATCATTCAGACATCTGTATCAATCAGATATTAATCATTCAGATGCTACCAAATAACACCTAAATATCATCTCCCATTTAACGAAATTGTATCCAAACAAAAAAGATAAATAGGTAAACCAAACACATTTAATAATTATAAAACTAGTTTTTTTTTTGGAAGGACAATTATAAAATTAGGTAACCAAAGTTGTGAAAACTGGTTTCAGGTTAAATGCATCATTATTGACACCAACATAATGAAAGCTCTCTTTGAACTGTCAATTTTATTTATTTTGTTCACACAAAACTTTTTAGTCGTAATATCGGTACTCACATAGTCACATGCACACATCATGTACTCAACCTTAATACACCCCGACTCGCTATGTATTTTTTTGAACGGACCCTCATCCACTAGGGCCCATGGTGACCATAGAAATTATACAAATCCGTTAAAAACGGCAATATCAAACTGATAAAAACCAAAATCATTTCAAAACCAATAATTCGGTTTTACAAATTTAAAAAACATGATTGCTTATGTTCTATTACGATTTTAACTAAAAAGCTGTCACATAAAGAAATTGTCCCACTAAGAAATTGTCCCACTAATTATGTTTTATATTATGATTATATGATATAAGAAGTGAGATCTGGTGATAACTCAAAAAACGGTGAGGATTCGCGATGACACCTTAAAAAAATTAAAAAAAATTCCGAATTTTTTTTATAACTCCCCATGATTATTACTACATTTGACCAAAAAAATTATGATCCACTTTTATTTGTGGATCATAATAATGATTTATATTTTTTTGTGGATCAAAATTATGATCCATATTTTTTTTTTTTGTGGATCAAAATTTTTATGTTTAAAAAACATTTTTTTTTTTAAAAAGTTTGTTTTGGTTCATTTTTAGAGTTTTTTTGGAGTCTTCGCAGTCCTCACCGGTTTTTGAGTTCTCACTGGATCCGGACCCTATGATATAAAATACATTTATATATTGAATTACTTGGCTTAAAATGATTTTCATGTTATTAGATATTGATTTTAATGCTGTAAATTAGATATTGTTGATGATATATGTATATAATGTTGGAAAATTAAGGTTAGTGTAGAAAATTATATATTAATGTTGAAAATCAGGTGACTTGAGTTTTAAAATCGAAAGTGATATGTTAATGGCTAGAACCCACTAAAACCGAAACACATAGAAACTGAAATTATTGGGTTTGATAATTCTAAAACCAAAATTAGAAAATTGGGTTCAGATGCTCCCTTAGAGCATCTCTAACCATCAACTCTATCCAAGTCACTCTATCTCTATAATTAGTGGGCCTTCACTATAAATAAAACCTCAACTCCAACCATAAAATATATCCAAGTCACTCTATCTCTATGAAATGAATTAAATAGAAACAAATGTTAGAAAAATTATATGGAAACTAAATTATTATATGTGGGGTCCATTGATAGAGTGAACACTCTCTTACTTCAAATATAAAATGAATTTTAAGAAACTCTATATTTAGAGTGAAAGATAAAGTTAGGTTAGAGAAGATAAAACTATAAATATAGAGATAGAGTGATGAATAAAGTATGATTGGATTGGAGATGCTCTTAGGATATGGTAAATTTCCACGTTCGCGACACTGACTGCGTCCATCGAGATCTTTTAACTGCACGAACATGCATTGAATGTATGATTTCATATTAGAAGAATCAAGACACTAATTTTCTAACATCAGTGTGACAATTTATATGATTGATGTTAAAAGTTAAATGTTTTAGAACGTATATGTCAATTACTACCATAAGTCTCATCATAAAATAAATAAAAAAGAAAAGAAAAGGAAGAGTTATTAATGATCTAAAAACAATGTGCTACTTCATCTGTAATATAATCCCACAGATTTTTTAGCGCTAGCGACGAAATTAAAGTCCCCACCATGCAACTGTCTACAGCAACATGACAAAGCTCCATACATCCTACAAATTGTCCGACTTAAGTAGTTACATTATTCTGATTATAATTAGAAATGTTAAATAGTGACAATTTTGCCTGCTACCTCATGCATTTTTTTAATGTTGTGACTTGACAACATATTAATAAAATATACAGATACAAAATATTCACTTTTATTTAAATGTTTATATACAACTCATTCGTTTATTCCGCTGCCAAACCGAACCAAAGTTGTATACCATTCTTGCCATCGGTACCAGCCTTATATCTTTCCCGTTACTAATTTTATTGAAATTCTACTAATTAAATGGTTTTATTTTTGCAACAAAGTATAAAAGTTCGTTATTTGCAACAAAGTAAAAGTAAAAATAAAAAATATCACGTCATCTTCTAAGCGACTTATAGAAAAATGTTGTTAATTAATACAAAAAATAAAAGCTAAAATATATTTTAGTACCTAAAACTTGATTAATTAGGTTGTCTACTACTATGAACTACTCCCTACGTCCAACAAAAAACTTCTCATTTCACTTTGGTATAAGTTTTAAGGTGATAGTTATTGGTGGGGTCATTGATAATAATTTTGATTAAAATATAAATTGGTTTGGAGAGAGAAAGATAGTTAGTGGATAGTTAGTAGTGGGGTCCTTACTAATAATACTCCCTCCGTCCCACAAAAAAGTTCTCATTTCCCCTCTAAATTTTGTCCCACAAAAAAGTTCCCATTTCTCAAATGGTGAGGGACCACTTAATAAAATAATATTAAAACTATGGACCCCACCACTAATTATCTTCTAAAAGCACTTTCTCTCTCCAGAAAACCTTATATTTTAATCAAAATATAACCATGGACCCCACCACTAACTCTCTCCTAAATACTTGTGCCCATTAGAAATGGGAACTTTTTTGTGGGACGGAGGGAGTAGTATTTTAAGACTTGAAGATTCCTAGCTAATTCTATAAGTTTTGTCAAATCAAATAGGGGAAGATTGTTAGGAATATTATTATTAATATTCATTAAAGATTTGATTATGTCAAAACTATTAAACTACAAGGACCTAAGTCGATGATATGAAGTTCAAGATTCAAATAAAGATTTAGGAGATAATCATTAATGTAAAAAGATATAGTATATCTTTATTAGTTTAAAAGATTTAGTTATTATCTTTTCCTTGTAAGTCTTGGGTTTTCTAGTATATAAAGAAACCTAATGACATAGAATTAGATGTTCTTGGAACCCACGTTTTAACGTGTTTTTGTGTGTAAAACCTAAGCCTCAAGGTCGTTTGATCCTGTTTAACGAAGAACCGTTCTATGTATTTATATATAAAATTGAGGCTTTTAATGATGAAAACTTGTTTAGCTATACATACATTTTCAACTAATTCCGCAATTTTATGTTTTGTATATGCTTATTCCAGATCAAGAACTAACTATTCTTGAGCCTAAAGATCTATGTTTATGAAGAGTTGTTCGATCTTCACAATATAGCAGCTATGATATTGAATAAGATTATCGATTTTCAATTTGCTATCATAATCAACATTGTGGTATGAGAGGTAGTTCATACGATCTGTGAGGAAAAGAGAGCACTCACAAAACCAAAGAAACAGAGAGAAAGAGAGTTATGGCAACTACAAGCAATAGTCATGTTCTGTTCAAGGGAGAAGGGTATGAGTTCTGGAGCATTAGAGGGTTCTGAGATCACAGGAACTCTGGGATCTAGTTGCTAGAGGGTTCTCAGAAGAAGATGATGATGCTGCCAGGTTGCGGGAATTGAAAATTGTGCTTTGGGACTCATCCAACAAGCACAGTATTTTCTCCCGCATAGCTGCTGCAACAACTGCCAAGAATGTCTTGCAAACGGAGTATCAAGGTGACTCCAAAGTAAAGATGGTCAAGGGTTAAGGAGAGAGTTTGAGACTCTCCAAATGAATGAAAGATGACGAAACAATTGCTGATTTCCTGTCAAAAGTGATGCGGATAGTGAATCAGAAGATGTTCTCGATCAGCAAGTTGTAGAAAAGGTATTACGCAGCCAAATGGGACCACGTTGTGACTAGAATCAAAAGACTTGACAACACTTACCTTTGACCAACTCATGGGATCTTTACAATCTCAGGGTCAATCGTAGTATTGAAGTGGTGAAAAAGCTTTTCAAGCAAGACAAGGAGATAATTCATTCGGCAGAGGAAGAGGACGAAGCCGGACGTGGTAAAGGAGGCTACAACTGTTTGGGCATGTGAGATCGGAATGTTGGCTTGAACCCCACAGCCGTAGATGAAGCAGAGAATGATGAAGATGGCTTTTTATGAGCCATTGTGACGATGATCTGACAAAAACCATAATGTATGGTTTATAGACAGCGTGACGGGTCATAAACACATTTTTAAAAGCCACAAGCTGAAAATACAATGGAAAGGGAATCAAGGAAAAGGAGTGGTAAAGCTTGCTATGGGAAACAAAAGTGCTCCCTATTCCCCTGACTTAACCTACTGAGTGTAGGGCAGGAGTGGATACAAATAACTTTTTGATGACAATGTTTATCCAAAAGACAACTGGTAATGTGACTTGCACTGTTAAATAATACTTTTCCCTTGGATTTAGCTGGAAAAGTAGACACTTGTTGATGGGAACGATTCAATGTTATGGCACAACCGGTACGGGACGAGCAAGCCATGCAACAGCTCACCAAAGATGACATGGTCTCCCATCAATAAGTAATGTGAAGGATGTGTATTAGGGAAGCAAACTAGACGGGCATTCCCCACTCGAACATGGAAAACAAGTTCCCCTCTCCAGTTGGTCCCATGCAGACAAAATCTTTAGGAGGTAATCATTATTTTTTCCTCATTACTGATGATTATACAAGTGGGTGTATTAAAAGTCAGAAAGTTTTGAATCGTTCAAAAAATAAGTCAAAGTGAAGGAGAAACCAGTCCAATTGAGAGAAACGAATTAAGCAGTCCATTAGAGGGATACGAATTAAGCTCTGATGAAGGCCGTCCTTATTGACATTTTTAACTCCACTCCAAAAATAGGTGACTATGAATTCGCTTTAACCGCTGCTGAACCAAGTACTTATCAAGATGCCATCAAGAGTGCTGAATGGAAGAATGCCATGAAAAAAGATTGGAACATCATAAAACATGGACTTTCCAACGGGTAAGAAAGCTATTGGTCTCAAATGGGTATTTAGTTTAATGCAGATGGTAGCATACAAAAGCATAAGGCCCGCATTGTTGCAAAAGGGTATTCACAACAAAGTGGGATTGATTATGAAGAAACTCGCTCGTTTTGAAACTATACGAATAGTTTTGGCTCTAGCTGCACAAAAGGGTTGGGTGGCTTATCAATTTGATGTTAAGTCTGCATTTCTCAACGGTGTGTTAAAAGAAGAAGTGTATGTTACCCAACCCCCTGGGTTCGAACAAGAAGACAAGGTGTTTAAACTGCACAAAGCGCTCTATGGGTTAAAGCAGGCCCCCCGGGCTTGGTACAGTAGAATTGATGGGTATCTTGTGGTACAAAAGAAGTCTAAATGAACCGACACTATATATCAAACGAGCTGGTCCAGGTGAAATAATTATTGTTTGTTTGTATGTCGATGACATAATATATGTCAGCTGTTCAAAGAAGTTACTAAGTGAATTCAAGCATAAAATGATCAGTGAATTCGAAATGACAGACATCGGTGTTCTAAGTTATTTTCTTGGCTTAGAAGTAAATCAACAACCAACGGGAACTTTTGTGTCAAGTATGCTCTAGATTTATTGAAGAAGTTTAATATGGACCAGTGTGTCCACCCCGATGAACACAAATGATAAGATGCAATTAGAAGATGGTGGAGATAGTGCAGATGAATAGAAGTCTAGTTGGAGGGCTGATTTATCTCACACACTCGCGTCCAGTTTGCTGTGGGAATAGTTTCCGCAAAAACCTTCAGTATATCATATGGGAGCAGCTAAACGAATTCTGAGTCAGGAACTATGAACCTGGGTTTATGGTAACAGATAATGTGAAGTTAATTGGCTATACGGATAGTGATTGGTGGATGACAGAAAAAGTACATCTTTTCTCCATTGGAACGGCATGGAGCTCGAAGAAACAAGAAGTGGTCCACCACTGAGGCTGGATACATCTCAGCAACAGCCGCTGCATATGTGGATGAGAAAGAGAGCTGGGTCATGAGCAAGAACACCAATTTTTTGTGATAATATGTCGGCTGTTTTTCTCTCAAAGAATCAAGCACCCGCACTAAACATATTGATACTAAGTTTCATCACATTCCAACTCGGACAGCAAATTGAGCTGTTGTCATGTACATCACAAGAACAAGTGGCTGATGTACTCACAAAAGCTATTGGGATGGAGCACTTTATGTACTTAAGAGGAAGGCTAGGAATGACAACACTTTGGTGTTAAAAGTAATTCAAAGTATGGAGTCAGTTGTTATTTGAATTTCTTGGATTGAATAACTGTACTACCTATTCTTTAGGAAGTACTGAGTCTAGGATAAGCTTTCCGTTTATTTCTGAATGTTAATTGTGCTATATATAGCAGCTATGATATTGAATAAGATTATCGATTTTTCTGGCTTCAATTTGCTATCATAATCAACAAATTTTAGGCGAATAACACTTAAACACATGTCTCATTTCTATTTGATAAAATAAGCGTTTTCACATTTAAAATTCATATTTTACAATTGTCACGGTAAGTAATCACTCGAACTAGAGCTGCTGCTGCTGCTACTATGATGTCTGCATTTCTCTTCCGCCTCTATTGAAACCGTAGGGAATTCACCGCAGGTTTTGCACTTGGTGCTCACCAGAACTTGTCTACACGACGGACACGAAGACTGAGAAATCAGCCATTTATCAACGCATTCGACGTGAAATCCGTGTCCGCACACCGGCAACACACGGATCTCATCTCCGGTAACGTATTCCGACAAACAGATCGCACATTCAGTACACGATAACTTTCCGGAATGGTCAGAATCATAATCGAACTTCGGAAGCACCTCAATCATCTTCTTCTTCATTCCTACTTCCGGAGATCGTTGATCGGGATTCCAGCTGCCGTTATCGACGGATCCACGACGCTGCCATGCGCAGCGAGCTAGGGCGATGAGACCTACAACACAAATCATTGCGCAGAGGAGAGCGGCGAGGATGACGATGAAATCTGACTCGACGGCGACTGCCTCAGGTGCTTCGGCCACCGTAAACGGCTTATCGACGGTCGATAGTAGGAATCTGTACGGACGAGTCATTGTTCGTTCAAGTCTGTAATTAGTAGGCATTCTGTGTAAAAGTGTGTGAGAGAGAGAAATAAATCTCCCAATAGTGTACAAAGAGCAAGAGGGTAGTAAAGAATGAATTTTGAGGCTTTACTTGGCAACTATAAAGCATATCATCTTATACCTATAAGAACGTCTTTCGTTTTTGAGGCCACGTCTTCAACAGCTTCCATTGACACGTATCCAAACAGCCGGTTAGACACGTCGCCAAACAAAATAAGATTATTGGCCACCGCCTTCTTCATCAGAACACCAACTCTTTTCTTCTTCATCTTATTCCCAAATCAATTGCTTCCGGACTTCCATGACTTTCAATTCGATTTCACGAATGCTTCCAGACTTCCATAATCGTCATCTTAAATGTATTTCAAGGAACATGCCTTCTCTATTATAACCTATCGGCCTCCTCAATCCGACATTCCGACACACAATTTCATCGACAATCACATACATTTAGAGGATTTGTTTCAATTGCGGGAAACAATTGGATTAAGAGTTATCTGGCATCAATACTTGACCTCGATGATTGAGAATCATCATTAATTCTTTTTGAAAGTGGTCGTTTTAGCCGTACGCCAAGACAGCAAAACCAGGTTTTTATCTTATTTTATTTAATAATTGTTAATTTCCTACTCATTTTTTAAATGTAATTTGGTGTTAATCTCCTACTCAATTCGAAGGTCCTAAATTAACTTGAGATTTACTGCAATTTCATAATGGTTGAGATACTGATTGGGATTCTGGTAAGATTCTGCACACAATATGTTTGATAAAATGTATATCTTAGTGCTTGAAATTTTTGGTTTAGACATGGAATTGAATTCAAATAAGGCTCATTTGCGAATTTTTTGTTAATTCATTTCCATGAAACTGAAGCCAATATACTTCAATCTATGAACTAAACCTTGAACAGTTAAGTATGGTTTGATAGAAAAACTAACGTTGACAATTGCATGATTCATGATGCTGTAACACTTCCCGTTAAAAAGGTTTAGGTTTTAAATTTCGTAACTCTTAAATGTGTCTCAAAATGAATCGGTCGGGTTGGAAATATATATTTTATTTTATAAAAACATATAAAATTATGTTGAATCGTAATTTAAGGCTTTATTGAGAAATTATGACATTAGTGAAAGTTATCATGGTTCCTTTGAGTAATCGTTATTTATACATATTATACATGTTTTGCGTTTGTGGCTATTATGAAACTATGAAAGTGATATGCTTATAGTTAATAACAATTCTTCTGCTCAATCATGGTGTTAAGCAGTTTATGTGTAGAAGGATTAGGTATTATCATACTCAAGTTATCTGATTTACTGGTGATTGAGTTATGTCTCAGCTTATAGGATATAAATTATTTGAAAATTTTAAATAAGATATACCCAAATTAATTTGGGAATATTGTGAAGAAAGGTAGAAGATCTCAAGTTTCCCAATGTGGGGAACGATGAATTTTCTATCTCATTAATAGGATTAATACCCAAGAGTTCATCTTTTTAACAAATATTGGATTAGAAAGTTTAATAATCATTAACGAATTCGTCGATAGCATCACCTTTTTAATAATATATGATTATATGTTAATGAAGTCAAGTCAAATCCTGTAACACAGGTAAGACTTTATATTTTGTTTTTTAAAAGGTTTGTGTCTAAAATAAGAAAGAAGATTGATGTTTGATATAGTATACAACATGGAGATAGTAGAAGATCCATAACAATGACAAATGGAAGTGAATTAGAAAAAACGACAACAAACATTGTAGGTGAAATAGCCTATGATGATGATGTGTCATGTAGTGAAGAATCTGGTAATGATAACGAAGAACATGAACATGAAGTTGAGGATGTTGGAAATCAAATTATAACTGACTTTGAAACTCACTAAGTTTTTAGAAGATGAAAAGAACAAATTTGCAAAAAATGTGTACGTCATGCTTATAACTTTTATAATTACACACAATTGAAATGAAAACTTTTCTACTGCCATCTAAACTCTATGAAGACTTGTAAATAAATAACAAAGGGACTAACTTACTCCTAAAGAACTAATTCATTATTATTGATGTTGCATTGAATGCTAAAACTCATATGTTAAGCATTTTGATGCTGAGGTTGAAGTTGGCCTTATTAACCGTGAAGATGAGAAAATCTTGAAACTTGCAACATCATGACTATGAGTATTCACAATCTCTACAATCTGCACAGGTATATAACTTTATATTTATTTTTTAATGTTTTCCCCATATATTTGGTGCTTAGACAGATTCAATGATGTTTTATGCAGTGTATTGGTTCACAGTGGTGGGGTCCATGGTGGACATTATTATGCTTATATTTGGGCAACACTCTCTGATCAATGCTAAAAGAATATTGCTAATGAGTAGAATTGGCAAAGGGCAGGTTTGGGAAGGGTCAAAATGGGTTCGGGTCTAAAAACATATACATGTCACACATCTACACAACAAACTATATTAAGATCTCTCAATCATCACCTTGCAGATTAAATTGAAGAAATATCAAGAAGAAAGGAAGCAAAAAAGGAAGGAATTAGCAGAAGCACATTTGTATACTACCATAAAGGTCTTGACTTTTTTTGGAATATTGAGCTTTATATATTAATTTTGTCTTACCCAATAACTTTATATGAGTAGGTTGCTTGTGATGAGTATCTTTATGAACAAATAAGAAATTTTTTTTATTTATTTATTTAGTCGATCCTAATAAAGTTCGTAGTTTCTGTATTCAAAAGCAAAAGCTCTCTAGATTGTCTTACTGCTGTTTAAAAATAAGTAGCTAAAGAATTGGGTATACCAATTCAATATCAACATTTTTGGCTTTGGGCAAAACGTCAAAATCATACTTACCAGCCCTAATTATCCATTAACTCCTCTAGAAGAAGCTCAATCGGTATGTACCTTTTTTCAATTATATCTCCTCTTTTAGCATGTCAAAGTCAAAGTCAACAAAAATGAGAAGTCTTTTAAATGTATTTTTAACGAATACACATTTTATAAAGCACTATTTTACCCATTTACATAGTAGTTTGTTGATGATTAGCATTTTGAATGTATAATTACGGGAGTGCAGACAACATTTTACCCACAATTTGGATGAAATGTTTGAAACTATTACACCAACTTTTTCCGATAATTATATCGCTCTTACGCTCGGGTTTTGCTATACACGTGGGTCGTGCTTAGCACGGCCCTAAAACTGTTCTAGTTTATCTATAAGCACGAAGTGAACATTTAAGCCCACGTCGATGACCTGCTTATTTTATCCAATCAGAAGATAGCTTGCAGCCCAAGCCCACCGTCTTCTCCCGACCAATTAGAAATCACCCACAACCCACCGCCCAATCACAAATGACGTTGCTACTTCCAATTTCATCATCATCATTGTATACAAGCTTCAGTCCTCTCCCCACCTCCTCCAATTTCAATTTCAATTCCACTGCCTCAATTTCATGTAAATCTTGGTTCTTTTTCTTTTTCAAATCAGGTACGTTATCAATTTATGCAGGTTTTCCTTCTTTTTTCGTCTTCAAAATAGAGCTTTAATTAACGTCTTGCTTCTTCTTTTGGGTTCACGCACCGCAAACGGGAAGGACTCACCTTCTTCGTTTTACAATTGTTGCTGCCAATTTGTGGTTTACTCTACCTACTTCTTGCTAATTGGAAATACCTACCAGGTAACGTAGCCTTCTTTTCCGTTCTAAAATTAGGCCTTATTTCCCAAATCGGGGTTCTGATAATTGGTGGAAGATTTACATCTCTTTAATCTTTTTCTTTTCCTTTCAAGCTTATATAACAAGTTTAAAGTTAGGTGGTGGGTTTTTGGAATTTCATAAAATCTGTTTACTTCAATATAAAATAACCTAATAATAATTAGGGATTTGGCATCAACAGTTGAAGGGAATAATCATTCATGTATCCTCGCAGTTGCTTCCTTTGTTGCCTTAAGATGTCAATAGCTTGTTCATTCAGTTCATCTCTACAGGTAAGGCATATCAAACTCTCATTACTATAAATTGTATATTAATAATGAATTATACTCGAAATTGTGTAATTGAATAAAGTTTTTTTTATTCTGATGCCTTGTTTATAAGGTGGTGATTAACTTAGTACAAGCTCTAATTTGTATATTAATCATGGATTGTTCTTGAAATTGTGTTACATGATAGCATTTTGTTTCGAAGTCCTGATTATTATTAGGCTATTCATTTATGTTGTCCTCTTGTATACACGGTTTTTTCACTCTTATTTGTGTTGGCATATGTAAGTAACTTGAATGTGATTGCTAGGCTGTTTTTTGTATTTTAAAATTTCAGCCTACACATTTATATCCAAGGGCTGTATAAATGTTTGATTTTGTAGGTTGTATCACTACCAAAGAGAGTTGGGTACAATTATGAGATCATTGGGCCAGAATCCTACTGAAGATGAACTACAAGATATGGTCAATCAAGTTGATGCTGATCAAATCGGGACAATCGATTTCCTTGAGTTTTTGAATCTCATGGCTAGAAAAATGAAGGTGACTGTTACTTATATTTGTTCTATAAATTGTGAAATATAGTTGCAGATATGAAATTATGACTGAATGTTGTGCTTCTTTTTCTTTCAAGGACACTGAGGAACTAAAAGAAGCTTTCAAGGTGTTTGATAACGATCAGAATGGTTACACTTTTGCTGCTGAAGTATGTATAACATAACCTAATCATTTTTCGATTTTTCATATTCTTATAGGTGGTCAAATGGGTGGGTTGGGTTGACCCACGGTTACTTATTTCTTAATTTCTTTAATTATAAAATGGGCTAAATAACAAGTATGGATTCAAATGGGTGGGTTGGCTCTCCCAAACACCCCCGCAGTATTACAATAAGAATTTAGGTTTTTGAAAAACAGCAATTGAAGACATGCATCAAACATATGCGTTTGTAACAATCAATCCACTTGACTTGTTTGCTTAGTAGCTATATTTTTATTTAACCCATTTGAGATGAAACATAACTCAAATTGACCCAATAACGTACCAGATTTGTTCTGTGTGACTGAGATACCGAGAAATTAATAATAGGATTACATAATAGCATATTGACTGATTAAATTTCCACAATCTCATTCAATAATAGGATTACATATTTGTAGCATACAAGCCAACTTACCAGCACATATATGATAGTAATAATACGGGTAATCATTAGCGACTAGAAAAAGCTTTTGATATACAACTTATTAGTATGATTGTAAAATTTTATCTCAAAACTTAGAATTTTGTTGGAGAATTTTTTTGACTAACTTTTGATGGTACTCTAATAAACAAGATCTAATCAAGATAAGATCAGTCAGAAGTTAGATATATAAGATAGATGTATCAGCAAAGTCAAAGTGAGTGACCCCATTGAGGATTCCATCAATAGACGAGCAAGAATCAGAGAGGAAGAAGCGAATTTTGATGAAGAGATTCAAAAGGAAATTGAGTAATTTGATACATGATCACCACCACCATTCAAAGTCTGATTGTAAATTGGAGGTCAATGAGTTATTGTAAGAGATGTTGCTATTGTTCTTAGGTTAGCAGTAGGTGCGGCTTATATTAACAATTTGTTTGTTTGTTAATTTTCCAGATTTAAATGTATTACTGTACTATGTATCAAATGTATGTATGTATATGTGTGTTAATGCTCTGATGTTTAATGAACAGAAACACTACATTTTGGTTTCCTTATATTTTTAATTTATCTAATCATTTATTAATTTTCTGATTACTTTTTCAGAATTTAATATATAATTTACTGATTACGTTACGATGGCTTACAATTTGCATTAATTTTGTTTACATTCGATAGAAAAGGAAAAACAACTAATCAAATTCTGAAGGTACAAATGATTATCATAATCTATAGATTTATGAACTTGTTGCAGCTTTCAGAATCTTAAAATGCTTAGACAGCTTGGTAAGCTTACCTCCATGAAGTCAATATATTAGGTACCTTCTTTATTTGACCCGAAAGATTACCTGGTTCTTCTCTTAACATTTAACTTCAAACACTCTCCGTTTAATATGAATCTTGATGAACACACAAGAAGTTATCCTACATTTTATTAACAACTACTAATCAGTTAACGTATCATATGTAATCAAAACCTCATTAACATATCAATCTGACTTACTTGTTCTATACTTCTATCATATTCACAGAATTTGTTGTAGCTACAAAAAGGGTCTAAGATCATTTCAAGAGTGCCTAATTACAGCTGTACAGCTCAACACTCAACTGGTCGTCATTGTACGCTCGACTTTTACCTTATACGTGGGCACGGCCCTTTTAACATCACTAGTATATATATATACACAGAGTGTATATTTATATATACACAATATAATATTATATAAAAGGTTTATGTATAAAGCATGTGGGGCCATGGGTGCAACTGCACATGTGGCATTGTAATAAAGAAGGAATGTAATCAAGTCTTTGACCCTCTAAATTACATAAATCGTTCATGTGTATTTCAATTTATGTGTTTTTTTCTACATATATTCGTTGGGATTTTTATTGTGATGTGATTTTTATAGAACAATTTGTATATATTTAAAGTAATTTTATATTAAATGATAGTCGGGAGGGGTGAAATGCAAATTTGGTAAAAAGAATGGAATGTCATAATTGTCATTTGAAATGGTATTGTTCTATATTGATAAATTTTACTCTGTACAAATTACCTCTCATTTTTATTCACATGTTCCTCCTTTTTCATTTATTTCTTTCTTTCCAATGAAAATAAATAAAATATCCTTATTTTATTTTAATTTATTTTTCTATTTCGTTCATTTTCTCCTGAAACTTCCGGCCATCTTTTCTGACAACTTTCACTCAATATCTCTCTGTTTTCTCTCTCAATACACAATTTTATGAAGTTATAAGATAACTCTCAGAGAAACGTAGAAAATACGGGAGAGAGAGATAGAAACAGAAAGAGATAGAGAATATACACAAAGGGGGAGAGAGGATGTTGTCGGAGAGTTGTCGTAGATGATGACCGGAAGTCGCCAAAGAAGATAACCGGGAAAAGAAAAATAAATTAAACAAAAGTATTTGATCATTTATGTGAAAAATGATGAAATAAATGAAAAATAAAGACCATAGAAGAAAAGCATCAGAAAAAAGAATTTAATGGCAAAACCATAGAATCTAAAATAATTCAAGGACAATTTATATAACTTACTCTAGTTTTTAATATTTCTTTAGGTAATGATTTAAGTTTCCTATTGTTCTCTAGAGACCCACCCATCTATATTTCATAGAAGCCCACTTCATTAATAATTTGTAAATTTTTTTAGCTAATTAATATTTAAGCTGTCTCAGACTCCACGTGATGATTAAGTTATTTAACCATTAAAGTTTAAAACTTATATCGTTAATAGCAATATGAAAGAAGTAAAAAAGTAAGATAATTACAATTGAACATGAAAACATAGTTAACAATATATATAATTAGAATTAGCAACTTATGTGTTAGTTTAGAATATTTCTGTTGTTATTCGTGATTTCATCTCCAACCACTATTATTACGAAATTCGCTTTGCACATGACATTTGAAATTGAATCTACCATACGATGAAAAACGGACTCTTCGGGTACATAGAGTTGTCATAAAGATGAGTGGTTCCTTCATCGGCTAATAAAGACCCGTAGGATTGCTTTTCATACTTGGTTACGGTATCATTAGATATATGATTAAGACTACTTACTTTCTCGACAACCAAGAACCAGAGCCAGCCGTCTGCTTTCCACGCGATTAGTGCCCTAATATATTTCATCTTTATCGTAGTGGCTTACAATCGTCCGAGATGCGAGCTTACCATACCCACATACAACTTTGTCGGCCAAGCTTCTTTCTATCTTATGAACATCTAATCGTTGGAGTGATTGTCAATGTTGTGAAGAGGGATACGTGTGTGGCCTATTTACCTATAATAATATTTCTTAGTGAGAAATCTTACTATTCATCAACTATTCATAAAAAGTGTTTTATGACGTAGTATTTTTTTAAGAAAAATGATAATGACAGTCTTTGGGGCTGTCGATAACAAGACAAAACTAATATAAAAACCGACCCCTGAATTTTAGGAACACTACTCTATCAATGAATGTATAATCGTTTTATGCATGTTAGACATAGCCCTAAGACTGTCATTAACAAAACTTTTTTCTTAAAATAAAATCTAATACTATGGATATGTTAGTTTATAAATATGATCATGTCGCGAAGCGTGAGTACATGCTTCTCGTTTTAAATTATTTCTCAATGTTTGGTGATTTATTTTAAGTCTCCTGTTGTAAACGCGATTTTGTGGTTATTGGTGTTCCTTTAGTCATTTTCATACTTTATATGGTGACAAATTACAATTTATAAAGTTGTATGATTAGAGCTAATTACGTTCTTGAAAACGAAGAATAACAACTATGTGTCTCTTAATTCCTCTGCAGAAGGGTCCCTACTCCATCTGTGTTTTATTGTAATGGCTTGCAAGCTTCCAAGAGGGAAGCTTTCTATACCGAACGAAAATGCCTTTTATTGATCCAACCCGACGTTATGTGGTTTATATTTATGTCGCCCTGTTTAGAGGCGATTGGAGTTCATTTAGTCGCTTTCGTCGTTTATTTAGTGATATATATCTTCTAACGAAGTTGTTAATCGAAATTCTTTTTAGTTTTTTTTTTTTTAATATCTAATTTCCTACAACCATTTGATCATTTATATTGGATGAAAAACAAGACACGTGTAATTACAGAAGTGAAAAAATAATCTAATTAACAGATATAGTTTTAATTAAAATAGTATGTAAAATAAAAAATTAAATTCAACCACGTTTTTATCGAGTAATAACTTTAATTGATGCTTATGGGCTGGATGCAAGCAGGCCCATATGGTCTACATTGGAACTTTAGATTTTTGCGAATTGTAGTGTTTTGGGGTCTCCTTTGGGCCCTGGCTAATGCTTCCACTTCAGGTTGGGATCGGTTTTTTATAGGGATGCACATGGTACGGTTCATGTATATTTTCTTCATACAGTGTACTGTACCAACTGTAATTGGTACACTGATTTAGCTACCAATACCATACCAAGTTTACTTGGTACCAATTTGTTTGGCTACCAACAATCATGGTTGGTACAAATTGGTATTGATATATACCAACATCACAAACTTATATGAAATTAAAATTATTAATAACAAAATAACAATGATATTATATAATTATCGACCAGTTAAACATATTAACAAGTTTTTCGAACACGAAAACAAAATAAGCAAAATGATATAATATGTTACGTGCTATATAAACATAATATAGTACGATAAAGTAATAAAAGATGTAGTTATCTTGTCGTAATTGGAATCTTGGGCAACTAGGTTGGTAGTTTGGTAACAATTTGTTAGGTACTACCAACCAAACATGTTGGCTACCAATTATTCTTGGTACGGTTGGTAACATAGTGGTTGGTTTTGTTCGGTACAAATTTGACACCCCCAGTTTTTTATTAATCAATCATACTCCCTCAGATTCAAAATAAGTGAACACTTTCCTTTTTGGGATGATTCAAAATAAGTGATACACTTTGAAAAATTACCTTATTTGGCAAAAAAATAGTAGGACTCACACATTCTAACTATCTACTTTAAGAAGTGAAATGACATCTTTACCCTTACTTTTTACTTTTAAACGTCATTAACCCCACTTTATTCAAAAGTTGTGAGACTCATTTCCCACTAACCATCCAATTAATCTAACTTAATTATCATTATAATCTTTTGTCTCAAAAACCGTGAAACTCAAAGTATATCATTTATTTTGAATCATTCGACTTCTGTTATTTCACTTGTTATGTAATAAAATTGATTAGAAATTTAGAATTATCGTTATGTGTATCGAATTTTCCCAGTTTCAAATTGAGTACCGATTATCATACTAGTCCTTCGGGTTGAAACTGATCCAATTCCGTTATTCACTTGTACTTGTTCATCATGGTACTATACTAAACATATCATTTAGTATTATATGATACTTAAAATGTATTAATACAATGTACTTTTTTTATAATCTCTTCATTAATATTTTTATGATTACTAAATATAACATCTTCTATTATATTTATGATAAAAACTCGACAATTTTGATTCTTAAATTTATTTTTGATAATTAACTAGTTTTATAATTAGTAAAATTTTTATATAAGTTAATTTTATCTTAAATTAAATAAAAATATCAAACAGACTTAAAGTAGTAAACAATATTGTTAAAAATCACTTGACAAAGATTTGGTTTAAATATTTGGCGTGTGTATTCCTTAAATATTCTTATTTCTTAGACAAAAAAAAATTGAAATTTTTATTCTAAAAACTATAAAAGAAAAGTGGCTTATGACTCATAATAAATAATTACAATCAATAATACGGTGTTTGAAACTAATTAATCCCACTTTAGTGGAGGCGAGATGGTTAAAACTAGTCCATACAAAGCGGCTAGCAAAGTCGACTTCTATATCTCTATCTCTATTTTGCAATGTTACAAAAAGCTGGAATCCAAAGACATCTTACTCATAACATCATGTCGTTTATTGTATCATCCCCTTAAATATCTACTCACCCTTTCATTTTTAACTTATTTTATATTTTAGAATTTGAGTTCGAATTGGCTTTTGGTCCCAACTTGTTCCAGGTTCTTCATTCAATGAGCAACTTGACCCTTTTTATATATCAATACGAAAAGAAGATAATTACATACAAAGGGTAAAAAGTTGTTTCTAGCTAAGCATATTCAAAAAGCTAACGAAAATGGGTTTTTGGTCGTTGTTTGAGACGGCATCGATGCCGATATTGGAGGTGTTGTTAGTGAGCTTGATCGGAGCCATCATGGCTACCGATTACTTCAATATTCTCTCTAGTGATGCCCGCAAGTCACTTAATAAGGTAATACTGCAGTACCGCTTATTTTCATACAGATAAAATGAAGTTATATAATTTTTGTTTACTTTATAGCTAGTTAATATATATGATCATTAATTTTAAAGTCTCAACCGAAAAGATCTTAAAAGCTCGACTTATTTGCAGATTGTGTTTGTGGCGTTTACTCCTTCGCTTATTTTTGTTAGTCTTGCGAAAACGGTCACTCTTGAAGATATTATCTCATGGTATAGTAAGAACTTATTTAATTATGCATGCATGTGTTTAGGATATAAATTTATTTAGGTAAATGGAGAGGGATCTCTGTTCAAATTAGCAGGGAAAGTTGAGTTTTTAACTCTGATGTACATGGCCTAATCGGTATTTCTGTGACTATTTACATATTTTTTCCCTGGTTATTCTAAATTGTTAATTTTTACGATTAGTGTTAAATTTTCATGATGAATATGCTAATTATACCCAATTATATAAAATGATAACATGGTATTTAAAATGTTGAAGGTGGTTTATGCCGGTAAACATTGGGATAACATTTGTTTGTGGAGGAATTTTGGGATGGATAGCATCAAAACTAATTAAACCAAAGCCACATTTAGAGGGTCTATTGATAGCTATGTGCTCCTCGGGTACTCATATCTTGTCATTTTGTTTTGATTCAACTTTTGTTTATTAAATTTAAAATTTTCAAAATTTTGATCTTTTTTTTTTTCATGATTAATATATACGCTCTTAATTATTTCGTAATAGGAAATCTCGGAAGTATTCTTTTGATAATCGTCCCTGCAATTTGCACCGAAGGTGGTAGCCCGTTTGGAGAACATAGTGTTTGTAAGTCCAAGGGACTCTCTTATTCATCGTTCTCCATGGCGGTTAGCTAACTTCTTGTTCATTTTATTAAACTATAATTAGCAACAATAACTATGTCTTATGTTGTAATATAATGTTTTGTTTTTCAACATTATGCAGTTGGGCAGTGTCTACATTTGGACATATACTTTCCAGTTATTAAAAAACTCATATTTAAGGTACACCAATATGAAAGAAACTGAGGAATTACTACAAGAACCTAACAAAGACTCGGATGCAAATGAAAAAACTCGTCTTTTAAATGAAAAAGATCAAGAATATATCGATCTGGTTGTCCCTTTATCTTACCCGACTAGCGATGGCACACAATTACTGCACAACGATGAGAAAAAAGATGAATTTTTTTCAAGTAAAATTATAGATATATTTCGCCAAGTATTGGAGGAACTGATATCTCCTCCAAACATTGGTTCGGTAAGTTTTAGAAAGTGGTTATACCATATGATGATATTTACATATATTATGCACATGTATAATTAGAACATATTATTAAATAGATTGTAGGGTTGGTTTTTGGGGCAACCCCATGGCTGAAAAACCTTTTGATCGGCGATGATGCTCCATTACGAGTGATCTTTGATTCAGTCACGTTACTCGGGTATTGCTTGTTGAAAATTTGTTGAAATTAATTAGTACGAGTAGTTGTTTACAATGTTTATAACATTTATGTTAACTTGTTATATATGTAGGGATGGAACAATACCTTGCATCACTCTTATACTAGGAGGCAACCTAGTACAAGGTAATCAAATAATGATAAATGGAACTTCTTAAATCATCTTTTAATCACATATTTTAATCAATATTTGTAAAGGTTTGAGGAGGGCGAGCATAAGACCGATTATCATAATCACAATCATTTGTGTACGATATGTGATTCTTCCGATTGTCGGGATTTTGGTGATCAAAGCAGCTACTAGTCTTGGATTACTTCCATCAGACCCTCTCTTTAACTTTGTGTTATTGGTTCAATACACAGTCCCACCTGCCATGAATATTAGTAAGCATTCCTTCTAAATTAAGAAAACATAGGTTAAAAGATGATATATAGTTTATGTTTTGTTGTAGGTACAATGACACAATTGTTTAATGTGGGACAAGAGGAGTGTTCAGTGTTGACCATGTGGAGTTATTTAGCTGCAGCATTTGCACTCACTGGATGGTCAACGGTCTTCATGTGGATCTTGACTTAGGCTCAAATTAAACAAGTAATTAGGCTCAAATGGGCATATATATAATATACTGGTTATGTTTGATTATTCTTCCTAGAATTTTTATGTACATGTTTTTTGAAAGGTGTTATATAAAACAGATCAGCAAGTGCACAAACCACTTAAAAAATGATCGTTATAGTGTATTAAAAAGTAATTAATAATACAAAACATCTGTAAAACTCCTCGGACTCTTAAAACAAAAAACAAAACAAATTAAAAATGTGAGTTTTTAAATAAGAGTAAGTTGAAGTTTAGGTCGGTTAGGTTGTGGTTCAACAACTTCCATGTGGATTTTAACAGTTTGAAGAACACCATAAGAAATGGACCCATCCATCTTTTTAATCTTCTGCTGTTGTTCATCTACAACCCACTCACCCCCTCCTTTCATTGTCACATACACTGCTCCTTCAATACCATACCTATATAAATAAATATAAAAGTAAATTATTATAACATTTTTCTCAAGATCATAAACAACAAATGTTTATGAAACAAATTCATGTAGACTGTTAAAAGTTAGAAAGCCTTACTTTGGCACGAAAACAATAAATCCGTTTGCTCTTATTTTCACAATTCTGGCTTCAGTGTCAGTAGGCCTGCAAGAATATTATATAATTAAAAACAAAAACCAAAACACAGAAAACAAATGAGTGTGTGTGTATGTTGAATACCTTTTCCTGAAAAATATTATAGTATGAAGCTCTATGGAGGACCGACTTGCCATCTGAGCATTCCTATGTCGATAATTTAGATCTGAGCAAAAACAAATTAAACATTATATATAATATAGATTATAGACACTAAAATTGTTTTTGAAACATGATTTAATTTTTAATATTCTGTCTTACTGTCAGCAATGCTGGTAAGTTGTGGTCTGTCTTGGAATATGGTTGGTAGCTTGTATATTCCTAAAGATGCAGCAAGCAACCTATGCACTATCACATCTGCAAAACAAAACCTAAATATCATTCCAAATTCTAATCAATAAAAACCGTAACTAAACGTTTTTAATTACCTGCATATCGTCTAATTGGTGAGGTAAAATGTGTATATAAAGGTGCAGCAAGCCCATAATGATGAAACTCTGGAGGACTAAGTTCCCCACTACAGAAATAAACAGCCTGAAATACAAAAATCATAAAAAATATATATAAATTCTAATAAAAAATCCAAACATAATGCATGTACCGAGTACCAACTAACCTGTGTCATACATCTTGTAGCCAAAATACGGATTAACTTATTGAAGTACGGGTCCTCACCCTGAAACATTATTTAAATAAAATATAATTATCAAATCGATGTACACAAACTTATGTAATTATTAAAATTTAGAGGAAAATAGTATAACTAACCACAGCACGGTCAAGTGAATCAGCAAGTGCTTTAGATGAAGACACATCTAAATCAAGGCCAACAGAAGCAGCAGTACGCAACAAGGGTTCAAGCATTTCTTTAGTTGGACTAGGATGACGCCTGTAAATACATTTTTATATTTTAAATATTATATTAATGTTTAATTAATCACAATATTAATCACTATAAGAACTGATTAAATTAACCTTAGTAATGAACACTGGGGGAAGCTTTTAAGAATTTGATCAGCAACAGAAACATTAGCAGCAAGCATAAACTCTTCAACCATTTGGTTTGCTTCTCGGATTTGATACATGCCTTGCAAAGAAACGAATATATAAGACAATTTTTTAACTTGATATAAATATAATTATTATAAAATAATATAATATAATTTATGGTTTTTTTACCAATATCAAGAGGATCATGAGTCTCGGTGTCAACTTGAAATTTGACTTCTGCAGAAGCAAGAGTTATAGCACCTCTTTCAATACGCCTTTGTCTCATTATCTATAATCCAGATGCATAAATAGTAATTTGTATAACATTTAAATTTCATCATAATTTGCTTAATATCTTTAGACAGTTGAAAATGTTATGATAAAAATAAAACATCAATTACATACCTTTGCTAACTTATTCATATTCCGCAAATCCGCAGTTACTGGATCCATTAGGCGGCTGAAAGTTATAAAAAATTTGATATCATGAGTTGAAAGAAAAATAAAACAAGAAAAAAAATTAATAGAAACTTTTTTAAAAAATCATGCACCTGTCATCCATCCTTGCTTGAGCTTCAACATAAGACAAAGCAGCACATGATTTAATGACACTTTTAGTATATCTAGTAGAAATAACTTGTGCATCAGGAGTCATTTCCTGAAAATAAAATTAATTCAAATTAATATGCTGCAACCAAACAATAACAAAAAATAAAGCCATTTTGTAATAAAATAAATAAATAAATAAAATCATACCCAAATAATAGAAAATGCTAGCCTCTCAACATCTGCCCGAAGAGAACATATATCTGCAAAATAATTCCAGTAAGCAAATCAATACCTGAAAACTTGAATATTAATACTTCCTCCGATTCAAAATAAGTGCTACACTTTCCTTATATGGGGTGATTCAAAATAAGTGCTACACTTTGAAAAATTACCTTATTTGGCAAAAAATAGTAGGACCCACACCCACTAACTATCTACTTTAACAAAGTGAAATTACTCATTTACCCTTACTTTTTACTTTTAAACATCATTAACCCCACTTTATTCAAAATGTGTGGGACCCATTATCCATTAACCATTCAATTAATTTAATTTAACCTTCATTATAATCTTTTCCCTCAAAAACTGTGAAACCCAAAGTGTAGCACTTATTTTGAATCGGAGGAAGTATTAAAAAATAAGAAAAAAGAAAAAAAGAAAGAGAAATACCTTCGGTAAGAGGTTTAGGAAGCATGTCAATACGGCGTTCAACAAGGTAAGTAGAAGTTCCTCTTTGTGTAGCTTCACTATCAAGTGGTGTTCCAGGGTGGACAAAATTTGTGACATCAGCAATATCTGATTATATATAATTAAGAAAAATAAACATTCAAACTCTTAAAACCATCTGAAAATGACTATGTTTTGAGGATTAAAAACATACGAACTCCAACTTCAAAGTTTCCATTTGGAAGTGAAGTGCAATGCAATGCATCATCAATATCCTTGCATCCTGCACCAACAAAAAATTAATAAAATAAAATGTTAATAACCAAATAATTTATAACTTTATAAAAATAAATTAGTCTCGTGCTTTACCTGGCGGATCCACACTAAATATCCGTAAATGGCGTAAATCTTGTCTGACAGGATTTGACAAATCTTCTGACGATACTGACCACGGTAAGGGTGGCAAACATGCTAATACTTGAGAAGTAAACGGTCTTGCATCAATATCATTCTCTATTAACACAACCTGCATAATTTCCAAAATTTTATAAAAATATAAAAATAATTACGGATATATATTATAATTTATTTATAAATTATAATATAATATAATACCTCTGTTTCGGTTTCTCGGTCTCCAATATCTCCAATTGTGCGAACATAATGACCAGAAGGATATCTTGATTGACAATCCCAAGTATCAACAGCAACAATAATTCTTTTATCTAGAAGATTGCCAAGCTGACGAGTTTGAATTCGGATTTTGGGAAATCTTCGATCTTTTGTCACAAATAAAGCATGTGCAACACCAGCATTGCCAGCTGGCATAGGCATTGGTTCCAAAGATCCACAATAACTGGTACATAAGAAGTCACATTATAACTGAATCAACCAATATAAAAATAATAATAATTTAAAAAACTGAAATTAGACTTACGCATGCCAGTTTCGCTTTATAATTCCAACAACACGACCAGAAGGACGAGCAGGTGAATTATTCACATTTCCAGAAGATTCTTGGGATGGATTTGAGATTCTTGGAGCAACATCAGCACTGTTTGGTACTAAATGAACACCTTCATCTTCTTCATCATCTGAAAAACAATTTAAAAAAGAAAAAGAAAAATTAACGAGTGAATAATGATATATTTTATTTAGGAGTTGAAAACTGAAATACCTTCATCAGCTATGTGAAGAGATTTTTCATTATGCCATTGATCTTGAGGCAAAAGTTCAACAGCAACAATATCTCCATCAAAAGCTCTGTTCATATTTTCACGCCCAAATATTATTATTTCATCACCAATACTTTCACTACCAACATATGCTTCAAATGGATTATAACGATTCACACGAAGTTTTCCTTGATGATATATTCCACATCGCATTCCAGATGTAATTTCTGACATCGGCTTATGCTGAAATTTTTAAAAAAAAAAAAAAACAAATATTTCAAAAAAAAGGTGATTTTAAAGCAGATAAAAACCATAATGTTTACAGTAATATTTAATACCTCACTATATATAACTTTCTTCTTTGAAGGTCTTAGATCTTCAATTTCCATATCCTCAGAGTTGTTGGGTTGAACAAGTAGATCTAGAAGAGCTGGTTGGCCAAGTGATTTCACATATGACTCCACTAAAATAAAAATAAAATTTAAAAGTTAGTTACAATGAATATAAATCTTATTAACTATTTAGTATTACTGATAATCAAATTTAGTATAATTATTTGATTATCCCATACCTGTATCTGCAGAAATGCCCTCTTCAGTGGCCTTTCTTTTATTTTCCCGGTCATTTGTGATCATTAAGATTTTTGTGGGACCACCAAGATGGTTTTGGTACCATTGTGATGCAACCCTAATAGCTGAAAAAATGTAATTAGATAATGTTCCCTGACCACCTGTGTTCATAAAGTAATTAGATTTTTCACTTACAGTAGCTAGGGTTATCGAAATTAGGGTTTTTTATTGAGTGCAAAAGAGGGGGAATTACCTTAACAACTTTGCCTTGTCTCGTTTTTCGAACGAATGATTTGCTTTGTAACATGATTTTGTGCTGTTAATTCAGTAATCCAGTTATCAATATCGAAGAACTATTGTTGATTTGAGCTTTCAAATGGCGGCAGTTTTCAAAAAATCGAAGAACGGTTCTTGAAAGGTTGAAATTCTCTTCGCTTCTTTGGTTTGGTACTTTGGTACGTTCTCTCTTTTGTAGGGTTAATCGTTGATTATTTTATTCTTTTGGCAATTATTTTCGGAATTTCTATATCTTTAGAGTAAATTACACGGAAGGTTCTGGTCTGTCACTTATTGCAGCCATAGTCTTTGGTCTTTATTTATTAAACTGGAAGTCCCTGATGTATTCAATTTGTTACACCTGACGTCCCTCTGTCAAACAAACGTCTAAAACTTTCGTTAAGTGACCCATGTGCACCTCACATGATGGGTAAAATCGTAATTTCACTTTCCCGTTTAAAGAGTGTATTACACGGAAGGTCCCTGTGGTTTGTCACTTATTACAGCCACAGTCCTGAACTTCGTTTATTACACTGGAAGTCCCTGGTGTATTCAATATGTTACACCCGACATCCCTCTATCAAACGAACGTCTAAATGATCTGTTAAGTGACTCGTGTGCACCTCACATGATGGACACAATGGTAATGCTCTGTAAATAAATGATCATGAAGTTCGGTAAGAAAAAAATTCATAAAAATCATAAATATACAAAACACATAGCGTACAGTTTATTGCATTAGTTTTCTTCATCATTTGTACCTCTTTCACAGCTCGATTGGCCCACTATTATTGGAAAAGAAGGGTTTTTTGAATAACAAATACACTAGAGAGAAGAGAGGGAAAAATGAGAAGGAATAAGTGAATGGACGACTGGTGCAAATTGGGGAACACACGTTTGAGGGGGGAAGGAGAATTACCATTGTTCCCATCATGTAAGGTGCACATGAGTCACTTAACGGATCTTTTAGGCGTCCGTATGATAGAGGGACCTCAGGTGTAACATATCGAATACACCAGGGACTTCTAGTGTAATAAATGAAGTTCAGGTACTGTGTCTGTAATAAGTGGCAAACCAGAGGGACCTTCCGTGTAATTTACTCTTTAAAAGGGAAATTGAAATTACGATTTTACCCATCATGTGAGGTGCACATGGGTTACTTAACGGAAGTTTTAGACGTCCGTTTGACAGAGGGACGTCAGGTGTAACAAATTGAATACACCAGAGACTTCCAGTGTAATAAACGAAGACCAGTGGCTGTAATAAGTGACAAACCACAGGGACCTTCCGTGTAATTTACTCATATTTTTATTATTCATATCTTCTAGTGAGTGTGTGGGATTGATGCTTTTTTATATATATATTTTGTTTTCATAAATAAATAATAAAAAATAATTCATAATATTAATATTAAATAATTTATAAAAATTAATAAAAAATTACTTCCTCCATTTCAAAATAAGTTATACAAATTAGCTTTCACGTTATTTGAGGCAAAAGATTGTAATGAAGGTTAAATTAGATTAAATTTGATAGTTAGTGAGTTGATAGTTAAAAGATTGTAATGAAGGTTAAATTAGATTAAATTTGATAGTTTGATGGGTCCCGCATATTATGATTAAAGTGAGTTTAATGATGTTTAAAAGTAAAAGTAAGGGTAAATGTGTCATTTCACTTTATTAAAGAAGATAGTCAGTGGGTATGGGTCCCACTATATTTTACCAATAAGGAAAGTTTCAAAATGTATCACTTATTTTGAAACACCCCAAAATGAAAAGTGTATCACTTATTTTGAAACGGAAGAAGTATCTTATAAAAATTAATTAATATTAATAATACCAATATATACACTTGTCATGTTTATGCGTGTAAACATGTAAAGTATGTACTTCCTCCGATTCAAAATAAGTGCTACACTTTATGTTTCACGGTTTTTAAGGTAAAAGATTATAATGATAGTTATTTTAGATTAATTGAATGGTTAGTAGATAAGGGGTCCCACGCCTTTTGAATAAAGTGGGGTTAATGATGTTTAAAAGTAAAAAGTAAGGGTAAATAGGTCATTTCACTTTGTTAAAGTAGATAGTTAGTGGGTGTGGGTCCTACTATTTTTTGCCAAATAAGGTAATTTTTTAAAGTGTAGCACTTATTTTGAATCACCTATATAAGTAAAGTGTAACATTTATTTTGAATCGGATGAAGTATGTGAAATAAGCATATATATCATTTTTTCTATGTTAACTAATTGTGATTAATAATATTATCATTATAACAAATACCCTAATGGTTTATAAGACTCGTGCCAACACTTCTGTCGATTGAACTTCGGCAATCTTTCGTAACCTGCGGATGGCATGGTGTTGTAATTAAGCCAACTCCATATTGTGTGTCGCTTTGCTGAAGGAAGTGGATAAGGAAATGTGGGGTGTATTATATAGATACTAGCAGGTTATCCGCGCAATGCGGCGGCGGGTACCCTATGACTAAATTTGACGACGATCAA